>OX392415.1:8647967-9321896 GCA_947623395.1 Synanthedon tipuliformis | reverse complement strand
GGCACGTGAAGTGTGAAGTAATGAATATACCCATGCAACATTAGTCTTCTGAGATTGTCAATGGACCAGGCAACTTTCGAACGATATTTACCGCGTATGTATTATTATATGTATGTATGTATGTATGTACACCTCGATCCTCCACCAACGCAAAGACAAATTAATATTGCTCTGGATATGTTACTTGTATCAACTTCACGTTGTCTGCGATGCGATCAAAATTAAGCGATATATATATAATATATAAACATTGTCTCGGTTGGATCACATTTGGGGCTCGTTTCGAGGTTGGCACGACACATTCAATGTTACCGCAAAATGTGAACCAAAGCATACACTTAAAGCTTCTGAACTTGCTTTGACGCGTTCTAAGAACGACCTCAAGGCAAATTCTTCAAAACACGTAGATAAAAAATATTACTGCATGCATGACAATGTATCCAAAATCCTCCAAGATGTTACAAAATGTCTATTTTGCATTAACCGTTAAATTAGTCATTATACTGATTCACGAACCATTCAAATTTGTAAGTATTTAGTTTTTATCGTTAAGCTTTTAGTCCTTCTATAAAATTAATTGTGTTAATTGAATGTTTGCAGGTGGACTCTATATTAATGGTACTTATATAAAATTAACAGTGGACCATCGTTATTAATGGTGTCGTTTAAAAAGTTCCAGCCATTTATTTGCATAATTAATTAAGGCTTTAGTTAGCGGTTATTTATTAAAAAAAAATCACTGCTAGAAATCACCTATGTGGTATGACTATTGGGGTGTGATTTTCAGCAAAAACCTATTTATTATATTACTCATCTCAATTTACCCAACCCAAAACAGATACCACCTGGGCTATAATTGACCTTCAGTCTTAATCCACCATGGCTTAGACTAAAAGTGGAAATTAACATCGCATAGCTGGCAAAATATTTGATGATTGCAACTAATAAAAAGAGCTGCAATAGCTGCAAATTCATTACAATTAGAATATATTTCTGAACTTCTGTTTCCGGCAATTCCATTAATAAGTATGAAACCTAGTCTCACTCACTAAACACACCGATAACTGTGATCCACTGTATACAATGCGGTAGAAAGAGTCCGCCCGCAGTAGCGGTGATTGTTCGAGTGTATGAGCATGTGTGGTTGAGAGCTCACCTGCGGATAAGGTGGCGGCGGTGGCTGCGGCTGACGGAGAGTGCCGGGGTAAGGCGGGGGCGGGGGCGCTCTTGACACGCCGCCGACGGCCCCCACGCCACCTACGTTTCCTACGCCCACATTCGCTGCACACACACACACATATTATGTCAACTCTATCTGTTATATATATACTTTTTTTTGTGCTGTAAAAAAATACAGTAAATAAAATATCGAATATGCTATATATTATTATTTTTATTGCTTTTAGATAAAATAATCACGAGATGGATAGAAGAGAAAAGATTATGGAGCTTATGAATAATCTTATGGCACATAAAAATTTTGAAAAAAAAAAAGAAGTATTTGAAAAGTAGTACAATAAAAATATTATTAGTAGCAAAATTACAGTAATATTGATCAAAGACTATGTATGGCTGAGTGATGCGATGGGTATGTGATGTGCGTTAGTGAATGAATAATAAAAACCTCCATGAGCCGAATGCGGGAGCGCCGCAAGAGCGACCGTCCTGTCCGAGCGCACGACACCGACTGCACCGTCGGCGCCGACGAGCCGCGTACCCGCAGCGATGGTGCGGCCCGCCGCCAACGCCGCATTCACTTGCGCCGTCATCGCGCTCACTATCTGCGCCGTGTTTACGCTGCTCATGCTCACTCCTCCGCTTACGCCTCCGCTCACATTGGCGCCGCCACCGCCACCTTGCCCCTGTACATCAATGCGTTGTGGCTAATTGTAGTGAACTATACGCCTCAAAACAAAAAAAAAACTAAGCGAGCCTTGCAGTAGTCGCATATGATGTGTAACATCTAACATCTCACCTTGATAATAAGTAGTTGTTATTGCCTATTTATCAATGTTTTTATAATTTTTACAAGATTTTTGCAACACTGTGAGGTGACGTCCGCGCGCGCTCATTGGTCAAATCAAATAGCGCGCGTTCTATAAATCCCTTACATATTAGACATGTAAGGTGGTTTACCTGTGCAAAATGCATGTGTTGCGATGGAGCGAACTGCACCGGCGATCGTTGCACGACCTGTTGTGTAATCTGTCCAGTCGTCGCTTGGCCGAACTGCGAAGGTCGCTGGCCAACGCCATGTCCCACGTTGACTCCCTGTTGTTGCTGTAAACAAAAAGGTTTTTTTTACGTTATTCTTAACAAAAGGGGTGATTTATAACACAAGCAACGCCACTAGTGCTTGTAAATGCGTTGCCGATCATAGTAGGCTTAAAGAGCGGTAGGCAACTACCATTAAGTTATGCTTTTAGGGACTTATACCTTACAAAAATCATCATATAAATGACAATAAATAAAAGTTTAATTGATGTCATATAAGTCATTTGGTCTGACGACGTTAACATAAAAATGAAAATATGATGGCTATGCCCAAAGCAGATGGAGATGGAGTTACCTGTAGCGGCAGATGCATGCGATGCGCGAACACTTGCGACAAGAGAGGGCGCTGCTGATGCGTGACGGCGCGCCACTCGCTTGCCTCGCCTGGCTTCACCTCACCCCTTTCCGCCTTCACCTCGCTCTTCATCGCCTGCATCGCAGACTGTGAATTACAAAGTACACATCACTTCCTTACCTTCTTTCTATTGCCATTATTGCCATATTTTATACCTATAGGCAAAATCTTAATAACGTTTTATTTTTTTAAGATATGTATAAAAATTCAAAACGAAATAAAATGAATAAATAAATACCTGTAAAGCCATCTGTTCGTTGTGAGTGATACCCCTCTGCATGTTGTCGGCGTACATTTGTCCGACTCCCGGTCCCGTCACGCCCTCCGGCTTTATGTCGGGTATTTCCGACTTTATTTCATTCAATTCAGGTTTTACATTGGACTTGGATCCTTCTATACTCTTAACAGCCTTCTGTAGTTCACTGTCCATTTTATTGTCCGGTTTTTGATCATGATCATCACTGTAAAAAGTATTTTAGAAGTTGATTGTATTGTTAAAATTTTCTACATTTTTAAGCTGCGATGAGATCACCCAGATAAAGTAATTTTTTGTGGTCATCTTACTTGGTGATTTTAAACTAAATTAATATTGACAGTCTGAAACTATGAGATATAGAAATTTAAATATTAGTTATAATATAAATTTGTGACTAAAAACTGCTATTTTATTACAATTTAGTATTTATCTCTTTCAAACATAAGCTGGCCGAAACGCAACGCTACGCATTCTACTGTATTTAATATGCACACTGTTTGAAGGGAAAGGATAGCACGTCGTTTATTACGTCCATTTAAAGATAAGACAAATAAGAAATATTAACGATTAAAAACATTAAATAGGTTTAGTGTGTATATTGTGCAAATATAGTAAGTATACTGACTGTGGATCCCTCTTGGCCGGAGCGGCGCCGTGGTCGTCCGCCAGCTCCAGTCCGTCCAGGATGTGCTCGGTGTCGTTGAGCGCGGCTAGTTCCGGATCAGCGTACTCCAGGATGTTGAACTGCTCGCCCATCTCGGCCGTCAGCGACTCCAATAGTTCCTCGTCGTCAGATCCACCCAGGCCCGTTAGGATATCGCCCACCTGTGGCGCGCGACACAATTGCAATCATTTTCAAAGAAGGAACTAAAATATATCTGTATACCGGAGGTATACTGTCCTAAGTCCATTTTTTTTCCCAGCCACAAGACCTTATAACAATGTAGACACTTTATTAATCGATTTTTTTTGTCTGGTTTCGAATAACATACCTCGCCAATATTTCCCGGATCCTGTTCCAATTTGTCCATATCTCCCATGTCCATTTCATCAGTGCCCTGCTCATGTCCACCTTCGGGCTTGCTCTCTCCTGGTTGAGCTTTAGACATAAACAAATTAAAAAGGATTATTATAGGCTGTAAGCTAAAATTAGCGTTAAAGTATGACTTTTTATGTTAAAACTCGCCAAGTATACTGAATAAAGAATGCAAGTGTGCTATCAATTTTGGTGGGGATAAAATCCTCTGGCCTTCCTTGGGCACACCCCTACTTGTTATACATACAATGTCGGTAATAATACTAACAATTAAATGCAAAAGAAACAAGACAGGCTTGCAGTGCATAAAATTGTAATATAAGTACTTTTTTACCATAATTATATTCTCCACAATAAAAACGAGATTACTAAATCTCTAGTAATCTTGCAGAACGATTGGTGGAGATAAAGTGGGGCATTGTTATTTTTTTTAAACATACCTGTATGATGGGTTATCACCGCCTGTTTTTGTTCAACAATCTGCTGTTGTAGAGCGGGATTCGAAACGTTTTGCTGCATTTGACCATCCGCTGGTATCAAATGTTGTTGCAAGTACACTAAAAAGAATATAAATTACTCATTATAATAATTATATTGGTGAGATATACTAAAACTCTAACCTATGTAACAACATAGATGTTGTTCAAAACATTGAATTCGTTTTTGAATGTATATTAAATTAGATGAGTGGAATACTCACGTCTCTGCATGGGCCTCTGAGCGGGCGGCAGTGGGGCGCGAGCGCGTAATCCCACCGGTAGCGGGTGACGGAAAGGCTGTCCGTCTGCGTTCACCCCCACAGCGCCCTCCTCGCCACCACCCGCCCCCGCCACCCCTGCGCCTCCTTCTGTAATACCAAACAATACCATCAAGTGGACTGTCACCCTATCTGATAACCTTAACATTAAAAAAAAGTATCAAGTTGATCGTATCAGCGAGCAAATCTTGGAAGAATTACTTGATAAACCGTTAAGTCTTCATTTGTGATTCAATCGCGAGAAATAACCCCTTCATAGCTTAGCCCTCTTCATAGCTCCTTGGGCCTTCTTATTTAAGTACACCCTTTGGGAAACAAAATGTTTGGAATGATATTGCATAATTCTAGCCCACTGTGAATTTGAATAACCCTTGTTTTCTAGGACACGTAGGTGTTTATGTCACTGCTGAAGCAAGTGACTCTAACGGTGAACCATTTTGAATTAGCTTAAAACAATCAAGCTTTAAACATGTCGGACAACTCTCGGCTCTCCAAGGAGGTAATATAGGAAAATATACTAACGCGGTGGCCACATTTTGTCAGGGTGCCTCTGAAGCAGGTCGCGCAGCTGCCTGTTGATGTCGTCGTTGTTGCTGGCGTAGTGCAGCGGAAAGCGCTGCGCGGGGAAAGCGCTGCGAGGCGCTTCAGCAGCTGCAGGTGTCGGGGGCGGGGCTGCAGGAGCGCCCACCAAGGGAGGCGTCGGCGGTGCTGCGACGGCGCCATCCGGAGTGCGCAGGCGTTGCATTGCTGCTTCAATTTTATTGAAACACCTCAATATTGTGATTGCGCCTATAGCGGGCTAACTGCAGCAGCTCGTTAGAAGCCAGTTTACTCCCAAAATTACGGTCCAAAAGACAAACGGATATTATTTTGGGCCGAGATATTATAATATTCTTGAATAAAAAAAAACTAATGTACCTACTGCTACTAAGAACTAAAAACAGAAAGAAGCAACCACTAAGAAATCTATTTTATATAAAGAGAACACAAACTTGTGAAATTTTATTTACAAACTCATAAGAGATGAAGTGTTAGCGCTATGGATCCAACAAATTTAAGTGACATCTATTAACGGCCATGTAAACTCGCGTACAAAAAGTTTCATAAATCGATTTATTTCAAGTCCATAGTTATGACACGCGTCAACAAACTTAGATTACTTGAAATATAGATGCATAAAATACATTTTACAATAGAAAAGTAGTCTTTGTGGGGGCCAGTACAGGACCTACAGGAGAGAGAGAGAGAGAGAGAGAGAGAGAGAGAGAGATAACTGATAAATATTGGCCGCACGATCGCTTTCTCTCTTTCTAGAGAGTGGTCAATTTCATGCGGCTATTACATTCTCTCTATTTTTATGTCCAAAACAGAACCTAACAACAAAAGAGCCTTGTGATCATCACAAACAACACATTTAAACAGTTACCTTGTATTCTCTGTTCGTGTATAATCTGTTGTTGTTGCTGGGTCTGTTGTTGCCTCATCTGTTGCAACTGTTTCCAATGCCTCTCCTCTTCGGCTTCGCGAGCACTACGCTGTTGTCCGCAAGCGCGTTCTTGTTCCTATACCCACAATATTACTTAATATTAATTAAACCCTACCACATTACTTACGTACATCCAATAACATGCTGTGACTAAGCAGGCAATACGTTTGTAGTCTGAAAGATTATTTCAAACAAACGTTTAATTTTAATACTATAAATTTCCAATAAATGTCTTTCAAGCTACAAACCAATATAATCTAATATAATATAATGTAACTTGTCCCTAGTTAAAGCTATTATTCGGTATGCAAATATTTACAAATTATATATACATAAAATAAAAAGTAAATTAATTCGGAACATGTATACTTGTAAATAATGATCAGAGTTTGATAGTTAAATGTTAATATAATACAATTTTATAAATTTTTATTAACTAACAATTACCACCCATTTTTATTAGCCAAGTTGCAGATGAATATGGATTCGTTGTACAAATGTGAACCTTTTGTGTTAAATATCAAGTGATGGTCAAGTTTTATATTTGTTAGATTTTTTTTAAAACACAAACTGCCTGCGGGCAAAGATCGTGGGATCAATTACATCTAAGATCATTTTTTAAAATAATTTTCATAATTTTTTGTGAAAAAAGTGCCATGGCTTCTCGATGGCACAGTAGACATGAATATGTCTCATATCATAAATGAAAAGAAAGATTTAAATGGTCCCTATCCCTATCCCTATCCCTATCCCCATCCTTATCCTTATCCTTATTCTTTCCCCTTATCCTTAATCCTTCTATGGTCAACAGGGATAATATATATATATATACAAACGAACAAACTATCCCTATCCCTATCCCCATCCCTATCCCTATCCCCATCCCCATCCCTATCCCTATCTCCATCCCTATCCTTATCCTTATCCTTATTCTTTCCCCTTATCCTTAATCCTTCTATGGTCAACAGGGATAAAATATATATATAAACAAACGAACAAATTATAATTAATTCATTTACGTCATGGTAACGATTTTCGTGACACACATTCTTTCGAATAGACCCCAGAGAAAAGACATATTCATGTCAATATATCATATTTACTTGTAATTATAATTATAAAAAGTATCAGTAATCTGCGTATGTCTTTTTTATCATAGCCAACATACATTCCAGAACAAACTCCGACCAAAACATTAATTGGTATTATATACAATTACATTCAATACTACATTAATATAAATATTAATAATACATGTTTACTTTTATTAGATTTGTATCATAATTACATGCCTATGTTAATGTGACTAATTACATGACATTTTAAATTTAAAAATATATAATACGATCGTTATTGAGTTCAAATTATTCATGAAAAAATTACTGCACTATAGTGTGTAACTAAATTTACAGTATTTAGAATGAACATTTACATTAAAGAATTCCTCTATTCTGAACTTACAAACTAACTTTTAAAGCTTTGTACATAAGAGCGTAACAACGCAAATTAAAACTAAACGACTATAATAACAACAATAATGAAATGTTAGAAGTGTTAGCACACCACAACCGGCCACCATCTGCGCCCAATGTTAAAGCCAACAACTACCAAGGCAAAGCGAAAATAAAAATATAAACAGTTCAACATTACGGAAACAGAGGGACACGCGTCCGGGAGGCGTTTCAGGGAACCTTTGGGAGGGGCAAAGTGGTATAATCGATCTCAAAGAAGCTAAAAATCAAATGAAAAAAGTAATCACACAGCTCTTGCAACGCCATCAAACAGCAACAGTATTTTGTTGGGTGATGACCCTAATTCATTGATCGTAACGTTCGCGTAGGAAGTGCGTAGGACCGCGTGGTGCCAGGTCGCGCGATCACCCAACAACATTCGATACGGAACTCGCACACACTCACGCGCACATCTCAACCGTGACTGTCCCGTGTTGTGTCCGTGTGTCTGTCTGTGCCAACGACTTTGTACTTTAAACTGGATGACAGACTTCGACAACCTACTCAAAGATCAAACAAGCAACCCCTTTTCTATTTAGCCCTACATTAACAGTACATCACATCAGTAGATAGCGTTTGTTTTTTGATTATAGACCTTACTTTTCGGATATAATATATACTTATAAAGTTTCTAAATGATAATGATAAAATTATTTTTTCCATAGTGCAAAACTAGTATTTAATTTGGGGCCAAACGTTTTTGATTAGATCATCTTGTCGTATCAATTGCTTCTTTGAATATTGTTGTAAGCCAACGCATGTCAAAGAAGAAAGATTTAATTTGAAGAGATTAATGCCAAGTGTGTGATCCAGTTGAATGTACAAAATCCGTGGGCCGTGTGGGTGTCAGTGCGCGTGTATGCGAGCGAGTTTCCGGGCGGCGCGTGGGGTACCGTGCGAGTGGTCGCGAGCCGCGGCAGCGTGCGCATAATCTCGGAGGGTGTGAGCACGCGGATGTGCGCGTCCGCCTCCAGGAGCCCGCCCGCCGTCACCGTCACGTTGGGCGCGCGCACCGGCCCCGCCCCCGTGCCGCTATTGACCGCCGTCACGCTGCTCCCGACCCCTACCACGCTGCTACTGGTCGTCGAAGGAATCGCCGTCGGCGTAGGCACCGCCACCGCTGTCGGTCCGCTCTCCGCTTCGCTCGTCGCGCTGCTCGAGCTCTGTCGCGCCCCAATTAACAACGTCAATCTCCCGCACACGGACCCGACACCCGTCCTCCCGTGTGCGACAATGCTCACCACCCTCAACTTCCACAAACAATATTTTCCCGACATAACATTATTAGCATCCATTCGCTGAAACTGCGTTTGTCGAGCACCAAGGAATAATGTAGCTATTAAATTTTACGTATCTCAAAACCCACAATAAATCAAAAACAGATGAAATATGAAAATATAAAGATAAGTATTTGTAAATGGGTTTATAGGTTTTGCAGCCTCTGGACATGTATGAAAATCGATAGAAAAAAAAAAACCAAAAATACTGTAGATTCCTTCACTATTGAATCTAAACATTTTATAATATTTAATAAATTTAACGACGGTTGTTGTGCAAATGTTGACATAAATATAATATTTACACAATAGGGTGCTGACAAGCGAGGAATCTACAGCACTTGTGACAAAAACCAGCGACTCATAAACTCGCGTGTGGGACAAACTATTCAAAAAAGTTATATGTTTCACTAGTTATCTTTTGGTACTTAGTCTTACGAACTGATTAATTTATAAGAAACTAATAAAACGAGCTTCCAATAAAATTTAGCACTTGCCCTTATAGATAAACGCTACATTCTAGCGTTTATAAAAACCAGTTCGAAGACAATAGCATTAACTATTGTATGCACTCTAAAGCATCATGTATAATAAACTGAACCACTACCATGAGTTTTTTTTTTTTTTGTAAAGTAACCCCCGAGTTCATCACTGTATATTTTTTAAATGTTTCTAATAAAATACAAATCAAGATGGCCAGTTACGTTTTGACCCTGATGACACATGATTTTTTTTTTTGTTATTCGCTAAGACTGCGTTACTTTAAGGAACAGATTAATTTTATTTATTCTAACTTAAAAAGTAACCAAATAAATAATTTTGTGTGATTTGAACATTGGCTACATATTTGAAAGAATACAATTATACATAAAAAAGCTGTCTTTGTTTTCAGGCCATCAGGTCCTTTCTAATTAAACTTTTTGTTGGCACCAACACTACAAACTCATAGTAGAGGTAACGGTAAAGTGAAAAACATTACGTAACACTGTGGGTAAGTGAGTTGGGTTAGCACACACCGGGGGTGACAATAACACAGGTGATAGGTGATACAATATGGCGACAACACAAGCGTAACATACCTGTTGCGCCTTCTTCATTCTAATCGCGCTGCGATTGTCTCTGGCGCGTTGCAGATACGGAGCTTTCTGTTCAGAGGGCAGAGCTCGCCATTTCTTCAGTATTTGCTTGCAACGATCGACCCAATTCGGGAACTCCGACTTCCATTCGGGGTGGTTTGTGTTTGCATAGAGAACGGCCGATATGGTCGCTTTCGATCCAAGACCTGGAAAGTCCAATGTAACGTAGACGATCAGTGTCTTTCTACGGCTTTATTCTTGGTCCGATGATTTATAATCTCTGGTGATACGTCATCGTCATCACCAGAGATTATGACAGCCCATCTGGCGGCCGTAACAACCCCCTTACTGGAGATCACCGTGAAATACTAGCATGTGTTTGCTTTTGTGTTTCGTTGATTAGGGACTCCAGAGTCCATTGCCCTATCCCTTATGTTCAACCTCAACTTTTGTGTTAAAGTTTTATAATAAACTGAAAAAACTGAGACAAAAATTTTCGATCGAATCTAAGTATTATTCAGATTTCATCTGAGCCCCAAGTGTAATTGTTAAGTTGCTCGTCGTATTCACTTCGTGAGTAGTATGAAGATGAATAATGAAGACCTATAGAAAATCAGTCATTTCGGGAAAAGTTCTTTTTGAAGTAAGTACGTTATGTAGATTAGTACATTTTGACATTCAGACCTAACCACCCAGAAGGGAATGGAATGAATATAATGAGATGTTGGGTACGTACTCTCGTCGGCGCGCATCTTGTCGGCCGAGCGCTGGTTGTAGGAGGGAGGAGCCGCGGCGACGGGTGCGGCGTGCGGCGCCGCTTCGCCCGCCCACGCCGAGCCGCACTCAGAGAACAGTGGGCTCATAGCGCTGCTACCACTAATACACGCTTTTTCATTAGTTCCAATAAAGTATGTATACGTAATGATTGTTATAATATATGATAACAAATCCGAAAAAAACTTTAAAATTTTGTTACACTGAACATGAATATAGATATTTTGTTAAAACTTATACAACCTAATTGAGCAAATAAGTGGAATATGTTTACATATTAAAATGTATTTTGTGTTTAAAAAAGAACTTAAAAAAGAACAATTTAAAATAATATAAAATAATAAACTCCACAATTTAAACTTCAGAAATAAAGATAACCGTAGTTCCTAGTACAAAAAATGAGTAATTCTTGCAAGAGCTCCAAAAAATATAAAAAATGTAATATTTATAGCGTAGCAACTATTTGGCTGACATTGAATGTTCAATAGTTATAATTTATGAAAAATAATTTTAATATCAGGTTTCATCAACAAAAAATATAAAAAATATAGGAAAATAATTAATAATATTTTTTATGGAAGTTTCTTTTCCGTAGAAACATGCTTTATTTAATAAATACATCGTAACTAACCTGCTTCCAAACTCAGTGTGGTAAGGCGAGGCATAATCCATGGGACTCTGCAGTTGTTGACGTTGCTGTGAGTACGGTGTACTCGCCATCGAGTTCACATATGACACGGATGACTCCTGAGATTCCTATTAACCATATAAATGTTATATTTATATATTTAAAAGGATCACCGGCTCAGAAATCTTTATTAGTCCAGAGAATTAAGCAGAAACATCTTATCCCTAATTTCAGATGACTCTGGGTCTCTTCTTGCTCGGTAAAAGAGAACTGTGAAACATACTGTGAACATACAGGGTACTTGAGTACAAACATTATACATTTTCTAGACAATACATTGTCCAACAGTTCTTACAGCTGATTTATAAAATATACACTATTTTAGCATGATAGCGTGCGTTTTTTCAACACACTTTTCAAAATATATTTTATGCAATTACGATTGGATTATATATTCGAATACAGCTTCATGTATCGTCATAAAATAATAAAAACCAATGACCAATTTGGTGGGCCAACCTGTGAGTCATCAGTCAGTACGCCCTTGAATATTTCGTCCACATCATTGCTGTCCATGTCGGGCAGAGAGTCCCGCACCATCGCGTCCAGATTCACGCCCAACAGAGACAGATCGTTCGGCGATATCGTCGACGCTTGTGATGAGCCACCAGTTTCTGTAAAGTACAGTCAACTGTTCTAAACTGTGCACTCGAAACGTTCCAACAATTAGACCGTTCTAGGAGAGTTAGAGCCGAAAGAAAGAATGAGGATAATTCTCACCACTGCTTATAGTTTCGGTTTTGGTGCTGTGCGCTAACATACTCTCTTGTGGGACTACAGAGGGATGTTCTTCCGTGGGCTGTGGGCCTAATATGGCATTCTTCAACGCCGTCGAGTCCTCTGTATGTTTCGTCTGACTCTCGTCCATCTCTGTCTTTATTGTTCCGACGGTCGACCCGTCCTCCTTCTCTTCCTTCGGTTTTAGCGACTGAAGTATCTCGATTTCCTCCTGTCAATTTATTTTTGATTAAACAAAAGAACAAATTGTCTAGCGAGTGAAATGTTAAGTTTTTTTAAGACTATAAATACGAACACATCTCGTATTTAATACAGTTACTTGAAATCCAACGATCCTTACATTATAGGCTAATTAATTTCCTCAATGCTAATCAAACTATGAATACAGGTCAGGGATTGAGACTTGTGTCTAGTTACCGTGTTGAGTGAGATGTGTATGGTGGAGTCTTGGTCGCTGATGGCACTGAGAGCGGCCACCACGTCTTCGCCATCGCTGTCCGAGCCGTCGCCGTCCAGTCGCCACTCGCGCCATTCCGGCGACATAGGCCTCTCTGAAAACCCACATATCTATTACTATTTCAATAACAAAACATACATAAAATACAGAAACTGTAAAAGTGTAAGATAAAGTATAATTCATGTTGTAAAAATAAAAAAAATAGAGATCACTAAAAATATTATTTTGCAACTTCAAAATACTTCAGAAACTGTGCTGAAATTACTGTAATTGAATTAGAATTCCTTTTCAAACATTGTTATTTTTCGATTGTAATGAATCATTTCTGAATTTTCTAGTAATGGATAGGATAGTCAATAGTAAGTAAATATGCAAACCCGTTGAGCTAACTGCAGGTTTGGCAGGCTCAAGTAGTTCCTTGCCAAAGAACGCCTCCTGCATGTATGATGGGAACTGCTCCATTAGCTTTGAACGCGGCTTTCGTCGAGGTTTGCGTTTGTTGCTGGGCGATTCTATAAAAAAATTAAACATTAATCGAATTATATCACAATTCAGCTTGAATACATGAATCCCAACTGTAGGCGAAGGTATAAATAATAATGTTATATATTATGAAGTATTGTATTTCTATTACAATATGCTGAATTAATTGATGATTTAGGTAAATATTGAAAAACGAAATTACGTGTGAGTTTTCGTCCCTCGTACAACTGTCAGGACTGATGAACAAACGACGGATATATTGATAGGTTACGAAAGTGAATTAAAGCTGTGGTGAATACCTCCTGCTTGCTGCGCCGCGTCACCTTCAACGTCGTCAGTCATCGGGCGCGCAGAGACCTGCCGCTGCCTCACAACGAAGCCGCCGATTCCCAGCTTGTTGAGGTTGCGCTGCCGCTTGCGTCGTAGGACGGTCAGCCCCGAGTCCGTCGTGTACATGGTGAAGCCCTCCGGGGGCGGGCCGTCGTTCACCACGTTCCATAGGATGCCCTCCTTGAAACTCGGGTTCGCCATGCCTAATGATAATTCTCCGTATCTCATTTGCATGCGATATAAGGAAGGAAGCGAAGAACACGTAAGCGCCGTATTTTCAATGGCACTTTCGACCTTTTGGTCGCAAACTTTAGCGTAAATTCTTACCTTATTTGACAAACAATTTTGTCACAGCAAACAACCATTGCTAAATGGAAATTTGGACCAAAAGATGACAATTTATTTAACGGTATTATTACATTTCCGGTGTAACATAGTAGTAAGTGATAGTAGGTAAGTATAATACGGAGGGTGGCCCATCCACGAAATAAACAAATGAGAGAAAAAAGGCTTTAAAGTTATGGCGAGATGGCGCAATACATGATGTAATACGACATCTCCCTCACTCAATCGTCTTTGCATCGCTTTAAGAGGTGATAGTGATAGTAATGGACGAAAGGATAGTATTGCATTGCTTATTGATTTTTTATGAGCAAAAATATTAATAATATCTAAATCGAAACTATTTTATAACTTGTTGGTGTTTGTAAGAAAAATGAAATATTGCACATACCCGGCTCGTCTTTGACTTCGTGAGTGCTGTCAGGCTTGGTGTCATCTGTCGCGTCGGGGTCGGTGTTCTGAACCACTGTTTCAATAGATGCCATTATTTCTAATCCATAACGACAGCGTCCAACACACAAAAGTTACAATTAAAATACTGAACTAATAGGATACTAAAATAATCCTCTAAAAAGAACTCTTTTTAAATTGTTGGATTGAGTATCATGGACATGTCGTTATAGTTCATAACACGTTCTATCTCTTGCCACAAAAAAATAAACGGGATTTCATTTTTTATGTAGCCGCATTTAAATTCCTTATTATGTATGTAAAATTTAAGTATTAAATTAAATATCCGATAAAACCACAATATAGATAACAATCCTATCAAGGGTTTAAGACATTACCTACCATCATATTGTAATATATACATGTGTATATAAATAAATAATAAAAGAAATAGATAATATTATTTTATGCAGTTGGAGAAATTTCTTTTGATATAGAAAAAAAATATATAAAATTAATTGTTTTTAATTATGATTTATAAAGCATCTATTTTTGCATGCAGAGGCAAAGAAGATACTGTACATACCAGCATCCTTATCGGTGGGCTCGTGTTTGAAGCGGCGCTTGCGACGCGTGTGCGTCACACCCATCTCTGCTTCGAGCATCTTCATGTGATGCGCGCCGCGCTGCGAAAGGCACACCTCGTCCACGTAGTACTCGCCCGAGAGGCCGAGCGAGAGGGGCGTAGGAGGAGCGGCGCGCGACGCGGCCGCCTCGGCGCTGAGGGCGCGCGCCACGTGCGGCGGCGGTACGTCTCGACCGCGACACAGCTTGCAGCGGTAGCCCGCGCGACAGCACACCTCCGCATCGCCCTCCGACTGGATAGCGTCGCACGACGCGTGCAGCCAGCGACGGCACGCCTCGCACTGGATTATCAGCTCGCCATCCGAATACGGCTCCGAGCACACGCAGCACGCCGTCAGCGACCCGCACGGACCGCACTCTATATAGGCGAGACAGGGTCACAAATTGTTTTTTTTTTTTTTTTTTTTTCTAAAGAAAGACTAAAGAATTCAGGCGTAATATTATTGATACTTATATATTTTATCAGGTGTTATTTTTTTTTTTTTTTCATTTTTCAACTTGGACGAAGTCGCAGGCACCAGCTTGTTTAGATATATTTTATAAAGTTATGCGGAAGAAGTAAACAAGTAAGGAAGCAAAGAGCATACCCGTATAGTTGCCGCACCAGACGTCAGTATCGCGGGTGCCGCACACGAGACAGCGGCGACACCGCTCGCAGCGCCACGGGCCGCGCGGCACGTCGGCCAGTTGCGGGCGGGCACAGTACGTGTGCCACGCCGTGTCGCAGTCGTCGCACAGCACTAGCAGCGCGTCATCCCCGCGCGCGCCGCAGCCCTCGCACACGGTGCACTCGAGGCAGCGCCATCCGAGTGTCACCAGCACGGCGGACACCTTGATACCGGCGCAGTATGGATGATACGACTGACCACACTGCGCGCACGCAATCAGGCAACCCTCCGAGTCGGTGCCCACTGCACCGCACATCACGCACAGGTCTTGCGTCAGCATGAACTTGTCCTTGCTCGAGCACAGCACCAACTTGTTCTCGCCACCTACACCCAAAGCAAACATTCATACCAAATTATAAATTTGTGGAAGTAACAACGGTCAACGATGTCTGTCTATTACCTTTTCATGCCCTCAACTACTCCACTGATCATCAGGAAATTTTGTATACACATTGTCAGGGATACAAAAGGATTAAATAGCTGCAATTCGTAATGTCTGCAACATAGTCAATCTAAGGAGACTTTTATCCTATTCATTTATCTTCTTTAAATCTAAGAATCTTTACATAGGCTTTTTTTACAATAAAGTGGACAAACAGGCTAAAGGTCCAATTGATAGTAGGTGGCTACCGTCACCTGTAACTTAAGCTACTAAGTCGATAGGGAAATGGAGTCTGGCATCCTTTACTCACTCACTAAAACACAAGAGCATACATGCTCGTCAAGTCTAATCGAGGCTATCTTTATCTTTACCTTTTTAAATCTATTTATAGGCCAGTTTTGAAAATACCTGGTTCATCATCCTGAGTCTTGGTATCTGGAGCCTGAGGACGCTGCAGACCAAGTCCCGGTACTCCAAACACACCTCTCATCTTTGGTTTTGATCCTCGCTTTCTTCCGAATTCCAAAAGAGATCTTTGTCGTTTCTGGAAACCTAATTTTCCGGCCGGAGAGAAACCCCCTTTCAGTTTGTAACCGCCGATCTTCTTTTTGGCCACTTTCGACGATACAGTATAAGGTTTGCCTTTGCCTAAACCGATGTCAGTCTAAAAAGAAGATGGCGATATTAGCAAAACAACAACAACAACAACAAAAATTAAACGATTGTAGATATACTGATTATTAACTTGGTCAAAATTTTTTATATCATGTAGATCACTAACCAACAATAAATGCAATTACTATCACTTGTTGCCGGATTAACGATTAACGTTTAACGAAGTTAATATTTTTAGTAACCGTTTAGTGATTAGCGAAGTTAACTATTTGATAAATGATGCCCAGCTACGATTATTCCAAATTGACAATAACTTACCTTATTTTCTAAAGCCAAAGGATCTTGTTCTTGTGAATTCTCATCGCCGAAAGATGAATCTTGCGACGTAGACGCCATATTATCTTCCTCGAATGCTAAAAAATAGTTGTTATAGTTTTTATCTTTTTCCTTGTATCAAACTGAATGTAAATCAATTTATACATGACCAACGACCATATTTTGTAAGACATTATTATACTCACAACCACTTTTGGAGCCAGCCATCTGCATTTGGGCTTTACAAATGAGACAATTGTATTCATAAGCCGGATTCTGCTCCTTCTTCAATTTATATTGTTGAGGCTCAGCATCAGGATCACAGCTACCATGGACATATCTAAAATTGGGATACAGATTTGAATAGAAATCATACCAGCTGATAACATAAGTGAACCAACTAGAATAAAAATTTATATAAATAGATAAGACGGAACACTGCCAAAAAGCAAACTTTTAATATTTAAGCAAAACATAACTATTATTTTAATATATTACTAGCTTTTTCCCACGATTTCCTATAAATTATAATCTTTATAATTTATAGCTTATGCGCTATTCCGATATATAAACTACTAGTTTTTGCACGAGACTTCGTCCGCGTAACTATAAAATATAACCTATGTTACTCGCTGACAATGTAGCATTCGCTGATAAGACTCAATGTCTTGGGATTGTTGCGGCCAATCCCAAGACTATTGCAATAATGTGAAGAAAATTCTCACCTCTTGCAAAGCGTGCATCGAATCATGTCGCGATAGGCGGCGGCGCGGTAAGCACGGCGACAGAGCGGACAGCAGGAGCCCTTGTTCCGCTGCTGGTAGCACGAGTCGCAGACTGTGTAGTGGGCGTGCCAGCGAGACGACGGGCCGGCGCCGGGCGATCGAGCGCCGCAGTCGGAGCACACCCGACAGCACTTGCACTTCCAGCCGTACTTGGGCACGGTGGCCATCTGCGGCCGCAGACACGTCGCGTGGTAGAGCTTGTCGCAGTGCTCGCACGCCACCGCGCGCGACTCGCCCGGCGGGGCACCGGGCGCGTTCTCTGCGCGGCACACTTGACATACGCGACACGACCGACAACACCAACCGGAGCGCACGCCAGGCAGCTGTGCCAGCCCCACGCACGTGCCGTGGTAGTGCGCGCCGCACATCACGCAAGTCATCAGATTCGATATGTCGCCGATCGTGCGACACGAACGACAGTCGATGTCCACCGCGCCTGTGCCCACAACAACAAACACCTTAGGGCTTGATCACATGTGTCGAGTAGAATGGAGAGAGAACACCATTCTGATCTGTAGTCTGGCAAGATGAAAGAAAGGGACAGAAGGCCTCAGTTTGGCTTTGGATCTCTCTCTTCTTGGATTAGCCCCTGTGTAAGGCGCAATGAAAAATATACTAATACAGATAATTTTTTAAAAGCAATTTTTTGAAGTTAGCAATCCTGTTATATTAAACGTCCTTGATCAAGCTAAAGTTAATAGATGTGGAGAAAGCATTACCCAACTCACCGACAAGAGTCACTTGATAAAGATGGTCCTTGCAGAAGGAAGACTTAGTCGAGAAGTCCATGAAACCTCCAGACGCGAGTACGCATGACAGGTGATAATATTTACTGCAACTTGCCTGACACAAAAAGACATTTATACTCATTTTACATTTTAAATATAACTTAAAAAAAAACCTTACAAGCACCACATGAAACATACCTTGCAAGGGATACTAGCACCATGTCTCAAGCAAAAGGCACATTTTCTCGTCAAGGCAGCGGTCACGATTCCTTTAACCCTGGCGTCTTCCAATTGCTCCTTCTCCTCTTCAGATGTAGCATTGGCTGCAACCTGATCTTGAAAGGGCGGTGTAAACTCTAGACAGAAGCGGTGAATGTAGAACGCTCCAGAAGACACCACTGCTGATATGTCCTGGGCCTCCACGTGTCCAATAATGGATAGTTCATCAGTGTGTTCCATATTGTACAAAGGTGTTCTGAAAAAAAATATTATGTCATTAACAAAATAACAATGATATAAACTTTATTAAAAACAGCAGTGCTAAAACTAGCTTTGTTACTTGAGAAAACTTTTAATAAGGATTTTTTTTTAATAATTTAATAAGAGTGCTGGACGATCTACATTTTTCCTTATGCAAAGGTCAGCAGGCAAGCTGACAATCCACTCAATGGTGGGTGATTACCGTTGTCTCAGTGTTTGTCATGGTTATACATTTTTAGCTACCACAGACTGAACCTGAAGTTTGCCAAAGGAACCAATGTTTTATAATATATAATGTGTAAATAATATACATAATTTAGAATTAGATTTTATTGTAAATAAGTATAGAATAGGTAGCAGATGTTTAAATATAGGTGTAGATACCAAATTTAGATAAAAAAGTTTAAAGTGACATATTTATTTAATGTAATCACATATAAATTATCTGTAAATGGCTGTATGTTATCTGTAAATGGCTTTGTATTTTTTTGTGTGTAAATTCTTTTTTGTCATTAATAAATAAAAATAAACTTGATGGTAGGTAACAACCGTCGTCTGCCTATTGTGATAAGCAACGTCATAGATGTTGCGAATCCACTGCCGACCTTAACAAGAAAAAGGATGCCTGAACCAATCTTCATAAATAAATGATAAGAATGATCAATGATGTCAACTTTCAAACATGTACTTGGGAGCTTCTGTTCCGCAGGGAGACAAACCTACTTATAACATAATGTTAAACATATATAACACCCTAGACTTTAAAAAAATATTGAAATCATTTACTCACTTGCATTTATTAAAAGCCTTCTGTCTTCTACTCAAAGGGAATGCTAGAGGGTGTAGACTCGAGTCCACTAACTCTGGAGGGGGCGAAGCTAGACCGGGAGGAACCGGTGTAGTTGGAGTGCTGGATGGAGTCGGTGTGCCGGTCGGAGTGGCAGCGCCAGAGTTAGGCATCGATGTTATGCCACCGTCAGCTTCCATTATGTTGCAGGTGAACTGCCGCATTTCCCCCTGGCCCAACTGACTGCGCTCACTAAGGTTGCACAGTGCACACAGCTTTCCTGGCCTAGAAATCAATTTCAAATTTAATACACAAAAGTACTTTCCTCTTAGACTGACGACTGCTGAATCTGAATTATTGTTGATAATACTATTCTATAGATAAAAGTATTAGCATGTGCCTGCGACTTCATCCGCATTGAAAGATGAAAAATATAACACATGAGAAATTATTTTACATCTTTATAATTCTTTAAGTTTTTTACACATTAAAACAATTTCTGATTGTAATAATGAGCACTTTTATTACCATTTTTCTGGTGAATATGGTGGTTCCTCCGGTGCAGGCATTGTGAAGTCGTCTTCTTCCATTCCTTCATCCAAAGCATCATCGCGACTTCCACGGTGTCTCTTAGCGCCTCGCAATGATCCAGGATTTCTATACCTAAAAAGTATATTTATTTGTAGACAACATGCCATAAAGCGAAAACTTTATGGTTTCGCTTCGTTGGCCATAAAGCAACACAAAAGTGTTACTTTATGTCGCTTAGTTTCACTACTTAAGAGTAAAATTATAACTCGGATAAAAATACAATGCATAAGAGAATATTTTAAAAATAAATTGAAACAGACAGGTTTATACAAAAAAAACTCTCAAAAATATCTTTCTTGTCACAGTAGAAAAAAATTGAGACTTGTTTTTAGGCATATTAATTTTATTGTTACCATTAATTAACTTAAGTTCTGCCCGTGTATGTAAAAATTTTGACTGTTCTGAGGTTAGACCCTGTCTTAACACATAAAATTTGTCAAGATGGAGGATCTAGATTGAGATTTGTTGTATCGAAATAATCTCTTCTTTAGAAAAAATATTTTAAATAACTCTTGCAAGTTCCAACCTTGATGCATCTATTGTCAGTTATTTATTAGTAAGCAAGTACTAAATGCACAAAGTCACACAAACAGTTTATCTTCACTGTTGGAATAGGTGGTAAATGATGATATTTTTAATCCACACGTGATAATTGATAAGACGGCTAGAATATCACTGCCAGATTCATTTGTAATACTTCAAATTATAAAAAACTAACTTCGCCCGGTTGCAATATACAATATTTGTAATAATGTACAATTGTGAAAACTTTTCAAAATAAAATTTGCTATTGGTACATTTTACCTTACATCAAAGAGTAAAAATCAATGAAAACTGGAAACAGTCCCGAAATTTAATGGATTTAACAATGATCCAAAGGACTTCCGAGGTGGAAAACTGGGACTACATTCTATGGCTTGGAAAGTTAGCATTAAGATATACACAAACCAGTGTTAAAAACACTTCCAAGTAACCTGTACCAAATTATGAACAGCATTATCCTGAAGTCATAAAAGGCCTAAATTTCTCTCCTTGGCTTTATATAATTAATTTATAGTGTATTAATATTTGGATTAAATCAATGAAAACTTTAAACTTTTACTCCAATCAGAACCCACATTTCTCATTCTAATTATGTTTTCAAAAACTTTTATTTATAACACCTGATAAATAATCACAGACAGCCCTTACCAGTGAATTGATATCAGATAAAACTTACCTTCTAACAATCTTTCCTTCTCTCGCCAATTTTGCACCTTCTTTTCTAGGCCTACCGGGGCCTCTGCGGGCAGAAGTAAAGAACGGTGGCCGTGTGTATGGTTGATGGTGAAAGAAGTTCGGCTGTGTCATAACCGCGTGAGGGGACGCAGGTTCCTCTCCACGCGGGGACGATGCGCATGACGTTGGTGTTGATGCTGGCCCTGTGTAAAAATCTGTAACATAAACAGCAACACATGAAATAGGTGATAACACTTTCCTCTCCTTGTACCTTATTAGATTCAACTCACCCGAAGTCTGTGGCGCCTCTCCTTCTTCATCTGATCCATCGTCAGCTAATAAATCCACATCTAAAACTCCATCTTCGGGAACGTCCATCTAAAAACAATTTATGGAAAACGGATACTTAAAAATAAAAACGATACACTTTATTGTTTAGGCTACGACGTAAGAAATTAATTTTACACACAACACAGACACAACACAACGAAACGAATGTAATCAGCAATTCAGCATCAGACCGCCATAATGAATGTTATGTACTAGTCAAATTAGTCCATCTAAAAACTTACCGCGAAACGTCGCGATGGACTTAATATAAAGCAATATTAAGAAAGAAATCTTTTATAAGTAGTCAAACACATTTTTAATTCATTTATATTTTACATTAGAAAACAAAATTAAAATTATAATCATCAAGCTAATATAATATAATACATAAAGACATAAGGATCGGGAATGAATGAACTATTGAATGGTTGATTTAATCTGTGAATGGGTTTTGTCTCTGGTGTCAGTTCTGTAGCTCTATGGTATGGTGGCTCTAGTGTGAGTTTATAATGCCCCAATGATGTTTCGTATCTCGTCGTAATGCCCGCACTCGCTAGCGAGAGTGTAAAATCACGATGAAATCATGGATGGAAAATTGTCAATTTTAGCACAGGCAACGCTCACAATATGTTAATTTTTTCAATTTGATTGAAAGGTCATATTGGTTCAAACCATAATCTACTATTTAGTTTGTGGTTCAAACCAAGTTCACACTCCTCGTCCCACTCTGTATGATAACATAATAATCCGTGTTTAATATAATAGCACAGTATGCTGTGATAATAGCGTCTATGAATGCAAGGAATATATATAGGTTATTGGTTTATATTGGATAATGGATTCGTAGATTGGATTGGACGTGCTTGGTGCTCGGCTTGGACCACAGATTAAGTTATATCTTGGACAGTGCTTTGGTGCTTTGCTCACAGGCTTTGCTTGGATTGGACGTCATTTAACTTTATAATCTGTGATTTGGATTTGGACGTGCTTGTGAAAGTACGGTTCGGTTCATTGATCATTGGCACATTATTTTACAAAAGTTGAGTGTATTAAAGTTTAAAAAAATACTTTATTATTTTTGAAGACCTTAGCTCCACCATGAAGTATTTTGTAACCTCAATCATATTATTATTTAATATTATACAGTGTAATTCATCATTTTTTGAGAGTGATTCTTGTTACTCTTTTGGGAGCGGTAATGTTTTTCCCGGAGGAGCCAAAAAAATTGAACACAAACTACAATTCACTAAAGCAATGAGTAAATATATTTTAATGTAATAATTAGTGTATATAACTTCAACTGGGCTGAGTAATAATATCTTATTACATTTATTTACAGTTTCAAAACCGGCCCCCGAGTGGGAGGCAACCGCTGTGCTAGACGGAGAATTCACACAACTGTCTCTGTCGAGCTTTAAAGGAAATTATTTAGTATTTTTCTTTTATCCTCTGGATTTGTAAGTGAAATTAAATTTACAATTTAATTAAAGCCATATTAATATAGTACCTATAATAATTATCTATTACCTCTACTTAATAATAATTCCAAACTAACATTATAATTATATTAAGCTTATCCTGAGCTTATCTTCTGGTTTTTTTTTTTTTTTTTTATAAGTCAAGGCAGCGCTTGGCCGCGATCTCACTTGGTGTTAGGTGCAGATGCGGCCGAAGGTGGACCACGCTTACCTAGTAGATGCCCATTTACCCTACGTTTGAAGACCCCGAGATTGTAATTTTGGGGAAACACAGATGCAGGCAGTGAGTTCCACTCCTTAGCAGTTCGGACAAGGAAGGTGGAAAACTTTAAATTTTAAAAATTTAAAACCACCAATTCATCTTTTTGGTATTTTTTTTCTTATCAATAGAGGCTGACGGTCCACTTGATAGTAGGTCACTACCATCATCTATAACACAAGTAACACCACTGGTGCTGCTTACTTATACTTATACCACTATATTGTAATATGGTGGATCTGGATTCTTACCTATTTTATCAGTTCTGGGTGTGGTAGATATTACTTATATTGCCATCTTTGATTATATACTAAAGATCTTACTATATACTAAAGATTGCCATAACAAATTTGTTATGCCAAGCCTCTGCTCCAAATAAAATATATGGACCTTAACTGAATGGGACCTCATTAGGCTATGTTTAATTCTTTTATTTCTTGTTCCAGCACATTTGTATGTCCAACTGAAATTTTAGCATTCTCTGAAAGAATTGAGGAATTTAGAAAGATAAATACAGAAGTTGTCGCTTGTTCAGTTGACTCACACTTCACACATCTTGCTTGGATTAATACACCACGAAAAGAAGGTGGTTTAGGGAAAATAAATATACCTCTTTTAAGTGACCTGACACATTCTATAGCAAAAGATTATGGAGTTTACTTGGAAGATTTAGGTCACACACTCAGAGGTTTATTTATAATTGATGATAAAGGAATTTTAAGACAAATAACAATGAATGACCTGCCTGTAGGGCGTTCTGTGGATGAAACTTTGAGATTAGTACAAGCATTTCAGTATACTGATAAACATGGGGAAGTTTGTCCAGCAGGCTGGAAGCCAGGCCAAGATACAGTGAGTATTAGAAAATATAATATTTTGTTTTCATATGATGGCTATTTTGAAGCGCTGCAGATTTTACTTTTTATTTATTGTATGGAGTTTTAATATTAATAATATTTAAAATTTTCAGATAATTCCTAATCCAGATGCCAAGAAGAAATATTTCGAAAAAGTCTCTAAGAACTAATATACAATATAGGAAATAAATTAATCAACTTAAACTAATAATATATCATCACAATTTACAATATAGTTATGTTATTATTATACTTTTTTATCTTTTTAAGAATTTTAAGTAAATATTGTATTATCACTATAGGAAGCTAATTAATTAAGAAAAGAATAATTTGTGGGAGCTGATTAGATTTCAACATTTATCATCACAATTAATATTGATACTGAGACTGATAGCATAATTACTAGATACCAGTTGTAATTAAAAAGTCATTTTAATAAATATTTTAAACATACTTATTTGACCAATGCCGAAATAAAGACAGTGATTTTTATACTTTATATTGTGTGTGTTTTATATATCCATAATACAAATTTCGTTGTTTAATAAACTCATAAACCATACAATTCACCCAGCTAACTAATCACAACTTAATAAAGTAATTAATAAATATTGTGGACAATATATTGCAATTGCACCCACCACTGAAAGATAAATAAATCCACTTTGGAATTAATTTAATGTTAAGTAGTCTGAGGGTTCACTTGATATGTGCAGGTGCACTGCCGGCCAAAGTAGGAAGAGATTAACTTTAAAGAAGATGTTACGTAACTGCAAATTCTATCTAATCTAAATGAAAATTTACGCGACCAGTTTGTGGTAGTCGATTGGCATTGGAATGAGGAATATGATGAGGCATTTACTAAAATAAAACTGGTTTTAACTAGTACGGATTTATTCGCGCATTATAATATTTATAATCCAAAGCGACCTTTGATAACATACGACACGAGCGCGCGGTGAATCGTTAGAGTGCTATCGCATACCGACGAAGTGGAGAGTATCTGGTGGCGTAGTGTCGCGCTCGCGCTTATACCAGCGGAGGTTAATCACAGACAGGCGATTGCGTTCAAGACTGGACGAGCTGAAACACGAATTAGAGGCGAGGGTAGAAAAAGCGCAACAGAAGCAGGTGGAATGTGCGGGAGGAACGAATGAGAGAGGGTCCTCCCCCTCATGTCAACCCGCTAGACAATTTTGGAAAGTTCATTCCCAAGGTTGGCCTTGCTGGTAATCAGGTAATCGAACCCGGGACTGTTATATTAAGAAAGTATGGAGCTAAAGCTATGGAGAACAGAGGAAAGGTAAGGAGAGCTAATAAACTTTTAAATAGTGGTTCATAAATAATGGCGCTTGTGTAGCAATGATATTTTGACACTTCTGTAATTATTATAAATAGTTGGTAATAATATTTCTTATCTAATCTAGTATAATAGTTAGTATAAACTTCATCTGTGTACAGTATAATATATGTTTAGTAGGGAGGGGGAGGGGTTCTCTCAATCTCAGTTGAGTTCGTGGAGTTGGAGAATAGAATACCTCCAGCTAGAAGAGTATAACTACAACTTGATTCATTAATTCTCGTTCTATCCAATAGTCTATCTAGAATTTATTACTCTGTATTTATTGTCTGCTTGATTATTTGTGACTGTAATTTCCGTATATATTATAAGTTACTCTATGTTCATGTTGTGAAAGCTGTGATTATTTATATACTCTTTGGAAATAGTACATAGTGATAAAGAAAACATGTTTACAAAGTGTTTACAAAATATACAAGGGTCGCGTTTCGTTACTACGCTACTTATAATATCACGACTTCGTGTGAGTTTAATTCTATTAGAAGTTTCTTTGTGAGTTAAAGTATTCGGGTTTGCCGTTATTAATACAATATATCGAAAAGTAAAGTATTTACGAACGGAATTCACAATCACATCACTAATTCTTTATAGCACAACAAACACAACAAACTGTTAAACGTAAAGTAGCATACGTACACATCACGTTTAATTTAAGAAAAATTATAAGAACTATTTACTTATCTACTTAATTTAGCAAAATGTAAAAATCTCGGACGACCCACTTGATGGCTACCGGTGGCTACCGTCACCTATAACATAAGCAATACCACACGTGCTGCCACCAGACGTGGTGGTTACTGCCGCCAGACGGGCTGCCAAAATGTCTGAAATGTAAATCATTTACTTCAGATAGATACAAGACTTCAGGATCGTTCAGACGCTGACACAAATTTTCCAAAAACCTAAAATACTATACTAGTATTAGAAAAAAAATTCAATCTGAATCTGTGTTATACAGTGGAATAAATCTTTTTACAAATAAGTCAAGTAATTCAAAATTCTATTCACTAAAATGGACCTCCCTATTTTGTCTTTTAGATGGCCTCAAATATTTTTCGGAGAAGCCGACCAGCATTTTTGTTCACTTCTAAAGGATACAATTACACAACTGTTGTTCCTTCTGTTGTCAATATAAAGTGTAGGTACTTGTACTTAGTTATAATTTTGTAAAAAAAAAACAATATCTCAATTATCAATTAAAAATCATGAAATTTTGCATACACGTTGTTCAGGGATACAGGAAATGACATCTATAGGGTGCCTTTCATTTTATTCAGAGTAAAAGTAGGTAGGTATACTGTTCCCGAGGTATAATCTAAATATATTAAAATTTGCTACAGCCATAAAGATTTCAGGCATTATTTTTTCAAGTGTTACATATTTTAGTATTTAATTTGTTTGAAAGTTATGGTAAAAAGATCAAAGGGAACATAATAAAGTTTTTCTTACAGTTTCTAGGTCATTTGCTACAAAAAACAGTGACCCAGCAAAAAACATGGTGGATTTAAAACATGTTGCAAGTTATGAGGATGTATTGAAAGTGATTGATAAACCGGAAAAAGTTCTGATTGATGTTCGCAATCCCGATGAAATTAGTGTTACTGGAAAGATCCCATCTAGTATAAACATACCATGTAAGTATTTGAAATCAATAGCATATTTTTTATGTCAAATTTGGCAGACAGGCTCAAAATCCACTTGGTGGTGTTGTCTATACTGGGATTGAGGAAAAGGGATTGCGGAGGATAGGGAAATGGGCTCTGGCATCCCTTAATCACTCGCCTAAACACAATAGCACACATGCTATTATTTCACAGTAGTCTACAGTAAGGGCATGGTCACTACCACCAGACGGTATGGCAAAATGACTGCGGATTGCAGTGTGTCCACAACTTTCCAAATTTATTTTGCTAAAATCAATAGAAAACCAAAATAATTCTAATTACCTAAATACTATGAAATTTTTTAATTAATTATTACTTTAAAACGCTAGGACCTATATGTATTATAAAATGAACCAATTGTTTCTTATTACAGTAGGCAATGTACCCCACGCCTTATCGTCCATGTCGGAACAAGAATTCAAGACTCAATATCATAGAACCAAGCCCACGCCTTCTGATGAGCTCATTTTCTACTGTCAATCTGGAAAGCGTTCAACACAAGCCTTGGAGAAAGCTCTCCAGCTGGGATTTTCAAAGTACGTTGAAAATATAAATATTATGTAAATGAGCAAAAATTCAGTTGCAGTCTTTAGGGAATTTGTCCTTTTTTTAAATTAATATATTTTTACTGAAATATGAAAAAAAGTGACATGGAAAAGAAATAAGAACTACAATTCCACTTTTTAAATACCAGAAATAAATACTTTGTAGATGACTAATTACCTATACTAAACCCTCATCACACAGACATTCACAAAAACTAACACAAAAGTATTCATTTCGTTTTACCTAAAGGACTTTTTAAAATTATAATAAACTAGCTGGTGCCCGCGACTTCGTCCGCGTTCTGGATGAAAGGTACCCTATGTCCTTTTTGGAGTCCCAGACAACGTGTATGCAAAATTTACAACGCCATCTAGGGAATTCTGTTTGAAGCAATGTAGTACTCTAATTCATCTAAAAGTTAACAGATGGCACTACATGTTATAAAATTACGTGTTAATAAAATTAAAGCTGCTGCCCGCGACTTCGCCCGCGTAACTTAGTAAATTATGTACTTAAACCTTCCTCGAGAACCACTCTACCCATTAGTGAAAACCGCATTAAAATCCGTTGCGTAGTTTTAAAGATCTAAGCATACAAAGGGACATAGGGACAGAAAAAGCGACTTTGTTTTATACTATGTAGTGACTAGCTACACGCTTCCGGCTTCGTCCCGATTCATAATAAACAACAAACTATCCTATTATTAAGTTGGACCTATTATTAATACTATGTGTAATTTACACATAGTTACGAAGTTTTATCAAAATCGGTTCAGTAGTTTAGGAGTTCAATGGCCTCAAACAACGTGACACGTAATTTTTATATGTGAATTTTTCTAGACTTAAAAAAACAGTTATTCACCATTAGGTAGGGTATATTTTGGTTTATAATGTCGATCTAACATTGCGTCATTTTTATTTTAAATATACTTCTAAGATCCGTTCATCTAAGTATCTACATATTATGTAATATCCATTCTACTTTTCAATGACCCCAAACTTTGATACCAGCAATTTAACTTGATAACGACAATTTATTATTATTGTATTACTTATACATAGTAATACAACAATAATATATTGGTGATTTATACATATTAATATTATTATTATATGTATAAGCAATTGTATTATATGAATCTGTATTATGTAATATTAATATGAAAAATGTAGTTTTAATATAACTTAATACAATTTCTAGAACTATTGATAAATAACTGTTAAAAATATTATTTGTAAATTACAGTTCGAAGACATATCTCGGCAGCTGGAACGATTGGTCAAGCAAACAACAGTAGATTCTATAATATATTTATGTACTTACAAAATATAAACACAATATTTATTGTATGTAAGTAATAATTGAATAATTTGTTATGTTTATAGTGCAATAAATGGTTTTGGGTTTGTGTTTTGTTTATTTTATAATATAATATAGTTTACATTGTATTTTCTTGATTTAATTTAAATAATTCATTCGACAAACCCGGGGGCAACACAAGCAACAAATTATTTCTATCGTGATTACTTACTGTGAAAACTAGCTTTGTCAGATATGTTTTTAAACCTGAGTGAAACTATAAAATTATTATGAATGATATACTTACATACATAAATAATAGATCAAGTTGATTGAAAGTTTTTATTTAGCAACAAGTACAAAATAATAAATATCACAATAATTTTAATTAATAGACAAAACTAAAGAAAAGCTCAAGACATTTAGCATTAATACACTTATAAATTAACATAGGTACAATACAAATTAACTATTGACATTTTATTTGTCCCACTCTTTTCAACTTCCCATATAATTATTTATTACATTACATAGACACAGAGCTAAATTTAAACAACTCAAGATTAACAATGACTTAAGAGTAAAGCTGAAAACATTTCGCACCAACTACTTACAAATTAACATAAAATAAATTTGGCTTCAAATAATCTATCGGGATTTGTTTGCCCACTCTGTCCAACTTCCCAAATAATTCTTTACGCTGGAAATAAAACATAGTAATTAATAATATTAAATTGGCACTATTATAAAATACAGATTAGTTTTTTTTTTAATTTGTAGAAAGAATCTTTAAATGAAAATAATTATGCTACTTAGCAGTATTCGTTTTCCAGTTAAGGTAAGGTCCAGTTAATCTAATCAGATGGTAGAAAAAAGTTTAATCAACATTTTTGTATAAGTTGATATATATATAAAATAATTATAATCAAACACTTGAAAATGAACAAAATAATTTATTAACCTACATACCTTCTTCTATTGTATTAATATTTACATTTTGCTTTATATATTATATGGGCACTTTCAATGCAGATCAGTATTCTTTTTAAACGAAAAATAAGTAAATGAAGCTTACTTTTTAAATCCTAGATTGACAGCATTCTGTTGTGCCATACCCGATCTTTTGCCAATCATACAATAGAAGATGATCTCAGTGTCTTCAGCAGGTTTCTTACGGTCGTATGTTTTTTCAAATTCCTTGTCTGACATGGAACTCAGAACAGTTGACACGTTTCCCACTGTTAATATTTTAAACACATTTGTAAATAAGAATGATTTAGAATTAGAAATGCTCACATAAGTTATAATTATAAGTAAACCAATATAAAATGTATTTTTTGCTCATATAAGAGATTAAGAAGGAACAGTCTGGCATTATTTTCCACTTATCAAAACACAAGAGCACATATGCTTAATATATGTGGTTCCTGTTGCCAGAAAATGTGCCCAAATGACTGTGAAAAGCAGTTTGTCCTGTCAGAATTTTTTTCCAAAATTATAGGTCCCATCGGAACCCAGGACTGAGACAGATCATTAAGACATGAAACTTAACTACTCGTCCAATAGGCTTTAATTATTTTAATTAACAAAAAATAATAGATTGAAATAAATTAAATACTTACACGGAATGTTAACACTACTAGGGATCTTTCCATGTTCTTTAATCTCTTCTGGCTCTCTAACATCAACAATTAGAATATTCTTATCTGATGTTGCATTCTTTACATGGTCATAGTCCACTATCATTTGTTCAATATTCACTTGCTCAGCATAACATCTCCGGAGACTTTTGAAATTTGAGGAATTCAAAATGGGGAATGTCTTGTTGCCTAAAAATTTAAAAAGACTCATTATACAAAGTGCATGCTGTAATGCATCACTACAGTAATTATTTCTTGACATTTCTCTTGGCTCTTTCTTTGAACTATGATTTTTAAATCATTCCACGTTCTACTAAACATTCATACTTTACGTATTACTCTTAAACTTACAATCGTTACAAATGAATAATACTTACGGATTAATGGAAATTTGCAAAATTTTTTACTATATGCGGCTAAAAAAATGTTGTTAAGGCGGAGGTAAACCGGCGTATAAGATTTACGAAGAATAATGCGTGAAAACATTTTGTAAAATATTCCTTGCAGTGGATTTTTTCAATATACAGCTGAAATTTCAATACCAAACAAATACACACACTCAAAATTCGAATTCACTCGATAAAATTTTAATTCCAACCAAATATAAAGTCATAAATGTTTTCCAAATTCCAATTAGTTTTGTTTTTTTTTTTTCATCTTCCAAATTATAGTAATTATTGTCAATGTCAATCATAGTAACAGTGAAAAAAAACAATACTTTATACATAGACTTTTATAAGATATTTAGTTTGAGGCTATTTCATGGGTGTCACGGACTAAGGGTTTTTTATATTTAGGTCTTAAGAAATTAACTAATAAAATAAATATAATTTCATCAGAAACTGAATATTGTATTTAAATGCTCTATATTATATTGCATTCCATTCACTATTCAATTTCATTCAATCAATCATGACAGATATCACACAGAGTAGATATTTGAGATATCCGTTCATAATTCCATACATACATAACATAATGTACATTTTTTCATGTCCGTCTCATTCTATTTATTGCAATTTTTTCACTTATTTTTCTTTTCTCGTGTTTATTTTCCAAGTGGAAGTTATAGCAAATAAAGTTTTGTGAGTGTTATTGACAAATTTATTGATGAAATGATTATATTGGCCGCAATTGGCCATTATATCTAAAATTTTATTTTAGCAATGTTCCTATGAAATTTATTTGATCTTATTGACATGATTCTTTTTAATATCTATATACCTACTATTTCTATTAAAACAAATCAAATAAGCTAACGAAGTCGTTTTCAGATGTTAAATTGCTTAAAAATTCAAGGAAGCTCGAGAAAATTGCAATTAAATGAAGAAAAAACTGTAATGAAATTATGGTTTATTTGTGAAATCTGAATATATAATTGACGCAAATATGGGTTCGATGAGACCATCTGGTCGGTTTCTTTCCTTTACGAGCAATATTCAGAGAACCCAAAAGACACCTGGTGAGTATTAGTTCTATGTATTATCATTGCTAAACCTATCCATCAAACTTTACATTGTTATATTGTTTTTATTTAATATATTATAGATGAATGGCCTTGTTTACCTTTCAAAATCCTTTCAAAATGCCTAATCAAAATATCTGCTCCTTTGGTAATGTTATTGTTTGGTGTTTGTAGTTACTAGAGACAAATCAAATCAAAATAATATAATTATTGCTTTGAGTTACATAATTTATATTTTTTAGTAAAATAACATGTAAGAAATGGACAAAATCAAAGGACACCTTACTCATGCTATGTGAGAAATAGTATAATGTAAGGGGCATTGCATATTGCATTTAGTTAATAAAATATTGTTGATTGATTATTCGGTACCTACTCAGTAATATAACTCTTTCCATTAGGATGTTGGATTGTTGGAAGAGAAACAGACATAATTGGATGTATAAAATGTATAGATAAACTAAGATAAATATATATATATATATATATATATATATATATATATATATATATATATATATATATATATATATCTGTTATAGATATGTATTTCTATATGGACACCTGTCCATCTGAAACAATGCATGCAATTCAATTAATGATAGAATTTTTCAAATATGTACAGCAATTCTGATAACTTCTGATAATCTGCTTTTTTATAAAATTTTGATACTATACTCTTCTATCTCTTGATAGATACTTTTCGAATTATGTAAACGGGCACAGTTTATTAAAAATGTCATATCTTATTTCAGTTCCAAGTGGCTTTCCACAAAGCTTGTCAGGCAGTGAGACAGATGTGTCAACTTCCAACGAGAATCTTTCGACTGAAGAGCGATATGTAGTGAGACATACAGCACGAGTGGAGCCTCAGGGTCAAGAGACCCAAAGCCAGACTAATGTTAACAATAGGAACTCACTCAAGGTAGATGCTCTGATTTAGAGGATAGTATTTGTCTCATTTTGAACAGCTGTTTTATTTGATATGTAAATATTTCAAAATATATATTTATTCAAATGAATACAAATGAATATGTACTAATATTTTATGTATTTTATTAAATTTATTATTTTATTATTGTTATTTTTTAGATAAAGTACAAGAATTTTGTATATTTTTTCTTTTAAATATAATATATTTTTGTAAACCCTAAGGAACTTCCATCAGCCATAAGTAAACAGAAAGTTACAACAAGTTACACCTAGTTACAAATTGAGTATCTTTTATTTTATATATAATATTGGTGATTTTTGTTAAAGAAAAGTGTTCCTGGTAGCAATCGCAACTCTCTGAAGGAGTCTATAGGTGGCGGGAACAGCAATCGAAGCTCCCTGGATGTATCCTCTTCTTCATACAACACACTTATTATTCATAATCAAGACGACTCTTGGCCCAGACATACTCCTATAAGGTAAGTAGATTAGAAAAATGTAGAGGGGTCAAATCCAATGACCCTTCATCATTGAGAAGACACCTAAAATACTTGGAAATTTTAGAAGCAATGGTTCTTTTTATGTCCTTTTTATGAACTAGCTTGATGCCTTATATAACTTTATAACATAGATACTTTTTCAACATGCCTACTTTTTACTGACTTAACTTTTTCAATATTCCGTTATTGTATGGTTTTACACAAAGTAGAAGAGAAAAAAATTTTTTTTAGCAAAACATTTGGTTTTCTTGTGTTCTAATGTACAAAAAACAACTATAATAAATGTAAAGATAATTTTAGCGATGTTCTAAGCTAAGAGAACGAAGAGATTTTACAAAAAATAATAATTTTATTGAACAGGGAACACGAACGAACGGGTAGTGAGGTAAAACACCCAACGACACAATCGTCCCCATACCATACACTCAAAAAGGTGGAAGTCAATAAGAAACCTAGTGGGATACCGTTGCCCAAATTACACAAGGACCAAACTGTAACAACAAGTGCCAACTACATAGATATAGGTGGACAAAGGATATATACAAGTCCTCCCGATCATGGTGTACAGGTACATGTTTCAAAATTACATATCTTTATTATTTACTATTATAGCTGTTGTACGCAACTTCGCGTCCCTTCATAAAATATAGCCTATGTTATTCGCTGATAAAGTATAATGTACATTTAAAATTGTGTTGTCAATAGTTCCACCTATAAAGGTTTTTCTAAAATATTGGAATTGCTGGCGTATGTTTTATTATTTTCGCAAGTTTATTAAGTGCGAAAACTTCGGTTATTCGCATTATAGATAGTAAGTTGAGACAACAAATACTACCAAATACCTCTTACTGAGTTCCCACGATCGTAAAGCGTGTCCATAATCGATTTAATTAATTTTATTCAATTACGTAACTAATATAATTACGTTTACCTAATCGTGACCGGATTTACTTAATCAATTACAGGAAATAACGGAGATTCCTGATGATTTTTTGAATCAGTCGTCGGTTTTGAAGCACTTGGCGAAGGAAGTTGCCCAGTCGCCAACGCCTCGTGGGCCAACTCCTCCCGCCTCCCCGCGCACCCCCGCTGCCACCACGGACAGCCGAAAGGCCAAGGGCAAGGGCTCAAAGGCTAAACTCACTAAAGAAAAACTCAATCTGTCCAGATCACAACCCGATTTGACCAGGTATGAGAACAATCATAATATGACTGCTAAATATCATATTAAAATCAACAATGCGCAGAATGTGGCCGAATGAAATGTGAAATAAGTGCTACAATAAACTTAAGTTTGTCTCTTAGCTCTAGCAAAAGAAATAATGTAGCAATTTGAACAAAATAGGTTGATCAACTACATTAATTCAGCTCAATTCAGCTTTTGTACATAGAAAACACCGGTTTTGTATGGAGAATCATACTCGTCTGTTCAGCTTTTCGAGTTTATTAGGTCTATACAGATTTCGCCCCAAACAGACGAAACTGGCAATTTTACGATTTACTTTGACTAATAAACCATTCTAAACGTAATAAAACAGTTTTTGTTCTAAAAAACTGAACATCGTTCAATGTGAAGCTAAGAATGACAGATGTCAAATGTGATCGTATTAAATTGGCCCTACTATAGGTATAAAGTTTAGAAACAATAAATTTGATTGGGTAGTGTGGGAGTGCGCGCGGTGCCGGGAGGGTCGGAGTCCAGCGGGTGGTGCAGCGGCGGAGAGGGCTCCTTGGAGGAACCAGACGACGCCTTCGCGGCAGTCCTCGACGCTCTAGCAGCGGAGAACCATCTCCTCAAACGCCAGCTAGCCGATGCCTGCGAGCGAGTGGCCAAGACGTCCAAGGTACCTATAATATCCGTTGTCTCAATTCTACACATTAAATGTCATTACTTGACCACCAGTCAATTTTAAATAATTTTTAAGTGAGAGTAAAATTTCTAGTTCCAATTTTGTATGACGCTTCAGTGAGCGATCACGTGACGCTTCTTGTATGTAACATTTCTGAAAAAGTAATTGATAAGAATTAATCATTTAAAGTATATTATTGTCTTAGATACATGCACAAACGATTTCGATTCGCGTAATTTTAATATTAACTTTGTAATAGAGCGTTGTCCTGACTTAGTAGTAGTCGCTGAATGAATTGGTGATGTTGTCAGCTGGAAGAGGAGGTGGAGAAAGTGCGCAGCGGTCACGAGGAGCTGGTGGAGTCTTGGTCGAGACGCGAGCGACTGGAGCGTGCGGCTCGCAGTCGGCTGCAGGCCGATTGCAGACGACTACATGACCTTAACCGCGCCCTCAAGCAGCAGGTAAAAGCCACAAGTATATGAGACATTAGGGAGTTACTTACTACTCTCTCAATTAGTCCTCTGCATTTATCCACTGCCATCGGTCATCTTTCTCTGTACGTCATCATCTCTTTACGGTCCAAGAAACAGTCATCTTTAAAATCACGCATACGATACATCCTCTAGATTTGATTCGCATTTCACCGTTAATTCTATTTGGTTGTCAAGGTGGAGCTACTGTCGCAGGGCGTTCGTGCAGAAGGTGAAAACAGTGCAGAGGCGTTGAGGAAAGAGCTTCAGAACAGAGAGATGCTCATCGCTCAATTAATATCACAAAGTAAGGGATGTGAAAATTTTTAAGGAATTTGTTGGATTTTTTTCTCAACTCAAAGTCATCAACCACCCAAGCCTACAGATACACCCATACACATACACACGCATAAAACTTATAAGTTTATGCGTTAGGGGTTAAAAATGCGATTAATTTAGTATATCGCGAACGTGTATCCTCAGATAAGGAGCTCGCGTGCTCGAAGGAGCGGCAGGAGATCGAGATGTCGGCACAGAGGGCCACGCTGCAGGAGCAGCGGACGCACATCGACATCCTGGATACGGCGCTCACCAACGCGCAGGCCAACGTCGTACGCCTCGAGGAGGAGTGCCGACACGCCGGCGGCTACGTCGAGCGCGTCATGGGCCTGCAGAGGGCGCTCGCCTCGCTGCAGCAGGCCTCCGACCGCCGCGAGCACACCGAGCGCAAGCTGCGCGCTCAGCTCGAGCGGGAGCTTCAAGCGCTCAGGCAGCGCGAGTGCGCGTGCGCCGGCAGCGCTGCGAGCGCCGGCGGAGAAGCGGAATTGCGCCGTCAGCTGCGCGAACGAGACGAGCGCCTTTTAGCGCTCGAAGGCGAGTGCGCTAAGCTCGAGCAGCGCTACCTAGAGGAGTCGGCGTTGCGTCAGGCGGCGGTGTCAGCCGCGTCGATCCCGAAGGACGCTAAGATAGCGGCACTGGAGAAGACATCGGCGGAGTCGGAGCGACTGATGGCGGAGGCGCGCAGCGAAAAGATTCGTCACATGGACGAGCTGCACTCGGCGCAGAAGAAGGTGGCGGACCTAGAGAGCAGGTAAAGTTTACATCATAACAACTGTCGGAGATTTCTCGGCACTTCGCAACATTTCCTTACTCGCTCACCGATCACAACAGCAGACTTACTTTTATTTCACGGTGGTCTTCGGTAAGGGGGTGGTTACTGCCGCCAGACGGGTTGCCCAATGACGGGAAACGCAGTGTGCCCTGCCACTATTGAAAGTTAAGTCTCAAGAAAAAAGGCAAAAGCTAGTGGTTTACAAATTGGTGTATTCCCAGTATATACCCAGATGAAGTCGGAGCGAAAGTTGGTTTACGCTAACTTTTAATTCTCTTTGGATAGAGTGAAAGAGTTGGAGTCGAAAGTGGCAGAACGTGATGCCATGATCAAAGTGCTACAGAAGCACACTAGCGCCGCCTACGACAGCGGAGCATCGCTCAGGAATAACTCCAGTCGCGAGGAGCTCGGTATGTATCATAACTTCTATCAGAGTTGACTAAATCGGTTTGTTCGGTGATCCTACTTATACAAAATTGTTCATAGTAGACTTAAGTATTATGTGTGACAGTGGGCCTGTCGTCGGGTGCGTCATTCTCGAGCGCGGAGGGTGTCGGCGGTGCTGGGAGCGGAGTGGCCGCTCGCTACCGCCATCTGACGAGGAGGAACTATTCACCTGCCAACGACAATTCTAGTGGTAATATTTCCATTTTCACAATCTCTTTGGACTACCAACATGCAGACCTTATTACAATCGAAATTTTTTCTGCCTCACACTCTTTTTTACATATCTTTAGTCAAGTGTACAAAACATTTATTTGGTCGGCGAAGTTAAACAATAGACATTTAGGCGCAAAATATTAATCTACGTATAGAAAAAAAATCTCACTAAAGATGACATTGAATCTTAATTCCGATATTAAATACTTACTATTTTATAATTTGATATCTTTGCCATTTCAAATGCATATATTTTTTTTTTCCAAATTTCTGTTGTTAACGATAACTTAAGTAAAATAATACTTTAATAATTTAAATTAATATTTTACTTAAGTAAAATATGAGATTTTTGATGTAGATTGCGCTGGTTCACCAGTTAGAGCTGATGGTATATTTTATGAAGAAAATTGTGATTTTTTTTTACTGTTTGCTTTACCATTATTGACACATGGTGTCTTAAAATTGCACACAAAGTTTGCAATATAATAAGCCATCGGGCCCTTGAAAGATCTTTATAACTAACCCTTGAAGAAATTGTAGATTGTGTTTAATGTTTATTCATATGTTTTTTGGTTGATTAAGATATGGACTAAATTCGTTATAATATTAATTTATTTTACATGTAACATAAGTAAGATGTGGTCAGTAGAAGTAAGAACCATAGTGATGGTTTCGTAGAATCAATCTAGTAGATACTACATAGATATTAATTGACTTTAGAGATAATGCAAAGAAAATTACTACACGTTTGAAATGAAAATGAGACTTCGCTTGGTGTATTTAAGGTTGCGGGTTCGATAGCACGTCGCTGCGGCTGGACGAGCAACTGGCGGCGCTCGAGTCGCGACTGGAGAGGCCCCCCGTGCCCGCCGTGAGTTACATCCACGCCCCGCACCCCACCCACGCCCCGCACACCGCCCACGCACCCCACGCATCCCACGCATCCCACTCTCCCACTAACTACTATTAGCTCGTCCTACTATTGTCACATACGTACAGAAGAGCTCTCTATTGGCAAAGTTTAATTTTTACTTAGCCCCTATTAGTGCATTCATATACTGAACTGGCTGTGTCCGCAACATCTCTCTCTTAATGACGTCTTAAAGGTGTGTCTCGACTCTTAAAGACCTCTTATATGTAGTCAGTTTCCGCTTGGGTCTTATTTGAATGAAATTATTATAAACTAGGTATTTTTAATGAAATAATAGCTTTTTTTGAAATTAAAATATCTTAGATATAAATTAAGACATTTTGGTCCTTTGAAATAAAAAATAAATAAATGAAAAGTATTTATGAATGCACAGAGGGAAACTACAATATAATTAATTACTTTACCAATGCTCTTACTAATAGTAATAATAGTAATACTATAGCAATGTATAAACATTCCAAAGTACTTGAATTCAAACATATTCCTCCGGCCGACAAATAGTTTGTGTGCGTGTTGTGTTTGATTTTTTTTTCGTGTAAAAATGCTTCATAATCAGCTTTTTTTTCTCTAACGTATGTGTTGTAGAAATTACATATTATATAATTAAATTACAGATTATATAAGTTGAATGTAATGTAAAAAACATGTCGTTGTTATACTGTAAAAAAAAATAGTGCACAAAATTAAAAACTATTTAATTGCATATCAGAAAAATCATAGAATTACGTATGTAGTTTGAAATTGATAAGTTTAGAAGAGTTAGAAAGTTTTCGATCGCCCCGGCAACTAACCATTGGTGCAGCTAGTGTAACTCGTGCCTTCATTATTAATAATTATTAGTAATAATGTCCAAATATTAAGTTTAAATGTATAAATAATTATGGTGCCAACAGTTTATTTACAAATATGAATCTCGCAATATCGTATCACTTATCTCCACTAGTAGAACTAGTCTTCATTTGCATATTTACATAAGTCTCTGCTGCTGTGCCTTTATATCTTTATTAATTAAGTTATGAATTAAGTATCTAGAGCGTTAAGTGGACATTTAAATTTCAACGAATATTTGAAGGTACTAAATTTTGGATTTATTTGATATCATTTTGATATATCGAGCAAAGTATTTAGTATGTATTTGGAATATTTATGTACGAGACAAGAAAAAATTGGAATTATAAATAGATTTAAGCCATTACCGATAATTCGGCTTGTAATTAATGTAAAAAAATCATAAAATATTATATACATGGTCCAGTGTAATTTAGTATAATAATAATTTGACGTTTAAGCAAAAATATTACAATATATTCTCGTAATGGAATATTTAATTTTTTTTTTACATTTATTTACAAAAAATACGAATGTCCATAAATAAAAATTTTAAATTATATACATACATACATATTATTATATGCGATATTTTTATATCTTTTTTGCCTTTACTATTGTAAAGATAAATTAACGATTAAACAAAATGTCTCCTTACAATTTCGTGTAATAAATAAGAATTTTATAAATTTGTGTATTCCATATTGAATGCCTTATTAGTTGTTTATAAAGAGGCTATTTCTGAAAATGTATACAGAGTAAATATTTTTATAAGGTGTTTGTATTGTGTCAAATAAAAAGCATGTCACAGAATATAAAAATGTGTTTAATGTTGTGGTTTTAATTTTAATAACGCAGTACCTAACATAGATGCTTCTTAACCTACTTTAGAAGTGTTATAAGAAAACTTATTTAAACCAGCGTGCCCCCGGCTAGTTAACATAATTAGCTTTTGTTTGAAGTGTTGCAGTGATAGTACTGATACCCTACTGACACTTACTATAGCTGGACCACCTCATTGTGAGCTCCGTCGGTACTGACAAATTTTCCATTTAAATTGACATTTGAATGGGTACAGGGGTCACCTAGGACTGGCAACACCACCCGCTCGTTGTGAAACTCGCATAAAAATCAATAGAAAATGGTAATTTCATTCGAATTTAAATTTTTTTAATACTTTTGAATTCTATAGCTTCATTTTTATTCAATTTTTTAATGTATATAATATTTAAAATTTTATCTAATTTTATAACCCTATAGGTGGTAGTCCTTGCCTTTTCCCCCTTTTATTTAGTAAGTAAAAAAAAACGTGATTTCTATTTTATTTTTAAATATTTTTATAAAATGCATATTGTAGTCTAAAAATCAAAATAACTTCGAAATTTATAATAAAATATAATCGCAGTATTAAAAGAGTGTTCATATTAAAGTGGTCAAGTTATAGCTTTCAGCGGGACGGTCGTCGCTTCCGTAATGAGGTAAGAATAACTAAATAAATTCATGTTCATATGTATTGTTCTTTTGTTTTAGTTCATTAACTTTGTAACATAGTTTGCTCAACACCTTCCCCAGACAGTTCCAAAAATAACTTTTTCACCAAAATATATTGACTTGTAGATGTATTGTATTAATTTTATTTATTGTAACTTAAAATAATATTGACCTATTAATGTCATTTTTTTTTTCTTTTAAAGCATAATGGTTACTCTAAAGTAGTATTTATATAGAGATTCAGGCATTACAAATTTTTTTCGAAATTTCATAGCGAACTGGAAAATGACGACGTAAGTATTTCATAGTAAATTAATTTTCTCAGCGAGGTCTCTGCTGTTTCCCTGGCCTGGGTACAGTAGGTGCCCGAGGCGCCGGCGGGCGAGGTGAAGAGGCTCTGCTCTTAGAGAGACAGGGACGGGCCTCGCAGCAGACCAGATCCTCAAGTCTACCGCCCCCACCGTCAGCCCTGCCTCGTCCACCAAGAAAACCATCGGCGAGGACTACCAGATATGACCGTTTGGAACATAGGGATGCTCGTAAGGTATGAAAAAAGTTTCAAGATTTCAAAAAGTTTTAAGACCACTCAAAAAATACAGCATTGTTGTTATACCGATACTCACCAGAGTGAGTAAGAGATGCCAGAAATCATTACTTCTTTAATCCTACTATCGCCTGGAGCGCTCTTACAACTGTAGCATCTGTGGCGTCGCTTGTGTTATAGGCGACGGTTGCCATCTACCATCAAGTAGACCGTCAGCCTGTCTGTCGACCTCTACATAAATAAAGGCTCTAACCTATCAACCAGCAAACATGCTTCATCTTGCTCGTTTTTATTCCAGAACTCTGACGGATCGGGTTCAATAGCGTCCAGCGCGTCCAGAAGCTCTCCGCTGCCTTACGATACTGTTCGCAAGTTACCGTCAGTTCCTACGTCGGCGTCATTACCGGCCGCAGAGTCCCGGGAGTCCCTCGTCCGTCCTCGGGACTCGAGTCTTCCGTCTCCTTCCAAGTTGGCCGTATACGCGGCAGCTCGACGCAGATCAGCCGAATCGGCGAAGGACAACAAACGCACACATCATTATCGCATACAGTTTTAATTAAACGACTCCTACGAACTTCGTTGTTCTAACGAATATCATAATAGCACCAACAAAGATAGTAATTATAAAAAAAAAGTGTCAAAAATTTCTGCCATCTTTTGTAAATTCTTTGCAAATTCTATAATTTGTCATATAAACTATCGGCCGCTGACCATAAGCGCGCATATGCGTTTCATAGTGAGCGTAAGGCGCACATAACATTGACCCGCAATGGCGAAAGGTATTGCTTTTTTTGCTTACGAAAGACCAAAGACCATTTTGTCTTGGTCTTTCGTAGAGACGAAGCTACGGTCAAAAGTGAATGAATTTTTATTTACATCTTTTGGGGTCGCTTAAATTTGACAAATTGAGAATTGAGAATTTGAGAATTGAACAATAAAAAATTAGAAAAATAAAAATAAAAAAAAAGTTTAAATAAAAGTAAAATCAAAGTAAAATGTAAATTACAAGGAGAATGAGACATTAAGCAAAGCAAGATAATTTGATTATCTATTTTGTAAATATTTAAACGAACGATTATTTTATTGATTCCGAATCCGATATTGTAACGATTGATATTTTGTTTCTTATTTTTGTTCTTGTAAAAAAAAAAATTAAAAATACTCAACATTGAAAAACAAAATATTTAGAAAACATATTTTACTGTAATAGTAAGTATATGTATCCTATAAGTAGTTTAGATATAACATCGCTCAATAATTTTTTATGTCATTGTGTATATAAATATTTTGAGTCGGTAACACTTAAATAATTATGTGAAATTATTTCAAAGGTTAGAATAATTTCACGTTATTCATTTAAATTTCCCAAAAAACCGCATCAATAGCGGTACGTTCACAATTTACTTACAATTAAATCTAATTTATTGACTCCAATTTGATTTATTGTAATAAAAAGAGGGTGTTTTGTATTGTAGGTTCTTTTCATTAAAAATTTAAATACTTTTGTGTGATAATATTAAACTTAACTATAAATAATTAATTATCATGTCATTAAAAAAAGGAATTGGAATTCAGTTCTCATTGTGTAATGAATTCATTAGATATTATACAATAAGAAATGATTGTAGGTAATGAAAACTAACGAGATGTTAGTTTTTTTATTGCCAACTCCATTTTCATTGTATGTAACATTGAAAATTGTGGAACTTTAAGTTTTGCTTTAAAAGCTACGAATGTCTGAAGCAAAAAAAAATGTCTTTAAAATCAAAAAATAATCCTTATGATGAAGCCTTTCGATCGGTAGGATAAAGCTACAGGGTATTTTTTTTCTCGTGTAGCGGGTTCATTTCCCGGTTCAACCAAGTAATTATTTAAAAATCTATGAATGCAGTTTAAATTGTTTTTTAAATTAAAATAATGTCTTCTTTCAGTAAAATGTTCCATCTACAATATTCAATTAGGTTCTCGAGTGGAGGCCACGGACCAGCAAGCGCAGCGTAGGACGTCCACCCACAAGGTGGACAGACGACCTAATAAAGGCCGCGGGTCAGCGGTGGATCCAGGCAGCTTCTGACCGGTCCTATTGGAAAATTATGGGGGAGGCCTATGTCCAGCAGTGGACGTCCTACGGCTGAGATGATGATGATGATGATGACAATATTCAAGGTACTTTCCCTCCATGTGGCATGGTCGTGGGACGCCCTGTATAATAGCTTAAAAACAACTGCAGCTGCATGGCTGAGGTATGATGGACTTCTTCAAAAACATCAAATCTATACTGTACAAGAAAAGATAATGGTTTCTTTGTGATTGCAAAAATTGATAAAATACAAATAGGACAATTCGCGTCCGCCCGCGAGTTCATTAGGCGCGAGTTGACAAAAAACTCGAGATATATATATATACTTACCTAATGCTGTGGTGAATCATAAAAAACATCATTTTAATCGATTGGAACGAAATCGTTGCATCAATTTCTCCACGAAATTGTTTTGTATCACGAATCACGACCATTTCGGTTTTCTAAATGAAGATTGACTTTATAACGGATGAAATTCGTTGTTCTTCTTTTGTAATAAGAGACGTTACCTACTAGCTTTGTATTTTTACTTAGTTTATTTACTGCTATCTGTTTAGTGTTTTTTTTTTCTCTAAATTTGTGTAATGGATTGTGTAATGGCTGATCTTAAAAGATGGTTACTAATTATTTTCTAATTGGTGTTTCATTCCACATTTGTTATTGCATTTGTAACCTACAATAAAATTTATGACACTAAATATTGTTATTATTATTTTATTTATTGTATCGCTTATGAAAATTGTGTTTTGTATCTTAATTTAGACAGGCTATATTTTTGCTCTAGGTATCAACCAATTGATAGGTGGCAAATATATTCTAGACAGAAGAAACAAGTCCTTATTTCTACAAAAATCCTTTAGTTAGGTAACAGCTTATTTCAATAAATAGAATACACACCTTTGCTCTATAACATAATCACTGATATATGTGCCGGATATCCGTATCCGCGGATCTACATTTTTAGCGATCCGGCACATCACTACTTATAAAGAGGAGTATAATATAAATATGATTTTATAATTTGTAAGGAAATGAACGAATGTCAAATCGACCTTGATCCTGACATTTGCGTAGTAGAGCGCGAGTGGTCGAATGAGGTCGAGTGGCGACCTCGCGTGGTTGCCTGACTGGGCGAGCTTGCGCAATAACTGTACGTACCGCGGACTGCGCCCGCGCAATCTTGGCTTTCTATGTTTCACGACGCGAGGCTCCATCGCACTAAATAACATTCTGAAACGTCCTCAATAACTAATTTTTAAATGCTAAACAAACTTAAATATTTCTTTTTTACACTTCAATACTACTATATAATTGTAAGTATATCAAATATGTCAAATACAAAAGGATAAAAATAAAAAATAGTATAGGAAGTCATGACTACCGCTTAGTTCTAATATTATTAATTTTTAATTTAATAATATTTAACTTAGTAATTTCGGCTGTGGACTAACTGATCCACAGCTGAAATTACGTTTTTATATTGTTATATTTTTTATGTTCAGGTCGGCAGACAGACTGACAGTCCACTCGATGATAGTGGCTATCGTCGCCTGCACAAACAAGCAACGCCAGCAGCCCACAAATGCTGTAAGTGGGCTGCCGACTTTAGTAGAATTAAGGAACATAGGATTGGAAAGGTTGTAGAAAAATGGCACAACAGCACTCGTGCCTTTATTTCACGGGTATTTTATGGTGGTCTTCTATAAGGAGATGGTTACTGCCGCCAGACGGCCTGCTCAAATGAACGTAATTTCATAAAATTAAATTAATTTACATGCCAACAGTACACCTGCAAAGCGCCACCATTTGCAATCCCTCTCTTTAATTGACCGTGTTATTACTAAAATACAATTTTTATGAAGTAGGTAGGTACCTAGTAGCATCGGCAGCAACAGCCCACGGCCTATTATAAAAGTTAATCCTGTTGGTGCAATAAAAAGTGGTGATTATAGCCAATCTCCGCCGTTGAATGGCCGGCCTCTGCTCGAGCAGTAACCACCAGAACCGGTTTGGAGCTGTTTTTTTGCAATACCAACTTCGAACACACGTTTTATATACATATCTCTAATCGTTGTCTAAGAAAAAGGAAACTCGCTAGTTCTTTTATTTGTTAAGGGTTCTTCGAAAGTGAAGAGTTGCCTGAACTACGTCTGCAGTCTATGTCTATCTATATCTATACACATATCTATTATAAAATAAAGTCGCTGTCCGCATCTGTATATTCCCTAGCTTGCGCTCTAGATTTTTTGTTAGTAAAAAACTAAATAATAATAATAAATAAGTTCACGATCAGGCATTTTAATAATTTAAATAATTTTAATAATTTAATTTAAGACTAATGTCTTATATGTGTTGCATGCCTGATAATGCCAATTTTATTGGTTCACTTTAATTACAAGAAATAGACGAGGCTGTTATTCGAAAATAACTTCCGGTTTCGATTTACTGTCAAGGTCAAATGTTGTAATGCTTTGGTTTTCACTTGGCCTTACTTTGGCCTTGCTCAGGGATGTACTAGATTTTTTTACCTAGATTTACCTAGCAAGACTGTTGCTTTGCTAGTATACTTGCTGTAGAAGTAGGTAATTAGAAGTATTGCGACTTATAAAAAGCGCTAGCCTATTGAATTTAACGCTCCACTTGCCGTTATAAATTGAGGAGTGTCATTTCAAAAGGACTTATTTCCACCTTATCCGATTTTTCAATAAATCTCGGTTTGTAAAAGAATCTTTTGTGTCTTAGAAGGTGTGAGCAAATTACGTGGAAATAAGCGTATTTGTTCTGGACACGTGAAATGAAAGTCAAATGTAGAGGAATTAAACATTATTGTTACAAATAATTTGGTAAGTATAGAGGTGCAAACGAATACGAAAAATGGATTCCAATCATTACTTCATTTTTATTCATAAGTGGAAATAAGTCCTTTTGAAATGACACTCCTCAATTGATACCTACTATAAATATATTATAGTTATAGGAAATAATGAAGTGTTACAACCAAACATATTTTCGGTTTTCGGGCTATATACCTAACTACTTAAAATAATAAAGTTGTTGAGGATGTTTGTTTGGACATCCAAACGGATTTGGATGAAATTTGACACAAAGATAGTTATTTAGCTGAATTAACACCTGAATAAAGATACTTTTCATCCTGGAAGCTGATAGGTTCCTGGGGAATCATCTAAAAATATATAAAATTGGGCCATTACAGGCGTAGTCGCGGGCACCAGCTAGTACTAAAATATAAAAAGAATAATAACATTAATGAATGTATTAAAAGTGAAACTTTTTTTGATTCACCAACCTTTCGGTCAACTTTCACTAACTACGATTGCCATGTTGTCGATACGTATACGCATGCACATATTGAGCACATGGTATATCATGTGCCGGTTCCCACGTGACATTCTCTTTTGTAGATGTAAAACTGTACCTATGCGATAAAATTTATGAATTACATTCGTAATATCAGGCTGCATGTTGCATTCAAAGACACATACCTATATTTGCAGTATACACGCAGGGCCGGATTATCCAAGGCAGCGTAGGCAACTGCTTTTGGGCCCCACCAGCGAACTTGAATAATTATATATTATTTAGATGGACCCCACGATCATAAACTTAAAATTTGAACATAAGCATTTTGAGGGATTTTTTTTTATAGCTAATCCCTCCGACTCAATTTGAAGAATTATATGTAGCCCACACTACGTTTCGCAGTCATTTAGGCAGCCGGTCTGGCGTCAGTGACCACCCCTTTACAGAAGACCACTGTAAAATATTAGCATATTATTTGCTATTGTGTGTCGATAAGTGAGTAAGGGCTGCCCATTAACCCACCCCTTCCTTATCCCTTATCCTTAATGCTTCTATGGTCGGCAGCGTAATTGCAGCACCTGTGGCGTTGCTTGTGTTATAGGCGACGGTAGCCGCGAAGTGGACCGTCAGCCTGTCTGTCGACCTTAACATAAAAAATATATAATTTGCAGAAGAAATTTGCATCCGCGTGAATCCGGAGCGGGCCGCTTGTTCAGAAACTTTCGCAAACAATATTTGATTAAATTAGCGTATAAAATAACAGCGTAAAAGAAGCGCTAAGGAATGTGGTCATCGCTCGAATGGTTTCATATTAAATTCATACTCGCTCATAATAACTGTGTTGGTTGGTAGTACTTAAATACCATAACGAATATTGAAGTGTCGAGAAATCCGTTTCACAGTTTCCTTAAACTGTCTATCGGAATTACATAATTCATAGGCTCGTCCAAGCAGGCGAGCGTGGAGGTTATGAATCGATTCCTCTTGACCTAATTCCGGCAGGTCAAAGCCGTGTCGCTGACAGAATAACAAACATGATCTGCGTCTTCTCGTGACTCCAATTGAAGTGCAATAGGTATTTAGTATTAGTGAAATAGGTACTTAGTATTACATCAATTAGGCTTAATTGATACCTATGTTTTTTGTAAATATTTTTTGTACCCCGTATTGATTTCTAGTCATTTCATAAAGATTTCAGAAACTGAAGACTGCAATCGTGGAGATGCAATCCTATTTTTAATATTATAAATGCGAAAGTTTGTATGGATGTTTGTTACTCTTTCACGCAAAAACTACTGAACCGATCACCATGAAATTTTGCATACACGTTGTCTGGGACACCAGAAAGGGTACCTTTCATTCAGACCGCGGACGAAGTCGCGGGCAAGAGCTAGTACTAAATATAATGATAACTGTCGGCAGACAGAAAATTTCTAATTGTCTCGCATTCCAGGTGTAGGTAGACGTTTGCATGTGAATACGACTAAGGAGTAAGTAAAGAAACAAAAACAGGGTGCGACTACCCTGGTAGCTAAGCTGGTTCTTGAAACTATCATGAGTTCTACAATTTACAATTTACCGGAAACTGACGCCCGGACATTCGGATTATACCGGATCATTGAAGTTTGATGTTAGTATAAAAGTTGTCTTTTTTGAGTTGTGTCTTTTTTTACTTCACTCAGTTCGATTTCTTAGACGCTTCGTGCTTCGCCTGTAGCAGATACGTGAGCCGTGTGATGATGTGATAAAAGTGGAAGGACGAAGTTAGCATGATTAAACTGTACCTACTCAGTGTACACATGCGCACGCGCAGGGAAACGGCTGCTCGATCTGCTCGCACGCACATTAACCCAATTCCATCCGTATCAGCTTTCACAACTCGTTGCATCACAACGTGGAGATGCGCGAACTTTATCATTTCCACTTCATAATAATATATTTTATCGTTCTCACTAATTTTGCTATTCAAAATAATTCGTGTATTTACGGATTAAAAAAAAAACAATTAGTAATTTATTCTTTAAATAGATTTCTCCAAAAATCTCTTTTGGTTTATCAGTCCTTATGACTGTTAAATGTTTTAACATAATAAAAAGAGGCGCGAACGAAATCGCGGGCAAACGCTAGTACGGTACTGATGGGAGTTCACTGCGACCCTGAAGCCATTGGGTTCAGGGCCATGGGTTGTTGAAAAGATTTGCATATCGCTTTTTTGCGGTTGCGATTTGCGGCTAGTTGGACAGACTAGATGACCTGAAAGGCTTCGCAGGAAGCGGCTGGAAGACCGTGCGTGGTGGCGAGCCTTGGGAAAGGTCTACATCCAGCAGTGGAGAGACACAGGTTGATGATGATGGTGATGATGACCTTGAGGTTGTTTTATCTAAAAGTGAATAAAAAAATTACTTCTCACACTTTAATATTATACAGTCATACAATCAACTAACGACGCCCCTCTGGCTTCACACGCATGCAATATTCTGCAAATTATAAACAAAAACTAAATAGCGGTTTTTTAATCCAATTTAATATTTTTTGGCCTTTTCCTACATGTAAATAGTTTTTTTTTTTCATTTGACCTTTAATCACTTCATACGGAAGACAAATATTCACAATTTGCATAGATCGATGTATAAAATCTTAATAAATTTTCGCGACCATTTATCGTTAAGAGTATATAAAATTACTTTTCATAGTTTTTATCTAATCCTTTACTTACCCGCCTCCGGCTTCGCACGGATTTATTTTTTTTCACCAAATTATACTTATTTATACACAAACCTTTCTCGCTTATAACTTCTTCCATTAGTGAAAACTGAAATTCTTTGAATTTGGTATTTTTTTGGCGTACTGCGACTTTATTTTATAACTAGCTGTTGCACGCGACTTCATCCGCGTAACTTTATAAAATATAGCCTATGTTACTCGCTACTAATATAGCTTCCCAACAGTGAAAGAATTTTTCAAATCGGTCCAGTAGTTTCGGAGCATATTCAATTCAAACAAACAAATCTTTCCTCTTTGTAATATTAGTATTAGATTAGTATAAATAAATATAATATAGAAGATACAAATTTAAAAGAAATTGAGTTACAGATGTTTTAAAGTTTAAACATCTGTAACTCGGTTTCGGTAAAATTGTATAATTTTCTTCGAAAGTAAAGCCCAGAAACATAACAATTATTATCGGTTCCGCTCCGCTCCTTTTACTGGGTCAAGATAAAGTCATTACGAAATGGCACGGAGCACGCACTTGTGTCGACCGTATTATTGCTACTTAATTGCTCACTCGTTGCTGTGATAGCCCCAATCCAATACTAATTCATTTATTACCTCAATAACAATTAAAGTTAGTTACGTTTTCGTTTCGTATATTTCATTTTCGCTCGTAGTGCCGATACTACTACATATTTATACACATGGTAAATTATAATACAAGTAGTCACAGTTGAAATATTTGAAAAGCCAAAATAACCTACATTACTAGGAACTTTTGTAGCGTAACTTAGGAATAGAGATTTTTGCAGTAATAACGAATAATTAAAGGTACAGTTACTTACATTAAAGTACTGAGTACTTGCTTAAACATTTTTTTAATTATTAAAAGTAAAGAATAACAAAGTAAACAAGTACAAGTAAATAAGTATAGAAAGAAAAGAAGATAAGAGACACGAATATTTTTTGTGAGAAGAGTTAAGTATATTTGGCCATCAGGCTTACCATTTTCTCTTCTTCGGAAGGGGAAATACTCAAAATATATTACAAGAATACAAGAATATATAGAAGAATATACCCATTTATATTACAAAAAACAAATATGTAAACTTGGAGCGACACTATGCTACGCTACGCTACGTTACGCTACGCTAGTTCGGACCAAGCTACGCCTAGCTGCCTAGCTATTGAAGGCAATTTATAGAAATACTAGAGCTGGGGCCCTAGCCAAGAGCATACAAATGCAAACGTTTCGTTGAGTTCTGACGAATAGAAACGAAATAGAGCCCGGTGATTGGTCAAAAATTTATGTGGGCGTTACAACAACCAATCACCGGGCTTTATTTCGTTTCTATTCGTCAGAACTCAACGAAACGTTTGCATTTGTATGCTCTTGGCTAGGGCCCCTGTTGTACTTACGTGAATTCGTCCGCGTAACTTTATAAACAGTAACTATAGTACCTACATATAACCTATGTTGTTTGTCGATACTTAATGTTCTATAATGGGTGAAAGAATTTTTAAAAGCGGTCTAGTAGTTTTTGAATGTATTCATTACAAATAAGAATATAATAAAAATACAAATATTTTTCCTTTATAATATTAATATAGACATACAATAGAAACCAGTAGTTGTTGTCTGCGGGTGATGACTGATGCTGCTGCTGCTTACGGTCTGTCGTCGGTTGCGGATTATTCCTCTTTGTCGTCAATTCTTATAATAGATATACTTAAATTTGGTATATATGTCCTATATAACCAACCTTGAAAGTTGTAAAATGCAATTCAATGCAATGTTAGTGACACGTGATAGGAATCAGGGATCAATACACCTCAAAGCGAGTTGCGATACAATCTGCGCCATCCATAATGTAGGTTGCCATGTTATGTATGATCCGAATGGAAACCTTATCCGCTAGCGGCTAGCCTACTACCGTGGTTTCTCATTTGTGGTAATTTTAAATAACATTCAAATTGATATATTTGTATATAAAACGAATCTATATCCTATACATATGTATAATAAAATCATAAACTAGCCGTATGTACATTAAATATTTAAAAAAAACACATTATCGGGGTAAAAAAATAGTTTTTAGAATGTTTGTATGTGTAATTTTATGGGTTTTCCATATTATCAATTAAATTTCATGGTATGTACTTGCTAACGTACCAAGATAACGTTTAGAGTGGAATGGGAATTTGTGGATTTTTTTTCCCAATTTGTTAAGGATAACATTACCTTTTTTTTGACGCTAGGAAATGCGTTACGCATACAAACATATAAAATATGTAGGACTGACTAGTGCCATTTTCCTTCTGTGTGACTGGCATACATTTTTTTAAATACTTTTACATACTCCCAAATATACTTATATAGTCTTTGCTTTTACATTGTTAACTTAAGTAGGTATTTGACATATTCGGATGAATTTATTATAATTTTTTTGTGTAACTTTTCCTCCTACTAACGTAATATAAGCCGTAATCTTTAAAAAAAATTAAAATACTTAGGTTATCATTGCAACTAGTAAACACTCCTCGTCGGAACAGCTAAACTGCTTTAGCTATTCCGGTATATTCTCTGATATTCCCCAGCCACAACTTCTTTCATCGCCAAATTTTTCTCTGTCCAGCTACTTTTGCCCATCATCACCGGCTGAAGCAGGTCGTATCGCTCTTGTCTGAAACTTTTAAACGGGAGCATGAATACCTCTTAGTCAGTTCTATTAGGCAACACATTGTATACATGCACCACATATACATCCCCATGATCCCCAGGTAAGTATGTCAGTGTCCCCAGGCAATGTCAAATAAGCAAAGACAAAACAGCTTAGTATCTTCTTCTCAATTGTATGTGAATCGATTCTTTTTATTTAGTATGTTGACTGTTGCTATTGCCGAGCAATCAAGTTTGAGATAGTGTTATCAATAAAAATTAATTGTATGAGGTTATCATACCCAATTTGACGACATGAAAGTTAAATTTAGTCTTTTTGTAAGAAATAAGTAAATATTTACATTTTACAGCGTGTTTGTAGCATCTGTAATGAGGGTGAGTGATTTCAGGGACTGGGAAGGGTTGGGCTCTGGCATACCTTACACACTCACACATAAACACAAAAGCACAAATGCTGTTATTTCACGGTGCTTTTCTGCAAGGGCCGCTCCCTGCTTTGCTTGCTGCAGAAGACGGGCTTTTTGCCCAAATCACTGCGAATTGTAGTGCCACTACTTTACAGATCTAAAACAAAGCCAACTTCGAAAAGTTCATTTTCAAAGTTTTAAATTCCAAAGCTAAACATTTCGTTAACCAAGCTAAACTAAACACGAAATGTGTCACACATGTAAAGTGGATGCAGTGCGCGGCTATACATATAATGAAATATTCCCACGTGTACTGCGTGTGCGCCGATCGCCGAGCATGAGCACTGAGCAGCACAATGACATCGGAAAGTTGTGCGAACTCATGCTCATGGCGCACTCGCTACGATGAAAGTCGATCGTACTTCGTACTTTTATTGAGCAGAACAAGTTCTTACGGTGAACCGGGCAAAAACTTACGCTGCTGGGAGAAATTCCGCGCGATGAGCAATTGCTTCATAACGGCTCGTGGTTTCGGTTAAGAGAAGTTTAGAGCACTTTTTGTTTTCGAATCAATTATAAAAATTGTATATAGGTTGTGATTAGAAAAATTGAGGTTTTTACAAAATAAGAGCAAATGGAAAAAAAATTAAATGTAGGTACATAATAGAAAATACAAAATAATTTATTAACATACTTAAGCGTACAAAAAGGGTGTAGAGGACCTCCTATTAAGTATAAAAATATTTGTATCAGGAGAAATATTAATAGAAATATTTAATAGGTAATTAAATAAAATTAACCTACATTCAGCCTACATTGTAACGAAGACACATTAGTTAAGAAGCGCAAAGCCCGATAAACAAAACGAAACGATAAACGCGCACAACAACAAAAATAATAATATAGAATTGAAGTTGTGAAAAGTTGTTAATCTCAAGAAAAAAATGCCTAGAACTCCAAAAAAAGGAATTGTATAAAAACAATACATTATTATATTATGATAAGAGTAGGAGCATCCACGGAAGGAGCGATGAATGATTAAAATTTCTGAGGCAAATCACTTGCATTATGAAGCCTTGCATATTTCAAAACGGACCTATTGTGCAGCTGGGGAATTCAGTATAACCTGCCGGTGTATGTATATGATTTGAATATATATTTATGAATGAATGTTTGATTGATGTGTTAAATCACCCAAATATTAGGAAGCTAAAAGGCTTCTACACAGTCAACTTAGTTTCCATTCCGTTCTTAACCCTGTCTGAACGAAATGCACCTTAAATACACATCACAGGCAAAAGGACACTTCTTTTTGTTATGCACATGTATGCAGTATGCACCAGCTTTATCAAGCTGCACAATTTACAGTCTTGTAATTTTAATAGCGATATCAAGTCCGGACTACTCATCGGTTTCTTTCGGCAGTAATCGGAATTCTTCGTCCCAAATGAGATTTCGAGGGAGCGAGATCTCCATTTAACCCCCCTTTTCCCCTCGTTTCTCCCTCCCGGGCTAGAATGAGCGAATCACAGCTCGCACAGCGCATACACACATGCATACTCTGCACACATACTAATTCAGTCTGCTACTATACTTCGTCGTGAGCGGTTGTGTTGTAATCGCTTTTCGACACTTTGTTATATCCGTGTTTAAATTCGTGGATTTTTGCCCTAAAAAGAGTAAAAAAACTTACAAAACATTATTTGGAAGCAACTTTTACAGTGCTGTGACCGAGAATAGTGTTGTTTGAACTTGTGACAGTGTTGAAGAACTTAACGTGCTACGTCGTCTATCGTTTTCGCTGAATTGCTCGTCCTATTCTCTCGAGGTAAATGCAGACGATTTTGAGGGCGATCCTCAGATTTTTACTATAAATTTTAATGAAACATCTCATATTTTCACTGAGAGTTAAATTAGAAATGATAATTTCTGGTCTCGCTCGAGTTATGGCGACCTGAACATGTTCGTTGGGAACATTTTGTACCGTTATCCGACTCGGCGCTACTCGTCCACGATTAATATGGGTTTTAACCTTTGCGGACATTATAATATAATTAAAATATTTTAAACCGTGTGGGAATAATAATTTTAATACACAAGTTTTGCGCTTGTATGAATATTTTGATATTTTAGTTATAATTTCAATGTCATATTCTACACGAACGTGTTGCCTACGCGGAAACAACATCGCGATGTGCAACTTTTATTGTTCTTTAAATCATCGACTCTTGAACATCTGGCTTTTGTTTGGGTTAACAAATTCTTTAAATGTCACGTTTGACGATAAGAAATTTTTATTGCGATAGGTACCTACCTACTGAACAATATCCAACAAATATTGTATTGAACACTTATAAGGTATAATATAATCATGTACCGTACCTACTTGCTAATTAGTTTGGATTTAATTCGGCCTAATAACTGCTGCCTGCATAGGTATAAGCAAAAATATTTTCCAGTTTAAATGGGCGTGGCAAGTAGCCAAGTGCTTCAAGGCCCACGGGGACTGGTTTTTAAATCGTAGAGTAAGTATACTTTCGTTTCGACATCATCAAGAGGCGTTAGATTACCAGATGTGAGAATTTTTTTACAAAATGTCTCACTTAATTTGAAATTATTCATAATTTGAGCTTTTTATTTGACCTATATTATATAAGTTCGGCTTTATTGCTGTTAATTTTGTTTTGACAAAGGTAAGTTTTGTACGTATATAATTTAGAGTCTATCTGGAATATAAAAAAGGCGATTCAAGACAAAAGTGTTTAATTTTATCAATAGAATAAATAAATTAGCATTATTATTGTTTTTTTTTTTATTGTTATTATATAAAACGAAATGATTGTAACAGTGAAACACGCTATCGATCGCACTTTCTTAACATAAAATCTATTTATAGTATCGGCGATGCGTTCACGACGTGGCTGGTGGCGCTGCCAACAAAGTAGGTCGCGATGTTTGCGGTATAGGTGTAGTACGGTATAACTAAACGCTGCGCGAGCGCTGTAAAATAACAAAAAATACCTGTAAAATTATTAATTACTCTTATAAATCTATATACCTATATCTATACAAAATTATAAGTAGCTGTCCACTTCTGTCTATTTCTCTGAGTTTTCTTCTAAATACCCAACGGATTTTATGGTTTTTCCATTTATGTAAAAAGCGATAAACGGGGAAGTTTTGTTCATAATTTGAAAAAAAAAAACAGTTCGCTAGTAGGTACATTTAAAAGTCGCTGTCTGCTTCTGTTTTCACTTATGTAAAGAGCGATAAACGAGGAAGTTGTAGGTACCTACGAAGTCGCGGACTAGTCGTAGGTATAGTATTATTTTATTATATATTATAAACTATTCTTAATCGTGTTAATAAGTACCTATAGTTTATTATAAATGAGAATTAAAAAGTTACGAATCATTAGTCAATTAACTATTATTACGACGGGCATCTAACCAATAAATTATAATTTTTAATTTGGTTTAAGAAGAATTTATATTTATATTCAAAAAATTAGGTCAACCACCTAAAATGACCTTCCCGACCGGAAACAGAAACATCTTGTTGAGCATGACTAATATAATATTTAAAGCACTAAAGCTTTCTTAAATGAAAACTAATTAAGAAATATTCCATGGGTTTAGTGATAAGGAAATGGCTGAAATGCCATGCGCGTTTTTTTATCTGCAGGGATATCAACCTATTAATCTTCAAACACCTATTATATTATATACCTACCTACTACCTATCAAGTCATCAAAGATAATGATAATGACGTACAACGTTCACAAAAGCATTATTTACTTGTACCTAAATAGGTACATAGTTGCCATTTAAGAATTGTATTTGTTTGTCCGCAACTGGTTGCAAAAAAAGCAAATAGGGAAAGTATGTTCTATAAGATATTTTGCTTTTTTTTCCTCCCAATTAATTTTGCATTAGTTACTACTTACGTTACTAGTTACGTTATTAGTTACGTTAAGAAAAATTTACTTCTTAGAGAATGAAAGCTTTGTTGTTCTGATCTAGACGTTTTGTTTACTTTTCAAAATTAGATTGCGAGGGAGTGTCTTCTAATTTCGATTAACGAAAGTGCTAAATAAAACTTTAGCCAACAAAGTTAATGTCAAATATTAACAAAGAAAATAATACTTACAAGTACCTATTAACTAATTATATAATTAAGATTAGCTATGTATAATTCAAGTTATTTTAAATTTTATTCTCAAAAGTATATTTTTCTGAAACATAAAAAGTTTCAATCATATAAGTGAGTTTATTGTAGGTACTTTAACAGTAATGAATGTTAGAAATAATGCACTTTAGGTTATAAATTTGTTTTGATAAAATCTTAGGTACAAATAAAAGGAGTAAATAAAATAAATAATATAGATAGAGGTATTTATACTATTATATACAATTATATTATATTATCACTACATAGTATAAAACAAAGTCGCTTTTTCTGTCCCTATGTCCCTTTGTATGCTTAGATCTTTAAAACTACGCAACGGATTTTAATGCGGTTTTCACTAATGGGTAGAGTGGTTCTCGAGGAAGGTTTAAGTACATAATTTACTAAGTTACGCGGGCGAAGTCGCGGGCAGCAGCTTTAATTTTATTAACACGTAATTTTATAAACTATAACTAACATGTAGTGCCATCTGTTAACTTTTAGATGAATTAGAGTACTACATTGCTTCAAACAGAATTCCCTAGATGGCGTTGTAAATTTTGCATACACGTTGTCTGGGACTCCAAAAAGGACATAGGGTACCTTTCATCCAGAACGCGGACGAAGTCGCGGGCACCAGCTAGTAATATATATATCACAGAATAGAAAACAGCTGTTGACAGACAATATGTTTTGACGAATAACTAGTTTATTTATCTTAAACACTTGAAATTGATTTAAAACGTTCTTTTCGTATTTTCTTTATATAGATTATAGAATAAAGGTTTTTTTCATTCGGTTGCGATGGCGTCCGGAGGGATAAATGTTCATTCTGGCTTGATGCATGTTTCCGTAACGAAATGGGACTGTGAATGACCGAAATATAGTCAGAAAGATAATTTCTCCTCGGTTGAGCCGATGTCGTCAGCTGATAGCTTGGGGTTAACGTCCGAGACTTTGTCTCGGTGTTCGCGTACTTATCTTTTTGTAAGTAGGTATACTTATTGGTAAGTATGTTGTGCGTGAGGCCGGTGGGTTATCGCATATCGCGGACCTGTTGTTTTTCGGTTCGATTTACGATTAAACTGAAAACTGTTGAAACCGTTCAGGATTTTGAATGATGACTTTTTTACTTCACCACATAAAGTATCTAGGTACTTTACTTAACTATATATATCATCAATACATGTATACATATTTTTACTAGTAGGTACCAAAACGCTCACGCATGACTTGTCTTGGACCAATAAACTGCTATTAAATTAAACGAGTAACAGAATGGATTTATCAGTGGAGTTGGAAATGAAAATCGACAATAGATGAAGTTACACGAGACTTGAATTTAGAAGGAAAATTTATCGCTTGGGATTACTCATTTAGCTTAAAATAACTGTCTTAGGTATGTACTTACATATATTTATTTAACATATTAAAATCATAAACTTATAAAAACAATGCATATTTACCTACTAGATTAATAATGTTAATGATTAGTCTGAACACGTTGATATTTAAAACTAAATACAACTTGTTGGAGATTTCAAAGCAATTCCAATATTTAGCGTATTAGCATGTAGCGTATGTAAGCTAAATACCTACAACGATGTTATTGCGAAAATGTTTCAAGGCGACTCCTTCTTTCAAACTTGTAGGTGCAGTTGTACGCCTTTTTCGTAAAAGAATTATTACGTGTGAATAATTCATAGGTTTTTTTACAATCCTTTATTTATAATTAGCGTATAAATAAATTGAAATCGCTTTCCGCATCTGTCTTTTCTTATATCCGCTAAGTTAAGTGTATATTCGCAACGGATTTTCACGCGGTTTTCACTATCAGTTAGGTATTTTTTCACGGAAGATTTATATAAGTTTTAATAAACCTAATTAGGTTTTTATGTAAGTCGAAAAAAAAACAATATTTTGCAGCCAAGTCGCCGAAACCACAGAACTGTCCGCATCTTTTTGTTTCTCCGCTAACTACTTTTAAACTACCCAACATAGGTACAAGGTTTGTGTATTTAAAAAAACGAGTGTGCTTATGACCACACGACTGAAGTGAAACTTCTTTCGCTCCATCTGTATGTATATATATATATATATATATGTGTGTACAATATATACATGTATACACATATACATATATTAATTTATGTATATGTGTATATAATAATTAATTATTATTAGAGGAAGAGAGAAAGAAAATGTGCGCGCGCACTGCTGTCTCTTGCTTATATCCCCCACATAACTTCCGTTCGCCTTGCCCGATCACACTTTTCGTAACGCTTACGTCACGCGTTCGCCAGCTTACTCCCCAAGTCAAGCGTGCGTAAAGAAGTTTCACTTCAAAAATTGCATCCCAATAAAGTATCGAATAAAATTAAGCTGCTTTTAAACCCAAGAATGTGAGTAGTTCAATTGAAATATGACTATAAAATCCGCACAGAGAAACTTGCTAGAGCTCTAAAGGAAACTGTCTATATTTATAGGCAAGAGGTGACGTCACATCCTCGCGAATTTGCCTGCAAGGTTACATCGACAATAATTGTCCAAGATTGCCTACACGCGTCCATGATTCACGTACAGCCGACGAATTATCAAGTATATCAACTTCGCTAAATAATCATTCTAATATAAACCCTAAAACGTTTATATTAAACCCTATTTTTGGTGAGAGAAATGTATCGTGTCGGTTTACATTAAAGGGTGTTCAACCGAGTTCATGTCAGTGTGTCTGATTTATGTCCATTATTAAGCAATCTCGCAAGAATATCTGTGTGTTTCATCCCGCAATTCTGCGAAATAAGTATGTTTACGAAGTTAAGGCGAGAACTTAACAGAGAAGTGTTATTTTCGTCGCAAAATTTGATATCTTAGATTACAATGAAGACAGATAAAAATATAATGCACAGACTATATTTTTATTACTTTTAATGGCTAAAAAATAACTCGAGTAACATATTGTGCTGAATTATACTTCTATTATTTTGCGAATATAATATAACCCTTTAAAACACCTGAAACGGGTCTCAAGGTTTATAGAATTATTTAAATTTCCTGAGAAAAAATTAGTAATAGTATACATTTACAGCAAAAAAAAAAAAAACGAGTGTGCTTATGACCACACGACTGAAGTGAAACTTCTTTCGCTCCATCTATATATATATATGTGTGTACAATATATACATGTATACACATATACATATATTAATTTATGTATATGTGTATATAATAATTAATTATTATTAGAGGAAGAGAGAAAGAAAATGTGCGCGCGCACTGCTGTCTCTTGCTTATATCCCCCACATAACTTCCGTTCGCCTTGCCCGATCACACTTTTCGTAACGCTTACGTCACGCGTTCGCCAGCTTACTCCCCAAGTCAAGCGTGCGTAAAGAAGTTTCACTTCAAAAATTCTTTCTCGTCACAGTAATAAAAAATTTCAGTAAGAAGATACCTTTTATCTAGAAAAATATTGGGAAGTAGATGAAAGTTAATAATAACTAAGTTAATAATAAAACGTATATATACCTAATATTATATTTTATAGAACCAAAAAATAATAATAATTGGATTTCTAACTTTTTTCAATAACATTTGTTTTCTATTGAAAATAGTATGTATGAACTTTTGGATAACGTATTAAAATTCCTAATCAAATCTACTATATTTTAAATTGTATATAATATAACACAGGTACGTAGTACATACACTTTTAATAATGACTAATAGGATATAATAGAAATGGTTAATAACAATTTGATTGTGTTCGAACGTTGTTATAGTAACGAGCTCCAGAAATTCGATTAAGAAAGATCCTTTGATACCGGTATACGTCTCTCGTGCCCCGCTCACCGAACCAACTTCATTAGCCTCGATCGGAGGAGGAAAATTGTTTCAGAGAAACTTGGTCGCTGCTAAAGTGATTAAAATTAAGCATCAAAACGTCATTTTTATTTGAAAAAATAAAACCTCATAATTCGGAAGAGAATTTTCCGCTTATTAGCTCGGTAAGAATATGACAAAAATATCTTGAACGAAGTCACTGAAAGGATATATTAATTTGTTCTCGGGCCCTTTGAGTGAATATAAAAGCGAGAGCCCTATGAGTTTGTATTCAGTGATGGAAAGAGCATTAAAGGAGGTTTTTATTTTATTATAACTAACTAGCTGGTGTACCCGCGACTTCGTCCGCGTTTGAAAATAAAAAAATAATATAAGCAATATAACTCTTGACCTCTTGTTGCTATAACACTTTGGCCAGGCGTTAGTTTTTTATTTTATTTTAGATGATCCCGTGTTATACTTTTTTTTCTATATGAAAGATCCTTTCTTGTATCCCTGTCAACGCGAACGTAGTCGCAGGCACCAGCTAGTATGAAATAAACAAATTAATGAGAGGAGGTAGTTTATGTGGCCAACCTAAAGAGGAGAACCAGTTATGAGGAATGCATTGATGCCAGTACCAACATTGAATATATGTTACACACTACCTAGTGTTGCCTTTGTGCTTGGGATCAACATAAAGCTGTTATCGTCTGACAGCATCGAGCATGGCTCAATAACCGTTGTTAGTGAGTGGCTCTTTGCACGTTATCTCTCTTCAATTGGTATCGACATTTGGACCAAGCACATTAATTATCTATTTGCATTCAAATGTGTTATCTTATTGATTAGCGTGTTTTAATGTCGGCATGTGCATTATGACTGCCATTGTATCTGTAAGGGGATGAAGGACTCATAATGATCCGAAGGATTTCATTGCAAATTAAAGATTTTGCTGCACATTCTTCCGTTTTAATAAATAGAATATTAACTTTTATTTGTTATAGTGTATTCGATAAAAAGTTGGATATTTTTTCCACTTTTCAAATACCAGCAGGCACCAAATTTGTGACAATTTTTTAATCATTACATGAATAAGTTTCACATAATAATTTATGTTTTCACCGCTAAATCACTTCATATTATTTTTGATTGTCGAGATTTATAGATTTCATAGAAAATGTGAACCAATCATTTCTAATATTAAATTATACATGATAACCTATGTACATAATAATTCATATAATTTAACGTAATGCACAATAACAATAGTTGTGTTCAAGTACGCTCAGTCCACGTTCGGCTTCCGGATGCGCACACGTTCGCTGTACCACGTGCGGTATAATATGATGGCGGACAGACTGACCTCAATACTTATTAGATCAGGGTTATTACATACACTTTTGCTTCCATCTAGATACATTTTCTTAAATGTGTGGTTTAAATTGAGAACATAATATGAGCACACATAATGCACTCATTAAAAGTAGTTGGGGATTGCGACTCCCCGCCCTTCATCTCAGGAAACGATATCCCAAATCCTTATAGGATGTAAAAAAGGTCTAGACCAGCGATGGCGTGTACCTTCTATAAAATTGGTCATTTTAAGGCACATATTATGTCTTAGATTCATGTGTATTTTGTATATGTGCGACCTCGTATGATTTTACAGCGAAAATCTACTCTTTTTTTTAATTAACATTCGTTGAAGTCCGAGTGACCCGAGGAAGGTTATGAATAGAAGAAATGAAAAATAATGACCGGAAAAACTATTCGATGGGGAAAACGTAAAAACGCCGTTTATGTTTGTCTATCCAAGGTTCCTAGCTGAAAATTATACCTACACATGCAGCCACAGTTTAGTTTTGGACTGTGGTTGACAGAACGACGTCTGTTTAACCAGCCAGTAATCTCCCAGTATCATATATTTTTTTATTTCTCATTATTCTTTGACGTAGTAACTTTGCACCTTAATTAACATTAATGGTCAAATCTTTTTAGTCTATGATTTCTACCTATCATGACAAAATATTGAGCATTGCAATTCGTCTTTCAATCCTCTTCTTTATAGATCGAAGCTATAAGTAACCTATATTTAGTGTTTAGAAACATCCAAGTGCCCATAAATCGTAAAACGCAGTTAGAGCACAAGCTACGTACGGCCAATCTTGGTTCGATCGTCCACCGACCACTTTCACTCCGGCATCCGCCATCTTGTCGGCGGTCATATTATTATCGTGTTTGCGGTGCTCATTGTTAACGCTTCAATAATGTGACGTCACTCAATATAAGATCATTAAAATCCGATTTACTTATATATAAAATGATTATGTGCTGTAAGATTCTCACTAAGTAGGTATTTAACTTTATTTATTAACTTTATTAATTAATTTATTTTATTTAATCTTATCTTGATTCCTAAACAAATCCCTATGTTATATTCTAGTTTTTTTTATTATTTTAAAATTGGAACTCTTGGGTATCTAATAATTTTGTATTTTCTTTTCAGGTTTAATCAACAAATCAAAAACATCATTATTATGAAAACGAATTAGGTAAGTCCTTTCAATTTTTCAATTCATTACCTAGATCTAATATATCTACCTACATATTAAAAAATAAAATCGCTTTCCGCGTCTGTCTGTTTTTCCGCTGTCTTCTACTTCAAACCATCCAATACGTTTTTCACAAATGGAAAGAGCGATTACACTAGGAAAGTTTGTGTAATATAATTTGCAGAAATATTGCATGTCTTTTCACTGCGGTCTTTTAGGGTGTGGTTCCTGCCGCCATGACAGGCTGCCTAAAATGACTACGAAACGCAGTGTACTCTGTCACTACTTGTTAGATACAGACCAGAGTATAAAAATTCCATTTCCAATGGTTCAGCCGGGACTTGAACTTGAGACCCCTGAGACAGAGCTTAACGTCTATCGCAGACATCTGTACTTGACCAAGGTGTAATATTTAATGGCATGTAAAAGTTAAACCTGAGGTGTTATTTTCGTACATGACTATAATGTAATGATTTAGCTTTAACGTTTTTTGCTAGTACACGCCCACAGATAAGGAGGCAGTGACACGTTGTCACCTTGGATTATTTATAGGTTTTCAATACGTATTTATTTTTGAACATAAGTACTGCCAGTACGAAAAGCACTTCTTGTGTCGAGGAAACTACAAGTCTACAAAAAATGCAATAATTCAGAAAAAAAAAACGTGATTTACACAGATTATCTAAAAGAGTGTAGGTAGGTAAACGAAAAATGAAAGCAACCTTCAGCTAAACGCAATTTACACATGGCACGTACATACAGACAACAGCAAATTTCCGTCTTGCTCATTTTATTTTATGAAATAAAAAGTTTTTGTTCGCGACTTAATCCGCTTCTCTCGGGAGCAGTACCTACTTATTTCTGGATGAAAAGTAGGTGCCTCATAATAATAGGTGAATTACATGGTTCGTTTAAGATTTTATTATAAGTAGGTAAGTACCTATATAGATTAGTTTTGTAATAAATTTTATTTACGATGAAGTCTTCTTATAAATAAGTCATTCCATGTTTGAAAAATATCTACTTTTAAAAAAAAACGTTAGTGTTAAAAAAATATTCTATAAGAAATAATAATAATTAAAGTTTATATATATTTATACAAATAGTGTTTCCTACTAAAAGAATTCGAAAACTATTCACCTCAGATCGGTTGTAAAAAAAGTTTAACAAAAAACAGCCCCTTTTGAATAGTCATTCTTATAAAATGAACTTGACCTAGCTAGAGGGACGGCAGAAAGTCGAAATATGTTTCCCAAGTCTCGCTCCGCACGACCCGAACCTTTGATAAACTTTTTATTTCAGTTGTTCCATCTTTCTTCTTAATTCATTCGTTGTCATTCTGGTCTACAAACTCAGTAGGTATAAACAAAGTTTCTAAGGGTTAGGGCTTAGGGCACACTGCGTACATAAATTGAGAAGCCCACCTGGCCGTATTAACATCCCACCGTCATCCCACCTTATCACGGAATGTGAGTAATGAGTAAGGTAATGTCAGTTAATACTGAATGATATATAAAGGTCGTTTGTTAAATCTTTACATTTCCTGACCAGTGAGCGAGTAAGGGATTCCTTTCATCTCTTCCTACTTGCTTCCTACCCTTTTCCTTAATTTTTCCATTGTCAGCAGCACTTGCAGTTACTGTGGCGTTGCACCTATCATCAAGTTGAACGTCAGCCTGTCAGTCGACCTTGATATAAAAAAAAACAAACGTAACAAACAGATCGTCAACCTGCCTGCCGCTTTTTGAAACGTTGAAGTAATCTAATCTAGTTATCTATGAACGTCCATAGAGTTTGTTACAAACTGTTTCACTAATCTGAGGTTACAAAGAAGATTGACAATAATTCGACAGCTCGTGGCAAAAACATCTCCGCTATGTTCAATTCGATTCGCACTACAAGCACAATGAAGTTACGGTTTGCGCGGGTGTTGCGACAGGCGGGGGAAGGGAGTCGCAGGTCAATGACGTCCCTCCGTCTGGGGCCCGCACTCCCCTCGCTCCGGTAGGACCCCCGCTTGAACCAGTTCTCGACCAAGCCATATAGCTTAGAGCAGGCGTCTCAAACCCAGTCACAACTGGACCGCAAAACTTTCATTCGTGTCATTGGAGTTTATATTCGTATCTAAGTAATACCTATATTTTATAGTAAAGTAAATTAGAAAAAAAAACTTGAATTATTCTAAGCACTTGCATCCCCAAGTAGTAAGTAGGGCAGTTTGAATAATATATCCATAAAAACTTAGGATATGTTATGGTCTGTGTCACGTGGCCTGATTTGAATATTGTAGTGAAAAGTTCACGCCTGTGGGGCTTGTGAAGCCGCAAGCAAAAGACAGTTATGAAAAAAAAAACAAATCCGTGAAACACTTTGATGGATTATCTCCCAAACGATAAAGCTAATGAGAGTTGGGTTGACGGCACAGTATGTAACTTAATCGCGGTTTTATTCCCTTCGGTACAGCGTTATTAGAATTTATATTTGGGCCTCAAGAACTGTCGTAGCGGGCCGCATGTTCAATACACCTGCCTTAGAGCTTACAGCCATCTCTCTATCCAGTTTACAGCGTGATACTGTACCTACTCGGTTACCTGTGCAACATTCCTGCTCGGTCATACATATTCTGCGAATAGAAATGTTCGCAGTTCGATCGTGCCTTCCATATACGAAACGAGCCAAATTTCTCCGACTTTAACTCATGACATTTGGATTGATACCGAAGAATAATGTACCCGACATTATCGCGAGGGACTGTTTAAAAAAACACGCTCGACAGGTTTGTTGGTGCGTGGCGCAATAGCCACTTTCGCAAATCGTTTCGTAACACAACCATCGAAAATGGTCGAACGTTTCCTCATAATATAATGTCCTCACCATCGCCAAGCAGCGTATCAGACATAATATTTTTTTTTATGTAAAGGTCGTCAGACAGGCTGTCAGCCCAAGTGCAAACCTTATTAGGATTAAGGGTAAGAAATTAAGAAAGACTCTGGTGAGCCACTCTCACTCACCGAACACTGGTCTTTCTAACTGGGCGGTTATTGGTAATTTATGAAAAATCCATTTATTTCAGATATTTTCCAGATAAATCTAGAGGGGATACCAGATTACGATTGTAACACATAGATAATAATTGTCAATAGAATCACAATACAGATACCTTTTGATTTTACCAATAATCAGGCCTACAAAATTAATAATAATGCATATAATATTATAATAAACAGTATAAAAATGTGCAAAGTATAAGAAAGCGACGTGCCGACGTAAAATAAAATAGACGAACAACGGGATTTAAAACTGTGCCTTGGTTCCAATGGTTGCTTCAGTTATTCTTTGGATCGAATTATTATTAGTGTTGTATACTACGAGTACGAAACGCAATAAAATATCGTTCTCGAATTGGTGTATGTACTAATGAGAAATGTAATAAATGAATTTCACAAAAGCAGGAAGGATGCTCAAATTAATTATTGCAAATTCGAGCCAGGACTCGTCTGAAATACGACGCTAACTAACTCTGATTACCTACTTATTCTATGTAAAACGCTTTTTGATGTAGATATACGTACATAATATTTACTTATTCATTAAATTTGGTTCGTTCTTTTATTATTTCTTTTATACCAGCCGTTGATACATTTATTTCTTTACTAGCTTTTGACTGCAACTTCGTCCGAGCCCTTTTTCTTAACCGTAAAAAGTACAATAAAAAAATAAAACGCTTGATAATAATAATATATAAAGAACAAAATTCAAAATTAAAAAAAAAAATTAATCGTTATTGCTCATATTATGTATATATTCATTCATATATAATGTATATCGTTAAATTTTTATATTTCGTTATGATCTCTTGGGAAGTGTTCTTTTCTTCTTTTCTATATGAAAAGTACCCTAAGTAGGTATATTTTCTGTATTCCTGACAACGTGTATGCAAAATTTCATGATGATCTGATGGGAAATTAAGGCGTGAAAGCGTAACAAATAAACAAACATACTCACTATCGCATTTATAATATTAGTTAGATTATGGCCCACCCACAACAGTGGGCACTTAAAAGTGGGTCCATCGGGCACTTTTTTTCAGCGGGTCAAAACTTGCGGGTCCAAAGGGTCCGAAGGGTCCGAAGCCCTCGAATCAACATTGAGGACTGGACTGACCATTTTGTCAACAAATCTCTACCTGCTCGTGCGTTTATCAACATCTGTTGCGCATAATGATGTATGGCTTTAACTTTGCATTTGTAACGGCACAACTTGTATCATTGATAAATAAATTGGCTAAATAACAATCCTTAGACAATTTCGAATTGTTGTTTTTCAAAGAGTGATTAAGGGATGCCAGAGCTTATTTCTAAAAAACCCTTTCCTTTAAGGATTAAGGATAGGGCACCTATCGGCAGGCGACCGTCATGTGGACCGTCAGCATGTCTGACGAATTTTACTTATATAGTAAATAAAAATATTTTCCGATAAAATAGTCCTTCAATGTCTTTGTATTGTATTATACAAAGACATTAAAAATATATTTGCAAGCATACCTAATATGTCTGTCAGGCGTACCATCAGCAGAGTCTTCTAAAATGAACTATGAACTTGTAAGTACCTATAGTCAGCTGCTAATTATTCCAAAAAAATTGTTTCGTTGCAATATTTTGAAATAAATTAAAAGAGATATGAAATATCACTGTATAAAAAGTGCTTCAAAGTTTAAACGTTATACCATGAAAATAAATTCTTTCTCCTTTATTTCCGCATCTATTAGAAATATCCACCGACAACATGTATCTTCCTGTGTATAAATTTTTTATATAGGTAACGTTAGAAAAACAAACAAACAGGTGGGTACGTTGCACGTATAGGGGGCAGGTCAATCAACTGATCTCCTTGTTGGGGTGTTCACCTCACTGACCTTACTGTTAATGTTAACATCGCGGATATGCACGCTGGTCATCAACCTTCACCAAGGAATTATGTATTTTTCTTTTCATATACCTTACCTACACTTGCTACACTAGTGACTTTTATTTCAGCCTTCACTAGTCTTTATTGACCTTCCAATCTAGCCGAAAGGGAAATAATGTAATTCGAAATCAAACCATATGTATGTATACGTGACCCGGACTTCACACGAATAAATAATTTACTGCAAATTTCGATAAAATTAATAAAATTAAACACTAAGGCGACGGTAAATACCCTACGTGTAACAGTCGCCATACACCTTCCTCGTCTATTGCTCTATCTATAATATGAAAAACAAATGTCAAAATCCGTTGGCTGTTTAGGTGTTTAGTAGAAGTTAGCGTAGAAACAGACAAAGGCAGCAGCTACTTTATTTTATAATTGGAATTTAGAATACCTACCTTGTATACTAGATCAGCTATTCCTAAAGTGAGTTCTGTGGAAAAGTCACTAGGGTTCCGCGAAATTATTTATTTTGGTTGTTAAACAATACTATAGTTATTTTTTTTAATTTAATTTTATTTAAACACAGTCACACAGCACAATAATATATAGTAATAAATACATATGTATACTTAATACCTAATGCCAATAACGGACTTCATTATTTTACCATAAAAAAAATAGTTAAATAGACGCATTACTTTGAAATAGCATAAATTATGTGACGAGACGAGTTATGTATGTAATTAGGTAGCCATTATTGTTATGTAAGTAAGTGGGTAGTTCTAGTTACCGAGAATTTAGCCCGGACTAAGTATTAAGAGCAGCGTCACGCGGGAATTTCGTATTGATTTCTAACCATTTGATATGTAGTTACGTAAAAAAAGCTGTTCTGTGAGTGTTCCCTTGGCTTTTTAGAAACTCTTGTTACATCATCTAGATATAAAGAAATTGCCGGCACAATAACTATTGTGATACCCTGAAAACGTCTAAAAAAATATAAATTATTGAAACACTGCAAGTTTTTAATTGCTAAACCTAATTTGGTTTTGTTTAATTAGTTAACTGTTTCTTTATTTTAAAAAATTGGCTGCGTATATTTATATTCAGATCTTAAAATATATAACTTTAATTAGAGCTTGAGTTTTCTCTTTTCTTACTTTGTCGCTTTAAGAATTCGAATAGTTAAATAACATACATTGAACATCTCAAACCGCTGATTAAATCTGTGTTCGTTCACTAGAGAGACGTTTGGTTATCATTATTTACGCAGTAAATTGCTCACTCGGTCACGGTTCTGCATACAGGTACGTACGTTGTGTTGTGTATCGTAGTATGCACAGTGTACACCTGTACACATACGTATATTGGATATCTCAGTGACTCATATGGTTATCTCATTCACTCTCTTTAGATGAACGATACGCTATCGTTCATCAAGTTCACGCTACCGTTTGAATACATTTGCCTATCTCTCTCTATACGTACCGTATTCGTTATTGAAATTGTAGCTGTGGGGGTGAGTATGTTGTATGTAGCATGTAGCTTGTTAGTAGGTGTTGATTTAGCCCATTTCTTCGATTACGCAAACTAAGAACGTACCGTATCTTCGTCTTTTTTGTTTCTATCTACGACTACGAATGTAATTTTTTCTTAATACTATTAATCTAACTATAATAACTATAACTATAACATGAATATGTGTTCATGTGGTAGTTATATTCAGATAAAAAAATCTATTTCTATATGGATATATAAAAAATAAATAAAATGAAATATAATTTTAACATGTTGTTACATTTATATTTTTGTACCTATCCACTAATTGTTTTCATTCGCAGTCACACAGCCGTTAGATAGATATAGTGTTCTGTCCTCACACATATGCTACTCTGTGGCATGGCTTTGATAAGCGGCAGTAGCACTCTTATTTATTATTGTTGTCTATGGCGTGTTTATTGCACTATGGTCTTGTTTATTTTTCTAATTTTAAATAAAGGCAACAAAATTTGGTATTTCTCGTCGCTCATAGGTTCAAAATTGAACCAATCAAAGGACTCCTTGTCAAGTGGGGACGAGCTAATAAAACGGCAGAAGACCATGTCGTCAGCCTTTTTGTTCCGGCCAAAAACTGAAGGAAGTTACTTTCGACTGAAGCCATTTTTCATAGTTTTCTTTTCAAAGTACCTCATAATTTTATCCGGGATCGTGCATATTTTTCTTTGAAATTTTAATTAAAAAGTAATAGCCATCCACCAAAATAAAGCCTCCGTTTGATTATGGGTGAGAATTTTATCTATTTTTTTATTATTTTATTTCTTCAAGATGGACGCGTGGCGTCTCATCCCTTAGTATTTTTTTATTTTTTTTATTAATCAGCTTTATTTCACATAAATCTTGTTATAGATTCGAACGTTAGTGAGTAAAAAGTGCAAATATTTTATTATTAAATGTAGTGATCACCATTTGATTGGTATTTTGGGTATGTATTCGTTTTATTTTGCTACGATGGCATCGGTCTTATTTTTTATTCTTTAATAATATTTTTTTATTGCCGATTGCCATCGATTGCAACGGATAATCCGTGTAGTTTTCATTATTATTACATTTTTCATACCAATTTGGGGGTGTGCATAAATTTGCCTTTTTTCTGGATACCTACGTTCGAACTATTAATTAATTATATTTTTCCTGCAAAAAGTAAACGAATTAGATTCCCTAGAAGAATTGCATGGAAATGTACAATATTCTAAGGCGTCCCTTCGATCTTTTTCAGGTTTTTTTTTTTTTTTATCTCTGGACTTCGTTTTTTCTTGTCTTCGGGTTTTTGACTTCGCGTCTTCGACCTACCTACTCCTCGTTTGTTCATCATTGAATTTGACTGCAAATTGCGAACGCCGAGCGTCGCGAGCAAACCAGCGTGTAATAGCCATAGACGTCGCACCGAGCTTCGAGTCTCCGCGAGCAAACCCGCGAAGCCTCCCTAGTTCGACGACCTCTGACTGTGGGAAGCTGGGAGCTGCCCACCGCGACCGTTCAAAGTTTGCCTTTCTTATTTTTTTTTTGATTATTTGCTCAACGGCTAGTAGGATTTATTTCTTTCATTATAAACTAAATTGGCTTAAATTTAGATCTACAGTCGGCTCTCCTTCGGTGGTAAGTCTCGGGTTCCATCTCCACAAACCCCTGGTCTCATTTTTTTGTACATTTAATTTATTCTTATTTTTTTTTACTGTGTTTTATTTTTATATAGAACTTTTATTTAAATAAATTTGATTGTACTCTAAAAAGATATTTTATTTTTTTAATTTCCTTTTTTTATTTTTTTATTTTTTTGTTATCTGCCTGTCCGCCACACACAGCGGAAAAAGGCGTAACAATGTAAACTTCCAAGTATGTTAATAGTCATGTCATCCATGAGCATCTATGCATTTCAAATAAAACTTAAATCACTCAATTACAAAGACAGACAAAACTTTATTAAGTCTTTGTTTCCAATGAAACAATAACTAGATGATCCATAATTCACGCTGTTTTATGGCCATGGTAATTTGTTTTCTGTTAAACTGAGGTAAGTTTCTTGACATTTTGCGATCCTGACAACTTATACTTTATTGATGAGACGAGTTTTTACGAATTACGTTGATCACCTTGGAGTCGCCAATCTCGCGTGCGAAGGTCACTGCTTGATAAGTAAACACATTTTGTATGTGTATTTAAAAACATTACGTATAGGCCTTATTAGTTGCATTCTTTTATCGGAGGTGAACGCATGATAAGTTAAATTTTAAATGATATAAATATATACCTATTCTATGATATTATTATAGAAGCCAAACAATAATATTTATTTTGCTTTTCGCATATGAAGCGTTTTCATTGAAAATTGGACTTTGCTCTTTAAGAATTACTATTAGGCGTGACGTGTACCAATTTGTTATTAAATTACTTCAATAACATACAAATAAACACATGCGAAATATTTCGCGACGTTTGCTAATAAATAACATGCACAAAACGAACAATACTTTTGCTGGTTTTGCATTATCACTAAGTATTGCTATCTCGCTCTTGAATTCTTGTGTGACACTTACCTTATTTATAAGGTAAACGTGCCTTGGTGACACGTCATTTGCGCTTGGTAACAAAATTAATAAACATTATATTAGCGGCATTAGTGCTTTAATTTTAGTTCTTGTGAATTTTCAGTATTTTTTTTACAACATATAAATACGATGACAGCAATTGCAAAAAAGGTTTATATGACCCCGACGTACAATTTCCTTATTCAGTAAAGACCAAGTGCCACTAATATAAAAAATAATAAAAAAATTAAACAGTTTTAATTGTATTTTAATGAGTGAATAAAATCATTTAAATGACAAGTCATTAAGAACTAAATTAAATCTTAGCAACGTAATGATAAAGGAAACGTATAAAATAATTGAGTTGTATCGAGGCGCGATGGCGTACTCGCAACCTTGTGCGCTCGCGCAGGTCAGATTTTTCGAAGGTCAATGACTCGCCGCCTTATTATTGTTATTAGCGCGTACCTACATGCCGGACGTATAAAAATGTTTCTTGTTAGCTTATTCACTGTTCCCCTTAAAATTTGTCTAAATACCTTACGTACCTACTAAATTAGTGGATCGAGATTTTGTTTGTTGTTATTACATGGTATGTACCTACTACCAGATTTCTTCCGCGTATCTTTCTCAATTTAAAGATAATAAGAACGCTATAAGAACGTGATATTCCTACGGATTTCCTACGGACACGGTCATTTTAAATAAGACAGTGTCATATAGGTATTTGAACAGAAAAACGTGATGAAAACTTCATGATCAACAAATAAATATGAAGGATTGTTTTTTGTCAGCGACTTCGTTTACACATCTTTATTTTAAAATATTATAAATTATAGCTTATGTGTTTTGCCCGCAATTTCGTCCGCGTTCCTCGAGAACAGTAGAAATAGAAATTTCTAAAAATAATTAATTATTTAAAATCGATCAAATATAAATTATAAATGACAGTTTAGATTGTTTAATTCTTTGTGAGAATAAAATATATTTCTAAACTTAAACCTATTACAAATTTAGTTAAATTGAAAATAAACATAACCATGCTTCTTTTAACTATTCAATTCAAAACAATGCATAATTTATATGTTTTGGAAGCTTGGAACAAAGATTGTTATTATTATACAACTGTACACTAATTTTAACATTTAATACTTAACAGGGCCCATTCAAACATTCCTATTGTAAGTGCGAAAAATTGTACAATATCGCTACGACCACGAGTGATAAATTTTTACAAGACTTCATTGTATTTTCAAAAGAAAAAAAAAAACGGGTTACTTTACAAACTTTACACTACTACAGGCAGTGTTGTAAACAACACGTTGTAGGTAATATTTGTAGCATTTTGTGAAGCTAACGCATCCTGATGAATACGGGCAAAGGGTACCTACTTCACCACTTGCGCAACATCTTGCCTTCTGAGAAGCAGACAGACGCACAAAAAACTGGGATGAATAGCCCCGGATGATTGTTAGGAGGGACCGAATTGTATAAGGGACAGACGACCGTTTATCAGCTTTTATGTTTGTGCAGGTCACAAGTCACTAATTTTTTTCTATTGATGGTTTGTTTTTTTTATTGACTATTCTCCAAGCGTTACAATTTCTTGTTAAACTTTTCGCTTTTAGCTGCACAAGGAAACTAAATCATTATTATGTAAAAATTTAAATATAATTACAAACTAAAGATTTTAGTGTAAATAAAATATTTAAATTTTTTTATTGGTCGATTACTTAAATGTCTGCAACGTTATTAATGTAATAAAATTGGAACATTTAAGTAGGTACCTTTAATGATAAGCAGCATTTTTATGTTAAACTCGACAGACAACAGACGACAGACACAAGCAACGCCACTGGTGCTGCAAGCACTGTCGACTAAATTAGGATTAAGGATAGGGATAAGGAAATGGGCTCCTTTCCCTATCCCTCTAAGTTACATAGTAATTATACTCCTTGATGCAGCCCTTATTCCTTAGGCAGACAGCAAAAGATTTAGTTACAATGTAATAATTATAATATTCCTTGATAAAGCCTTTATTCCTGGATGCAGGCAGACAGCAAAAGATGATGTAGAAAGCACAACGAATGACTCACAATAGACTTTTTGAATCGGGATTAACTACGTTATACAATACGTCGGCTATTTTAGTATAGCGTTGGTTGAGTGAAGTTACTCGTGCGAGTCGTGCGTCTCTATATCTACCTGCTAAGGATAACGCGGGTGGGTGTCCCGTGTCTGTAAAGGGCAACACGCAGGAAACTATTTCATTTTTTTTCTTCTTATCTATACGCAGTTGGTAAGGATTTTATTGTATAGAAAGTTATGTTGAGTTAAAAATATTTATTCTATATTTTGTAATTTAAATCTATAACTACAATTTTTTTCTAATAATAAATATTAGGATTAAAACTAGATAAAAAAACATAATACATTTATAATATTACTTAGTAGTAGTAGAATAGTCTATGAAGGCATAGATTAAATAATATTTACGTGAAGGTGAAGGTAATATTATAAATGAACTGTCTGTCTATCTGTTTGTTTCTTGCCTTTTCACGTCTTAGCTAAGTAGATACCTACTCAATCGATCATCATGAAATCAATAAATTTGTATACACGTTATATACTGCAATTGACATAGGATACCTTTAGTCCAGAATAATCTTGAAGTTCCCTTGAAGTTCCCGAGGGATCATCTAGGAATATAAAAAAATGTGGCGGCGCCACTGTCCTCACAGTAATAAATATGTCAAACGTTATAACTCATTAACTCCTGCACGCGACTTCGTCCGCGTAACTTTATAAAATATAGCCTATGTTATTCGCTGATAATCTATCTTTCTATAGGTGACGGAATTTTTAAAATTGTTCCACCAGTTTATTCATTACAAACAATAATACAAAAAAAAATCTCTTTATAATATTAGTAACATAGGTATATTATTTTCTCAGGTGTTATATTTTTTGTTTTTCTAGAGATTAAAAGAAATAAATAGTAAACATGAAGCCAAAACGCAGCGTTTAAATGGATTGCGAATTAAAGCGAAAAAAATGTTGACCTAATGACCTAAATGCGGTGACCGAGCGCAAATGCAAGGTCAGCCCAGAGTTGCGCTTGCACTAACTTTTAATAACATGTATACACAAGAGTACATGATATTAATACAATATGTTAGACAGCAATTATTTGCTCCGTTAACTGTTATTAGTGATCTAATTCCTTTGAGGAAAGTCTCTTTTGCATAAATTGAAGAATATTATACTATACTGTACAACATAGAAACGTAGTGAGATTATTCTATTTTTAAATGAATATCTGTATACAGGTGTGGCCTGTAATAAGAGCAATAAATTAAAATATAGACCCTCTAACGAATCAGTAATTAATTCCAAATGGTTTCAATTGATTAAAATGAAAAACATTACTATTGTTTTTTAACAAAATTAATCGAGCTAGCAATGTACTACTACAGACTTGAATGTGTCCAGTCCATCATGGTCCAGTCGGAGTACTTGACATTGACATTGACTATCGTTCTCGTACCAATACCCTGTACCAAGACATCTAAAGACTGATAACCGAAAATTTAGGGGATCATGAAATTCATTGATTATGTATTGTAATTTTTGATTGCTATATCTCTGAGTATAAGCACTTTCAATAGGATTTACACATTTGCCGCCTTAGTAGGCTATTCAAATTTTACCGCCCCTACTGACCCCTGCAATTCGATACCCTACTTCACAATCATAATAATAAGTATGAAAAAAATCTGATGTAATAAGGTACTCGAATTTAGGGCCGGTATTTCATCTGTTGCTATTCTTAGGAATAAATTTAAGTGAGGCTTAACTTTACTATAGCGTATTTCAACTTTCACTCAACACAAAATCGTTACTGCGTAAGCTTAGCTTTATGGTAAAGTGAAGCTTAGTTAAGTGTAAGACTTAAGTAAAGACTGAAATACCGGCCCTAAGTCACAGTGTCGGCTCCCGAGAGGAATGCGAGCAATTCCTTAAACGATGATTCTATAGAGTATATACGCAGTTATCTTAACCTAATTATAATGCTCCACTGCCACAATAATGCTATAATGCTACAGTGCCACTGAGCACTTGCTCAGTGGCGGATTTACCAGAAGACTGAGTAGGCTGGAGCCTAGGGCGGCAGATTTCAGGCAGAAATAAAAAATAAATAGATTATACAAGTGACCCCAGAAGTTTTTTTATATTGTTATGATTGTTAAATATAGGGTATCGAATTGCAGGGGTCAGTAGGGGCGGCGAAATTTGAATAGCCTACAGGCAAATGTGTAAATCCACCACTGAATTATAATGTAATAAAATTGAAAGTTTAAAATTAAACGATTGAATTGACCAATCACTGCTCTTCTGTCATCGTGATCGCACAATTGAACGTAATAAGGAAGATAAGGAAGTTACATTGAACGTTATTTATTTGAGATGATAACGGTAATGACGTCAACTGTTTGCGACATTAATATTACAACGAAGTTAGTGAATAATTTAGTAACGTAACACTATGTTGGGATTATATAACATTATACAGCCACATAGAATGTTTTTGGCTCATTTTACTATTAGGTAAATGCGATATAAGTATACGTATATAATATTATTTTATAAGTAGCTGGTTTGGTTTTGTAGTTAGTTTTTGAAAATCCCACAAGAACCTAAAATTTTTCCAAGATAAATAGTATCCTATAGTTTAATCTAGGTGCGTCCATTCTCTTCGATTTGATCCAACCGGAACCATTCCACTTGCGAAACACGAGGCGCGGGCGGGGGTTTCATCCCTTCGTGGTTGAAGTTCCTCGGTCACGCACGAAGCGTTACAGTTCCACCTTCCTTGTCCGAACTGCTAAGGAGTGGAACTCACTGCCTGCGTCTGTGTTTCCCCAAAATTACAATCTCGGGGTCTTCAAACGTAGGGTAAATGGGCATCTACTAGGTAAGCGTGGTCCACCTTCGGCCGCATCTGCACCTAACATCAAGTGAGATCGCGGCCAAGCGCTGCCTTGACTTATATAAAAAAAAAAGGTTAAATACAAAAGTGCAAGCCGTATTCAAATCGGTTAATCCCTTTCTGAGGTTAGCGTGCACAAACAGACATAAACAGTCAAAAATTATAAAAAAAATATATTTTTTTGACCTCGGTTTAATTTAAAGTAGGTAACGTCTACAAATTTCTTTGTTTTTGTTTTGTTGTTTTAAAATGCGACGACAGAAGTGAATTTATTGGTCAGTAGGCAAGTACTCAATTCTTACGCTGATAAATCAAGTATTTTGACAGAGGCTATAATTTTTTAAATTTCAAACATTAAAATCCACTTAATAAATATGACGGTAGTCATCGATTACTTTGACTTTCATTATACGAGTTCGTCCCACGGCCTGACATTTTAGCAACAGAACCCTCGTTTCAAAAAATAAAAAATTGCAACATACAATGCATTAATTTCTTTGAAGTATATTTGCATAATTTACTTCGTTTCTTTTATAATATAAAACTAGCAATTGCCTTCGACTTCGACCGCGCCCCTTTTAGGATATTTATACAAATTTTATTACACATATACGAGATTTTTTATTTTCAATTTTAGATGATCCCTAGGAAACAGTAGTTTTTTCATGATGAAAGGTTTTTTCATATATTATGTCCTTTTCTATACTCTTGACAACGTGTATGCAAAACACGATGATCGGTCGAGTACTTAGTTAAGGCGTAAAAAACAAACAAACTGACTTTCGCATTCATAACATTAGGTAGGATTTATAAAGAAAAATGACAAGTCTCAATTCTTTTTACTAACGTGCAAAACGTGTCTCAAATCACGTTAAGTATGCGCCCGCGCAAACGATTTCAACGGTCCTCGCATAACGGTAACGAAATGCCACCGAAAAAAATCAAAATGTTCCTATTAAAAGGGAAATCACGTCATTTTGCATGTGGACCGCTTAAATTGGACGTTAAGAAACAGAGAAACTCAACACGATTGAGTTATATACTTATTATTCAGTCGATAAAGAGGAAAAGTAGAAATAGTAATATCTATTTATCTACATTTTCTTGTAATAAAATGAAGTCTCTGTCCACCTTTGTCTGTTTCTCCGTGAATTATCTTAATCCACTCAAAGGAGTTTGAAACAGTTTTTACTAAACGAAAGAGCGATAAACAAGGAAGCAAGACTAGATAGAGCGCTATAGCGCTCTATCTAGTCGCTTTTGTATACAAAAGCAATAGCTCCGAAAATGTGGCAACTTTTTATTGTAGTGTGTGTAAAAAATCGTCACTTTTTATCACTTTTTACCCAGTTTTATTATATTTTTACACAGTTTCACTACGCAAACTGGTACTTTATTTTGCCTAAAATTTAATAAAACATTCGGCACGTACACATCACAGACAGTTTGCAATGTGACTGGCTCGGGTACGACGAATTCGGCGTACTATTTTATGCCGCATTTTATAAGTACGACGGCGGTATCTAGTCTAGCGCAGCGAGACCAATAGATAAATATCTATGCAAGGAAGGTTTGATAATTGAACATTTTACGCTTTCGTTAAACGTAAACTATAAAATCGTGTAGTGTTAACGGAGAGTTAGGTATACAGTTTAGTGACGAACGGCGGCCAGCCAAAAGGGCATTCCCTCCTCTCACTGACCGACCTACAGGGCCATTGACATTTTGTCCTTATATACTACCCGCCCCACTTCGCCATAATAACACGTACACTTTTTATTTTTCAGGGGTCCTAGGGGTTATTTTTTATTACACTTCTGTACTTGATTGCCTGCATCAATATTTTCTTATTGTACTTATTATAGACCGATTTGGAGAAACACGCTTTTGCACGCGTCTTCGCCCGCGTAACGTTATAAAACATAGCTTATGTTACTTCCTGATATGATAACGTAGCTTTCTATAGGTTAAAGAATTTTCAAAATCGGTCCAGTAGTTTTGAGTTTATTCATTACAAACATACAAATCTTCTCTCTTTATAATATTAATTGTCACGTAGTCACTAAATACAACAAGGAATTTATTGAAATATTCCCACAGCAAGCGAATACTGAGAAGAAGTGTTGATACCAAATGATTAAGTTCAATATAAAATTACATTTACAAGAATTAACTTGCGAATTGTCGATATATTAGCTCACTATAATGACTCAGAGTTGCATTTCAAGAGTCCGAGTATAATTAACTAATTCACAATAATAATGAGAGAAGTATTTAGTTGTTAGTATGCAGACACGTATAGGTACAATTCCAAAAATGATAGGTATTAGATAGGTATTGAAAACGCTTTTGCTGTTGCAAAATTCGAAAATTTGTTGCAAATTTTGAATGTTTTCAATATTTTCAATTTTAAATTTTTTTTTTAGAAATTTTATTCTACCTGTGCGTTTGTGCACGCTAAGCTCAGAAATGGCTTAACGGATTTAGGTGAAATTTGGCAAAAATCTCTATAGTAAGTGTGAATCACAAAGTTCTTGGAATCACTTTAAAAATATAAGAAAATTTAAACAAAAATATTTTACGCTTAGATCTTTTAAACGTAACGTAACTTTACGTAAAGTATTTTAATGCGGTATTTTCACTAATGAAAAGAGCGTTTTATATATAATTCGCAGAAAAAATTGCACCCGTGCGAAGCCGGGAGCGGTCGGTAGCTTCTAATATAAAATAATCTCGTCATAAAAATTCAATGAATAAATTTTACATTTATATATAAAATTCAATATATATCTATATATATATATTGTAAATGTTGTTAATAGATAATATTATCGTATCAGTCGGCTACGATCATCTGGTTACTTATTAGTTATGCAACTATATCCTTATTTATTTTCCGTGTACAACAAATTAAAGCAATAATTACTTGCTTAATACGTAACTGGCAAGTTTCATATAGATACCGACTTATAATTATTGTCTTTAAATCATTAAAAATGTGTATTTTGAAAAATATTAACCCGATCAGCTGTTGTCCGTCGACTTAATACCTACTTGTGGGAAGAAATGATGAACTCCACATTACTGTATTTACATAATTTAATTATATATTAGATAATTATATTTACACAAACACATATTTACAATTGAACAAACGTACGTATTAAGGATAGCCAAGTGGACCGTCAGTCTGTCTGTCGATCTTTACACGAAGAAAATAGATAGACACGCTTAGCATACCGTGGATGCAGACTACTTATAACAAATGTTGAGAGAGATACTAGAAGTGCTAGTGGCAAAGAAGAGGAAACTACAATATTACTGGCAAGTAATGAGTGGCGAAAGATGACGTGTTCTTCAACCAGTGATGCAAGGGAAACAAGGCAAACTTAGCAAAGACAGAAGAAAGACATCCTGGTTGAAGAATTTAAGAGATTGTTTGAGTATGAGCATTGAGCACACGCGGCAGATTTCAAGGTTAAGTAAGCCATGATGGTTACCAACCTTCATAGTTAAGTGGCACCACAAGAAAAAGAAGACGAATCTTAATTTTAACTAAATATTTAATTTAAACTATTTTACATAATCAGCGTTCAGACACTGTTGCCAAGCAAAATGGTTACGCGCGACCTCGTTTTGCGTAACGGTAGTCTGAAGTAGTCGGTTGTACTTGTACTGTAGCCACATCCAAAACTCGTAGCTTGGAAAGTAATCTTACGGAAACGGTCACTTTCTCTAGAACAGGTCCCACAGTGTTGGTCCGACTGCTGCTCGGTATAGTCTTTCTTTTGCAAGAAATACTACCTATCCAAAATCTATCAGAGACTTTAAAAAACTTTACTCAGTTCAAAAAGTGTGTGTACATGTGATATCAAAAGAATGTGAATAGCAATATTTCGTTTTACGCTATTGAAATATCGTATCGATTTCACCGAAAGTGTTAAGATACAGACATATTCAAGGACGTTTAAAAGAAGGCGGAGACGTAGTGTCATCTAAACATCTTGCTCTCAAAGTAAGTCAACTTGTGAATATACACGTAGGATGGTGCAAACAAGTACGCACATATTGAAATCATATTTTTTCTACTAAGTACTGAAATGTAACTGAAAAGTATAAGCAGAAAAAATAAGGTCATCAACCAACGCAATTCGTATCCGCTCTTTTTTTAATATTCTACAAATTGATGTTCTAGTTATGTTATCGGAAATATTATCGAAATTATCCAATAGATAATTAGTTATTCTAACTACCGTCTATTAATTTCATACAAGTAGGTACTTACCTTATGTTTTGTGCTAAGTTATTTCGCAATCAAGTTGCGAATTTAATCATATTTGACGGCCGCTTAGTGAAAGGTTCGCTGGTTCGCTACGAGGTATGTCGCCGCCTTTAAAATTAAAAAGAGAACCGCCGTGCCGAGGCGATGACTTGGCGTAGGAAACAAAAAAAAATAAGATCTCCGTTCTTCATAAGTGCGAGAGGGACAGATGCAAAACCCGACAAGTGCGTTACCCCCACGAAGATTATCCGCGCATTTATTTTTATTTGTCTTTGATGCGCAACGTTTCGTATGAGCAATACATAAAACACAAAAACAACACGATGATATACTATGCTTACTAATGCGGTAAAAAACTGCACAAAAACAAAGTTGATTTGTTTCAGTAAATAGGTTTATCCTAAAAAAAACTTACCTAATCAAATTACCGTTGTGAACCGATCTACTTAATTCCTTTTTTGAAAATCCCTTTTAAACTCAATACAAGTCAAGTCGAAAACTCACATATTCAATATGAAATAACGAGGGTTGCGTCTCAAAACAAGATTGAAGAAAAAGTTCCCCGGAGGCTATTCTCCTAAACGCCCTTAGGTTAGGATTGCCTAAGGATGTTGTAAGATTTCTTATACAACTTTTAATTTACTAAATTGGTATGTTATATTGTATTGATGGAAATTATAATACACTGGACAAATTTATCATATTTTCTATTATTGTAAAACCCTAAGCAAATTAAACTTCTTTAAAACATATTAGACGAAGTAGTCTTCGTAATTTGTTTCGTAATCGAACGTTTTATAACATAATATCACGGGCTTTACTAGTTACATTACTATACTATCTGTTATCTTAAATACACTGTTATGTCATAGTTTTACACTTCCTCAACTAAGTTGTATCAATCTAACATATTTACGTAGATAACTTTATATCTTTATATCGACTTTTCGATGTTATTTCATTTCAACCTCATTGAGCATCGTAATTGTTTTCGTTTGCTTTTTAACTACCATGCACAATTCGATTTCTATTATTATTAGCTCTGTAGCAACAAGATAACCTTTACGCCCGAGCGAGCGGCCATGAGAGAACTCCTGAAGGTTGCCTAGACTTCTCGGATGGCCGACGCTGAACACCGACGTGTAATAATATTTTCATTCCCCGGATACAACCTCAGGCTCTCGGTAATCTGAAATTTGGATAATCTTAGTAAAAACAACAAAAAAGATCGTGAAATCTATAGATAAAAACTTCCACAAAATAGATAGACAAGCTTCATAAGTACGGGTGCCACACAAAAACAGCCTGCAATCTTTACTGGCTCGTTAACTGCAAATGTGTGGGTGCCAATAGGTCGACCAACTAGTCGGCCAGACGCCCTCCCTCCCTCGATTTGTCCTCCGTCTGCCACCTCCCCCACCTCTCTCATTTCCCCCCATTGCGCTAGCAGTCAGTCAGTCAGCGTCTTGTCGCCGAACTGGTGATACGTTTTTGTCAGTTCTTATATCTTTACGTCATAGTTTATTTTGTTCTCACTTTAAATCTCGCACAAGCCAAGTACGTACGCGTTTTTCGCCATCCGTATTCGAGATACCTTGTTACACTTCCCTTTTAAAAAAATCAGTAGTGATAAATCTTGCAAACGCTTTGTCTTGTTACAGGTACCTCTGCCTACTCGGAACTGGGTGTGAGCTCAGATACGGTGTGTGAAGTTTTATGTAATCGTATTTTATTATACTGTTATTGAAGGAACTCAGTGTGAAATAAGTGAAGTTGGTGTGCGCATTAATATTATAGAAATATTTAGACTTTTATTGAATACAGTGTCGCAGTACATATGAAACAAAGTTAATTTTTACATAGCAAAAATTGTTGTTCGATCGGTAATGCTTTGTAAACAAGTGATCAGTGTCAATATTGGATTGTTATCTGTTTGGATTTCTCGCAGCTAAATGGCCATTGTAAGTACATTTTTAATTTTAATTAGATTTTAATTACTTTCCATTTCTTTATTATTGTAAGCTTATTTGTCTACAATATCTACAATACCCTCTTTTGTTTTTTTTTTATTTTGAATGCTCATAATGTCGCGTAAGTACTTTGTCAATTTCTTAGCCTTTGTTCGCTTTTTCTAAAAGTAAACTAAAAGAAATGTCGGTTTTGTGTAATTTTTTTTATTTAAATTCTGTTTTTGTCTATTTTATCGAATTAGGTACGTCCTATTTTTTTAAATTACTTACTCATATTATTAATTTAAATTTTATTCGATTAATTTTTTTTGAGTTATTCGCAATGGCGATTTGTTGAAAAATGTCTATCTGTTACAGTTTTTAAAATAAACAGGCCGTAAGTAACCAGGTATAGACAGATATTTGAAATATTTTATCGATGCGCCTGACAAGTGCAACTGACTGAACATTTTACGGATTCTCACGCTTGCTGCCGTTTCTTTGTTGGCCTTCTGATTGTGTACACGTGTAAATCACTCGCTGTTGGTTGAGTTGAGCACTCGTTGAATTGTTGAGCAAGGTTGCGCGACTAATGAGTGAGACAATCGAGATCGTCTATAGCTATACGGACGCCATCTTTACGAATTGAGTGACGTATTTCGCGACCTCATGTATAACTTTAAATTTAGAACGAAAGACACTGGCACGATTATTTATTTATACAACTTTGTGCAGAATGAAACTGCGTATGGTAAATTTAAAGTGTTTCCGATTCACGATGTCACGAGTGTGCACTACCTCTGTTGAAACATATGTGCCACACACGTGATGTGATATTATGTGGGCTAAACCACATACAAGTCACATGCGGTTATACTATTGTTAAAGTTATGCAGTTATAGGTATAATATGTCTGTTTAGTTATAATGTACCTACCACTAGTTCATTACAAATTAATATTTTTAAATTGTAACTAAAAGTCCTTTATAATCCATTCGATATCGGAATTAATACATAAAGTTTTAGAAAAAATATACCTAACTATCTAGGAAGCTAAAATATAAAAAAAATATTAGTATGTCTTTGTCTGTAGACCACTTCAGGCAATGTAGCGGTGTCAAATCAATAAATATATTCTTCGATTGTAGTATACAATACAACATCCACTATGTCAGTCCAGTTCCAATAATATTAGGAACTAGTTAGCTGGTGGAATAAATAAATAAATATATTCACACATTCCACACAGCACCATCTAGTTCCAAAGTAAGCAACTTAATGCTTGTATTATGGATACCAGACAGTTAATGTACTACATAAATATTACTTACATCTTTTTTTTTTAATACATATTATAAATACAAATATCCATGACTCAGATACAAAGGTAAAATGTTAACACATAAACATTTGCCCCTATAAGGATTCAAACCCGCGACCGCTTGGTTAACAGCTAGGATTACTAGCCACTAGACCAAACATGTCATCACATCTGATATCTTTATCACTGCGACGACAGTGGCGCCCATTTCTTATTTAGACGATCCCTCGGGGGCCTCGGGACTCTAACACTTAGCAACGTCTGCTATTAATAATGAAAACGATGCATTTTTAAATTGTTCGTAATTGTATTTTCTCACATTAAGAAGCAATTTTTCCAAACTAACTGCGTATTGCGAGAACTTTATCTCTAGCTAGACTAGAGTCTGCGCATGAAGTAACCAACTGGACAACGATGTAGGCCAAGGCAAACTCGCAGGCCGTCTCTGTTTCCTACTCACTAACCGCACAGATAGCTCGAGGAAGACACTCGTTACGACCATTATTCACACTTGATCTGATACACTATAAATTGGCATATAATTTCAATAAAGTTTCTGTATGTGGACAGGATGAGTACGATAAAGAGACGATACATAACGGGGGGTATTGTGCCGCAATAAGTTTCATTAGAACGAGATCCATTGTATTTTTAATAGCTAATCATTTTCGTTATTAAGAAATTAATAACGATGAGCTTCTCTATATATTGTCTTACAATAAATATATACCTATACTAATATTATAAAAAAGAGAAGATTTGTATGTTTGTAATGGATAACCTAAAAAACTACTGGAGCGATTGTAAAAATTCTTTCACCTGTAGAAAGGTACGTTATCAGCGAGTAACATAGGCTATATTTTATAAAGTCACGTGGGCGAAGTCGCTTGCAACAGCTAGTTGTAAAATAAAGTCGCTGTTCACTTATGTCTGTTCTCCCCTAACTTCTTCTAAACCACACAAAAAAAGAACAATAAACGAAGACGGTTTTTGTGTACTAACTAATTAATACTTTGCAGAAAAAAATACATTCGTCGCCCATCTCGTCATATTTCTATTTATTCTAGTAGCTTTAGAACTCATTGTTATTAACAGTTTCTAAGAGAAATTTTTAAAAGATTATGCGATTTAAATTCTCACAGAAGTATAATTCTCACGTGTATTCGTCGCTTGGTAGCTAGTCTGTGTTTATAAACGATAGAGTGTCTTCATAAAGAAATATAATTATTTAGTTCATTCCCAAGTTCATTGTAAAATATGTAAATTTCTAATTTAGATCCTAATAATAAAATTTAAAAATAAAATTTAATGCTTTTAGTTGCATGTCGTCTTATAACATAACAAAGCTCTTGCTTCAAGGAAATTGAATATAAATTCATTATATTCAATTTGAACCGTGGGAACGTTTCTTTGTTAAAAATATAAAACATACAAAAAATACCTACTTACACAAATTTATAGGTAGTTAGAAACAGCCAATATATCTACGTATTGACCTACATAGATATGAGTTATCATTGTTGCCATTTGGTAAACACAACTTTCTCTTCGCTGTCCTACTTCGGTTCTTTGTTTTGCGTACATTTTTTCGTTTGTCTAATTTTTTTTTTTTATATATCTAAACAAAGAGTCTATCTTAATTTTATTGTTCTTCAATCGTCTCTGTGTATTATGGTATTGTCGAGATGGTCGTAAAATGGCTGCGAATGTAACAGTCATTCTGAAAAGTGGCACAGTCATCGAATGTAACATTGACTTTCACATTTGTAATTCTCTGATGTAACCCGCCAATGCCCGCCAGCCAGAGCCCCGCTGTGCGCTGCACGCCGTTCCATGCCGCGATTAGGTAAACGTTGCGCGCGCAACTTTCTACTTTCACATGCACTTCCGCGTCGCTTCTAACTGCTTACTCGTCCGCCTTTATTTCTTATCGCAATATATTGAATATTTCAATAGCTTCATTATTTTGTATACCTACCATTACAGCGTCTTATCACATTTGAACGACATTTTAAAATTCCTTACTTACTTGTTTAGCTAAAACCTCTATACTGAAATACCTAACTTAGTAACTGTAAAAAATCCTTAGTAACTGATATTAGCCCAGCGGACTTCACTACCTTAGCTAGAAGTTTCCATACTGGAATTGGCTAATTTAACTGAAAGATTCCTCACTCGACTTGGCTACTTTAGTTAAAAGTTAAAATGTCAAAAGAGTTATATAATCCACATTCAACTCAACATAAAAAGTAAAAAAATAAATAAAACTCAACATAAATAAGTATGCTGTGACATTACCATCGACCCCAGCATCCCAAAATCGTTTGTTTCCAATATTTTTTGTACAGTACTAATACTTAAAACGTTTTTTTGTACATTTTTCCATGAATCATTTCTTATTGATGTGGCGTTTATAGAGAAACGCTTGGCATGGTGTAGATTTTAGATAAGATAAGAAAAAGATAAGAATTAAAGGAATTCCAGACGTCGCATAGGTATATTTGGTTAAGGCAAATATGTATTGATTAGAGTAAAAATACAAACGGATAATATTTGAATTAAATAAACTGTTATGAGTATGAAGGTGAATCGACGCGTTATTAAACTGAGAAATTATATTAATTCTTTCCAAAATTTGCCTTTTAAATTTTACTATTATTTGGCCCGGAGGTCTAAATATCATCATATTGATTTCGAAAGTACAAAAAACAACCGTTTCCAATGTGGGGGACCTTTTTTTAATGAACACTAAGTAGGTAGGTACCTATATGTACTAAATAACTGAGTGATTTTGTGTTAAGCGAGTGAGTAAGGGATACCGAACCTCTTTACCTCCTTACCTTCTCTTTCTTATTTAAATAAATAAGAAAGACCTACCTACCTTTTAGGTTAAATAACCTACCACTTAGTGCACCATCTATCTTTAAACTTGAACTTTAAAAAATTAAACACCTTTAAAATTAAAAAAAAAAAAAAAAAATAACCGCAAAATTGATTTGAAATATGTTTTATCTAGTACACGACACGTAATGCGAATGGTATAACTATATACGAAAAGCAGGCACTCTGTGTGACATTGGCCCAGTAACCCAGTACTGATTTGCTCGGCACGTTTGCCTTTTGCACAACTGCATCACATCGCCGTCTGACATCTCCCAGATTCCATGTTAGGTCACATAACAATGTACCTACTCGCTATTACGCAATCATAATAATGAAAACGAGGAAACACGCCCGTTGCAATCTTATCTACGCCTCTTGTATTTTATTATCGTTAACGCTCAATTGAGTTCACTATTTCAATTAAGAAATTCTACTCTATTATGGAACATTATTCAATAATTACCTATCACGTTAATTTCTCTTTAACAATAGAAAAAATATATATTTTTTTTGCTGTTTTTGGAAAAGACTGCGGGGAGCAGTGGCCTAAAAATGAAATCAATTATTTTATTGATTTCACCTTATACCTATAACTATTTTTTTATTATTAAAATAGGTTGAAATCTACGGGGGTCTCGATTGGAAGAAAGCTGCAATAGGCAACAACCCTATTTTTTGCAATTTCCCAAGCTTAAATTAAGAATATCGATAGTTTCATAGAAAAAAAAAAAACTTTATTTGTCTTCGTAAACTATTAGTGAATAAACTACTTTATTCGTAGTGAATAATGGATATTGTTATATTTTGTGATCTTTAATTGTACAATATTGACAGACGTTGCATTACTCGCATGCCTATCGATGCAAATAATATAATTTGCTGATGTTTGTCCTAATTACTTTACGAGAATGTAAAAATGTAATGTGCGCATAATTTTGTTATTCTTTTACATCAGTTTGGGCGTGCTGTTGTGGCCTAGTCTCAGTAGTTCAGTTATTTTGAATCGAACTAATAAAAATTTCATGAAGTAAAAGATCAAGATATATATTTTTCGGCAATTTCTTAGTTTTCTCAAAAATAAATAAATAATTTTTTATTATTTTTTTCGAAGCGCTATGTCAAATTATGAGTGTCTGTCTGTCCGTTTTAAATATTTTTTTATACTGCCTCTGTTTGTTTCTTCTCTAACTTCTTCTGAATCACTCAATGGATTTTGCACAGTTTTCACTAATCGAAAGAGCATCAAACAAGGAAGGTTTTTTTTTAATATAATTTGCAGAAAAAAAAATTGTATCCGTGCGAAGCCGTGATCTAGTCGCGTAGTGTACAAATTTGATTGAAACTCGATTAGGTGACAATGCACTGCTAGGTAGGTAGAAGGAAACCGGTTTGTAATCGTAAGCAGTGTGCAAATTGATAACTAGCAGCTATTGACCCAGTGACACAGAAACGAACGCTGAAGGAAAACAACTCCTTGCGTGCTCTCTTCGCAGGGCGTTTCGAGATTACTTTTGTCTTCTGAAAACACATGTTTGCATTACATCTGTATATATAGTCACATAAATGTTTTGTTGGTTCGTATACATATCTTAAAAACTCGAAAATTAATCAACGGATTGAATTTTTTACGCAATATGCAATCCGCTTCAAGGATTGATCTTATCTATTTTTCGCATAGTAATATAATCTCGATCGCGAGATTGTATTATATTATTTAATTTAATTGATGCGTTATTAGAGCTACGGAATGATTTATTTCAGGTTTAAAAAGTTGTAATTTAAATATTTTACATTTTACGATGACGCGGCTTTTTTACGAGCTTTATTAATTTTTATTATTTGGGTTTTGCCCTCTAAACATTACTTTTGTGAGTATCGATCGAACTGGTTTTGACCTACATAATTTGATAAAGGCCGTCGATACTATTCTAACAAAATAGCAGTTAAGCAAAAATAACACAAAAACATCAAAAACTGACTTCCACCTTGTTTTTATTTCAATAATAATTAATTGATTATTTTAATATTAATTCCTTTATTTTAATACTTGGATAAGTATTTGAGTTGGCCTTGAGTAATAAAAATAATGACAATAGATTCGATAAAATATTTGACTAAACAAAAAGATAAAAACAAATCGAGACATTGGAAACAATCCAAATGGTCTGTGGCTGAGTTTGATTAAATTTAATTTGAAGTAGGCATTTATTATAAAAAAGTATATATATATACTTACGTATTTACAAAAGGAATATTTAGACAGCTGTGCACACTTGTACGACTTTCATAAATTTTATAATTTTGTAATAGCGCTACTATGTTGTTCAAGGGGCACAGCGACCCGCTCCCGGCTTCGCACGGATGCAATTTTTTTCTGAAAATTATATACAAAAACCTTAGATTAATGATAGGTCTCGCTGCGTTCGACTAGATACTGCCGTCGTACTTGCTAAATGCGGCAACCTTCCTTCCTTGTTTGATACTCTTTCAATTAGTGAAAATCTTGTTAAAGTCCACTGAGCAGTTTGGAAGAAATTAGCGGAAAAACCATTTACTTTATAATTTGTTTTATTTTAGATGATCCCTCGGGAACTTACAGTAACTACTTTTTTCCGGATAAAAAGTGGGTATCCTAGGTATGTCCTATCGACTATATGTCGATTTTTTAGTCCCTGACAACGTGTATGCAAAATTTCATGATTTATCGATTGAGTAGTTAAGGTAACAGACAGACAGACAGACAGTAACTTTCACATTTATAATATTAGTAAGGATTAGTATTAGTATGGATTAGTATAGACGTAGAAGATATTGTGGTGTTTGCGAAGCTTATAACGCGACCAAGTTGAACGCCCCCATAAACTAGAACAAACTATGAACTTTCATTAGGTATAAATAATATATTCGCAATTATGGATGTGACCGATTATAATACCTATTATAATGTATTTACCTATGTTGATGACATTAATCAATCACACAGTCCGAGCATGTAGGCCACTTTTAAGTACCTCTATCAGTCATAAGGTTGACAGGTTAGTTTGTGATTAGAGTTGCACTTTAGTGCAATCTTTGTGCTTTATTTTTAAAGGAATTAGCTTTAATTAAAGACTTTACGCGTGTTGTAATAACTACAAAAAGTTTGTCACTCTGTCCTACCTCATTTTTTTTAGATTTGTTCGACTAATGTGTCGACAGTCGACGTAAGATCCCGTTTGTTATAGGTACAGTCGGGGTAAGAAAAGGTTCGTCACCTTAAGTCGACATTTGATTAAAGACGTCAGGCCAATCAGTCACGCCAAACTTTCATTTCAAAACAAAACATTGACGTTTTCTGGTTGCTTTAGTTTCAAAAGGTACTAAGTGTCTACGATTTGATAAGGGAATGAATTTAAAAATTTAAAAACCGACTACTTACTTATTTTGTTTTCATGAAAATACAATAAGTTTTAATTAGGTAGTTATTTAGGTACTAATGATTAAGCTGTTATTGTAACCAAATGTGCACTTAACCTGCACTGATAACTTATTTTGATTATAGATAAGGAATCGTTTTAATCGGATAAGTAGATTTTTAGTTAAAAACACTCGAAACAGACGACAGACGTTATGCTGTTAAGTCAATATTCTAAAAAATCGGTATCGTCACATTTTCAGTGTTAAACTAGTGTCAATAAATAAATAAATAAAGGAAGCGGCGGTAATTTGAATATAAATCGGTCATCCGTAATAAACAATGCGGATCTAATAATAGAGGGCGCTACCGCGGCCAGCTCAAAAATAGAACGCGAGATGTGGGCCACAGCCGCTCCCGCGCATCAAACACACGCACGCGTCTCTAACATCGCGATCTGAAATTTAAGCCTCATTTCAAATAACTAGGCATAGCAGCGAACAGCTGTTTCATATGATAGGTACCTAATAAACTTTAAAAATAAGTATGATGCGATGGATAAAAATAATAACCAAATGCATTCACAGAGCGGAAAGAATCAGAAGAGAATGAATAAAAAGAATATTAACAAAAATGGATGAGGCGGGGGATAAATTATGGAGGCGTGCTTTTCATCCAGAACGCGGGCGAAATCGCGGGCACCAGCTAGTTATGCAATAAAATGATTATGCGTACTACTAGTCCGGCGGTTACTTCTTTGCAATGCCTTATAAATCTATGTTGCTAACCTATGATTAATAATAATAAAAAAATAGTTATTAATAAAGAGTTAGTAATAAATTAGTTAATAGTTACTAATATAATAATAACAATTGTAATCAAATTTTGTGAAAAAATGTTACGTTTATGAATTTTTTAAAGAAACCAATAATTATATTGAGTTAGTTTAAATAGTTGTACCTACAGCTAAAACAATTTCTTAATTTCAAAGTCGATTAAACTTCGCCACCCTATATAAATACACAGAGGGTATTAACACAGCAAAATAAATACCTTGTTTCACATCCAAAAGGCGCGTTTACATAATAATAGAGAACAGGCAGGGTAAATATTCGTTCCCTATCAGAATTAGAACTCGTCTGCACGTTACGTCTATTTACTAAACAAACACATTAAAACTGGGTAATTGTGATTAAACAAAAATGTGTTTAAATACTTAATTTAATACATAATTTGTCTAGTGGATCCGAGATTAGTTCAATACAGTTGAATGAAGCAATTTGAAGGTTTTCCGGATAACCGGTTTATTAGTAGTTACGGCTTTAAATCGTAACAAACAAACTCACTTTCGCATTAATAATATTGATTTTATTTAGGTATATTGTTTTAATTAATAAGTATAAAGGATATACTCGCTTGGTTACATCACTGTATGATTAATACCTACAAGTATTTATTTAAAATTCGCATTGAATAGATTCGCATTACGAACGAGTAGCAGAGACAAAAAGTAAAGACTTACGAGTCACCTTGTTATACGAGTCTCGGGAGCATTGACCCGCGGGCACAGCTGTTAACACCAACACAAATAGCACACACACACACACACACACATTCTACTTCGGCTGTGTGCCGAAGTCGAAATTTGATGGGGGTTTTTCCCCTTGTATCGGCTCTATTATTATAGAATTTCCCAATTTCCACCATATTGGTACAAATTAAAAATTACACAATAAATTTTCACATTAAAATAATTATAGTATAAAATAATTATATATAGTTTTTACAGTATACAAGCTGATGTCCGCGACTTCGTCCGCTTTATATTTTAATATATATAAAAACCTCCCTCGTTTAAGATCTAAATCTAGTTTTAATATTTTAATAAATATAGCTATTTATTAAAATATTTATTATAAATATTTTAATAAATATAGCTATACATACAGAGGGACAGACGGCGGGATCGATTTTATTTTATACTAGCTTTTTCACGCGACTTCGTCCGCTTAACTTTATAAAATATAGTCTATGTTACTCGCTGATAATATAACTTCCCAACAGTGAAAGAATTTTTCAAATCAGTCCATTAGTTTCGGAGCCTATTCAATGTAAACAAACAAACAATCAAATCTTTCCTCTTTGTAGGTAATATTAGTATAAATTATGTGAGGAGGATAAACCATGTAAAGATAGGATAGGATATGTTTAAAACAGAGTGCTAAATATAATATTTTAAGTAAACATTACACTATACGACTTTTCTTGTGTTAATTTAAAAATAAATACCAGTCACAAACCGGTACCAATATTAATTAGTTTTAATCCGGTTTTTGGAACCTGTTTGCATAACTTGAATGGAAATAGTCATTGGATAACGCAGTTACGGGAAACATAATGATTGTAGATTTATGTATTTAGGTAAATATTATATTATTTATAAACTATACATATAATCGAAATGTTACGCTATAAATAGGTAAGTAGTATCTTCTTTGCAAAAATAAAACCGAGAACATTTTTTAATTTTAATTAATTGTGATCGTTAAATGTATTTAAGTTTTATTCAAATTTAAAATATGTAGAATCGATTTATAATAAAGACTTTTGTTCCATGTTAACATGAAATAATAATAATGTTTGCGCATTGTCATTCAAAAGCACTCCTGTCGACTGTTTTTATTCATCAAAATGCAATTTACAAGTCAATCCTTTCATGTGTTGAATCGTTTGCCAGCGGATGTTCTATTTGGGTCAATGTCCAAAACGGTACAATTACAATATCAATTTTTTCTCTCTGATAGCGGATGTTTATGACTTTTAAGAAACAAGAAATGTGTTGACATTTTAGAATAAAATATTTCCATCTATTTCCAATCTATAAAAATGTTGTTGATAATTATACTAATAATTCTTTATATCAAATCATAAAAGTACATTTAGCTCACAGATTATGCAATAGCATCAGTCTTCATTTAACTTATAAGACTAGATTTAAAGTTTTTTACATGTAAGAAAGAAAGTCTATGAAACATTATAGAAAAAAATTCAAGAATACCTACTTGAATTAATAATTTATAATTCAAAATGTTATAAAACGAGCAAGCGGTATTACTTCTGTAACCGTTCCATTAAAAAACTACCTGAAACGAATTTTCTAGAAGATAAGACCCTGACAGATCGATTTCTAGACCTAAAAAACCCCTAACCCTAGATTTTTATCAAAATCGTTAGAGCCGTTTGCGAGATCGTCGTGGCATACAAGAATTCCTCGTTTATTAATTATAAGATAAATAAGATATTTGTATAATGTAATTTGAAACGTCAACTTTATTACAAACTAGCTGGTGCCCGCGACTTCGCCCGCGTTGAAAAAGCAATATATCGCCTGACATCGTTATTGCTATTATACTTAGCCAGGAGTTAGTTTCCTTAATTTTAGATAATCCCTCAGGAGCAGTACTTTTTTTCTGAATGAAAGATACTTTATGTCCTTTCTGGTGTCTCGGACAATGTGTATGCAAAATTTCATGGTGATCGGTTCAGTAGTTTTTGCGTGAAAGATTTACAAACATCCATACATACGTCCATATACAAAACTTTCGCATTTATAATATTAGTAGGATATTTAATAAAAAATAATTTCTTTACATAATTACAAATAATTCGATTATTACTTACATTCCGACAATTCCATACCGACCTTTTTCTATTTAATGTAAAACAAGACTCGAGAATATTAATTTGATGCGAATTACTCACTGTTCCAGGTAACGCAGTTCTCAAAACAGCAGACATGAATAACAAACCGATTGGAGTTCGTCATTCGCATCAAGCAGGATAGTCGTTAAAATGTAAGTTTTGTTTTTCGCCATTCAAATTGTTGTTCATAATAAACTACTGTACAAGGTCCGCCAATGTGTTCAAGGTCTTAAATGAAGAAGTTGTTTGGCTTCACAGCTGTAAACATCTTGTTTGTGTCCTGAAAGTGCGAGAAGTCGATAGAATTGAGTTTCTTATACTTTGACATGTTTTAGTAAACTAAAATTGAAGAAAAATAGAAACCCTGGTCCGAAAAATTGTATTAGCTCCTAGAATTATTATTTTTGTGTTACATTTATTTGGATATAGCACACGTCACGTCCTTATATTTATCCTTATATTTCCTATATTATGTCCTTACTTATATTCGAGCGCCACTTAGAGGGCAAATAAGTTAAAATAAATAATATTTTTTAACAATGGGTCGACAGATATATATTGTCCCAGTAACCTACTGTGAAACTAAAACACAATATATTATTAGCTCTATAATATGAAAATTAGGGGTTGTAAGGCGTTTTTAAAGCAGCATGAAGTATTTTAAATTTTTAGTTTTCATGTAAGATACTAAATTTGAATAATATTACAATAGGCACTACGTAAAATTAAAGATTTATGTTGTTTTTTTTTTTAATTTTTTTAAAAGCACTATCAAAGAAATGCTGATCGTATTCCATAGCTAAACTCTCTAGGGACATATTAATCACAAAACAAAATTAAAAAATATTTATATTTGTAGAAATGACCTTTAAAAAAGTGTGGATAACCCGAAATCCGTGAAACATTACTGAGACAATTTTTCGATATGGGATAGACAGATAAGACAGACATCATACAAAATAAAATATTATCTTGTAAACATACATTTACACGAAAACAATAATTACGACTGGAGTTAATAAGGAAGTAAAAAAAATATTAAGTATGTGGTGACACGAAAAGCAACCAGACTCTTCAATTGACGCTATCAGTATCATAATACTGTTAAAATGTGCGATGAAACTGATAAGCCTATTTAACTTATGCAAGATAACCTTACATTGGCTCAATGATATTTGTACGTACGCACGTTATGTTTTTGTTTATTTTAAAACAATGACTCAAAGTTAGTATAAAAAGATTTTTGTTTTTTCCTCAAGCCATTACTAACGCCATCTACGTAAAAGGTCCATTTATTTATCCTCCACACTTCCTCGTATTAAATCGTAACGCGTCCTAACTGCTTCTCAAGGTTGTATTTTTTTAACATGTCTACAATGCAACTAGTTCTAAAACAGTTTTCCTTGCGGAGATCTAGATAAGCACAAAGACACGGTCAAGCAGAGGCCTTCACAGAAGACTAGACTTTTTTTCTTCATTTGACCATCCTCGGGCTTTAAAGAATATTAATAAAAATATGATTTACAAAAGACATTCCCGAGTTTTGTGCTTAGCAACACGTTTTTTTATATTGTGTTCATATTTTTATATTATATATAGCTGGTGCCCGCGACTTAGTCCGCGTTGAAAAAGCAATATATCGCCCGACATCGTTGTTGCTATTATACTTAGCTAGGAGTTAGTTTCCTTAATTTTAGATAATCCCTCGGGAGCAGTACTTTTTTTCTGAATGAAAGGTAGCCTATGTCCTTTCTGGTGTCCCAGACAACGTGTATGCAAAATTTCATGGTGATCGGTTCAGTAGTTTTTGCGTGAAAGAGTTACAAACATCCATACATACATCCATACATCCATAGAAACTTTCGCATTTATAATATTAGTACGGATATATTTTATTTAACAAAATGAAAATTTGAATTAAGAAAGCTTCTTTTAAATATTCTCGGAGCGAATTTTATTCTGTTTTTTCTTAAGAAAAAAAAAAAAACATGTCTGAGCTCCATATACATACATAAATTTAATACTTACCTACGTTGTTATTTTGGCTACCCCATCTAATGTAATTACCATTACAAAAAGCTGTCACGTTCCTTTAACTGAGAGGCGTCCCTATCGAGTCGTTCCAGGGCTTTAATATATTTATTTATAGCATTCTTTCAACCCTGACCTTTATGTTACCTTTCAGTTGTAGGTTTCATAGGTTTCATGTCTCTTTCTCGCGGTAAACATTTTGTTTATCTTACCTGAGTTACTCTGTGCTGAAAGTGCGAGAAATCGATAGAATTGAGTTTCTTATATTTTGATACTTATGTTTAAAAATACCTAAAATGCTATAAAATGGTTTGTCCTGACTTTATTAACGCACAGAAAAAACTAGGACTAGAAAGCTGAAATTTTGAACATAGGTTTATTTTATTTTATATTTATTTCTAGTGGTTTTCTTTGGATTGATTTTATTATTGCCACCTGACAAGCTGCCGAATCATAAAAAAAATAATCTGATAGTGGTTTTTTTGATTTTTTTTTATATGTAAAATAATGTTATCTTTTGTAGGTTTAATTTTTAATTTATTTGATTTCTCTAAAAGCACATAAAAACATTAAATATTGTTTGTTTGTTTGTTTATTTTGACTACGGAATAGTGGAAAATTACTTAGGATCTCTGTGCTAGAATTACCTATCGACTGCCCCTCCCCTACGCTTGTACGAAGCCTTAGAAGTCACGGAAAAGGATTGTGTAATGGCTAATAGAATGTGTTAGGATTTACATACACACACAATCACACAACTAGTCCCAACTACGAACCAACAGAGCATTATGTACTTTATAGACATATGTGACAGGGATCTAATTTGCAAATAGGAGTTTTAGTGGAGACATGCGCAGTGATTTTAGTTATAACTGCTCCTATGGCCTTTGTTGGGGAATACGAAGTTACTTAATATATATATAACTAGATGTTGCACGCGACTCCGCCCGCGTAACTTTATTAAAAAATAGCCTGTTACTTGCTGATAGTGTAGCTTGCTATAGGTGAAAGAATTTTCAAATACAGAATACAGTAGTTTTTGAGTTTATTCATTACAAGTCTTCTCTTTACAAGTCTTATCTTTATAATAATATAGATTAAAGTGTTATTCTTAACACACAATAACATGCCAAATAATTATTACTGAAGGTCTCCATTACTGAAGGTCAGCAGTAAACTTTTTAATTCTCTGCTCGTTTTTTTGCGAGTCAGATGTTACGCAGCCAAGACTTATTTATTATTTCTTCTTCCAACTTTACGCTTTTCTTCTATCTCGTCCATCGTTATTGTGTAGTCTCTCGGTATGTCTCATGTCGCAATACAAGACCCATCAAGTAAATAGGCAACGTTCCTCTGCTTAATGGTAGGAACCAATTATGTCGTTTTGGCTTTTCGTTTTAAAACCTCCTCATTTGAGACCTTTAAATCTGTCCACACGGCGATATGCCCACATTTCGAAGGCTTCTTGAAACCTTCCGGAGGTCCTTGGGAATACAAGTTAAGTAGCATTAAAAGTATTATTTATAAAAATGTTACCATTGAAAATTTTTTGTGCCACTTAATTTTTGAATGACTAATTTTTATTAAGATATGTGAGATGTAGTTATGTCCCGCCAACTCACCGGACCACCATGAAAGTGTAGTACCTACTTGATAAGAATTTGCTGATGCTTCTACATTATAAGTTAACCGTCTTTTTAATACGACTTCCGAGTTTTTTGAATAAGCTCCATTTTATTAAATTTGTATAATATTTATTTAAAACACTGAGCGAAACGCTACAGTTGTTAACTTGCATTATATCGTCGTTGTGAAACCAAAATCTGTTATGTTCCTCTAAATAGGCTGTGTCGGGTTCTCTAAAGGATTAAGGACTAAGGATTAAAGATTAACGGCCTTATTCATAAAAAGTTATAGAAGGCTTATTAGCTTGTTATAAGAAATTTACCAAAAAGTGTTATTCATAAACGTTCAATAGCAGCAAACCGCTTAATAAGTGTTTCATAAAGTTATTGAAGCAAGGACCCTACTATAAGCCTCTAATAAGGGAACAATTCAAGATGGCCGACTTAAAACAGCTGACCGACTGACTGATTTCTGTGGAGTTTGAATTTTGACCAGCTGACCGTTTGATGTGGAGTTTGAATTTTGATTGATGTTTGTTTGTAAAGGAATTAGCAAATAATAGTTTAAATTACATACTTATGTAAGATATAACATAATAAGTGATATATATAGTAAAAATACAATATATTTTTCAAGTAATTTATTATTTTCTCATAACAATTTTCTTTTGCACTAAAATTTCTTTTAGGTCCAATGTTCTCCCTTTCTTCTCTTCATTTTTAATTTGGGCTTCATGAAGCTCCTTCCGACACTCCATTTCATGAAATAAAAATGAAATAAAAGGCTGAAATAAAAATAGCACATATTATTATGTGTTGTGATGAAATATTATGTGGGATGTTTATTTGGCACAATATTTTATAGATATGAGCATATTAGAGCTATGTGAGCCCGAAGGCTGTGGTGCAATAACACACTATCAACTTTGCATTGTCATGGTGTTATGTGATATTGTCCACACATAATTATTTATTATTTCTCCACTACATATTATAATACAAAGTCCTCCGCCCCATCTGTCTGTCTGTTTGTGATAAACTCAAAAACTACTGCACCGATTTTAAAAATTCACAGTTACAAAACTTTGAGAAAAATAAAAGTGGTTCCCTCATGACAGCAATTATAACAATTTCTAATAAAATAATAATAATATTTTTTTGTTTTAAAATTGCATCATGCGATCAGTCCAAAGAATATGAGCAGATTTGTTGAAGGTGTTTTAAAAATAATAAAATAAATATATTTAGGGAAGGGAATATTTGAAAGCTAAACATAAAATTACCTGATTTATTTGGTCTGAATCAAACTCGTTTGTATCTATAATGAATTCGTTTGGGAGCCACGAACTTATATCTTCAGCGTTGTCTGGCTTCCTTGGCGGCGGTGGACCACCACCAGTCAACAGTTTGTTTCTTTCTTCTACTTTTTGTCGTTTTTGGGTCATCTTTAAAATGCCCCACTGCGATTTCAGCTGAGTAATGGTACGTGTGGTACCATTGCACATACCTACTATTGAAGCTGGAAATAATGAACAACTTTAACAAACATCTAATATAACAATAACGTACGCATTAAATATGTGTTAGTTCATGTCTTAGCAATTGCCAAACTAAGCTATACATACCTGACTTGTAAATCCGCCCACGCTGCTTGTATTTTGTAATTGCAATTAGTGTCCGTATTTTTATTTTCGATCGCTTCAACTCTCTCCCTCACCAATTCCAACAATAGATGCTACGGAAGTAAACGTAAGAAATTAATAAACAGAAAATACTATATAAACACAACTAATGGCAAATAAATATTTTTTAAAAAAACACTCACTTTGTCTTCCTCTGACCAATTTAGGCTTCTTTGCCGTTTTTTATCCACTTTTGGATTCCATAGTTAATTGCGAATCAAAAATTTGACAAAAAGAACAAAATCACTTATTTATCACACAAGTAAATTGGGTTATATTTTCAATTTTCATAAGAAATGTCAAAATATCACATAAAAAAAAAATCAATTTACTGTCATTTTGGGCGTGGATACAGAGATTTTAGCTTTTTTGTCTATGAATTCATCAGAACGGCAACATAACAATGATAAACTAACTAATAGCGACATATTAGTTATGACAGGCTTATGGAACGTTTATGAATAGCAATTTTATAATAAGCTTATTAAGGTCTTATGAGCGTTTTAACTATTGAACGTTTTAAGCCTCTAATAAGGGATTTTTATGAATAAGAGCGTTGGGATAAGAAGGGTTAATAATAATATAGGCTCTAGTCTAGCATCCCTTACTCTAGGACATTTTGTTACATACAGCTTCTGTATTTCCAGGTGCTAGATACATTCTATTGCGATTTCGCGTGCGAGTCAATCCAACATCTTAAAATTACGTCAGAATAGTTAGTCATCGTTTTTGTTCGCAGTGTAGCCTGCGCCTTAACACAACAACCATTGTCATTAGACTCTTATCGTTAATAAATGAATAATAATGAAGGTCATTAAACTCATTCGCGATATTTCGCGATAATATTGAAGCGTCACGCGGAAGTGTCAAAAGTTTTATTTGTGCGTGTGTGTGTGTGATTCTGATGTGTGTAAAGCACACAGAGGTACGCATGTAGTGAGGAGGGCCGGGGGCGAAGTACGCTCAAGGGCAGTCGTCGGGTAACGACCCCAGCACAGGTCGGCAAGTTGTTGCGTTCAATACTCTCGTTTCAATGTAGGTACGAAGTACCATTTATGATTGATGAGCCGATCCAAGTGTTCCATATTTGGAAATTTTCAATTACCTACCGACTAGTGTTCATCTCGTTCTTTGTGGACATTTGTTGCATAAAATTATTAATAGCTCGCTACGCTCGGTTAAAAATTAATCAACTTGCTCCGTTAATGGCAACAAAATAAATTATCTATAAAAAAAAACTCGGTTGAAGTGTATAACTCGGTTGAAATGAATATAAGAGAAATTAAGTCAAGATGCCTTAGTATCTAGAATGCCTAGAATTACATATCTGCTATTACTTATCCTAGTAGCTCCGCTGCTTCTACGCAGCAACAACAACCTTTCATGTCATACTAAGAATGCGCAATTTACCCAGAGTGCCTACTAATTTACTAAGAATACGCCTACTAATTTAGTTTGTGATGTGAGATTCCAAGAGATTTATTTATTATAATGATTTTCTTTACACAATTAACGGCGACAATCAGGCTGACAGGCGTTTATCGTCGTTTAAGGACACAAGCAATCCCAGCGGGCATACTAATGGTCTACTGATAGTTCTAATTTATTTAAAGCTTTCTTAAAGATACTCATATTATATAATACATATTGTTCTTCAGCTTGACAAAGTAAATAAATTATAAATTATTTTCTTTCAGTTGGCGTTCAGTGATACCTGATTATGGACATCAATAATGTACTGGAAGGAACGCGCCAGTACTTCATGGGTTTGCCGAAACAGGCTCAAGATGGCAGCGGACAGCCTGTATGGCCAGCGGGCGCTCCGCCCCCAGAAGAAGGAACACCGGCACAGTCCGGTGCACCGACGCCATCATCTCGGCCTCCGTCTGCTGCGGCCGCACCTCCCTCCACTCCGGTGCTTACCGTCACCGTACCCCCTCGTCCACCCTCGGAACCAATAGAACCTGAGCCACACATCATTCACAAAGCCACAGTAATGCGTGAGGCGGCAGAGAAAAGACGCGAACTACCAGAACCTGAAGACGAGGAGGAACTCATTGGAGCACTGTCACCGCCCTCACATATAATAAGGAAGCCGCCATCTAGAGCTTTACCGTCACCTGCACCCGCTCCAGCTGCCCCGAGTCCTTCACCTGCGAGGCCACCTTCAGCAGCCCCACAGCAACCGCCCACATCGGAGTCACAGACGGATCCTTCAATGAAATACCGTCCGCCAGTACACCGTGTCCAGACACCCACAACGAGGCCTCCAGATCATTTTGCGCCTGCACGCCCACCTGATCCATACTCGGTATCGCGACCACCAGAACAATACGCCATTTATCACTACGAGTCCAATTTGCCCGATGGTAGTAGAAGCTCTCGCGATCCGACCGTAGCTTCTCCTCAGCCATCGGCACCTCCACGGCATAGTCCCCAGCAAACATATGCAAGGCTATCCAGTTCTTTGCCACCCCACGCGTCTTCGCGGCTTCGTGAGAGTTCCGCACAGAGTCCTCCTGTGCAACGGTATGCAATGCCTACATCGCAACCGCCCCCACCACATAACGATCGTGTACCGCCCATACACCACCACCAACCTATGCCACCGCAGAGGCTAACACCTCTTGATAATCGGACAGCTCAAATGTATCCATCGATGTCGCATCGGAGAGATTCTTCGTCATACATTCGCACGGCTATGCCTTATGATAGACATTCTGCAGCTCCATCAAGAAAGTATGACCCCCAACAAGCTTATCCAGGTTACCGACCAACGCCAACCACTTCTCAGGTCGTACAGAATCAAAGAACAGACACACATAATCATACTTATAAACATGCTGCGGCGGAAAATGTGCAGTATGCAGCTAGGTCACAGGAACGAGCTCCAGTGCTTACACAGCCTCACCTACATGATGGAGCCCGTCTACCACAGCGAGCTGATTATCCTGTAATGAATAGAACTGTTGACACGAGGAACAACTACCACTACCCCAATCCTTCTACTTCTTCCACGAGGTATAGTATATATTAATATATATTTTTTGGAGTAGTGAACTGCATAATATAATAGTATATTTGTGTGTACTTTGTGTTTTGACTAAGCTGTAAATAAACATTCTCCACTGCTCTCAAATTGGTTTAATGACATAATTATAATCTTAATATATTCATTTTTCTTTTGTTTTCCTAAGAAAAACAAAAGAGGACAGTGGTATAATTATTTATGTACACAACAAACATGTAACTAATATTTTGTTAACTATACTCCACATTCGAACTACAATATAAATATTTGTGCTGTATACCGCCCCCCGAATAATTGTAAAAACCTATTTGTTGATGAACTCCTAACGACACTTACTAACGCATATTCGAAAGATTCTGATTTTTATTTAGATATTAGGAGATACAAAATTATAAATCTTAAAGCAATATAATATTATGTATCTGTAAATTGAACATGGTGTACGGAGAAACTCTAATGAGTTTATGTTTACACCAATGTTAATCAAACTGTAACATGTAATATATTAATAAATAAATAAATAAAAAAAAAAAAAATTTAATATTTGTTTTCTAATTTACTTTCAGATATGTGCCACCAGCACCTGTTCCTGTCGTCCAAACATCAACATCACAAATATCACAATCCAGGGTGGCATATCGCTCAGTACCTCAAAAAAGTAGTTATGATTATCCCCCTTCGAGTCCAGTTCAATCTTCACCTAGTAGATCGGTGGTAAAACCCGGATATCCTAATCAACAAACACGCATGACAGTATCCGTGACGACATTGGTGAACCAAATGAATCAAACCAAACATAAACGCGAGTCGCCGCTTGATTTGTCTGTTAAAACAGTTAAAAATTCAGCCGATTCATCTACAGCTCAGGACGAAATGGTAGAATCGGCTTCCATGGAAAATAAGACCTTATCACTCCAGGCACGACCTTCAACGAGTGCGCGAACAGTGTCTCAACCTTCATCTGCCGCACTTCATAAGGTAGATTTTGCGCCTGACTTCAATCAGTACAGAGAAAGAAGCGTTAGTCAGAGTTATAACAGTCCGACTCCTCGTGGACATTTACCAGTGCAATATAATGGTGCATATGAGATTCCACGACAGGTACCTGGCTCCTACTCAACAGAGTCCCGTCATCATATTTATCCAGACCGCAGTAAATATAGCGTACCAATAGCAAATGTGCCGAGACCTGAATACGTCCATCGAATAGATCTAACTAGATCGACAAATGAGAATCGCCACGAAAATAAAATTCGTGATGACCGTCATTTTATAATAGAAGAAAGAAAACGTCCTGCTGGACCAATCGTAAATAACATTCCGGAAAAGATAGTTCGTTATGAAACATGGACTGCAGATAGTCGGACAGAGCGACTAAATAGATCAGCTAGGGAACAACATGAGTTAATGAGTCAACCTGTTTATAGCTATAGCACACATAAACGCCTCGAAGCTTCTCAAAATGAACAAAGGAGACCTACACATAATACCGTCTACCGTGAACATTACCGTGACCACTCGAATCATAGATATCAATATCCCAATGAGCCTCAACCTTGTGACCCAAGCGAATATGCCCATTACCATGACAGAAATTCTCTTAGCAATCGACACGTGATACAAAAGATTCCGAGCCATAGAGATAGTCATCACCGTAGTCTAGATCCTCACAATGGCATACCTGCGGATAAGAGAGTATTGAGTATACTGAGAAACAGTTTAGAAACAAAACAAACTGGACATGTAGAACCGACTAGGCCCTCAAAGCAAATACCTGATCTCATTGTAATAGATGACGTAGATGATTCTGTAATAGAAATAACTGATCTTACGAAAGATACTGAGTTGGATACTTCTGTTAAAAACACAGTTAAACCTGTTTATAATAATAATAATTCTGGTTTAGGGCATCATATTCAAATGCCTAAAGCTGTAGATTCAATACAAAGAGATGCTGATTATCAAAAACTTGAAAGCACAGACGCGAAGAGCAAATCACCAGAAAATGACGTCTCCGCTAGGATTAGAACGAAGGCTGAGCTAAAAGTCATGCCACCTTCTCAAGATACTAGTACAAGAAAAGACACTAAACAAGAAATCCGTCCTGAAAAAGAAGTGAAATTAATGCCTAAATCACAAAAACAACACCTGTTTAATCAAATACGAGAGGACAACCTTCGTCTAGAGTCCGTTATCAAAAATGAAAAATCGCATGAGGTTACCATTTCTGAAATTAAAACGGAACCAATGAATATAGATGAAATCGAAAGAGATGCAGAAATACCAATTAAAACAGAAAATCTTTTAAAAAACACAGAGTCTGAAATTTTAAATAATAATTCTTTAAACGGCCCTGATGACCTCGATTGGGCAAGTGCATGTGATAATTTTATGGAACAATTAAAAACCGGCTGTCATAAAAAGAAATCGCGAAAACGGCGCAGTGATGTATACAGTCAAGACGACGAAGAAAATAAAACGGAAACTACAATTAAAGTAGAGATCGAGGATCCCGCACTTGACAAACAATTAGATGAAGTGAAAGTATTCGCTTCAACCTCTGAGACTCCTCCAACAATCGTAGTGAAACAGGAACCAATCGATGAGGATGAAATTAAAAATTCCATTGATACAAGTATTGCCCCCATTGCTGTTGTTACTCCTGATGAACCCATAGTAATTAAAGAGAAAATAAAAAATAAATTCACTCCTGATGAAACCATAGTAAATAAAGAGAAAATAATAAATAAATTCACTCCTGATGAACCCATAGTAAATAAAGAGAAAATAAAAAATAAATTTACTCCTGATGAACCCATAGTAAACAAAGAGAAATTAAAATATAAATTTACACCTGATGAACCCATAGTAAATAAAGAGAAAATAAAAAATAAATTCACTCCTGATGAAACCATAATAATTAAAGAGAAAATAAAAAATAAAAGCGAAAAATCCAAAGGCGCAAAGAAGAAAGATAAAGAGGTCGAAAAAGCGAAAAAAGAAAAATCAACATCTAAGAATAAAAATATACCAGAAAAAAATGAAAATTTGGTAGTGTCTAATACCACAGTAAAGAAAGAGGTCAAAGAAAAAGAAGTAATTAAACCTATCATTAAAGAAGAGTCTGAATCAACAGATGACGATGAACCTCTGATAAAAAGTAAACTTTTGAAAGAAAAAGAAAAAAGTGAGCAGCTTCTCAAGTATCAATTATTACAAGATTTAACAGAAAAATCAGCATATGTTAAGCTAGAGTGCTTCGATATGGATGTAAACAAAAATAATAGGAAATCAATCGAAATGTTGTGTAAAGATTTGGAGAAAAAGCCAGGTAAAGGCAAGCTAGTCCGACAATCATCCAGAACAAAAGGAAAATCATTATCAATTGAAAATAGTAAAAATGAAAAGAAGAAAGATGATACTAGCTCTGACAGCGAAGACGATGATCTTAGTGTCGCGAGTAGACTCCGAACACGAAGAAATATAAAGGCTGAAGATAACAAGCCCGCTTCAGCTACTAAAACATCTATTAAGGCGTCTCCGTCAAAGAAACAAGAATCTTGTAGTACCAGTGCTTGTTCTACACCCATTCGTAAGCCTGGCTTTGGTGACGGTTCTGATTTCCACCCCGGTTGGGAAGAAGAATTGTACAGATATAAGCGTTCTTTACGAATGCCCCCAGGACTGATAGCCATTCCACGAGGTCGTTCTGGAGGTCCATTTGTCAAGGGTCATGGTGCACTGTTTACACGAGGATCAACCTCTCTGCCTGACTTAGATCCCGCACCTCTTTCACCGGCTCCTTCTTCAGCGCCATCTGCAGCCACTGACGATTTTTATTCAAGACGTCAGGATAAAAATATTTTGGATAGCGACCTTGACTCTAACTCAAGTTGTTCTGCACTGAATAGACTTCAATATGATTCTGAGGCTTCTACTTCAACAGTATTTTCGTCTACAAAAATACGAAAAAAGGGATCAATTGTAGATGTCCTTATAAAGAAATGTGGCAAAAAAGACGACACTAAAAAGAAGATCAAAGAAAAAGATGAGAAATTGCCGAAAATCATACCTAAAAGTTCTGCTGAACTGTTACCTACTCCTAGTTTAGGCCTTGTAAAAAATAATATTAAAGAATGTTTTAGCGCTAAGAAGGAAAAAATAATGGAAGATATTTATTATTTAGGCAATTTTAGAAAAGAGACAGTGACTGCATTTAGAAGCGCTTTTATTAAAAACACCGATGGCTTAATTGGTGCTATCGAAGAATTTGCTCCAGTCGTGTTAAAGTCTAGAACGAGGACTGAAAGTAGAGTTTTAAAACAACGAGCAACTATAAAGGAAGTGTTCGGAGACGAGAGACCAGCCTCGGCACCGCCTTCGTCTTGCCGAGGTGACGTTTTAGAAGAAGCACAAGATTCTGTTGAAGTTAAAAAAGAAACCGACGCCAAGCCAAAAAACAAATCCAAAAACCTTTTGAAACAAAAACTGAAACGAAGATCTAATTCAATAAGAGACGGACTTCGTAGTACGCATTTGTTAAAGAGAAACGACGCCAAAGGTCGCTTATTGCGCCTGAAGAAACGTAATAATCTCATAAAGTCATTAGCCAATAAACGTCTCAAAGACGTGACCACGAATAAGATAAAAAAAGAAAAGAGTCCAACCCCAGAAAATAAGGAGAAGAAGACTGAAGTGGGCTGTTCTCAGGGTACTACTGAAGGAACAACCAAGCGACGGTTTAAACGTTTATTTGGACGACGAAAATGTAGTTCTGGTTTTGATTATATTAGGAAAAAGAAAAAGATAATACGTAGAGAAGAACGAGTCACCAAGATAAGGCGGCCGGCAGTAAAACCTACTCCCGAATCTGTGCATGATATACACAAGGAAATTAAGGGTTGGTTCATCAATAAGAGCATCGGGGAAACTCACCTTCACCGAGCTGCTAGGCTCGGGTACACGGTAAGACACAGTTTTCCTTGCTTTGAATTGTGTTAAACACCCTTAGAAGAATCTTATGTTAAATACAATAATCATTCTATTCCAGGATTGCGTCGCATACTGTCTTGAGAAAATGGAAGCGGAACCATCAGCGGAAGACAACGCGGGCTACACTCCATTACATGTCGCAGCGGCACGTGGTCACGTGCGAATAGCACGACTTCTCTTGCAGTATGGAGCCGACGTGTCTGCAGCTGCTAAAGGAGGAATTAGGTTTGTTTTTTTTTTTTACTTTGGGATTAGTAGAAATTGGGAATGAATGAAAAATAATTCAGTAGCGCCACAATCCAGTATAGACTTTGTCATACACACCGAGAATGTGAAAATGCACATTATGATAGTTTAAAAAAATATTCAACGTAGGTATTTCTCTTTTTTATTTAGTACATATCTACCAGATTCCAGTTTTTTTCTTAAAGAGTGTTTGCACCCGGTTATTAAGGTAAAAGCACCTATTACCGCGGTATTTCGGGGAATTTTGACTTTAGAGTGAAATATTTTGTAATCAGGTCTATCCTCGGCAAGTAAGCATTTTTTTAAACATTTTAGGGACTCTTTATTATTGATTTCTCTCACTTCTTTTTATTTATTTTGAAGCGTAGTATTTATAATTTTTTTTTAAAACAGGAAGTCGACATCCCCTATTACCGAGGCATGCTCAAATGTTTTTTCTATTTCCGCGGTATGTGGCTCCTATTACCGAGTATAGAAGAAAAATAATACTTGTTGTCCTGATGGTTCCGTATAAAATAAAATATATTTAAAAAATACACAAAACATTGCGATCAACTTTATTATTATCATAATTAAGAAACTGAACAAATGTAGAAGAAGACTATCACAGTTACCTTCCACCTATATTAACAACAATATTTATAATATTTTGCTTATTATAACTAATCTACAGTCTATACAGGGTTAAATTTTATTCACTTGTAGTACTTAATAAACTGCATTAAATCTATAGATATATTTATTTATGTAAGTTGGGTATAATGAGAAAAATAACAATAATAATTACACAAATAACTAAAATTGAATCAATAAAATCAATTTCTCGATTATAAACACGTATATAAACGCTACCTCTTTTTACTAAAACTTACTTATTCATCGGACATAAAAAAGCTGTTTAATTGTAGTTAAATATGCGTCTTGGGCCCTAAAAAACTTGAAGCAAATCGTTACGTTCAATATACGAGTAAACTCTTCCAAACCACGCTCGTATTGAGTCTTTTGTGGTTTGATTTCTACTCAATGTCGGATGTCGTTTCAAAAAACCCAATAACTTTTCCATAATTACTGCGAAATTTAAATTAATTACAGTTGTTTCTTGTCGGGACTAGCCAACTTATACTTATGGCAAAGTCTTTGACGTAGTGGAAAGCAGTGGGGTGAGAGCAGACCTGACATCAAAACTGAATGTCCTCGATTATGATGTCATGAATTAATGATCAATAAATCAAAATCACAGCAGAGTAACATGATAAAACCTTTGACTTTGTTATGAAACATTATTTGTAAATATTTTTATCAAGAATAATTCATTAACGGAACCCTAAATTTGGACACTGGTTACTGCAACACGATACGAATACGAATACAGGTTGCTTTATCACTCGGTGATAGATTTTATATGAAAACTGTATTTCCGAGTACTCTGCACTCGTTAATAGATTCTCATATAATCTATTACCGAGGTATGCCGCGGTAATGAGAGTAGTATACAATATTTTTAAATATAATTCCGACCCGTAAAAAAAGAAAACCAGAAAGATTTTTTGGTGTCACTTCGAAAAAATAGAGATAAATCTTCATGAAAAACAGTATTTTGAATGACAAGATATGCCGTATTATCATTCTTTTCTCAAATGAATATTGCATATATTTTATGACGTTTTTGACACCCAGTACAAAATTATACTTTAAGTGCTATGAGTTTTTATAAAAATAATGAATTTTTATGGATTTTGCATACATCGAAAATAGATTTTTCGTTTATAGAATACATGAGGACTGGAAGATTGATCAATTTTTACTAATGAGATAATAAATAATTTAAATATAATAAGCAAAATAGGAACCTCAATATTTCCATTACCGAGTGTTCCCTCGGTATTAGAAGCTGCCTCCAATTTTAGGCATCTATCACCGCGAGTTTTATTTCTAAATGTTATTATGTGTTTATTGAAAATTTTACCATGAAAAGTAAAAGATAATACTCCTAGAAATACGCAAAAACAAGTAAACATCATCCGTAGTCAATTATAAAGTATTTTACCTTAAAAATCACGAAACAAAAATATGAGTGCCCTTACATGAATTGCCCCTTGCTTGTATGGACACAACCTGATTCTGCGTTCCCGTCGCACAAATTGATCGTTTTTGATCTGTTCATCTTTGGTATGTCTACCAACGCCCATTAATTCGATGTAAAACACTCCAAGTTAGAACTTGTCCAAAATAGTATCGTTCTAAAGTTACTGTTATTAAATTTAAATACGAAAATATCGGATACCTCGGTAATTGATGCCGATTTTGCATACCGCGATAGTAGGTGCTTTTACCTTAGTGCTATAAATAGCACGCAAGCCCGTGTTTTCAAAGGTCATTTGTCTTCTCGAACACTCGTGTTATTTCGCGATGATTTCCATCATCAAAAGCTGTCACCATTAATTGATCACTAATCAAGCAAGCCAATTATCATTTTAATGACGTGAACTGTAAAAGTAACTGATCTTTAAAAGTAAAACTAAAAAAAAATGTCTGTGCATATAGGATATTTGTAATTCGAAATACTTTCGTAATATTTCCAGGCCATTACACGAAGCGTGCGAGAACTGTCACGTGGAAATGATTAGACTGCTACTGGCTTACGGAGCGGATCCATTATTGGTGACTTATGCGGGACAGACCCCAGAGGAACTAGCGGAGGGTCAAGCGGCGCTATTACTCAGGCTGCACATTTCCGATGTCCAAGGACACGCCGTCGAACAATGGCGGTTCCCTCCTCTCGCTGACATTATTGGTATGTTTATCAGCTCATTTTTTTGTTAAGGATAATGTGAATGGAATAAAAAATATTCGAAATCGGGCTAAGAATAACAGTAATATGTGTTTTTTAAAACAGATTCATGCAATCCTTTCTAATATCAGCCGTGATACTGTTATCTTGATCGGCTAGATCTACGTATATGGTATAATGGGTATAAGTAATATACGATACGAAGTATGCTATGAGTGTTAACAAACCTCTTGGATGGATGAAACCGAGAAGAATCGCGAACTTTGAATTATCATCAAAAATAGGTTTATCCTAGCACATGAGCCTCTTTATTAAACTGTTTTGACAATAATATATTTCAGATTTAGAAGAAGTGGGGTGCGATCCCCTGTCGAGCCCCCCTCCGGCCTCTCCGCCGCCTCCGCCCGACGCCACCATCGAGATCCAGTGCACCGACGTGCCTCTACCGCCCTTCTACAGTCTGCGCACGCCGACTGGCCAGCCTGCTGACGGACTATGGTGTTTGCTACAAGACGTTACTAGTTTGTTACAGGTATTGTATTGTACACATTTTATTATAAAAAAATATATTCTTTTATCGTAAACAGGTCACCTAGGTACAAAAGCAACATTAAAGAATAAATTTTACCTCTTGATAATCCTTATATTGTAGCAGTATATGAAACACGTAATCGCACTGTTTGTTGCGCAGTTCGTGTAGCCTTCATGAAAGTGAAACAAATAAATAGGACTTCAGATCGATACTAAACTAAATATTATGCTTACATTTAAATAAATACACGTGATCATATATTTCATAAAAGTACAAAAAATTAGTATACACTGATGATGAAACAATCAAAACGTTTTGGTATTACACAAGCTATAATTAAAACTTAAAACCTAACCTCCGACTTTGTATTAAGCCCAAACACGCTATATCCGCTGTAAGTTTATAAGGAATAAGGAGTTGGTTATCACGCAGCTTGATGCTTACTTGATGCTGCAGCATCCAAGTAACAAGCATCCAAGTAATACCACCAAAGTAGTATGTATACCAAATTCCACATCAATCGAACCTGTGGGAGTTAGTGGAATCCCTTTGTCAACTAAGAAATAGGCTGATAGTCTTCAAACGCTTGAACATATCTTCATGAATTATAGCTAAGAAGGATCCCGATCACGTAAGCTCTCAAACAAACAAAAAAGCTCCATCCGTTTGGGAGCTACGAGTCCACACATACACATGTAAAACTTATAACACCCTGTTTTTTCATGGGGGCTTAAAAAATAAATGTCATTACATTCTACTTTTTCTTTTCAGATAAAATCCAAGGAGAGCTTATTGAAACAAATACATTGCGGGTCCGGTTCGCCCAAAGAGTTACTCCGCGAGATGCGCACTCAGGAGTTCCTCGAAAGGGCTCAATGCCAACAGCTGTTCTGCGCCGGTGAGAAACTGAACATTCGCGCGTCCAAAGTGTCCCTCGTCAGAGTCACCGACAAACTGAGGCAACTGTTCAAAATCGAGACTGTACTAGTTAGCTGACATTAGATTTTATACTAAACATTGAAACCCTCAAAGTGATCGGCTTCGGCTTCGTATGTGATTGGCCAAACGTTTAATCCATATATTCCTTGTCATGTAGTAGTTATACTTTATAAAAAAAAAAACTCTAAAAAGAAGTTCCTCGTCATATTAAACGTGACTATGTTTATGTATGTATAATTTTAAAAACGTATAGTTATATATAACTAGTAAAAAGAGTTTTATGATAAAAATTGATGGGTTTTGACGCGAAAAACATGTCAAAATAAAAAAATAATAATTCCTCATATAAGTGAAGTATATGCTTGGGGGATTACCCGTTTTATATAGGATTTGTGTCCCACATCTTCGCCTGTCTAAAATCTCCATTTCGGATATAACTACATCTGTTTTTATTATATAACAATAATAAGGTCCAATTAGAACCGAAAAAGGTATATTAAATCTGTGGTTAATATTCCACGATTTAAAATTATATAACATATATTACAAGAATGACTGTTTTAAGAACAAAATCATTTTATGAGATTGTAAAATTTAATAGGACAGAGTAATTTATTGTGACATGACTCAAGAATGGACTCGTTTGATAAATTTGAGTCATTGTAAATAGTGTAAATATTTCTATGGTAAAGTATGCGTAAATTTGCTTTATATTTAAGGATATTCTCATGGGTGCTATTTAACGTTTGGTGAATGGTGTACATTGGTTATATTTAGGTCTTATATTAGTATAATTGTGCTTATAGTGTAAGTAAATGTATGTATGTTAGTTAGTAAAGAAATAGTTACCATAGAGTAAGGTTTTAGAGTAATCTAGCATAACTATGTGTGCAATAGTGAATGTGCGTATGTTTTATAGCAAACGGTTGGCGGTATAAGTAATTCTCACAGGGTTCGTTTGATGGCCTTAAGAGAGTTCACGACCAGTACTTAAAACCATCTAAATTTTGTGAAATTATATTTAATTTATTCATTCACACAAAAGAAATATGTACCAAAACAATATTTTTCATCACTGGCAACACTCAAGTGGCAATATCAATATATAGAACCGTATGTATCCCTATAGTTTTCTTTATGTTTCTATAGTAATTTTTATCGTGAAGTTGACTTTCACTCGTGTTGAGATTATGCTAGAAGTTTTCTAAATTCATTTTTTTTGTTAATTGTTATGTTTGATGATATTTTTTTCCTCCGAAATAAAATGTTTTATTATTTAGTTTGCAATTTAAATAAAGTAGAAAAGGTTTTTATTTATACAGCCATTGTATGAAATTAGGAAATTTTTATTAAATATTAATATCGTTGCATATCGCGAAACTCTAATAAACAGTGTAAATAAGATTGAATTGTGTAGGAAATTTTTAGGAAGGATGTTGGCAAAGTGATACCATTGAAAATGTAAGTATACCTACTTTAGTGAAATATTTTTCGATTGGTATTAATTTTGTCCGGAATAGGAAAGAGTATTTTGGGAGAATCGTATGTACAATTGAAGTATCGTATTTTGAGGCCACGTTCCGCCCTTTACCTATTACTTAGCGACAAGTTGTAACGAAGAAGTACATGAACAATCTGTGATGAAAATAATGTTAGGATTACCTAGACGCAGGAACTGGTATGAAAATGTTCAATTTTGGAGTAAATGTATCTAAATTTATCAATTTATACAGTGTGTATACTTATCCTTTTGAAGCAACCTGTAATACCTATATTTACTATATCAATTCAAAATCTATCTGTATTAAGTATTATTATAATATTATTGACACATTTCTTGTTGATAACATAGAAATTAAAAAACGCGAACAACGTAAACGTATTTTTATTTAAACCAAAGGAAATCCTACTTTTTTTGCATCATTACTATATTCTAACTAAAAATAAAAAAAATAGTTGGGCCTCTGAGGGAATCGTATTTTGATTTATTAGTAAATTTTCCTGGACTATGTAAGACAGAATGCGATATCGAGATAAAAAACACATGATTTATCAACTGGCAATTCTACGGAATAACCCGTTCATTTGCGTTACGACTGACAGATTCTTACGTTACGAAAGTATGGACAGACAGACAGTGACTCCTAGTATCAGTTTATAATGTCCGCACTCGCTAGCGGGAGCGTAAATTCGATATGGAAAATTGTCAATGCCTAATTGACAATTTTCCATACAAATATATTTAGCGCTCTCTATATTCTTTTATTTTATAATCCTACTATTTCCTTTTTGTACTCCCGTGGAAATGAGGGAGGAATCACCTCAATTAAGCTAACGGAGGGTAAAAGAAAAACTAAATAACAAGCATACAAAAGTTTATTATCGTTTACGATAAATGAATTATCTTATGTAACTATATACCCTATTTTTTATGTTTGACCTTACGTTTTAAATATTTAGAATCACCATTATTCATTACATCAATGTCAACAGGACTCTTCCTCTTTAACGAAGCTTCTTCTGACGCTTGTATTTGCTTCAATGGCAACAATCCAACTGCAAACGGTATGTCATCTTCTATGACATTCATATTTACATTGTTACTATTTATATTTTCTTTGTATTGTGTGTCTGGTTTATCTATCTCCTGCCAATCTTCTTTACTTATTTTTTCCGGTTCTGTTAAATCTATAATACTATTCTGATTTTGCGTTTCAGACGATTTCCCTTCATCATTACTGTGATTATTATTTTCTGGTGCATCTTCATTATCTCCTTCATTAACATTGTTAATGTCCATGTTCTCCCACTGTAAACTGCCAGATGTCATTGTAGCCAAGTCATCAGGCATGTTCCCACCATCTTCACTATTACGATGAACATTTTCAAACGTTTCCGGTACATTAAATACTTGTGCTTCTGAATCAGATTTATCACCTGCGTCATTTATCTGAGAATCCGGCTTCATATTCATTTTATCTTCTATGCTCATCAGATCTCTTATGATATCCTCTTTTACTTGATTGCTTTTATCTAATTGATGGTTGATATCCAACGAATTTGTCTCGTCCTGTTTAGGAATTGACAGCAAGCAATCTAAGGCATCTTCCTCGGCGCTTTGAGAAAGCCTTATGCCAAAATCGTAACAGTCAACATTATTTTTTAAATGATCTGCGCTCAAAGGATTAATGTTGTCAGTTAAATGTGGAATCTTCGTGTCTAAGAGAGACATATTAAAATTTGTATCTAAATTTGTGCTCGACGGGCACAGTGGTTCCATAACAGTTTGATCATGCAATTGAGGATCTTCATAATACTTTTTGACATCGTCGCTCATAGATTTTGTAAAGTATTGCATATCGCCATCTATGCCGGATAGATCGTTATTGTCTTGATTCATTCCGTCATTATCTTGCCGCAGTGGAGGGTCCAATACGACAAAATTAGGTTGTTCTGAAAATGAATCCAAATTATCTGGCAATAGAGAGTTCAAGTTATTAATTGGATCCTCGTGACGAAACTGCGGTTCTTTCAAAAAATCACTGAAGCTTTTGTTGGTCATCAGCATCTCTCCTCTTTCAATTGATTTGGACAAATCATCAATGCTCTTTATTTCACTGGGATCAGCGACTTTCTCTATAATGTTAGGTTGTTCGATCACTTCGTACTGTATTTCACTGCTCTGCACCATGTCTAGCAGGACTTGCTCGTTCACGTTTATGTAGGAACCATCTCCAGACTCGAATAGTATTGGCAAATCTGTAGGCAGTCCAGCGCTTTTAAGCGCATTGACGTACTGGGACATGGCAACGTTCACGCCACCGGAGTCGGGATCATTTACATTATTAGTGTTCATTGCGTTAGAGTATGTAGTGCTTGTTTCACTTCCCATGGGCTGGTCTTTACTAAAGGGAATTGTGCTCAAAACGTTAGACGACACTGTGTGATCCATGTACATGAGATCGTTACTCATGTCCAAATAGTTAGACGTATCAGTATCGGGGCCGCAGATACTTTTCACCGCTTCTGACAGTGTCACTCTATCCATGTAGTCCTAGAAGTTTAAAGTTTTGTTGTCAATTAAAAATAGCTAAGTATTTAAAAAGCTTTAATTCGAAATTGGTGCTATCATTGACCTGCATGTGCCTAGATTGTAGATGTTTGAGGTGATGTATAGCTTTACGAGAGTCGTGTTCGCGACGCTGAAGAGCGCGTTCAGCAGCTCGTCCTAATGCTGAAGACGCGCCTTCCCAACCACCAGAGCGCTGTAAACAACAACTCATTCAAACAACCTCTTTTAAGAGTGCGTATAAAGCAAACAAAATTTGTTGAATTAGAAATTTTGTTTGCTTTTGGTTTGTTGCATATGATAGGTAACACAAAATACGTAGAACTACGCACAACATGCGACGGAAGATCGCGGAATAAAAATGTTATAAGTACCAAAAGTATTAAATACTAATTATTCGTAAACTACAGTGTCTTATGAAAAATTAATCTGATAGAGCATTAGATAATCTGTGAAGTGAGATTACTGATACACTTTTAGCTTTATAATGTGTGTCATTTTGAAAATAAAACTAAATTTTTTTTAATTGGACTTTGTTTACTTAGATGATAAAATTCAGACGGCGTAAGGACTAGAGGCACGTGGGCTAATGTTGTGTAACTACGAGGTCTCTTGCCATACAATATACTGTCTAACTAAACTGATGATGGAAATGCAAAAGAATTGAGTATTGTAATTTAGTCCTATATAGCATTGCTTGAGTAACAGACTACCATCAAATGGGCCGACAGCATGTCTGCAGAAATGTACATACATAAATATCTTACCTATGAGAAAATGCTCATTGAGCAGGAGACAATGAATTATTTTATGAACTTAATAATATTAAGTATAAGAATTTATTGTAGACAATTTTAAAGCGACTATTTCTTGTGTTGAATAAGAATAAAATGAATATTATAATCACATACGCGCGCACTTGGACGACCACGTCTCGGTTTGATTGTTCGTGGGTCGACGGCATAGTCGCTTCCTATGGCACCGCTTTTGTCAATATCAAAAGGTATTCGAACAATCATATTATTATCCTGTAAGAAATTTTTATCCATTTAAATACTTACTAGCTGCTGCCCGCGTAACTTTGTAAATTATAAAACCTAAAAATGTAAAACCTTCCCCGAGAACCACTCTATCCATTAGTGAAAACCGCACTAAAATCTGTTGCGTAGCATACATAGGGACAGACAGACAGACGCGGCGGAGGACTTTGTTTTATAATAACTGTGTAGTGATGGTAAAATATTTTATTCATACTGCTATTCAAAATTTTCATCATCGTCATCATCTCAGCCGCAGGACGTCCACTGCTGGACATAGGTCTCCTTCAAAATTTTACCTATACCTACTTACCTAATAAAAAAGCAATGATAATATAATTCCCTTCATACTCACGCACACGTTCACACGTACCTACTTAGTTAGATTTCATGAAATTAGACAATGATTTTCCGATCATTTGCTCTAATAGCGAAGAAAACATCCCAAAGAAATCGGAAAATTCGATTGGGCATTGGTTTAGCGCCTTCCGGCGTAAGTTAGAGAAGAGTCAGAGAGTCTTGAATTTGGAGATGTATCTTTCATTATTCTGAAATTATTTTTAGTATACCTTGCGACAGAAGCTCATTGAGCAAAACCACGCTTGAGTGGTCGAGTAGTACCTAAGAAGAAATGAAAATGGCCATCAGACCTATATGTACCTTATTGTTAATTCTTCCGTGGCAATCTAAAGGTGGATTCGCACCAGTCACAGATGGCATTTGCGTCGGTTGCGATTTATATTCATTGTCCTGTTTATTAAAAAACAGAGTGCACTTAGTTTTGAATCTAGTTAGATAGATCCTTCTTCTCGACAGTTAAGTAGCCGGCAGTCGTTTCGGAAGATTATCAAAGGGGTATAAAATAGATACCATCACAGCACCATCTAGTTTCACACTAAGCAACTAACGTTTGCATTATGGATACCAGACAGTTGATATACTATACTACATTGATTACTTTTTTTTTTTTCATAAATATCTACATACATTTATTATAAATACAAAACATCCATGACTCAGGTACAAAGGTAAAATGTTAACTAACACATTTAATAAACATTTGCCCCTAGCGGGAATCGAACCCGCGACCGTTTGGTTAACAGCTAGGGTTACTATCCACAACTAGACCAAACGTGTCGTCAACAACAACACGCACTATAAAAATTAGTTGAAATACATAATAATTGAATAAATAATATTTACTAAATATTAATTTTAAAGCATATGCGCTGAAAATGTGAAAATACTATAATTACCTGTGAATGCAAGTCAATGAGGGATTGTGGTGGTCGGTTGACAACCACGGGAGGTATAAAAACAGGAAGTTCCGCTAAAATCAATACAAAATGGACAATTAAACTTTTATTATGCTATTTTTTCCTCATTTGTGGTTTCAATACGATATAATCGAAATCGTTTTATATTATTCTAGAACAAACAACGAGATTACAAGTCTTTCTTGTAATGTCGATATTTCACGAAATAGGTATCCCTATTACGAAAAAAATAAAACTACGCAACGGTAGGTGGTAATACAAAAATATACATTTGATAATAACAGTCCATTATTTATAATTTCGAAAAAAAAAAAAGAACTTTCACGGCATTTTCCTTTCATTAGTGGGCTTCGTTCGGCCACGACAACAGTTAATAACTACAGATATCAATCAACACATATTATTATCATATCATATCAGATATCAATACATCAATATCACATAAACACCACGACAATGATGGTTCAAAAAGTAGGACATACTTACTATGAAGGCATGAATTTGAAAACTGACAAGATTTTCGTACCCCGACTGTACCTACTGACGGTTTATCTATTGTATCTAACTACAAGAACTAACAAAAACCGATGAAATATCAAATAACACTTACTACGATTCATAATGCCAAGACCTTCTTTAGTAACCTTCGATAAGCCTTTGATTTTGAGAAACTGAGCCGCCGACACCAACTCATCCAAATTCTCTTCCAAGCATTGTGTTTTTCCGCAATACATAAATTCAACCAGAGATTTCAATACGCTGAATCTCATTTTCAGCATTATAAGGGGCTCTCCAGACTGCTTCTGCAGCACTTCCTATCGCGTAGTTATAAAATAGGTAATTGTTGTAACTAAGTTTTAAATAGTTTTAATAATTTTCTCATTTAGATAACGGCACTAGCTGGTGCCCACGACCTCGTCCGCGTTGGAAAATGAAAAATATTACACCTCCGAGATTAAAACATCTAAGATTATATTACTTACTTTTATAATAATTATAAACCTGAGATTAAATTATAAATAAAAGAGTAGGTATTATAACGCCCGACATCTTTATCGCAGAGACGACGGTGGCGCTAAATTTTTTATAGTAATTTTTAAATCTTTCGGGACCCTAACATTTATCCAGGATAAAAAGTATTCTATCTATATTACGTTAATCCAATCTGTGTGCCAAATATTAGCCAAATCCATTGAGCTGTTTTTGCATGAAAGAGTAAAAAACTCATTATGGATGTTGCTCACATTAGTAGGGTTAAAATAAAATAAATTGTTACTTACTTGAAAATATGCACTACTTGCGGCTAGGACAGCTTTATGTACACGTAAAGTGTGCGAACTACACATTAGTGTCATGTCCACCAACGATTGCATTTGCAACAATTTTCCAAATCTAGACATCAAATGTTCAGAATAGTCTTCGTAATGAAGACTGTACTGGATTGGAGCCATCCCGTTTCAAGATGTAGTGAATTTCTTAATATATTCATGCAAAAGATTCACTATCAAAGCAACGTTATCGCTTGACAATTCCTTTTGATAGATACAAACAAATGAATAACAAAAATAATTTGAAAGAAATATTTTTAAATTTGCTTATAGAACATTTCGCAGCCTACTAGATGACTTTACAGGACTAAAAAGTTTGTATATTGTTGTTTTTTTTTAATTAGAATTAGAACAATGATATCAATATTATCAGATCCTAGATTATTTACTGATACTCATATAAATTAAGCATTAAGTACCAACAGGTTTGCTCTACATGCGTAGGTATGATGGATTTACGGTGAAAAGTTGGAGGAATTCTATTTGTGTAGAGTCGATCAATGCTAATCTACCGGCGGCGGGAAACGAGCGTAGGCGTAGGTATTCGCCAACTTTCTTGTTTTGAATTAGTTTTAATTCTAACAGAAACTAAGGCAATGACAATCACTCTTATTAAATGCCTAAAGTACGTAATGTCTAAAGTGTGTAACTACACTTACACCTAAGGCGAGGCACTTGTTTCATGAAAAAAACCCGCTTTTTTTCTTTTGCCATGTTCGAAGTTTTGACAAAAAAACAATTGCACATTTTTTTGGAATTTTATGGCCTGGTAACTACACCTTTAAGCCAATACAAAAACACAGTATACCAATTATACCGACAGAAGGAGCGATAATGCATTGAGGAAATCATGGATGGATGGATGGATGGATGGATTATAATAAGGATTTATTACTTGAATCTAAAAAGCGAGCAGGATATGTAGTAGAGAAGCCGTGTGTCCCTTTTTAATAAGATGTCAATAAGATTTTTGTTATGTGAGACAAATTAAATGGTGTAATATACTTACATATAGTAGTAGTTTCTTACAAATATTTTTTGAAATGGAATTGTAATTTTCACCTTGTTCATTTTATTGCTTATAATACCCGAGCACATATAACCCTAATCTTTTCAAGGTTCGAGTGAATAGGCATCTTCTGGGTGAGCTCGCTCCATCTTAGGCCTCATCCTTGCCACATGGCTGGTTGTTGGTCAAGAGCTAACCCATCTCTTATAAGAAAAAAAAAAATAGTTTCGCACCAATTGTCTATACATAATATGTAAAGTGAAACAGAAATAAAATACAATTATATATATTGGACATTTTTATTTTTTTCGAATGCAGAAAATAATACCCAGTAAACGAATTTATTACAAATTTGTATTTCGGTGTCTTAATTTACTGACCGTACACATACACAGTTTGTAAGAATTTTCAAGCAAATTTTATCACAGACCAACTAAGTACCGAAACTGACTTAAACAAGTAATACTTAAAAACCAGCTTAAAACATATTGTAACAACAGACCACTGTAGACATTATTAAAAATAGTCAAATAGATGCTTAGAGAGAGATAGAGAGATATATAGGTGTATAAAACGAAGTCAAAATTACTTATTGTTTGGAATGTTTTAGATAGGAATGCGACGATTTGTTCATAAGGCACTTGGAACAAATACACTGAGATCATGGTCAGATGTTTTACCCCTTGACAAAATACACATTAAAGTTTTAAACAGTTAACTAAAAAACAATTTATAACATAGATAGCTTTATATATGTATAGTTCTGAAAATTCTACTACATAATATAAATCCACAATACTATAAAACCATTGAATAGTCCCATAGAATCTAATCACATGTAACACATACTTAGATATCGAATATTCATTTCGAGGAAGAACACTAATAATGATCTACAGAGAACAAAAGTCATAGACAACGATCGCGCGTTAAAAATTTACACATGGCGAAGCGTTTTATTTAGTAATTAAAACGCAAGTGATACATACAATAAAATAGTATTTTACATATGGAAATGTAAAAATACAAATTTGTAACATTTTCAATACTCTTAGTATCGCTTTTAGAAATTATTTTTTTTTTACAGTTTTTCAAGTGATACCCTTGCCTTCCACAACGAAGCTCATTGTCATCGGCTGCGATCAGCCGCTGTCAAGTGTCAAGCATTCGCGCCATTCTTGCACGACTCGGAATAATATCGAAACAAATTCTGTTTAATATCTGAGATAGAAAATGCACTTATCTCATGAAAATGTCTACTTAAATAAATATAGAATACTTAATACATATTATTTTCACCATTTGCCTCAGAATAAAGAAGACAGAAGGTGCGTTGAATCGAAATTTCATTATGGAGCTATCCTTCAAGCTTCTTGGCTTGGGCTTTTTGGCAACAAATGAAAAAAAAAAACTTAATTTTTAATTTCGTCCTCTTTCCTCTCAATGTTAAGGGCGAACGAATCAAAACGGAATTTTGATTTTGATTGAAACAGAATTGCGACCACGGACTATTGCTAGAAATTAAACTTCTCAAAATAATAGTAGCTACAAATATGTAAACTAGCTAGCTTTAAATAAGTTAGCTTTCTTAGCTAGTCTTTCTCTAGTCAACAGATAGCTAATAGAACTCTAGTTAACAGATAGTTTAAAGGAACTGTCAGCCATGTGTTAACTACGGTTAACTAGAGAGTTAACAGATAGTTAACTACGGTTAACTGGAGAGTTAACAGATAGTTAACTACGGTTAACTAGAGAGTTAACAGATAGTTAACTGCAAATAAATTTCTGATAACCGCGCCTTCTGACCTGTTCTGTATTCTGACCAAAAGAATCCGAAATAATGACCTCACGTTTGAACAACGTGTGAATATGTAATATTAAAAAATATGAACTCGTACCTAGCACCTAGACAGATATAATAACAATTATTATTATTATTTCAATTATTATTATAATAACTATAATATTATATTGTCGTATTAATACGTTACGAATAAATTCCATCCCAGATATTGCAGAATAATTATTAAAAAAAAGAAAAAGAATAAAGAGAATGATATTACAGCCATTATTCGCTTACACTTAATTATTATCTAAAAATCATTTCTGTTAGTTTTAAATTACGCCCAATATTAATAGAAAAATAATGTCCTTAGCGACAACACTGTTCTTCCTGATGTTAATTGTACCTATTTGAAATGTATTTGTTATTCGGTTTTCATGGGATTATTTTTTTTAAATATTTTATGGGAATAAATAATTCACAACCACAAAGTTTAAAGAATGCGAATTCATTCATTTGTGCTCGAACACTCTTTCAATGAATATTATTAACGTAATTAAACCAATTTTAATAACGGTTAATTGATTTTGTAATTAAAATTAATTAATTAAATTATAAAGTTTACTCAACAAATATTAACATAAATGTAATGTTATATTTAACTTATAATTTGTTCAATTAAATACATTTTTAACTACAATTTTATTCGTGTTATATTTTAGTGTTATTAATTATTTTTATATAAATTTTCCAAATCTAATTTTATTTAAGCCAATTAAGAAATGATGTTAGCACAAATAAACAAATAAATATAATAATATATATATTTATATTTATTGATGTGTAAATAAATTACACTTCAGTAGGTATAAACAGTGAATGAAATGAGAAATATTTTACAGGAATGGGAATAAATGCATAGGTACATAACATACTTAATATAATTTATAATTCAGTAACATTTAATACAGAGTCCCATGAAAACCGTGAAGAAGAAAAACAATGAAAATACAGTAACTACACAGTATGATTCGTCGATGGCATATCTATAATATTTATATTATAATGACAGAACGGATTGACATGTTACTTTAATTGACAGCTATCTAACTAAGTCCCCGTCACGAGAAGTTATAATTTTTGTAAATAAAGAACTCCTACTAAGTTACGTAGAGACAATTTAATCAACAAGAAATAATTCTGAATTCAACCAACTCAAAGTACGTGTAAATTGAAACTAACGACCAATTTCATTTAGTCGGGTTATATTTTCGAAAGCGTCGTTGTCTAATGGAAGTAATGGAGTCCCTAGCAGCGACCTGGAATACATGGACGCAGCCTAAGCGTCTCAGAATGACCGCACGTAAACTGAGCTGCGGTGGGCAGGGCTTACAAAACTGAGCCGCGACTTGAATTAGTTCATTATGTCACATTGTCGAGTGAATACGTTTAAACGCTGTCAAAGCAATTCATAAAAAAACATTTTATTTTATTCAACATGCCTTCGTGTGTTGTTAAGTGATGCAAAAATAATTCGCTCCATCATCTCAAGGATCCCATTAGGGATCACTTTTAACATGTAAGTACACCGTTTGCCTAACAAAACCTTAAAATTAAAATATCTCATATTCTTTGTTAGGGATGTCATTATGCCAAATGATCTAATGCATTTTATTGAGATAATTATCTATAGGGACTAAATATAAGGGAATAAATATATATAATAAATAAATATAATTAAGGTTAATACGTAAAAACAGATTTAGTTTCTGGTGTTGTTGTTATGCAGAATTACTTATAGTATTTTCACTGTATGATGATACGCGTGACAGTTCGTAACTGACAATTTTAGTGATGCGACCTAACTACATTTAATCGATTGTTTGAAAATATCGAATCCATTGACAAAGCAAATGGGATCGAACTATCGATTTTAGATTTAGAAATAAATTCTAAATAGAATTAGAATTAGAATTCTAATTAGAAATAAATAGACTCATTGCTTCACTCATCTCGCCAAAAGCTAAATAAGCTCACAATTTTTCGCGGAACATAAACTCATAATAGAGCAGGGCCAAACCGATTTTGAAAACTCGAATTGAAGAAAAATTCTTAACCGCACTAAAAGTTTTTATAACTGGCCAGAAAAATATTAATAAATTTTGAATAACTCTTTAGGACGCTATCGGTGTAATTTCATTCAATGGATATTGGTTTTTGAAAATTGGTGGTTCAATCCTTCCCCTATTTAATCAGTAGTTCTATCGCATGCAACAGAGCTTACAAAGAAATGGAGTAAAGACTACTTCGAAAGCAATAAGAATACAGTACACCTTCCTACATTATTTAGTTTTCGAGTAGTGCAAGCTCTATATACTTCAGAATACAAAGATTTATTGAAGTAAAAACATTTGTAGGCGCGTTTTGTGAACCATCAGGCTGGGGTCGGTGATACTGAATAGGGATTACTCGACTCTACTTCGCGTGTGTAAATAAATTATAATGATATTTATAACTTTAAAGTATTCTAATTTAAAAGTATTCTAATCTACTTCTAATATTCTAATTTTATTATCTAACCTTTACTTTGACCAAATACCGAATTTGATTCTAAAATAATTAATAATTATAATGTAAATATATTGAATTTTCTATAATATTTAATTCTTTGAAGTAGAATATTTTGTGTTATGAATAACTATTTCTGCTCGTTGTTAACATTTCCTTATTATTTACTTGAAAAAATAATTAAATTTTATTACACAAAAAATGATTGTTGACTCTTGCATGAAACATCCCCGCTTATCAGTCATAAACGCCTATATCTAACGTCAGTGACTAATCAACCAGCAACCAATGAACGAACTTTTACAAACTTATTTATAAAATGGCGTAAGTAAAAAGTGCATCCTGATAGCGACCGATATCATTAAAGTTTCTTTTTAAATGCTAATAGTTTGAAGGTATTAATACTTTCTTTTAATGTCATATTCTAAATGTCAAATTTTAGAAAATTGAAAATCGAACATTAAAAAATTCGCGTCGAAAATTGACGGTAACTAGTATGAAGGGACTGCTTCCATGCTCGCAGAGATATAATATTTCGTTGGTCCCTAGACGGTCAAAATGCTTGACAAGCACCTAAAATTGGTTGCTTGTCAAGCAATTTTGACCGTTTATAACGGAGCTTGATGTGCTTGACAAGCAAATTATGATTGATGATAAATTATATTTTTGCAATGCTTGTCAAGCATGCTTGATCGTTAAATGCATGCTTGTCAAGCAAACACATTCAGTTATACTGAGTCACCCTGCCCTGTGGCAAATGAGATTATAATGAATGCGGATGCTTGACAAGTATGCTGCAAGTCTCGTTAAGCGTGCTTGTCAAGCACGTAAATGCTAGTCAAGAGTTTCGAACGCACTAACTCATAGAACGTAAACATTTGAGTCGCTATTTTGAAGTAACTTGTCGCTGATGCTGTCAATGGTGTCATTCGAATTGCGAATGAGTGTCAGTTTCTTTTTAAAACCATATAAAAACAAAAAGTCTTTACAAAACTTTTTTTAAATTTTATCCAAAGGTTGCGAACCTCTGAATGTGTGTTCACAAACTTTATAGCTTCTCATGACGGGGTCTATAAATGTATCCGCAGTGTAACAATTTCCGTTAATACAAAGCGTAACAGTTACACTGGGCGTTACAACACACAAAAGAACCAGTTGCCTGCAAATTAGATCAATCAAAAATTAATACTACCGTTCGTGTAAAAAAATGTAAGTAATGAAAAATAAAATCGTAAAAAAAAGCGGTAAAAATAGTAGAGTAATTAAATGAACACTTTACACAGGTATGAATAAATTTGTATAATACATAGTATGTAGAAAAAATAGAGATTCATTTATAGAGATCGTTCAGTGAAACTAGACCATCGTCAGCACTCAGTCAGAGCGAAGAATTAGGACGGTGTAGTCTTATAAGGTCGTCTTTTAATTCGAGTCATTAAAATGTTACTAGTGGTACCTCTAGTACTCTCAGTCCAGCCAGTATCAATAGTGATGTCTGATCGATCCACTTAAATTTCGATTTTAAATGTAACTATAGAAATGACGCTACTGTGCCAAACGGACTGGCGGTATATTTTACGCTTTTATCTAAAGTTTAAATCGATTGGCTTCCGCACTAACTGACTGAAATACTGACTATATTCACATTTTACTGACCACAATTAAAAATTACTTTACATGTAACTGTGTGATTATGAAGCTCATAAGGGTTTTCTATCACAATAATTATTGAGAATGACTGCAACCACAATACTACGATCAAAGGGCGCTGGTTCCCGTAGCCATGCAACGACTATTACATTATATAATATAAACTATCTTACTCTTTATATCAAATTTTTCATAAGAATATTAAGACAACATCAAATTGGGACACAATCGACCCCCTGTCCGTGAGCATTTGTTCCGATAGACAATGATAAGACTGGACGATGGTCTGTTTCAGTGTTAATTTACAATTACATAGTTCTATATATTAAAAGCAAATTACAATATTTACATCTGGCGAGTGACACGTTTAGGGTAAGTATCTAATGTCGTCGACCAATTCGAAAGGGGATTGATAAATCTAATGAAGCAAGCTCTTATTGATTGTCAATCCTCTTCATTGAATTGCTCCACGCTAATTTACACATTGAATATATATTCATTCTTATTAGTTAAATTACAACGATTCACTTGGAGCTTACTATTTGTCCATTAGGTTTAGAAATTCGGGCTCAGACGCGTCCGTCGCGTTGGGGACCGTGTGTTTTAGGTCGCCAAAGGTGTAGGGGCGTTTTAAGGGTGCGTCCAGACTGGCGCGTTTCCAACAGAACGCTTGACGCGGTTCGGCTCCTGCTGACATCGGCATAGCGAGTTGCATACCGCTAGGCCTGCACAGCTCGTTATCGCTCAGCTGCCGCCTCAACTTAGCTCTGCCCGCGCCCTTATTTTCACTCGGTTTGTCTCTGCCCGCTGCCTTATTCTCGCTCATCTGACGCCTCAATCTGCTCGCGGCGTCCGCGGGAGACGGACGCGTGCGTTGCTCCACTAAACTGCTCTGTCTTTGCGCGCGACGACTACCCTCGGACGAGCCGCTCGAGCTAGTAGTGTTGCACGCGTTCGCATCGTAAACACCTCCGCGCCTCAAAGTCTCTATAGTGTTGTAGAAGTGCTCGATATCGGCGGTTGAATTATTCACGTTCAGATTCGAGGCGGAATGTCGCTGCGGGCGGATATGCGCTCGAGGTACATGCCCGTGACTCGCCTGCCGCGTTATGCCGCCGCTAGACGGCAATTGCCGACGCGGCATGCTGCAACTCTTCACCACGAACGCGTCAGGAGACACGGCAACATTCTCGTACACGTGCACATTATTTTCAGACTCGGGCGCTATGAGATTCTGTCTGCTCTCGGTAGTTTCCTTCCTGTGACCCACTGAATTACTCTTTTTGTGTCCACCCCGTATTTTCACTTCAGGAAACTTGTTTATTATAAGTTTACAATCGCTCGCGCTCCGCGGCAAAACGTTCGCGTACGAATGTATTCCTTTGGAGTTGTCGTTTTTCAAACCGTCCACTTTCTGTACGTTGGACGCGTTGACGTTTTCACTGGAGTTCCTAGAACTGGAATGCTTTGAGGTCTTGTCTTCTGAATTGATTTTGGTCGGATCCGCGTTACAAGACTTTTGCGTTGCGGTTTCGTGACGTTTTCTATCAACGTCGGGCTTCGACGATTTGTCCAGGACGACCTTAGTCTTGTCGCTCTTGCATATTTTGACGCTGAATCTGAACGGAGGCTTGAAAACGACTTGAAGCCTCGCCTTCTCGCCCGTGAGGAGATTCGTGGCGCTTTTGGAGGGCCTAGTCTTTCTAGTGCCTTTCTGAGGCTGTCTGTGCGTCCTCTCGGTGAGTCCGACCGGTATGGACTTAGATTTGGGTACTAGAGCGGGTTGGGGAGAGCTTAGCAGCCATTTCTGAACTTTGGTCAGCGCTTCTGTGTCTTTCGTCGGTGAGGCGGGATGTTTCTGCATCGAGCTGTAGTCTATCGTTTCTTTCTTTAATTTAGATTTTCGTTTCTTTATTTTTCCCTTATGCTTCGATAGGATGACGTGTTTCGGTTGTTTACCGTCGGCGTTCGTGACGATCGCCGTGTTTTCTTTTATTATTTTATGAGCGTCCTCCGACTTCGGTTGGCTACTCGACTTCTGTAAAAGAATGTGTAAAATTTTGCATTACAACAAATTATGAGCTATAATTATAATTTATAAACAACTAAGCCCCGAATTCCTATTCAGGATAAAACACGCTAAATCTTCTGTAAGTTGCTAAATAAATAAAAAATAAATAGAAAATTTAATTTGAATTCAATACAGATGTAGTGAAACTAACCTTCTTCTTGTTGGCACTGTGCGAAGGAGACGGCTTGTCTCCTTGCTTATTTTTAAGATCCTTCTTATTGCGATACGCTCTTGTCCGTAGCGCTACTTTCTTTTTAAGAGGCAGCTTTGATCTGAAATTTTATTAATTTTAAATTAAAAATACTGTTTGTATTACTTATTTTTTTAATTTGGAGAATATCATCCTTTATGTCTGGAGCTCACATCACATATCACGTCATGAAGATTGCATTTTTCAATTCGCATGTCATGAATGAATGCTTCGAAGTATTCTAATAAGAAAACAATTCCAATAAACATAAACTAATAAGTTTAGGTTTCTAATAAACGTAAACTTTATTCAAGACAAGAGAAGAGAAATGTTGGAATCCTTTATATATAGGAATCCACTGGACAGGCTACCGTCAAATTATTTTTTGGCCTATATGAGAAACACCATTTTGGCGCTGTAGGCTATGGAGAGAAAGTACATGGAACTAATGCATTAATCAAAATTGTCCATGGAACATTTACAGAATACACATTTCCTCGTTGTTTCAAAACTCAAGCTCAAACAATAAACATAATCACTCCCTAAGACACCAACAAATAGAATAAAACAGACACTATTATACAAATATCTATGGAAAAAACGTCAAAATTAGTTCTCCGTACTTTCGTACGGCGGCGTTTCAAAATGGTACACGAAATTTTCTGTCATTTGTATGGGACTGCCTGTCCAGTGGTTATATTAGATAGAGGTCAGTGAAGCGAGACAAGTCAGCGATGTACCTGACAGCTGTGTGCACGATGAGGCCGGCGGCGTCGGCGTCCGGCAGCCGAACAGTCTCAGTGGTGGACGAATGGATGATGGTCACCGATTTCAGCTTCTTGCCGCTGCCGTTACGACCCAGGAACCGTGTGCTCGCCACCTTAACACACATTCGTTTGAAATAAGTTATCCAAGTATTCAAAAATTCATTACAAAATTAATTAATTGGGGTGTATTTTTAAAAAAGTTTTTAAAAGTTTATATTTTAATACACTATATTTTAATTCAGACTACATATTCATTTTATTCAAATAATAAATTTGTTTAAATAATTTTATCAACTAAGGTCAACCGGGGCAAGTGCAACTATGGGGATATGGCAACTAAACATCATAACTCCTTTACATAGGCTCTTTATAACCTCGCCATCTATGATATAATAATAATAATAATTTTATTAAAATATATCATAGATGGCGAGGTTATAAAGAGCCCATGTAAAGGAGTTATAACGTGTAGTTGCCATATACCCATAGTTGCACTTGCTCCGGTTGACCTTATTCAAAAATTTCATTAAAGGTATTCAAAAAAATTTTTTTTTTTTTTAATAAAAAAAATAATGAAATTGATGATTTTTTTTAAAAAAAGACGGGCAATTTATTTTTGCATTAGTTACGAGTAGATCAATGTTTAAACATAATAGTATAATATTATATTATAATAGTATGTTTTAGATTTGTTCATATAATGTGCATAATAAAATAATAGCAATAAAACAGAATATTATGTCAGTTAATAAATCGTGTGCAACTATTTTTACCTCAATCTTACCTTAAAAAATGCATTATGATATGAATGTAGTAATGAATGAATTATTCGTAGCAGAGTAATTGCAGTATAAGTGTTTACTTAACATTTTTTAAAGTGTCATATCAAAGTGTTATTAATTAATTAAATAATCGATTACTTTGATAAATTACAGATGTGGAAATGAACCAAGCGTTACTAATGAGCTTAAATAACAATAGCTTATAACGATTTGGAAAATTTGTCTAGCTAGCTTCTTATAGGAGAACTATAAGAACTAAAATAGCTTAGACAATACTAGCCAGCCATTTAGACATTTGGCACACATTATTTTCAAGTTTTTATCACCTTTATGATATATAAGAAGAAGAGTTATTTTGCCTCGAGACCACCTGCCGAGTCTAGGACTCTGTAGCAGCGCTGATGAAAATTTAAAACACCAATAAATAACTGTAATATACTTTGAACTGCAATTTTATAACATTTTAGTGTTGTGATTCTTATATTTTTATCGATAGTTTAAAATATTGTTAAACTGTTGCAATTTGCAAATTATTATATTCCCATTAGCGACACACCCCTGGCTTTGCACGAATGTAATTTTTTTCTGTAACACATAGTCATTTATTGCTCTTTCTAAAACTGAAAATCGCATAAAAAGCCGTTGAGTGGTTTAAAAGTTAACATAGAATAAGATGGACGAATTTAAAATTTTCAATCAATTTCAATCTACATATCACATTCAAATGTATTGAGATAAAATCGTTATCCATTAACTGTAATACCAATGATTTTGTATTGGTCTCGCTCGCTACGCTCGACTAGATAGAGGACTATACAACAACGACAGCTCCGTAAATGCGGCCGTTTTTTATTCTAGTGTGTTTAAGCAACAATTGTCAGTTGACATTGTGTACTAGTGTGCGTGAAGAATTGTGTTACCAGCTGCTAACTGTTACCCGAGTTAATGGGAAAATTATTTTATGCTGTGGTCTATTAGTTAATTAAGTTATAAATATAGCTCAGAAAATACTTAAAAATGAACAATAAATTAAAACGGAATGTATAAATATATTTATATATAGAAAAATGGAAAATATGTATTATATCAATGATTAGGCCTCATTTTTAATAGTTTTTTTTTATTTACATGTAATATTTACAAGTTATTATTAAAAATAAGGGTTAATAAGGCTTTAGAATCGTGTGGGAAGATTTTAGGGTATTTGAAGGTTAAATTAGTTAGAAATGGATGTTAATTTCATAAAAATATAGTTTTTATGGAAAGGAAATCAGTCTACAATTAATTTATAGTACAGTGAATACAGTCGTTTTTTTTGGTCAACTGCACTATCCTACCGATCCAATTTTTTTTTTCTATAAGGTTTAGGATCACTTACTGAGTGTAAAATCACAAAATGCTGACAGATTCCGGTGACAGCATAGGCGCCATCTTGAAAAAAACGTTTCTGGCCGATATCTCGGAAACTATGCACTTTAGGGCAAAAGTGATAGAGACCATTATTGTAGAGAATACTATTTCGCATCTTTTATTTCTTACGCATTTTTTTGTAAAACTCACCGTTTACGTTTTATGGCTCATTTAATTAACACATTTTTCTATCTCGGCCGATAACTCTTATAATATTGGATTAATCAATAAAATGCATCAATCCATTTTTAAAGATCAATCTATTCCCCACAACTTTTATTTGAAACTTTTTTTTTAATGTCCATAGTTTTCAAGCTATCGGACGTTGAATGTAGAAATGCCGACGAGAAGAGGAACCATCGGATACAATTGGATTTCCGCCGCCTCCAAAACGCTCGAAACTTTGATATAATTTTTAATTTCCTTTTGTATTATTGTTTTCCTGACAATAAATTTTGAAAATATTTGTAAAAATAGTCCCCTTTCCGTTTCTTCCATTTTATTATGACATCTGAACGTAACATAATCAATAATAATTACTCCACACCAGTTTTAAATGAAAGCATTAAATATTTTTTAATTGTACCAAATATAATAAAATAAAATTTAAAAAAATTCGTTACTATCTCAGCTAAGGATATTTTTTCAAATGTATTTGTTGAATTTTTACCATTGTACTCTATGCATACCTTGAAAATTCAAACCTTGCACCTGGTAGTCCAACATTTAACGTCCTATAGCTCGAAAACTATGGACATTAAAAAAAAAAGTTTTAAATAAAAGTTGCGGGGAATAGATTGATCTTTAAAAATGGATTGATGCATTTTATTGATTAATCCAATATTATAAGAGTTATCGGCCGAGATAGAAAAATGTGTTAATTAAATGAGCCATAAAACGTAAGCGGTGAGTTTTACAAAAAAATGCGTAACAAATAAAAGATGCGAAATAGTATTCTCTACAATAATGGTCTATCACTTTTGCCCTAAAGTGCATAGTTTCCGAGATATCGGCCAGAAACGTTTTTTCAAGATGGCGCCTGTGCTGTCACCGGAATCTGTCACCATTTTGTGATTTTATATTCAGTAAGTGATCCTAAACCATATAGAAAAAAAAATTGAATCGGTAGGATAGTGCAAAGTTAAATGTCTATATTCACTGGCCTATTTAATAAGATTTTAGAACATAACCTAAAATTGTTTACAATACAAAGAAATATGTACATACCAGTAATATAGAAGGCTTATAAAGTGTTTGGAAGTGAGATTATTTAACAATAGATGTTAGTTTTATAAAAATATTGTTTTTATGGTGAGGAAATTCATTAACAATTAATTTTATATAGATTTTAAAACATGACCTCAAATTGTTTGTATAGTACATCAATATTTACATACATGTTGTAGGTACAAGACATTTGTACTGGATGAAAACAAATAGGTTAGGTTCCGTAATGTTTATGACTCTGTGGCTCATTGGCTCTGTGGTTGAAGATTAAACTTGAAGTAAACACGTATGTAAAAAGTAGATACAACAAAATTAAATAAATGAAAACAGTTTTAAACAGTGAAAATTTATGTGTTGTACTGAATATGTGTGTTGTAATAATGTTTTTAAGTGATGCTGATGCTGATAGTTGCAACAAACCTGGTATGTACCTACATATTTATTTGTATTGTAAACAATTTTAGGTTATGTTCTAAAATATTATTAAATTAATTGTAGACTCATTTCCTTTCCATAAAAACTATATTTTTATAAAATTAACATCCATTTCTAACTAATTTAACCTTTAAATACCCTAAAATCTTCCCATACGATTCTAAATAATTCCCAATAACTAGGTTAGATAAATGAATTATGTTATATAATAAAATAAAATAAAAACAATAAATTCACATTATAAAAATCTCAACCATGGGGAAATTGATTCTTGTATACGCGGCAACACTGAATGGCGTTTTGGGTTCATATTATTTTATGTTGAAATTTCGAAATTATACGATACTTATTGATGGTATGTGATCCCAGTGTTCTTCTTATTTTTTGTGGTATTATTTTTACACAGTTTCACTACGCACCCCGGCATTTTAGTTTGAATTATGCCCAAAATTTAATAAAACATTCGGCATGTACACATGACAGACAGCTTGCAGTGTGACTGGGTGGTGACTAGCTCCGGTACGCCAAATTTGGCGTATCATTTTTTTCGCGTTTGACAATTACGACTGCTTTGTCTTGTCGAGTGAAGCGAGACCAATTTTTAGTCTATGTGTAATACCTACATCAAAAACGAAGAAATAAGTAGATAAAGGTAAAAAGAATCTTAATGTTTCAGAGATGGTACAACGCCATCTATTGTCGTTGGAATGATAGTGAAAATTTACAACCCAACCAGCAAAATCATGTACAATAACAATGATAGAAACATTTACTCAAACATGATTTGCCGCCATTATACAGCTCGTTAGTGACATAACCGTGTTATTGTGGCTTCCACATCACAGTTTATTCCTATAATTGGATATAACAGTGTCGAGGAATACATTTTAAGGTTTTAAAAGTAATATAAGTTAATCTGTGGAATGGGTGTACTTACGAGGAGGGCGACGACGGTGAGTAGAATAAGCAGCACAGCGTACCAGTGGCGGAGCACCCACCGCCTGAACCCGGCCAGACTCTCGTCGGAGAGTAGGAGCTTGCGGAGTGTCGCTAGAGGACCGGACGGGTCCACTTCGCGACATCGCTGGAACACGTCGCAGTAGCCGTTGTAGTCGTTGCACGGCGTGCCCGGCTTTGCGTACATGTCGGGTACGTCGTACGGCGGCGTGTTCCAGTGGAACGAGGAGAGGCACGCGCCCGACGGTGCCCGGCAGCACAGCTCGCACGCCGACCGCGGGTCACCGCCGCGAGCCGCGCACTGACACGACTCGAGCCCGTACGCCAGGCAGATCGAGCCCGTGCACTCCTGCAGGAATTATATTATTTTAGCTCTCAGAAAAAAGTATGAATTAATTATTTATTTAAATGACTCGTTAGTTAATTTATTTTTAACTTTGCTTTTTGGCGATCAAATACATAAAAGGCTAGATAACAGAGTAAAATAAAAATAAATATTTTTCAAAAACTCTCACAATTAAGAAGAATAACTCGGTCACGTAGCAATATTAAAACATGAAAAAGAAACTTACGCCCATGTAGCAGACGAGCTCCTTATCGCAGCGAGTGCGGTTGGGCTTGTGACGGCTTGCGGGGCAAGCGGCGCGGCGACCGTCGCAGTGCGCCGCGTCGCGACATCCGTTGTCCGAGCGACATTTGTCGCCGAACTTCAGCGTGCAAGACGCCGTGCAACACGGACCCTGTAAAACAAAATTTACCTTATTTATATTTCGTTCCGTACATACGGTAATGTCAAATTAAATTTTTAATTGTTATAAGCCTCGAAAATTGATAATATGCCTGGCGGTCATTTTGGTGACGTAATCTCGTGACACGCTCAGTACCGTTAGCAACATTGTCCGGCTAGTTTTCAGTTGCGGGTGACATCACTTGGGTGTTAATATGACAGGGGTCCTGCAATTGCGGGCTTAATACTAAAATTTACCTGACTGACTGAAATGGTAGTATGTATTACCTGACTGGGACTGCAGACGCTGTGCTCTGTGAGCGTGCAAGGCTTGTAGTGCGGCCGAGCGGCCTGAGGTCTGCAGCACACGTCCGTGCACTCGGAAGCCCAGCCGCAGTCGCATTCTTCGCCCTCCTCCACTACGCCGTTGCCGCAGATCGCCGGCTGCGGCTCTGTATCAGTAACCACAAATAAGAATCTGTCCTTCCTTCACACTCCCAACACTTGAAACTTCCCGAGGTATTAAGCCTCTGTTATACTATTTTGGATTAAAAAGTCAATTTTTTGTTATTAACATTTTTGAAAATATTACTGTCGCAACTCATGTTGCTTTTGAATATTAATAACTACGTATAAGCAATATATACATGTTTAAACTTTGACTCAGTATGCAGTATACAGCACACTGAGTCAAAGTTAGAGGAATCTGGCAAAGGAAAGTGATCGATCACACTCTCGTCCTTGAGTGACTTTGGCCAACTCCATCGTCAGTCAGTACCTGTAAAGCATCCCTTAGGCGAACGCGCTTTATTGTTGAGAACCGGATCGATCGCCCTCAACGAACAAGGCGAGAACTTATTGTTGTTCTTTCTGTCACCGCTGGTGGCCCGAGCGAACATTATGTAGTTGCCATCTTCACCGAACGGAGTGCACACTTCTGGGTCGTGCTGGAACGTCACAAAAAACCTCAATTTTTAACTGCATTCTTTATAATAATTGGCAGATTGTTTACACAACAAAGATGTGTACCTACACAAAGATAGAAATGAGGATATAGGTTAAGAGATTTTTGTGCGGCTTCGATGTACAAAATTACTAAGAACAATCTTCAATTGGTTAAAAACATATTACATAATATATAGTTATACTAGTTTTGTAAAACGTTTTTATGTCTGCCAGTACATTCGATTACAAATTGCTTCGAATCAAATTAAACTGACCGGGGCCCTCGACCACGGGTGCGTCGACCCCGTGGTCGAGGGCCACGGGGCGTAAGTATATCCCGATCAACCAAACTTATTTTTTGAGAATAAAGTCCAAAGAATTTTGCATGAAGTTAAGACAGTACAGTATATAAACGAATAAAAGACAGTACCGGTGAGCCAAAGTTGTGTCCTATTTCGTGGGCCAGCGTGACGTGTGAGACCGCCGGCGGAACGTGCTTCCCGTAGTTGAGCAATGTGACGATGCCCGTGTTCAGGGACTTCATACTGCCGCGATAGTGCTGTAACATTATAAGGTAGTATCGTTAGTGTTATCGATACTTTTTATTTCGTCGACAGATAGCTCTACTCTACTAGACCCAGTTACAAATATAACTCATAGCTATGTTAATACTGATACTCATAGTTATACTGATACTCATAGTTATACTAATTTTAAATAATTATGTGAACTACACGGAATATCTAGAAACTATTCGACGCACGCCTGGAGTTTACTCCTTAAGAACGGTAAATAAATAATTTAATAAATATAATTAAAACATATTAATATAATAAGCATATTGTAGCCTGTAACGCGTAACGTGTGACATGTTTTCATTTTCATTTCATATTCCACAAATTTTCATTCCCCAGGTTTTTTTTATATTATATGAAATCGATTCTTAAGGAGTAAACTCCAAAAATAGAATAAAATATCTAGTCTCTAGGCAATAAAAGAACGATTTCTTTTTTGTTACGAGTGCAGATTTGGCATAACAGCATAACAGAACAATAGTAAGGCACAAGAAACATCATATACCCTTACTACGCAAAGATTTACAAGAGAGTAAAGTTATTACTTGCTAAGCACTATAGTAAAATTTAAATATATAATATAAATGTATACTTACCCCATTTTTCTCGCAGACACCGCCAGCATTCTTTAAATCGCCAGTCCAAGCCAAGCCGAGAGTGCCCATTTCGAAGTCTCGATATGTGAACATGTATGCTAAACAAAATGCGTCGTAGTCTTCCTCTGAAATGCGAATAATCCAAATACATTAAAAAATGTGAACTAATGAGCCAGCAAATATTATATTTTGTATTATATTATTAACATCTCTAAAGCTGTAGGCTACTGAAAGCCAGCAATGCTCAGAATTTCTCAGAAATACAATCGAATTCATTTTAATATTTCTGAGAAATTTATTTGCTTCAATACCGTACAGAATTATCTAAGATTGGATTAGCTATATTTAGCAAAATGTCGGAAACTCATTTGGATTATCAAGAAATACAACATATTACCTACATGGTGCTTATGGGACAATTTGTCACTTTATTTTGCTATTGATGATTCATTTTATACAATTAATTTAATGAAAAAATTTTGCTTATTCGAAGTGAAGGTGCACTTATTTAATACTAGCTGGTACCCGCGGCTTCGTCCGCGTAGGAAAAAGAAAAAATGACACCTGATAAAATCTGGATCTGAATTTTTGTGGGCTCGATACTCGTGAGCATGCCACATAGTTGTGCATGGGAAAAACATTTTTTTTTTTTTCTAAATGTACACCTGCTACGTTCGGTGTTTGTTCTTATTATAGTCATCGCGAATGCTGCTTTCAGGGGAAATTGTACACTTTTAAACTGGAATGGCAAGTCGGTCGGGAGATCCTTTTCCTGATTGAAAAATGAAGATGTTTCACCTGAAAAAAGCTCCAAGTATTTCTCAACGCCATAATTGTTGGGAAATCTGTAAGCTGGATCTTTCAGAGCATCTAACGTGTGAACTTTTATCCTTTTGATCATAAAAGTTATGTTGTCTGGTTTGCCGTCTTGATTGAAGTCTGAAACATGGACATGGACGTCTAAGAACTGTGAAAGCTGTATATCAAAGGTCCCGGGTTCTATTCCCACTAGAGCCAAGTAGTGGCAGGATACACTACGTTTCGCAGTTATTTGGGCAGGAACCACCCCCTTACAGAAGACTAAAAATATCAGCAAGTTTGCTATGTGTTTCGGTACGTGAGTCTATATCCACCATAGATCTATATCGTGTTGAAAATATTGAACACAAAGAAATACCAAAAGCGAGGTGAAATGTCTCCTCTGCGCCAGGCTTCATAACCTTTTCTTGTAATGGCTTGTTTTACAATAAAAAATTTAGACGTGTCTTCATTGGTTGAAGTTGATATGTTCGTAAAAAAAAAACAAAAAGCGTACCTGTAATCTTGTAAATCGCATTAACTTTCTGTACATGTCTCGTCATGACTTCAATACAAGCTTCTTCCGATCCGTATCTTTGGTAGAACATGTGATCGGCCTGCAAATATACGAGGCATGTCGTCTTCCTCGGGTCGACGGTAGCCCTTTTGTTAACATGTCTACCATCGTCGCTGCCATTGGCAGTCAACACTGTATAACCTACTGGCTCTTTCTTAACAATATCTTTGCTTACAGTTACAACACCTGCTTTAGTTTTTATCACTTCGACATGCGTCTTTGGCTTCGGTCTCGAGTCTTCGGAATCGAGTCGCACTTTAGTAATGAGGTTACTCTTGTCAATTTTCGTCTTAGGTTTTCTCGTGCTGAACTTATCGAAGGGATCGCTATTGCTAGTGTACGGAACGTCTAAATCTAAAGGTAATTCGGGATTCTTTTTGGGCTCGTCGTCTTGCATCTCGTCTTCTGGGAGCCATCGTTTCTTGCGTCTGTTTATTTCGCTGTTCAAATCTTCTGTATAATTATTGCTAACGACTTCTTTCTCTTCACGACCCACTGTATAATTGAACATTTCCCCTTTGCCCTCTTCAGTTCTTTTTAAATGCAATAAATGCGAAGCGCACGGCTGTCCTTCGTTCTTATCATGCGGATGCTCCACGTCCGACCTTCTATATATAACGCTATGCATGGTAGGATGGTCTACGTCATATCTCGAAAGTGGCTCCACATAATATTCTTCTGTCGGAGTCCATATCGTTCCATCGAAGAGACCGTGCGCTGTGATGACGCCGTAAACTTGCGACGAGTCGTCATCTGCGAAACAAAATAGGTTTTCATAACAATGAACAAACAAACATATTATGTGATTTTGTGAAGGACAGAATAGTTGACGATACAACGATACAATGTTCAGTACGGATGCAAAGCTGTCCTCCATTCTAATGTCTTAAATTCATATTGTTATCTCGCTGTTACATGTCCAAGTTCAATTTGCCCGCCAAGGCAAGCGTGCAAGCGTGGCACGTAATATCTTGCGGCCTGTGTAAGAGAAGAGACATAAGCTTCTTAAATACTTATTAGCTATGTTAATATACTTAATTGATTTCAATATAAAACACAAAAAGTTTTAAGGGTCAAATGTGATATTGAATCTATCAGGCTTTTTAAACTGGCAGTCTTTATGTCTGCCATTTTTATGAATTTTGTCATTGTCATCATCATCATCAACGACAGCAGAAATACGTCTACGATTAGATGCATCCTGCGCGGATCTGCTGCATACTATTACTGCATACTTTTATATATGTCTTCGGATAAGAATGGTACATATTATTATGGCCACCACTGAAGCACCTGTCTTCACTAACGATTGTCGATTTTATGAGCAAATTGCCACTACTACCAATTATTATGAAGAGACTGTGATGTAACGTAATCAATTCGAAAACGTTGCCTTCACCAAAATAGCGCTTTGAAATACAAAATGGAATGTAACAAATGAACGGCGATATTTTATGCAAACTAATTCGAGGTGCAAAGAGCCCCCAGGTCTCTGAATGAATTAAAATCACAACTTGCAGTCGCACTGGGGATGGAAGCGCTCATAAATAACGTTAATTACATTCTCGCCTTGCTATCTATTTCCGGCCAAAGAAATCGCATAGAAATATTACAGTTATCTGCGTTTGTTTACACCACAAGGAAGCTTGGTGAATTGATTGAATTTTGATTTAGTAAATGGAAAGTCTCGAGTAAAAGTTGAACCGACAAATCCCCAAAATGGGTATTTACTCCAAATAAACTTTTGTACTAATTTCATCAAAATTAACTTTGTCTCCGCCGTACCAGATGGGTCTCAGCACATTATTCCGCTTTATTAAGTTAGTCACTGAATACGGAACTTTGTTGGCAAATATTTAATTGGTTGTTGCCCTAACGTGAAACAAAGACTTCATCAACCTATTCAAAGTAATCAAATGACTTGATTAGTTAAAATTTTAGAGAAGAAAAAATTCATCGTTAGAAATATTAATTGTTTTAAAGACCTTTGTATATATAAAGCTGAAGAGTTTGTTTGTTTGGTTGAACGCGTTATAATCTCGATTAATTAATCTCGAAAAACTACTGGTTCGAATTGAAAAATTCTTTTTGTGTTGGATAATTCATTTATCGATAAGTCGCGGGCAACAGCTAGTGTATAATAATTATGTACTCGCAATAAACCGAGATCGAAAGGTTTAGCGGTTGGAACGTCATCATTTGCTGTTTTTTACTGTATAACACTTCCGGAAATGTTAATATGAGAAGCGAAAAATGAAAAATTGCGCGGGCGGAGGAGTGTTCTCCGTACAAACCGTCCGAGAAGGACTGGAGAAAGCTGTATAATATTGTTATCTAATATATAAAATTTTCGTGTCGCGGTGTTTGTTGCCAAACTCCTCCGAAACGGCTGGACCGATTTTGATGAAATTTTGTGTGCTTATCGGGTAGGTCTGAGAATCGGCCAACGTCTATTTTTTATACTCCTAAATGTTAAAGGGTGGTCCACCCCAAAAATATTATAATAAAAATATTTTTTATTTTTTGGCAAAACAACGGCTGCGGAGTCAGCTAGTATTTATATAATATTGTTTATGGTTGAATTTCGGACCACGGGCGACCTCTAGTATAATGTATAAGCGTATCAAAATCCAAATCATACTGACGTTATTTATAGTAATGAATTAAAATTTTCAGAAAAAAAAACCCTTTAAAAAACAGATTAAGTCGCACATCCAGTCTAGTATTTCAAGTGGAGCTTTTGAAATATTCTCTCATTGTTAACTTTTCATTAAAATTCATGCTATTTCATATAAACACGAGATCGCATCGAGGCTCGAGAATTTCTCAAGTAATTATATCGCGAGAACGGGGTGATGTGGATGGGAGAGTCCGCGTCGTCGGAACAAATAAACTGTTACACAATAACCGTTCTTGAGTTGATTACGCGGAACGGAATGCGATCACACGATCCCTGTTCACACATAAAAAAAAAATTACCCTTACTGTTTCAGTAATAAAGCCTACGAGTCAATCGCTCTATCACCTTAACAGTCAGTTGCACAAAGCTTCTTTAAAATTGACATTAACTAACGAGTCCTTATCCCTAATGGTTCCATTAACTTTAAAGACGTTTCACAAAACAATTGACGTCCCCTTTAAAGGTTCTTTTAAAGGCGCTAATGTCGCTTTGTGCAACGCTTTTTCTCTTAAAGCCTAAAGATAAGGTCTTGTTTGACACTTCTTTAGTTAAATTTTAATGGAGCATTAAAGTTAACGTTAATGTAGCTTTGTGCAACACTTTAATGATTCATTAGGTTTTAAAGGCGACTTTATAATTTAAAGAACGTTTCGATTTCTCGATTTCGCATTTGGTTCGCAGTCAGTAACCCCATATCCTTAAATAAAACCACAATAAAATATTAGCTCGCGAACAGTTGCGATTTATTTATTTATTAAGGATTAAGGTATACCGGCAGAAAACACAACAATACAATTTTTACATTTGGTCATATTCTGATGTGAATTCCAATAACAGGTGTACAAAAAAATTTACATCATTATCGACCCTTATAAGACTTATAGAAGCTTCTTATATTAAATTCCAACATTATAACCACTATATTCACAAACACACTCGAATAATAACACAGGTGGCATCATATAAGATATTATAAGATTATAAGGCAATAACTGTTGTTCCTCTTTATGTGAAGAAGAAATTGCCATGCTATAGTTCTAATGCTGATTCAGAAATTATAGTTACGTGTCGAAGATTGCTATAGGCTTCGAAAAATGCAGATTTCCTCGTGACATTCATTCATTCATTTGCATTATTATATTAATAGGTACAGGAAACAAAAAAATCATTTTCTATATGCTCTCATATTTAAATTATACTTTTTATGGGAAAAATTTCTTTACTTTAAATTGAATATATACTACAAGGTCTACAAGTTAACGAAAACCGCAAAAATATTAATTAAAACCGACAACCCTAATAATACTTAATGAAAAGAAAACCCGTACAAAGAGATGAACTGCCTAAAAGAAAACAATAACACAATTTTCGCAGCGAGCTGTACAATTTGCGAAGGGTCAAACAAAAAGTGTTCAACTTAAAATAATACCAACGAATGTATAGATTTGTTTTACAGGCGGATTCTTCGCGGAGAATGTAACTTTCTCCTTCTTTAGGAAGGTTAAGGGTAGCTGCAGGGAATGTAAAACCCTTCTGTGAGACGTGGTTTGGCCGTATTAATACACTGAATAAATTAGCAAAAAAAATAAAAAAATATTCTTTGCCACTAAGAATCGAAAATGGCACCAGTGGGAAATACATTCTCAGTTGCATAATAACAATTATTTATATCAGATACTGCGACTTTATTTTGTGACTTTTTTGCTGTCCTTATCTTAAACAATGCAACTAATTAAGTGTACTTCCTTGTTTAAATAATATATTGTGTTTATAGAGCGAAATACGAAACTGATTGTAATCGGTCCGCTTATTTGTGGTTGACAATGCAATCTTCATGTAATGCATGACGAACAAAAAACAAACGAAAAGCACGCACGTGAAACAGGCAGATGACTTGTGATGATAACAAGACAGCAGTAGCGAAAAATTATCACGATATGTTTAATTACTCAAAATATTATTTACTAGCTGGTGCCCGCGACTTCGTCCGCGTTACAAAATGTAAAATATAACTCCGAGAAAATATGTCTAAATTTTCTCAGATGTTATATTTTACATTTTTATCTTATATTATATTTTTATATGTTATATTTTCAATCTTTATCGCTATGACGACAGTGGCGCCCAATTATTTATATTTATTAAATGATCCACCGGGAACCTAACATATTTTTAGGATAAAAAGTACCTATCCTATACGTTAATCCAGGTAATAAACTATCTGTGTCCCAAATTATCCAAATTCTTTCAGCCGTTTTCGCGTAAAAGGATAACAAACATCAATACATCCTCACAAACTTTCGCATTTATAATATTAGTAGTAAGATTTAGTCGATTCTCGAATGGGCCACGCTAGCAGAACCTTTTGGATGCATTATTATTAGTGCCATTTCTCTACAAAGGTTGGCGACCGTTGTGTCTATCTTAACTTTGTAACCAGCTCCACGAAGTAGGAACCAAGTGCTCATATAAGCTCATATTCTATTGAATTCAGATAAGGATGGCTTTTTCTTGCCTTTTCTATGTTTGACCTGTATTTTTCCTTGCATTACTAGTTGTTAAGGAATACGTCATTAAGTACCCAAAATATTGCAACTTTCTCTTCTTTACATTTATTACTCACTTAAAACCTAAAGTGTTCAGTACTTTTTTCAAATTGAATAATAGTATACTGTACTGTGCTGTACTTATGATGACCTAACAATAGACAAATTATTTTGTTATCTTTGAGTGAGTGCCATACCTTCCAATTTCCCTGAGTAGACCTGGGCAGTATTGTAATCGAGTTGGCCAGCAGATGAATGAAACTGAGCACCCTCCGCGAAGACTGAACTCGGATCCGGTCGCAACAGCAACGTGAAATCCCTGGAAATTAAGTAAAAATACTTTATTAATTTCATACATATATTATAGTAATTTAATATAGTTTAGGAAAAGGAGGTTAAGTAAAGATTGTCAATTTAGTGGGGTCATCTCACTAAAAAGTTCGAGAAACGAAGGTTAATACACAGATATTACTTATCAATGTCTGTGGTTTAATATGTAATGAATAAACATGCGCGGTTTAATTCCTGCCGCTCGCTGTGAGCCAGAGAACTAAACAGACTTAAAAAATGAACTACCGTCATGAGTTATCGTGGCATGGTCGTGTTTTATTTTTTGTTTCAAATAAAACTGAATTTCACTAGGGTAATTTACAATATAAGTACGATGGTAGATGCATGCATATATATACACACATTGTCACGTCCCCTCACTATGTTAGCATAACTGCAGCGGTATAACGCCGGCTGATTTATCGGCCATTATGCGCGACACCATCGCTCTACATTTTAAAATAGTTTGAACTCCGGTGACACCATTAAATCATAATTAAAATTTCATTGTGGATTATTTGTGATGTTGTGCGGAAAAACGCAATGAAACATTTATTGAAGGGAAATTATTCAGCACCGTAATAGATAGATTTTAATTAACTGCTGAAATACCAACATAAATAAATACTAATATTTAATCGGTGTGGTTATCTGATGAGAATTATTAATACGTTGATTGGTAAAATGACAGACAGCGATTTAAACAAGAATTGCATGTTTTTAATAAAGGTTGACCATATATATTGAAGATGGTCAAGTCACTTACGGACACTTGAAACACCAGAGAATGCAGGTGCAGTGCTGACCCTGCAGTATAAGTTGATATTAATTTATTATTAGTATGTTCCGCAGTAATTGACTGGGTAGCCCGACTGGCGATGGTAACGACCACCGTGTATACTAAACTGGGGCCCTACCCTAGCCAAGAGCAAACGTACAGTCATAAACGCTACGCTCAGGCTACACTACGCTTGGGAGAAAGCTTTGTGATTGGTCAAAAATTTATGTGGGCGTTACAACACCGGGCTTTATTTCTTTCGTTTCGTAAGTACGCAAAGGGAGCGTTTGCATTGGTTTGCTCTTGACTAGGGCCACTGGTATAGACAGTTTATATCACGTTATGCGGTGTGTGAGTGAGGACTTCCCCTATAAATTGACACAAGACATATTTTATCCTAAAAAAAAAACAAATAAAACAAATCATATTATTATTATGACGACATTATGAAAATACCTGACGACATAACAATATGATCGATTTAATTTCCATACAGATAAATAATAGAAATTTTGGTGTACAAATATAAATTTAATTCAAACTTAATAAGTACAAGTAGTAGTCAAGCAGTAACCCAGTGTAAGTATGTATTTCATTATGAATAATGTTTTTGAAAGCCCACAAGTACACGCATTATTAAGGAATTACGAAAATTCTTAATTAAATAATCCAATAAGTCCTCCCCTGACCTCCTTTCTCTAGTATAATATAAGCTAGTTAATTTTTGTTCCTTGGTAACACCTGAGGCAATTAATTTGCTAATCAAGTCGGATACCCACTTGGCGAACAATGGATCGGTAAAATTGCAACACTTAAACTGGTTCGTTACGAATTAATGAGGTTTTTTCGTTTTAATTTTTTAATCATAAAATACAAGCTATAAATAAAATTATAAACTAACCCCTGACTGTCTATTGAACACGCTATATATTCTGTAAATAAATAAATATATTCACACATTCCATAAAGCACCATCTAGTTCTAAAGTAAGCAACTTAATGCTTGTATTATGGATACCAGACAGTTGATACACTGAATACAATATTATAAATACAAAACATCTACGCCTCAGGTACAAAGGTAAATGTTAACACATAAACATTTGCCCCTAACTGGTTTCGACCCGCGACCGCTTGGTTAACAGCTACTAGGCCACACTACTAGGGTTACTAGCCACTAGACCAAACGTGTCGTCAAAAATCTGTGTAAATTAAATTATCTTGGGTATAGGTATAGATTTGGGTGTAGGTACCACCGTATACCTAGTAATTCACACAAACACCAAATTTACTAATTTTTTTTTTTAATTTATGGTAGGTATACCAAATTTCACATCAATCGGACCTGTGGATGTTGTGACATCCGTTCGTCAACTGGGAAATGGGCTGATCTTCTTCAATATCTAAACAGATCTTCAAAAACTAAGCTAAGAAGCCTATCGATCACGTCAGCTTTCAAACAAACAAAAAAAATCGGATCAAAATCGGTCTATCCGTTTGGGTGCTACGATGCCGGAACCAATTAGATTATTGTTCGGCAGAACATTCGTATTCCGCATATCGGCATATTTTTGGAAACATATTCGGTTAATTTAGCGAATTAACATATTCCAAAATTAGCGTGTAGCTAGTATTATTCCATATTGTTTTACGATTTATGTGTGGGCTGAAACAAACACTGCCTCGTGCCTAGTGTAATCATAAATAATTTATTAATAAATTTAGAAACGCTATAATGTATCCTAACTAATATTAATTGCGAAAGTTAGTTTGTTTGTATGTTACACTTTCAAACCTAAACTACTCAACCGATCATCACTCGAAAACGGTCTAAGGTCTAACTGAAGCCGTTCTGACGAGTTGTAAAATAAAATAGAATTACATTCTAAGCGATTCTTTAGAGTCCTTTCAGAACACTCAAAGCGATAATTTAAAGTTCTTCCGATGGACGCTATGTCAATTTGTTGCATTTCATATCCCGCGCACTTTATTCGTTTTCAGAATGAAAATCTATTTACGGAGAGCGCCTGCATTGCCAATTTAACCCTTAACCTATTTTCATGACGTAACCCTTTTTATGAAATACTAACGACCCGCTCCCGGCTCCACACGGATGTAATTTATCGCTCTTTCCATTAGTCGAAAGTGTATAAACATCCTTTGAGTGCTGGTATAAAAGTTAGCACAGAAACAGACAAAGGCAGACAGCGACTTTATTTTATACTAGCTGTTGCACGCGACTTCGCCCGCGTTACTTTATAAAATATAGCCCTGTGTTACTCGCTGATAATGTAGCTTTCTATAGGTGGAAGAATTTTCAAAATAGGTCCAATAGTTTTTCAGTTTTTATTCATTAGAAACATACAAATCTTCTCTCTTCATAATATTAATACAGATATAGATTATCCACTAGCAATCCGCTCCGGTTTCACACAGATGCATTTTTTTCTGCAAATTATATATACACAAACCTATCTCGTGTATCGCTCTTTCCTTGAAGTTAAACGGAGAAACAGACAGAGGCACCAGTGACTTTATTTTATATTATGTATATCATATAAAATAATAAAAAAAAAATGCTTTTTAGTACAACTCTGAATTTTGAATTTATAATATTAGTAAATGAATATTTCCGAATTCAAGCTACTTGTTATACTTCATACGCATGAAGTCGTAGGCAAAAGTTAGTACTATTATACGTTTATAATTTAAAGATTATGACATGAAGAGTAACATACAATCTATATGAACCGAATATCTCTATTTCTCCTTTTTAGTTTACAAAAAATAAATATATATATTTGTCAAAATTTAGCCGTTTCTAGTAAATACGACCTACCTAATTGCCGAGGACTTCAACTAAACGCCTAATGAATGGAGGCTCCGTTACGTATCTACGTACAAACACAACACTGATACATATGGTTAGGTAATAATATATTGCACATATCGTCTGCGAAGCGAAGCGTATAACCTCAATTCGATTAGCCGAGCGTCTTACCAAACAGAGTACAATTTAATTAGGTCTTTTATTATGTTACCTCAGCTCCCCGTCCGCACCAACTCAATAAATACCCCCATTCCTGTTTCCCATCCGATGATTTAGAACATTGAGCAAGAAATATTTTGTAAGTCCATGTAACGATAGATAAAATACACTAGTGAGATTATAATTCACGGTTTTGTTTTGACCCTGCGACATTAATAAAATCAACTTTTTTGATCCACTTTGTATTCAACCAACCAAAAACTTACAAGAGTTGTCGTCGTCTGCTTTTTCTTTTGTACAAGCTTGTCAACGATAATATTCTTAATAGAAAACCTAGTAAGTTTGAAACTTCAACAACATCTCAAGGAGTTTGTGAGACACGACTAAAATGTTCCAATAACTTCGTCTGAAACATGTACTTACATAATGAACTGTCTTAACGGCTGTAAACAGCCCCGACAGTGATTAATAAGCAGCCCCTTTAAATCAAAACAAAGTAACGAGAAATTGCTAACAACTTTTATTAGAAAGTTTTCTGGTTCACATCAGCGCTCGTCCATCCTTATTTGCCGGGGTAGCATCCACAGCTGAAAACTCTCTAAGAAGTTATTAGCGAACACAATTTCCCGAAGCCATTACTCATTTCTGGTAAGGAGCAGGCTACGAGCGGTGCCCTCGCGGGCCGCTCTGACCCGTCAGACTCTTAATTGTGAAACCACCAGAATATTAAGTGGACGATTCGAGTTGATTTACAAGATGACTCGTAAATTGTAAGATTTACCAATAAATCCATCGCCAAAGCGACCCCACGTCGATGTAGCCGCGCTGTCGTGTCGTCCCGTCTACTCTAAAAACATTTGACTCTTGCAAATGACAGCTTTTTTTAGCACGTTATTAACGCGCCGTGATTCTGCTGCGACTTATCTAATCTTAGCATATACAGGGCGTTCCAAAACTGTGCGACATGAAGGGACCTTAAAGTACCTTAAATATCGTAGATACGATATTTTGCTGAAAGAAGACTTTATATTATTTTTAAAAATTAGTAATACTGCATTCAAAGATTTTCTTTGCATTCAAACTAGCGACTAGCGACCCGCCCCCAGCTTCGGACTGAATTGAAATTTTCAAAAATCCTTTCTTGTTTAGAACTCCCCTTTTACTGAACACCAAATATAGATAGAAGAAATACATATTACATCGCCATATTAAATATTATAATAATAATTGTTCATCAATGAATATTAGTTCCAAAATTGTTTGTTGGCAACAACTTTGGCCCCATTGGACATTGTTAAAAGTTTGACAGGCGACGGACATCTTCCATTGCTATCGTGGAATACAATTAGAGTTGCGGTAAGTTCGACAATATCGTGATTGGTACGTCCCTAGGGTTTGCAAAAATATCGACCATTACTAGAACGAATTCAATACATTACCGATTAGAAACGAGAATAGAACAAATTTTACCTAGGTATTAGACGAAGAAGATTTATGTAGGTATATAATACGCAGAAATTGTATTTTGCACGTTCCGCGTTTTGTATATTTTGCTATTTATACATTCTGCTACGCATTTTGTACATTTTGAGTGTGGTGCACATTTTGCTTCTTGTACATTTTGCTATGGAGGGTCCGTGCGAAAACGGGGCGGGTCACTAGTGTTTTATAAGATATGTTCTACGTGTGTAACTTGTGTAAACCTGTGGTCGGTCTGTTCACCTGTCACTTAACATATCCCTCTCATGTGAAGCCAATCAACTGTGGAACTCAACTCTTATTTCGCTAACCACAAACCTGATTTAAAGTCACTGCAGTTGCAGCTTAATTTATATATTTTTTTAAATTATTATTAAAAAAACGAATAGAGGTTTTGAATAACAAAATGTGAGCTATACCACATCGTTTTTATTTTTGGATGCATTCAATTGGAGATAGTCATTGAGATTTAGCCATAAATATGCTATTTTAGCCTGTGATAAAGGTGCTATTTCAACATCATACAGAAACATCATTAACATTAAAAAAATGGATTGTTGGACAACATATTTCAATTTGCAGAAGACTGTTGAGACCGAGTACTAGGGCTACTTTGATACTTTTGTCCTTTTATACCCTTATGGATTTAGAATGGAAAATTATTTCTGGAATTAGTATGTGACATTGACAATACGGGCAATAGCTAATTTATCGAATTTGTAATTTTGTTCTATATTCAAAATACTGTTGACTTAATTCGTACATGAACATCATCTCAATGCTTTGATGTGTTTATTTGGCTGTGCATAACTAGATCCAGTTTCACGCTCCAACGAGGTTACACGAGATATCCTCGTATACCTTTGATACATACGCGTACAAACGCTATGTAAATTTACCTCGCAGAGCAGGTACTTACATGTATATTTATTTAAGCAATATAACTTTGAAGGATAACAGTATTTATTCTTACTGTTTTAATATGACGAAAAGTTTATATTTACTATAGATTATTTCCATAGTTCTTCCTAATCCTTTGTCCTTAATCTTACTAAGATCGGCAGCGCGTTGGCAACACCTATGGCGTTGCTTGTACCTATCACCTTAGACCTTCAAACTGTCTGACAACCTATACACAATAATAATAATATGCTACTCGATAATATGCTATAATTAAAATAATGTTAACAAGTGTATTATGTATATTTTAAGAAGCTTGGAAAATTGAGATCTTGGAGGGTCTTACTATAATAATATTTGTAAATATTCTGTGGATTAAAATAAAATTGAGACTTATTAAATCGGTTTGTTATAAAAAAAAATTATAGTAGAATATTATATAATCCCGATATTAGTACGAGTACATCCACGTATAATTCTCGATCTCAATCAATCAATCAATGACACTTGTTTAACTAATGATTGGACGAATATACAATATGTATGGTTCTATATACATACATTATACATAAATTGTATATGTACTTAAAATAAATTAAACAGTTTCCTCGGTGGATTGTGTCATAAGATAACATAAAGTTATAAATAATATTCCAGACATAAACAAAAAGATAATATTATACGTATGTTAAAAGTTGGGTGAACTTGTAATTATGAGTAACTAGCTGGTGCCCGCGACTTCGTCCGCGTTCTGGATGAAAGGTACCCTATGTCCTTTTTGGAGTCCCAGACAACGTGTATGCAAAATTTACAACGCCATCAAGGGAATTCTGTTTGAAGCAATGTAGTACTCTAATTCATCTAATCTCACTTCGAATAATGGAAAAAGTCTGTTAACAGATGGCACTACATGTTAGTTATAGTTTATAAAATTACGTGTTAATAAAATTAAAGCTGCTGCCCGCGACTTCGCCCGCGTAACTTAGTAAATTATGTACTTAAACCTTCCTCGAGAACCACTCTACCCATTAGTGAAAACCGCATTAAAATCCGTTGCGTAGTTTTAAAGATCTAAGCATACAAAGGGACATAGGGACAGAAAAAGCGACTTTGTTTTATACTATGTAGTGATGAGTAGCCGTTGTGCTACGGCGTAGAAGTGCTACGGCGTAGGTAAGCACTACAAGTGCCACGACAAGTGTTTTCACAGTTGCTACACACAAAATAATGCGGGAAATGTTTGGCGTAGAATCGTGTTCTATAATAGGTATATTCTATTTTTTATATTGTGATAAATGTCACCCAACTATAATAAAAAAGTCGAAAGTGAATCATGGAGTTTGTTTGTTACGCTTTCGTGCTTAACTATTGAAGCGATCATAATGAAATTTTGCATACACGTTACCAGTAGTACAGAAAAGAATATTCGGTACCTTTAAAAAAAGTACTGCTCCCGAACGACGACAAGAATCATGACAAAGACAAAGACAAGATCGACGCAGACAAGAATTTTTAACCTTTATTTTAAATAACAATTATAATGGTATTAAACGTTTAATTGTTGAAATTAAAGGTTTAGGTATTCTCCATTAAATTGACAAGATTATTTTTTAAATATACATTTTACCAAAAAAGAATATAGGTTACATCTAATGACATCACGTGGTGATATTTAAGCTGGTAGTAATTATGAATAAAACGGATATATCGTTTGTTTAATCTTTGATTTGTTGAATTTGTCTTTACCCCAAATAGCAGAAAATCTATTAAAATAACGGAAATTATCAAGATTTTTTTTGTCATTTAATACATTTTGAACAGCTATTTGAGGTGGTAAGAACTCTTCTATTTTTTTTTCCTGAGGGCGGCAACATCAAAGGAATTGTCCACAAATTCACTATTAACTTTTGCACTATTTCCTAATTGTGACCAAGAGTAGAAATTCGGGTGCATACCGGGGTGCGGTGATAGGTGCGGGAGGGGACCTCGGAACAGATTATAAAGTTAGGCCATTAGTAACAGTTTCGAACTTGAAACAGTTGAATATCATAACAGAGTTACTCTATTTGGAAGAGACATTTCTAAATTCAATTTACTTTAGCTTTACCTATATATAATTGTTAATATCTTAAAAATTAGTAACGAGGACAAAGTCGGTAGCAAAAGCCTTAGTTCGTTTTTTACCTTTGTGCTAATACCTTTAGTTTAACAACTTTTGATTAAATAATAAAATTATGTAGTAGCAGAAAACACATTTTAGTTGAGAATTATACTTCTGAAATTCGAAAGAAACAACCGGTCTTTAACAAAGCAAGAATTATTGCAGAAATAGACTATTTCCAAGGTTTATTTGAAAAATGAGGACAATGAGGGCAAATCAACTTAAAGACCGCTATTTTCTGTAATATCTTCGTAAAAAAAAAAAAAAACAAATTATACAATTTTCAACGCTGATTAATTAATGTTATAATAATTACTGAATAGAATTAATGAGAAAATTTTAACGATTTTCTTTCAGATTAGGTACTATATTACAATTTTCACAGGTTGGTGAGCAACCACAAGAAGAAGAAAAGAAACTATTACAAACTAGCTATTGCACCCGACTTCGTCCGCCTAAAAAAATATCCTATGTTACTCGCTGATAATATAGCTTCCCAACAGTGAAAGAATTTTTCCAATCGGTCCAGTAGTTTCGGAGCCTATTCAAATCAAACAAACGAGCAAACAAACAAATTTATAATATTATAATATTAGTAATAATATTAGTAAGTATAGATAGTATAGATGATGCATGATAGACATTTCCATTAAAACAATCATATTATACATCTATGTTGGTATACTTGCAGATGAGAGTTCCAGGTGCTAGCTCCCAGCAGGACCGCGTCACGTATTAAGTGCAATAACAAAGGACGTCGCCGTCTCACTAGTTAGTGCGGATGTTTCTTCGCCAGAAATATAGTTTAACTTTACAACTTTGAGCTAAGACTCATACGGATTTCTCGTAACGTACGTTTCTCTGTGTATTCTTCCAGATTCCTTATTACCAATTAGACAATATTGTATGAGAAAGTAACTTGAAAAGATTTCTTGAAGACATATAAAGTGGCAAACAGACAGGCGACCTATTTGACGGTATGAGGCTACTGGAGCTCATAAATACACAAGACTATAATAATAACAAGCAACGCCTATTGGGTTATGAGTTTATTCTTAGGTTATGAACAATGAAAGATTTAATTTGGCATAAATTATATTATTTATTTAGCTGGCAAGTCAAATTTAAAAGGCTTTTGCGTAAGAAATAATAAAGTAGACCACAAATTAAATTCATTTTTTCTGGTATGCCTTAACATCATTCTGCCTACGTGGTGGAATTCATAATTTTGGATGAAAGCCAGAAGTTTATTCGGACATGTTCTTGACTTGGTCTAGTTCTTGCTTTTCAACAATCAATTGTGCAATATCACGATTTCCAATACCAATCAAACCGCCCGAGTCGTCATTTTTACGACAAAATAATAAACCGATTCATCATCTGTAAAATTTTCAAAATCGTGTAAGAATGGATAAGGTAACAATTTTATTTGAAAGGTGCTCTAGAAGATCTGACGCTAATTCTGCAAACATTGACTGGGCACTAAAAACTTTCACATCGGTCTCTCCCTTCTCGCCAGCAAGTAACGAAAACAAATTAACAAATTGGCGACGTAAATCAACATTCAATCGTGTACGAATAGGGTAAAACTAATCTTAATTAATCTTAACCTCCACACAAAATCTGGCTTTGACAGTTTTGGTAGATATAAGCTTATGCTTTTCGTTTTGTAATTTCTACCAGAAGAACGACAATCTAAAAGCCTGGGCTAGAATTTTTACATAATGTCGATTTTAAAAATAGGAACGTCTCAACCACACAAGTGGCCTTAATCGTGCCCGATGTAAGCCTCGCTATTCTTACTTGAAATAATTACTGTGAACCAGCTGTTCGTAACTTCCAAACCATTTAGTTTCATCCACCTTTCGGGTCATTTAGCTGGCATGCTCAGTAATTGCATTACGCGATCGAAACTAGCGAATGCAGCGTTAATGTGATGTAAAGGATTTGTGATTTGGTCAAGGAAAAAGTTTGCGACAAACAATTAAAAGTGAATTGACAGAGGTTCGCAAGACGAGAAAGTTAAGGGTATTCGTATTCACTAATGGAAAAAGCGATAAACGAAGAAGTTTTGCGTGTATAATTCGCAGGAAAAAATGCATGCGTGCAAAGCCAGGGGGCAAGTCGCTAGTTATTTATATCACATACGATACGATAACTTCGTGAGTCCATCCAGTTATAGTAAACTTACATGCAATGCCGTCGGTTTTTATGGAGTTGTGGAGTTCAAAAGGTCACTTTACATTTTTTTAATTTTTTACTTACGATGAAAGATTACAAGCAGGTAAACGTATCGTAAAGAATTATTTTTTTTTATTTTATTTATTTATTTACAATATAACATGGTACATCATTACAGGATAATTCCTAATTCGATGTATCTGTACATTTTTATACCTACATATAAAATAATTATCTACATAAATTATAAAAATTACAAATTTTTTTAAAATATATCCAAGTATACTTATTATAAAGGTCTTGACACAGCATATATGTCTAAAGCTAACGGACGATCCTATCGACTCACAAGTTCAAAATAAATCATCAATAGTGTAACTGAATTTATTGACCACACCAAATTAGACTATAGTTGACTACTCAACAGTAATGACATAATGAAAGGCTTGGAAAAGCGTCGAGTCAGTCAATAGAGCGCTTCACTTGTCCATATTAACCAGCTTTAGCTGTTGCTTTTATTAAGCGCCCACAGATGATGACAATAACGTTAAATGTGAGGCTAATTTCTGATATCGATTTAGGGCTTGCTTCATCTACACTATGCGCACAATTTGCATGCAATGCCAAACACGAGCCATCTAAATTCTGATCATTACTACGGTCGGATTAGCTTGTGAACTAATCTCGTTGACTGCCGATGCCTTGCCGTGATCATTTCGGGTAACGACCCATTGCTAGGGATTTCATGCGGCCACTGTAGATTCAGTATTCGCGCTTGAGAATCACTAGACAATTTGGGCCTGCACATTTTCTGGTATACTAAAACCAATAATACTCAATTTAGACAGATATTGAGAAAAAAATTGTGAGTGTACTTTGTAATGGCGTGGCACACTACGTTACTCAGTTATAAACTATCCTTCAGAAGATTACCATAAAAAATCCACAAAAAGCTTTACTTAACCCTGAGCCACCTATTATTAAGTGTATTGGTAAAATAAAGCAGACTACCTCATGAAAAAAAATATATTTTAGATTTAAGTAAAGCTCAGCTAGCTATGGCTATTATATACACAGCCAGACAGCTAGGGAAAACAAGTGCAGTGCCGATCCTGACAGGATAAAGGATAAGGGAGAAGGTGAGAATAGAGGGAACCTGATACCAGGCTGTTAAAAATTTATACCACTAGTGCGTTACGGTAATACGGTAATAGATTTTAATCCAATCAACTGAGAAGCGTGTCCCATACGTCGCACGGTCTGGTCGCTGGTCGCTGGCTGATTGGAAACGCTTTAATTAAGAGAATGGAGGGCTGCCCGCAACTGTTCCAGTGCACGCCCGAAGGGAACTACTCACAAATGGATTAGTCTAGAACACGTTTCATTGACTTAGTTGCAAAGGAATTGCATTTGGAGCACAGTTCGCGTGAGTTTAGTTTGTAAACACAACATATATTATGTGTTCAGTCAGAGCTCCGGTTGATTTTGTGCTGCGGTGGAAATACACATTGGCAATTGTGTAGAATTTGTGATATACTCGTACATTCTGAATACAGGAATGTTTAAACTGAATTGAATGGGAGGAATAAACGTATCTGTGTTTTCGCGTTTTTGTTATATTTTAATAATACACCCGTCAATAGCAAGCCACTAGATGTGATGATAATAGAACCAAATTTTTGGGGCGGCCACTTTGTCAAATCTAACAGCCAACAAAAACAAAGAATAGGCACAAAATACTATGAAAAAATTGTAATGCTTTGCCATATCGTCCTAAAATTTGCGCCGGCCTTAAACACAGATGTGTTTAAGGCCGGCGCAAATTATCTAAGCATTTCTTCTTACGTTTCCGTCAAGCGGAGGGGTAATATCGATGACCACTGTCCATAATTATTAGATAGACGCAGAGCTTACAGAACATGATTTAATTAATTATCTTACTACACCTTGGTAACGTTTGAACAGCAGAATCTTCATTATATCTTTTTATATATATATTGGTTCTGTATATTGTATTTTAATTTGCTTAGAAACTGCTTTTAGTATAATTGTATGCAAACTATATTCGCTGTTAACTGTTTAAGTATGAAAATTGGTGCAATAACCTCAACGAATAATTCTGCGGAGTGAAATTGCTTCGACTGTCCAGATAAGGTAAATGTACAAAGGTATTTAATGCAGATTGTGTTGTCTGTGTTTATTTCATATCATTACTTTTAAGTGTCTAATTCTCCAACTGCAAATCAAATGTGAGGTTTTATTATGCTACAAGAATGAAGAAGATAATGTTCTGTATTATTCCAACTAAATCTGTCTACCAAAGAAGTTCATTAGACTAAGAAGTTCATTAGACTCGGAGGAATAGAAAGAAGTATTTGGTGTTTTTTAAGATATCTTATCTACATCTTATCTACATCTAATCTTTATCTACATCTAATATAATATTATAAAATAAAATCGCTGTCCACCATTGTCTAAGATTTGTGAAAGAGAAACAAACGAAGTAAGTAGCAAAATATTGCTTCCATGCGAATCCGGGGCAAGTCGTTAGTTTTGCAATAGATTATGAAGAAAAGGCTGTAATCACCTGGTAACCGTCATTTGGTAAGGATTTTTTACGATCCTTGTTCTTAGATCATTAATACACAAGATTCTGGGTCACTAAAAGTGGCATAGTAGAATATCACCACACTCACAGCTTGGGGTGATATTTCAAATTAGTTGCACAAAGTTGTCCTTAAGGTGAACACGTGTTACGACTTGAATTATTATTACTAAATGTTAAGGTTTAAATCAGTCATGCAACTTTTACATTATTTATCTTTTTACCAGAAATTAACGAGAGAAAGTGATAGAGCATGTATAAAAAATTTATCTTTTTACCAGAAATTAACGAGAGATAGTGATAGAGCATGTATAAAAAAATCCAGTGGACACTTTTTCGTAGTGATTTTGTTTGAGACTGAATCTTGTGTTTTAATTATCTAAGTCCTTGTTGAAACGTGTAATGTTCAACATGTTAATAGTTGATGCTGCTGCAGACGCGGTCAAGAAGCGCAACATACACAAATACCAAATAGAGATATTTAGTACCAGCTACATTTTTATCAACTTCTGTGTTAAATCGTGGGAAGAGAGAGGCTAGTTTACGTGGTACGCCATCGGTTTGCAGTTGCAGTTGTTGGCGCGGAGGTACCACTGCGACTATCCCGCGGTGGTCTTTAATGTTTGGGTTATATCTGCCGTCCGGTTATAAATAAGTATAGATCAATGGTCGTTTTTATAATTGGCCGTAGCACGACACGGCACGGCACGTTTTTACCGTCACGGTAAGATAGGAAAGCAAAATGTATGTAATTGTATGCAGACACTTTTAATTTATCATCTACGGCACGGCGTCGACTGCCACAAAAATATTTACTTGAGACGCCCACGGTATTACCGTGCCGTGCCGTGCTGTGCTACGGCAAATTATAAAAATAAGTATAGATAGATCAATGGGTACCTGTTGAGTGCTCGGAAGGTGATCCGAAGAGGCTGGGGGGGCGGGGGCTGTGGTGGGGCGGAGCGTCGTCGCCGGTGGCCGATGGGCTCATACACAGCTGCTTGCCAATGACGCACGAACGGTGTCAGAGACAGTCCTGGAATTAAAAAAAACTATGATTAGAACATCAAATGTTGGAAATAAAATTAAAATGTTGGTGTAGTTCTATATGTACTCATATTTTAAAAAGAAAAGATTTGTTTTTTTTTTGTATGTAATGAATAAACGTTAAAAACTTCTAGACGGATCTCTGAGTAAAGTGTCAAATAGGCTAACCGCCATTTAAAGTCACTGGTAAGAAAGCGTAGGTACGAGTTTCACCATCTTCGAGTAGCATTACTCCGGGGTAATTTTAATGAAATTGACACAAGATACTCGTAACATTTACTCGCCAATTAGCGTTACTTGAAAAGTAACTAATCAACACTTTACTTGTGGTTGGTGAAAGAGGCCCTTAGACTGTATAATTGAAAAATCTAAATGTACACACGAAATTAATATTTTCATTAGCGTATGGCAGGTGAACCGAGAAACATTTGCATAATAATAAACCGTTAGTTAAACCACTCGAAGAGCTCGCTGCCATTTTAATTAACAACTTCCCGCGGCTCCTCCGACGCGATTGATTGACTACAATTAAATAATAATATCGCGGGTACTGATTAATATTGTTCTCAAGCTCAAGATATAAGGAAGAAAACATATTATGCTCGTGGTAAGTTTATATAATAGTAGCGACCCGCTCCCGGCTTCACACGGGTGCGACGAAAGGTGTATTTGTGTCTTACACTTTCATGAGGTTTTGCATAATGTTATCAGACATAGTACATATATATAGTATATACATAATATAAAACTACATAGTATAGGTACTTTTTATGCAGAATTAAAGTAATTCTCCTCGAGAGATCAGTAAGACAATTAAAATAAAACTAAATAAATTAAACACAACCAAAATCAAAATATTTATTAATTTATCAATTAGGTTTCTCCAAAAGCCAAAATGACTAATAAGAAGAAACTTCGAAAGAAACTCAGGTTACTATTCTTTTTGTCATCTTTAAAATATAAAATATATATTATAATATAAAATAAGAAATATAATGATCAATTAAGATTGAATAATTTTTTTAACACTTGAGAATAAGCTAGTTCAAAATATACCCTACGAAAGTATAAGAACCAATTATTATGGGGGACATATCGAATACCGTAACCCACTTTCCTGTCGAGTTACAAACGTTTCGCCAGAAATATGAGCCTCTACTTTTGCACGTAATTGCTGGAAAATCAAAAGCGATATATTTTCGGTAAACGTGGAGTCTTGTAAGATTTACACACGACAGAAGTCTGGAGTTAAGCGATTACGATTCGGAGCGAACGTATATAAAGATGTAAAGTGGCTGGAACCTGATTATTACCTGAAATAATATACCTAAAGTTGAAACAAATAAAATTAGTGTGCTTGTGTTTTCAAAAATAAATGTTTATTCTTATAAACTTTGTATAAAACTTTTATTAGCACATTAGAAGAATAGAAACGTCCACTTTTGAGTGTCATTTTGTTTTCTTGACTTGACCTTCTTTAGTAGGGAGACGAGAATCGAAGCTAGTATTTATTTACAGTAAAAAATTAAGGTTTTATTGTAAAAACTGTGAAAACTGTGCACGAATATATAGCATCTAAATAACCTCAAATGACGAGGTTTTACATTGTTAGGTAAATCAAGTAATCCTATCTAATATCATAAATGCGAAGATAGTTTGCTTCGTTACTAAACCTACTCGTGAAATTTGAATTCTATGAAATGAAATTTTTCACACACACTTTCAAGGATACAGAATAAGGACATAGGGTAACTTTTATCCACAAAAAATGCTGATCCCGAGGGTACTGATGTAAAATTTTTTTTTTTTTGAGAAATAAAGATTGAATATTATTCTAATAACTTAAGAAAAATGGGCGCAGTAGAAGTTGCGGTCATGTTCAAAGACAAATTTTCTTTTATTAGTAGCCCCTTCCATCCCTTTACGTTTCCATGTGGTAGATTATACGCATTAGATTTTACAATGGAACTTCGTGTATTGTAAAAGTAAAACGCTAGAATAAATCTTGGATTGGCTTTTGCGATGGCGATTTTCAAATAAATGCACTAAAGTATATCTCAGGAATGAGCGTGGATAGTTTACTCACGTAGATATGGCAGACTGGCTGGAAAGAGTATAATTTTGGCCAACATTCGGAGAAGGACGTGCACTGCGTCAGCGTGTACGAACGTGACTTCCTTCTGATGCATGTTCTATTACAGTTTTGATGTAAACCGCGGTTGGTTTTCCAACAAATAACACACTACACTGTCTCTATCTGGTGTTTCTATTATGCAAATTAGACACATATATAATATGTTTTTAGAAGTTTAGAGTCAGTAATAATACTTAATATGTATATCGTCAGTGCATAGCAATTCAAATATAAATCATTTCGCAATACGAATATCATGTCCTAAAGTTATAGAATAAAATTTCCTGGAAAATTAAATTCCTAACATTAGTGAAAAATTTAAGAATTTTGATACGGTTTACACTATTGTAAACGAGGAACATTAATTTCTGTATATAATTTGAGAAATAAAAAAGGAGCGATTCGGTAGTGTGTTACATAATAAAATATCAGAAGATTTCAACAAGTAAACGAACTTTTTATCAACTTTTTTTTAATACTTTTTAATTAATAATCACAATTGTAACCCTAATTTGTAATTGTTAACAAATTTTAATACAATTTACTATTGAAATTCTTTTACCTCAACAAATTGTTATCGCAAAGGAGACGAGACGAGACATCCATCTTTTTAATGGACATTGTGCACGGCATGCAATTAAGATTGAAACCCGCCTTTCGGTTTGTTCTGTATTCCGAGGTTGTATTATATATCAATCTAGTCTGTAAAATTATGTATAAGCTAAGGCTGTGGCATACGCAAAATTGGGAAAAATGACAAAGTACTTATGTAAGTATGTACCTACATATTATATATTACAAATAATGCTGCATTTATTTATACAGCAATTTTTAACCCACTTCTCCTGCAAATTTCACTCAAATGAAATATTCCTTTAATTTTTTAAAAGAAGCGAATCTGCATTTAAATATTTAAAAAATACGTTTGTCACAAATACGCCCGGGAATCGAACTGGTTACAAACCCGAAAAAATAACAGCCTGTTCTTTTATGGCATCAATCGATAGGAATCAAATCTCTACCAAACATAAATAAATATATTTTGATCTTGTATAATGTAAATTGTATGGTAGGTATATTCGTCGTACTTTTTATGATTTCTACCTTATGACCCAGAAACCTTATGCGTTGGGACCGTTATGTCACCGTTATATTTTTTAAATATTCCACTTAAAAAAAAAACAATCATTACAAAGAAATGACGCCACCTACGCCGAATGGTTCGGACTCGTTTTGGGAAGCGGGTTATTGTGGTTACAAAGTATGACATCTGATAAAATAACTTTTATATGAGTTGTAACATGTTGGTAGTAGTTGGTTTTACATCTTTTTTATTTTTGTTATTCCATCATTCCGACGACACGTTTGGTCTAGTGGCTAGTGACCCTAGCTGTTAACCAAGCGGTCCCGAGTTCGAATCCCGCTAGGAGCAAATTTTTATGTGTTACCTTTTACCTTTGTACCAGAGTCATGGATGTTTTGTATTTATAATATGTATGTATTTACAAAAAAAAAGTATTGTATGTAGTATATCAACTGTCTGGTATCCATAATACAAGCATTAAGTTGCTTGCTTTGGAACTAGATGGTGCTGTGTGGAATGTGTGAATATTTATTTTAAATATTTTATTTATTTCACTTTGTTTCTTTGAAATAAAGTCCGTAAATACAATTAGCATTAAGTAATTCCCTCCTGGCTGAAATCTCATCAATAAATAATTTACCATTAAGAAGAGAGTTTTGGGAAGTTACGGCAAAGTCCTTTGAATTAATAACGCGAATGCCCCCGCATGGTAAAATAACGGTGTATTAAGCTTTAGAAGATGAAAAATAAAATCAGTGACACAATTCAAAAATATAAATAATTCGAGGCGACAGTAACCATCTACTGTTAAATAGATCTGCCTGTCGTATTTACCTTAAAAAAATCAGGTAAAATGAATGTTAAATTACAGACAATGGATTTACCCATCAAAGCCAATACGGATTACACGTTGACAATGCTGTGTAAAAGGTTCAGATTTTTATTTTTAAAACAAAACAAGTGAAATACAACCGAAGGCTCGATAATAATGGCCTGTAATTTGTCTCTTTCTAATTCCTTACAGTTGGCAAGGGATGCAATATCTAATGGAAAATCCATTTATGCTGAACCGGAGCCACTTGAGTACACTGCGACTACTTTAATAAGATCCCCCATACTCTCAGCTCTCCATAAAGAAGTGAAGCAGACGTCGAAGGTAATCAATGGACGGGCAAAGATCCCCTGTTATTGGACGCATTATATAAGGTTCACTATCCTCCAGTCTGTTTTCATAGGAATTTTGCATCACGCTACTTGAAATTCATGCTATTCATGACGCATACATGACTAGAAGTTTTGAGAGTTCATAGGTAGGTGAAGTTAGAAACCAATCAATACAAAAAAGTGGATGAAAATCATATACTGGAACTTAGCAGGGACATTTTGTTTTTTCGAAAAACTGAACATTGTGCTGACTTGTGCTAGATTTGTGCTGCGTTGTGCCGTAAACCGCGAGTCTCGATCTCAAAAACCGGAGCGGTAATGACGAAAAATCGATTTTTGCCTCAGCATGGACACTTTGTTTTTTCGCAAATCTAATAAATGTGCTGCATTGTGCTAGGTTTGTGCTGAAGTGTGCTGCAAACCGTTTTCGATTATCTCAAAAAACAAAGCCGGTATAGGCAAAAAACGAAAAAAATATTTTGTATGGCAGCATGGACACTTTGTTTTTTCGAAAATCTAATGAATGTGCTGCATTGTGCTAGGCTTGTGCTGGAGTGTGCTGCAAACCGTTTTTGATTATCTCAAAAAACAGAGCCGCTAGAGGCAAAAACATTTTGTAGGCATCATGGAACTTGGCATGGACACTTTGTTTTTTCGAAAATCTAATGAATGTGCTGCATTGTGCTAGGTTTGTGCTGGAGTGTGCTGCAAACCGTTTTCGATTATCTCAAAAAACAGAGCTGCTGTCGGCAAAATTGTTTTCTAGGCAGCAAGGAACTTGGCAGGGACATTTTGTTTTTTCAAAAATCTAATGAATGTGCTGCATTGTGCTAGGTTTGTGCTGGAGTGTGCTGCAAACCGTTTTCGATTATCTCAAAAAACAGAGCTGCTGTCGGCAAAAATGTTTTCTAGGCAGCAAAGAACTTGGCATGGACATTTTGTTTTTTCGAAAATCTAATGAATGTGCTGCATTGTGCTAGGTTTGTGCTGGAGTGTGCTGCAAACCGTTTTCGATTATCTAAAAAAACAGAGCCGCTACAGGCGAAAATGTTTTCGGGAGCTTGTGCTTCTTAAAATTACTTATACTATCTTAGCCTAAGTCTTTGTGTATTTGGCCAGTACCAGGACTTGATTTTTGGTCGCCCAGATACCCCAGAAACAGTTTGGGGTAACCAAATAGGGGGAGGAAGGGTCTTAAAGGAAAGAAGACGGTTTAGGGACGAATTTCGAAAAAAAAAATTAAGAAAATTAAGAAATAACGCCAAAACTAAATTAATTTAAAATCTCAAGCAAAACTGGGTGTAGTAGCAGTGAAGCACGACAGGCCCCCGGACAGGTCTCGTCGAGGCCTATCCAACGACGTATCGCACACCTATCTGCTACAAAGGACAAAGGAGTTATGCGGATTTCAAATTTTTGCAGTTGAAGCCGAGTGAGGATAATAGTATACACGCCAAGTTGGGAAAAAAGATGGTAATTTTCCAAATCCAATTAAGCGTCTCACTGAATTTAAGCGCCTCTGGTTGCTGATAAATAGCGCTTAAATATCTTAAAATTGAATCCAGTGGACACGTCCGGGTGCAGGCGATAGTTTAGCCGCGGATCAACTTAGTGTGGTTTGGTGCTGTTGTTTTTCTGGGGTATGCTGACGTCCAGCCGAGTCCGATTCTGGAGTGGCTTGTGTTTTCTTATACAGTATTCCGAGAGGATTCCGTTGGTGCAGTTACTTTTCTTCTCCGACGCTCCTGGACCCCAGGACAGCCGTAGACACTTTTAGTATCACCAGTTCACAGGACCCCTATGTTCGGTGCCCTGTAACTCTGGACCATGATGTCTAAATTTTTCGATTCTTTCAGTTTTCTCACTTTTTTGGCAAGATCTTTCTAATGATGTCAATTTTATTGCTAAATTTTAAATTTTGAAGAAATTTGTTTTGATATTTATATTACGTAAACCCCACAATTCACGATTCACGAATGTTATGGTATGAATTTATAAGATGATATTTTTGCTTGTATCTTCGTGAATATTGGGCCGATTTTAATGATTTTTACACTAAAAAATAGATATGGAGCTCTTCTTAACGACTTTTTTCCTTAGGGAAGCACACACATCATTTTCGCCTCTAGCGGCTCTGTTTTTTGAGATAATCGAAAACGGTTTGCAGCACACTCCAGCACAAACCTAGCACAATGCAGCACATTCATTAGATTTTCGAAAAAACAAAATGTCCCTGCCAAGTTCCTTGCTGCCTAGAAAACAATTTTGCCGACAGCAGCTCTGTTTTTTGAGATAATCGAAAACGGTTTGCAGCACACTCCAGCACAAACCTAGCACAATGCAGCACATTCATTAGATTTTCGAAAAAACAAAATGTCCCTGCCAGGTTCCTTGCTGCCTAGAAAACATTTTTGCCGACAGCAGCTCTGTTTTTTGAGATAATCGAAAACGGTTTACAGCACACTCCAGCACAAACCTAGCACAATGCAGCACATTCATTAGATTTTCGAAAAAACAAAGTGTCCATGCCAAGTTCCATGATGCCTACAAAATGTTTTTGCCTCTAGCGGCTCTGTTTTTTGAGATAATCAAAAACGGTTTGCAGCACACTCCAGCACAAGCCTAGCACAATGCAGCACATTCATTAGATTTTCTAAAAAACCAAGTGTCCATGCTGCCATACAAAATATTTTTTTCGTTTATTGCCTATACCGGCTTTTATTTTTTGAGATAATCGAAAACGGTTTGCAGCACACTCCAGCACAAACTTAGCACAATGCAGCACATTCATTAGATTTGCGAAAAAACAAAGTGTCCATGCTGAGGCAAAAATCGATTTTTCGTCATTACCGCTCCGGTTTTTGAGATCGAGACTCGCGGTTTACGGCACAACGCAGCACAAACCTAGCACAAGTCAGCACAATATTCAGTTTTTCGAAAAAACAAAATGTCCCTGCTAAGTTCCAGTACATATGAAAATCCATTTTCTTCTAATATCATACCTACTTTTGGTGGTGATAAGAATTTTGAAGTTATTATGGTTTCTGATTACGGTCAACTTGATGGTATGTGGCCACCGTCGCCTAATACACAAGCAACACCACAAATGCTGCAATGTAATGAGTGTTGTCGACTTTAAGCAGTTATTACACTTTTCAATTTGTAGGAAACCAATTTAGGAACCTAAGTAGTGAACTTAGTGATCACACTACACTAAATCGATTTCTAAATCGAAGACATACAGTTGAAAATAGATAATAGAATCTAAAATCTAAATTGGATCCAATCTGTTCTAACTGCGATTACACCTTCCGATTTCCTAAATTGGCTTCCTACAAATTGAATAGTGTAAAAACCGCTTTAGTAAGATTAAGGATAAGGGTACATAAGGGAAAGGGTTAATGGACTCCTTAATGGGTTAATGACATCCCTTACTCACTTACCGAAAAACAGACCACATGTTATTTCACTGTGGTCTTATGTAAGGGTCACTGTTATTTCACTGTGGTCTTCTGTAAGGGTCACTTGAGCCAGAAGGCCGTTTGAAGTAAGTGGCTTCTACTATGTTTTCTGTTCCAAATTAAATTGAATTCCACCATAAAGTGACAGTGCTTATTGCGTTCCGCAGTCTTCAATCAAAGGGCAGTATTCTGGCAACAGTAACAAGAACCAATTTCCTTATTCTCATTAACTTTATCGTATTTCCTTCATACACCTCTTTATTATCGCATGATCTATAATAGGTATATATAGGTGATAGCTATCCACTGAGCTTCGAAAGAATTTTTAAACTATCTTTATTAGACTTCAGCCGAAGTAATAAAGTCTATTTTGCTAAGGTCAACAACTCGCTAAGGTTGACGCCTTGACTTCTAAATGCCTATTTTTTCTTTTTTTGGCGAGTCAGCAACGCGGCTAATAAGCATTCAAGCCGCCTTCATTAAGCCACAGGAGTCTGGTGAGGGAGACTATTGATTTTATTCAGCTCTAATAAAGGTAAATTTGCCTCGAAACGACATTCAGTGAGGTTTCAAAAGAAACCTCGCTATTGCAGTCTCTTTGTCCTGTCCGGAGGCAGCCGACGCAATTATTAAAGGGCTGCCATCAAATCTCTTTGGAGGCTATAACTTCATTCAACCGACTTATATTTCAGCTACCTTTTGAGCCTTGTTATGACTTACTCCATTGCTTCGCACTATTTTATTTTTAAAGAATATTTAAGTCGATGAGCCTGATAGGTATTTTTTTCAGCACATTTTCACTTTTTCTAGTAGTGGCAGTCATAAATTGGATAACCCGTCTGGCGGCAGTAGCCACACCCTTACATAATATCTCATAGGCTTTGTTGCCATTTCAGATTCAAATACAGCAATGAGTAGGCATAGGTATTAGTTAGAGAATCTGTCCAAGACAGTATCTCAAATGGAATGTTACAAAGAATTTTCGAAGTATATTTTAGCGACAAAATAGAGGAAACCATTTGTATAATAATGCATAGTACCGGCATAACTGTCGAGCAAGTAAACGGTATTTCTGTAGACGGAATACTTGGCATCGTATCGATGCTTTCGGGAATCAGTAGTTAGCTACCATTCACATTCCGATAGGAGAACGTACATAAAACCCCTACCGTAAGTGTTCACGGTATATTCGTCTGACTCTATACCAAATATCAACCTTTACACAAATGATATTTATTATGAAATCTACAACAATACGCTATATAAGACTACTAGCTGGTGCTTGCGACTTCGTCCGCGTAGAATAGTTATTTTGGTAATCATTTGGGTATCTCGAACGGTTTTCGCAGCGCACGCAACGGAAGCCCTCAAAGATGAATAATTTTCCCCGTTTTTTCCACATTTTCGACTGTTTCTTCGCTCCTATTAGTCGCAACGTGATGTTATATAGCCTAAAGCCTTCCTCGATAAATGATCTATCCAACACAAAAATAATTTTTTAATTCGAATCAGTAGTTCCTGAGATTAGCGCGTTCATACAAACAAAGCTAAATCTATTAGTACAGATGGAAAAGCTCAAGTCCAATTGTATCAGAATAGAATAATATTGAATTTTTAGTAAAACGGTAGTAAAGGACAATTAAGAACAGAGTTATTATGTAATGTAACAAATTATAGCCTGACAGGTCCATTCTAATAATACTAAATATTGGTCAAAAAATTATTTCCATAATATGAAAATATTTCATGTGGTTTATATACGAAAAGTCGTATGTCATTTATATGCTTTTTTTGTGTGTCCCTTTTATCCATAGAGTTTCGCAGTGCATAGAAAGGCCTCGGCGAGAGCGTTACGGAGAAAAAGCAAAGCAGCCGCACTTGACACATTTACGCGGAGTGCTATTGGACGACTGACTGTACGTGAATGTGAGAGAAATAATGAGAAAATTAAAAAAAACCGTGGGCTTTACACAAAAAAAAAACGCTAAGCCGAAATCTTATAACTGCATTTAATTGGAACACAAAACTCACCGCAATTATATTATAAACAAATCTTCCTCGTTTATCGCTCTTTTCATTAGTGAAAATTGTATCAAAATTAGTTAAGCCCACTAATTAAATCTACTATTCATTTATTCATTTCTGGCAATTACTTCTGTCAACGCATAGCTCTGGCAACGTGGCTCTGGTACGGAGAGCATAGAGCATAGCTAGTGCAAGCATAGGGTCCATGCCCTGTCCCCCCTTAATTTTGTCTTTCATATGTTTCAGTAAAATATATATTTTTAACCAAAGTATATTCACTAGTATAAAATTTTTTCATTTATTAGTCACATGAATGCTGATTAAAAATTCAATAATTCACACACACACACACACACACACACAGCCTAATGGATTATTTACATAAGTTTGCAATAGCAAATTTACCCTCTGTTGAAAATCACTTACCCCCGTTAAATAAGTAAATTCGATTCTAAACATCTAACATTCAGAAGCAGAGACTTTAATAAAGATTGTACATTAAAGACGTTTCAAGTATGTTGAAAGAGTTTCCGTCTAGACTGCATCTAGACTCGACCCTTTCTGAGCGTTCGTTGACTGGTCTCAGATAAATATGAATCTGGCAATTTATACAGGCCGTTATTATGATTAAATATGAGCCTTTTTTTATAAAGGCTGTATTTTGTATTATTATTTTGTCCGTTATGTTTACATATATAATACAAAAAAAAATCGATAACATTATATTGGGTCATCAATTATTTAACTTGTTCTAACTTGAAAATATAAAAATAAAATGACTACACTCGTCTGTCTGTCCGGTTCTAGTCCGGTGTTAGTTTGATTGTTTTTAAATCTCCCATTTCTGATTGGTCCGGTAAAAATAAACCGAAGGTTTGTTAACGCTGTCAAACCTGTCAAATTGATTATTTATAAACTGTAGCCGTACGAACCTCCGAAACAGCGTGTCTGTCTGTTTATTCATCTGCTCAAATGCCATTCGCTACATTTCTCCATTCCCCGTTTGCTCTATTTCCATTTTGCTCCTGTCTCTTTCGTATTGGTTCTTCGGTTCTCGCCCTCAATGATAAACAAATAGCTTAGTACGATCGCATTTGTACAGGTAAAAAATCTTTTATTCATTTCTTATTATACATATGCATCAGACGTTTTTGATATGGAACAAAACTTATTTTATGTAACTTATATTTATGCAAATTCTATATATACACACAAACAAACGAGGAAGCGTTTAGTGAAAACTGATCAAAATCTGATAGGTGGTTTAGTAAAAGTTAGCGGAGAAACAAACAGAGGTGGACAGCACCTTTATTCAAACTAGGGGTGAACCCGGCTACAAAAATATATTTTCCATAAGAAAGATTTTATTTATTTAAATTAATTTTGCTATTGAAATTTTATTTTAAAAATTTTTTAAAAACTATTTTAAAAATTTTATATTTTTATTTTTAAACGAGTTTTTTTATATTGATTTATTAGAACATAGAACATACAACTATTATTCAAAATTTATATTTAGAACAAAACATTAACCTAAAATACTAGATAGTAATCCAATCTCGCCTATGTAGAAATTTCATTATAAAAAAAAATTAATTAACGGTGTATCAAGCTAATCTGTTTCTTATGAAAATTTAACGTTTTTGTTAATAAGATAACGGCGTCAATTTTCACATAGATAGTTCGTTTCATTAACAAAGCCGGTTCTTTTGCAGCGTAAAGACACTTGCCTATTTAATGACATCTCAGCCTAGGGGAAAAAGTCACAAGAAATGAGAGCGTGAAAGATAAGGAATATTTATTCTCTTTTGCATTTAGAGCGTCAAGAACAGTAATGTAAGGTGACATTTCAACGTATAAAATACAATGTTGAATTTCATTATAACAAGACTTTTATTGTTTAATGTAAAAGTGTAAATTATAATTTAATTTATAATTTACTCGAAGTTATTGACGAGCACATATACTTGGGACAAACAGTCCAGTTAGGTAGAGTCAACTTCGAGAATCCAGCTCGCGTGGGTTGCGAGCGGGAAGCTCCGAGACACCTTCTCGTCCAAAATTCCTCAGTGTCTCAAGACAAAGGTGTTGCCAGTGATGACATATGGCGCTGAAACGTGGTCTCTAACAATGGGCCTCGCAAGGAAGCTCAATGTCGCTCAACGAGCTATGGAAAGGGCTATGCTCTGGACACAGCGAGATCGAATCAGAAAGGAGGAGATCCGTAGACGTACGAAAGTTATCGATATAAGCCGACGGATCAAACCGTATAAAAATCCGTTGGGTTGTTTAGTAGACAGTGACAAAAAATATATATGTATAGAATTGCAAAGATATAATAAATTATTTCGATGTATAATACTTTGATCTGGCGGCAGTAACCGTCCTTCAGAAGACCACAGTAAAGACCACAGTAAAGTGAAAACACGAATGCAAGACCCCTTTAATCTTTGTTTATCCTACGAGGATGTGCAGAGCACTTCTGCCTTAGTGCAGCACCTCCATAAGCGACGATAGACAACTATCATCTAGTAGACCATCAGTCTGCGAGATGCTTTATAATAATAAAAAAACATTACATTGTCGACTAATGGTATAATAGAATTAAATCTTTGTGATCTTAGTAATAGAGTCAAAACCAATTTGACGTCTCATCTGCCACTCTGAAATGTATTTAGAATGTTTACAGCAGATTGCTTTAGTCACAAAATATATGCAAATGGCGAAGACGATTTCCCCCAAAGCAGGTCACGGTCCAAAGTTGCACTTGGCTCGATTTTACGCACGATTAAAGATGTTCACTTTGTTTACTTGGCAGCTAACTTATTACGAATTTTTAAACAGTTTAGCGGTAAACAGGAAGACGTTTAAAAGTCGTTATTGCCTATTGTGAAACGCAAGACTAGGCCACACCATTCTCACCTGGTAACTAGTACAAAGGGACAACAATTTAGAGTTGTATACGTTTAATTGAAGTGCAAGACAGTTTTTTTAAATCGAAAACAATTGCAATGAAATCAACATCGTGAATGTATGTATGGCACAGTTCCAACAAACTATTAAAACAGAGGAACTCGATTCGAATAGTGAACGAAATCTTTGTTCCTTTTTTCATTATGTTTCTGGAGAGAGTTGCACTGAAAACAATCACATACTAATATCAACCTTAGGAGCACACAAAGCCTTAGAAAGCCATTTCTAAAATTCGAGCAAATGATCAAGCTCGACTGCTCATGCAAACAACGGTCAAGCAATATTGGTTTTTCCTAGGAACGTATAGCAACAACATTTTTCATCTCTGTAATCAAATTCCTGCAGGATCGTCAGCGCATCTGCATCTCTCTGGTGTTGCTTGTGTGCTCAAATGACTCCGGTCTTATGTGTAAAAAAAATCATATCAGACCTTCTCCGTGTGACATACTATGGATTATAATGTTTTATTGTGACTAACCTTCCGCTGTTCATAAGCGTGAAACACACGCATGATAGATGATGCACCATATCATCTCTCGTTATTGTATTACCTCCCCCTCCTCTTATAATATAATACATATATAGTATAGTCTATACCGTGCACGACACATTTATTTGTCAAAACAAAAACGCATTAATTTAAGAAACTACTAGTAAGATTTGAAAACATCTTTTTGCATCAGTGTTGTATCTGAGGTGACTACACCTCACCTCAGATAATGAATAAAAAATATTAATCCCAAGCTCTATGTAACATAGTAACGGAATGGACAAAGTAACCATATATGCAACACGTGAAGTTACGACATCTAGGAAAACCGAAACACGTGAAGGCAATATCTTTGCAGTGGATACGTATAAAGCAGTGCCCCGATACAATGCATTATTCCACAACGTTGCTAACCTACACCAGGAAGAATATGCAAGTTGGTGCGATGCGCGCTGCACCGGCTTCCAGTGCACCGATAACAATAAATAGCAACACATAAATGTCGTCTGCCACCACTATGGGTACACAACACAACACATTCGCCCAGCACGATATTAAAATTACTTTATAGTTTTATAGTTAGGGGTGGAAATTTTGTTAGATCATATCACTTGTGATTTAAGTTATTTCAGAAACAGCTGAAAACTGTAGAGCGGCGTTTCATACAATTTCTATTAATTGTCTTTAGTACGGAATCACACATTAATGCCTAAATAGGCACTTAGATACATATTGTTTTTAATTAATTCATAATTATTTATTTATCGATCAGTTTTTTGTTGGGTCACAATTTTTAGAGACTTTTGTTACATTGATCTATTTGGAGTATTGCTGTACGTTTGGAATATAAATTATATGACTTGCTTACAGAACACAAATCGAATTTAATCCAAACTTGTAAAGGTTTTTCAAATATTTGAAGAGAAACTAATGTAATATCAGAATAAAAAATAACTGTAGAAAATATTTTGCAGAAAAAAATGCACCCGTTTGAAGCCGGGAGCGTGTCGCTAGTACGGTAATATAACTCAAATCTTTTTAGTTTATGGAACTTTAAAATCAATCAAAATCAAAGAGACGTCGACTTGATGAAAAAATAAATCGAACATACAATCAAAATTCCATCATCTGAAACATTTGCATAACAACCAATACCTTCACATCCAAGAGCGTAATATAGCTCTGTAACTAAAGTACTATCAAATATCGAGGCAGCCTAGTGGCAGCGCTTTCATTAATTATGAATGCGACCCTTGTTGCTATGGGAACGAATGCACGAAACGAGATAGTCAATCGGTTTCAGCATCAGCGGCAATACATTTGCAATTTAATGTTACCGAATTGATGCATTCACTAAGATGGTAAGATTAGATAACTTTCACACGTTAACATAACATAGGTACAGGAATTTTAACCAATGTTATTTTGTAAATTAAATAGAAAAACCAGGTGTTTCAGAAACATGAAATTTTAGAAAAAATAAATCTATTTCTCGATAAACATTAAAAATGTATGAGATAATCAGCGAAATTGAAAGCAACGATATCTTAATTCGATGGAGATAATGATGAATCATTTGTCAAAATTAAATCCTTCATAATTATTATACTCGTAGTGTAAAATGTCCCATCTGAAATTATGTGTTAAACTCGTATTAAGATGTGATTTTGCTGTTTTATAACCAGGTTAAAATGTATCAATTAGAAGAGTTAAATTTTCTAAATCAAGTACCCCAGATTCAAATCTTGGCAAGGTCAACTTTGAAATTGAATGTAAACTTTGTAAGATTATAGGATTTATAGGTAATAGAACAAGCACAGTGTTGTACTTAGTTTTGAGCGTAACAATTAAATGTGATCGTCTAGTTTATAATTATTATTTGAAGACATAATGTATGTATTTTCAACAAATAAACATTACTGGATTTGTGTTGACTTACTTAAATTACCATGCTTGTTAAGCAATTAATATTTCGTAGATTGATTCTAAACAATGTCTCTAAACATTGTTTTGAATCTCTTGCACTTCCAAGGCCAGTCAAATAAATTTTGATGTGTACAAATGTACCGATCCAAGAAACCAGCTAGGAAAAGCTTTGCTGGACTCCGGTTATGCTTAATCCTCACATTTTAATGCACCAAATAAGTACGCCGTTGTACCATGATCAAACAGAGTCGCAGATCAAAGGAGACTGGAACAATATGGACCACGTCGGCCCGATAATCTCGCAAATGAATAATGTCTTCGTGTCCCCAAAACGCCCTGTTACTGAATAATTTATTCAACCAATCGAGCTGAAAGCGGTTTTATTTCCCTAGCGCCGGCTATTGTTTGTCAATTATCCTTAATTACGATTACCTGCTTAAGTACAAAAATTTCAATCCAAGACAAGAAACGAACGAGAATCATAAAATTTATAAACGAACTTTATAAAATTTATAAAAAAGCAAGAACCGGTAACGAAAAATCTTTACTTTTTGTATCTTTACTATAATTTAGGTATTGCATTAGAAGAGATACCTACGAAGAAAAAAAAGTGTGTTAACGTTAATGAGTATGGCTATCCAGTCTTTATTATTAAGCAGTCTAACGTAGTATCGTAAAGTAGTATTCGTCTAATCGGAAAATCATAACGATTGATTACAGGTATTTTCTTTATATTCTAATGGCGGTAAAGAATATGTAGCGATTACTCTGACTCAAAACTCCATCAAGTAAAGTGGTTTCATATCTATTCAATGCGCGCCCTGTTTAGGTGGATTTGCAATGTTAAAAGTCGTATTGCGCATTGGTTCCGCGGCAGAGATTGATTTGTAACGAGGCTTTTCAATCTAACCTCGTCGGAAATAGGGGAGCTTCGATTGATACAATATAAATTTGAATATACACTCGGCTCGCTCGGTTTTACATTTTTCACCACAGGAATGAAATGAAAGGAAGAAAGGGAATAAATATTTTCACAGATCTACTAATCAATCATGACAATAACCAAAATACATTAGGACATACATAAAGACGATGCTTCCACGAAGACATATAAGCATTTATAGGTGCTGCATAATAATAAAAAAAAAAAAAAAAAAAAAAAAAAAAAGGTGCTGCATAATAAAGCACGTTGCATTTATGCCCTTGTTAGGTCGCAAGACTCAGTGAGGCTTACTAAAAGGACCATTAAGATTTATGAGCAGCTCCGTTTCAATGACTCGCCGATGTAAAGGGGATAAAAACAAGTGCACACATAAAGCTTTTAAGAAAATCCTCACTCAACAATCGCAGATTGTAAAGGGGATTATAAATGTACATCAATTTGTACGAGAACGGCTGCGACACACATTTGTTTAAAGGCAACATATTTATATATTGAGTTGGCGTTATTCAGTAATTGCGTTTGCAGGCTTTAATAATGTTGGGTATCATTAAATTAATTCATATGTGGAACTTTATTCGTTAAACAACGGGACGAATTCCCGGCGTATACACATTATAAATCCGGGTTATTTTAATTAAAAACCAGTCGTAGCGTGTACAAATATAAAATTCACTTGAAATTCTCATTGGCGTGATCACGCGAGCCCTTACTTCTCTGGGGTAAGTTCGCGCCTATGCGTAAAGCTTGGGAAAATATTTGACACCTGATAAGAAATTGCGGTTCGCGCAAGCTCTAGGAGGGGCCCTCATGTTTATTCAGGAGGTACAAGAATGAAGGACGCCATCGAATTTCTTTCCACGCGTCGCGCGTAATTCGACTACCACGACAATCTATCCGTTTGTACGAAATGAGGAATATTGCAGAAGAAATCCAATAAAAATCTTGTCGGGGCCGGGAGGCGTTGGGACTGAGGAAATTAGAGCGGCGACACCTAGTATAGTAATTGAACGACACGGAAATTAAATGATGACAAAAGTAGGATTGATATAAAAAAACAGCTATCAAATTTTTATCCTGATAATTCAGGCCGAAAGGTTTTCACTGTTAGTTAGCTAGTGAAAAATAATTGCGCAATGCGGTATAGTTCTGACCTTGCACTTACTTAGTTTTGGACATGAGATGGAAAACATCCATTTATCAGGCCGACATTTGTTGCGAGCAAAATTGTATGTGACCTTAGCAGATTGGAAAAAGAACGCGTCCTTGTTAGTTGTGACCCGTACGCAAAATTCACAAAGGTCACCTTGGCATGTGAATATCTGGATGGCCGCCATGCCTTTGACCCAGATATTCGTGTAATTCGATAACACTTCGTTAGGTTGTTTGCACTCACTGTGCATTCAAAATCATTTATAATCTTTTAGTATTCTTTTGAAAATTAAAATAATATTAAACTTACGCTCGTCTATGCTCGTGGATTCGCTCGTGCCTTGCAAAGATATATTTATTTTGATGGCTCGTGCCGAAACCGGTAGATTTAGACATTTGAGGGAGGGATATTCGTTGATTTATAGAAGTGCATTGGGGAGATTCATTTTAAATTTCATTCCGAAAGGGGAGAAAGAGGTTGGTGGAAGTTTGAACGAAGATGTGTTTTTTGTACGACAGGCGACACTGATTACAGTCTAGGAACATATAATTATAAGAGCATAAATCGCATGCAAAGAGGAAGAATTACGACAATGTACAATTTAATCTACCTAACCATAAGACTAAGTATGCAATGAACGTTATAGTTACGATATCGAAAAACTTCGTTATCGCTAAGCGTAAACTGACTCTAAACTAAACTAAGACGATTCCAGAGAGATTAATTAACCTTGTGCGAGGATACTTTAAGAGTATTTAGTTTTATGAGCCTCTCACGGGTTACTCACTCGGCGAAACATTTGCCGAGACAGTTGTGAGAGCTATAAAGGAGCGTTTACGGGGACCGTAGTAAACACATGCTGTGGTGGGTTCGGCTGGGTACTTTGGGTAACATCGTAAAACGCAGCCTTTCTTTGTCTAGGGTAAAAGTATGTAAATGTGACATAATGTTAATGTTCTTTGGTCACAGGCGTTAACCGACACAAATGTCGTGACCTACTTTAATGTAAAAAGATATTTAAAGTTAAATAATTCATTTGGCAGTATTATTATTTAAATTTTATAGTTGGTACGTTATAAGCAGTTTCGAAACATAAAAGATTAACTGTTTCAACAACAGTAGATACCAATATTAGACTTTATTTTGGATCCAAAATAAAACTATTGAGCGTAGTTTAAATTAAAATTCTGATTGAACTTTGCGCATAATAGATTCTAGCTGCTGCACATAGCATTCATATTTTGTTAAGATATAAGTAGTAGTTCGGACAAATAGAGCTCATAAGCATTTAGCAGCTTTTTATACGAACTGTTCACTAAGGTCAGAATGTTGGAATTTAAAAAAGTGCACATTTTGGTTTGACAAAGACGCTATAATATATTATTTCATTCTACCCACATAGTTATAGTTTACGTTGAGTGAACACAAAAGCAAAAGCAAGTTAACACGAGTTCCCACTCGCGGGTTCTAATCGTTTTGTCACTATCTGATCGGATCAGAGGTACCATTGCGGATTTGGTACGCTCGACGTGGAACCCCACTCAGCACTTACATCGCTCTATAAGCCGTTCAGCTCTTTAAATTCAATTTATTTCAACTTAAAGCCGATTTTTCAATTATAGGATGAAAGAGTAAAGGAAACTTCCATTTCTAGGAGACATTAAAGTAAGTGGAAATGACGAGAAATCTCACTTACGTACTAGACAATCATCTTTAGACTATTAACTTTGTTGGACAGTAAAGTTGTGTGATATTTTGAATTTGAAGTTGAATTTCGTGAGGATTCCCGCGGATTGTGGACTAACATTAAATAACAACCAACTGAACGTTGTCTATTTCTCTGTTTATTAAGTTACTAGCTGGTGCCCGCGACTTCGTTCACGTTCTGGATGAAAGAAACATTTTTCATTACATTTGATTTAGATATAGTACTTACTACTACTAAACTACTTAGTTTGATGGAGAAGACTACTTTTTTACTAAAAATGTGCGCAAGTAAGTAAAAATATAAATATTTTTTTAAAAAGCGAATCATCAATGAAGATAAACCTTTTACAAATCAACACTAACATTATCTTGATGTATCCACATTAAAAGTTGGTTCAGTAGGTACCTACTATAAAGGGGATTAAAACTTTTTAGAAAATCAATTTATCCCCATTTCCCTTCCGCCAGATTCTTGTGTCGAACAATTTCATAACAAACGAGAGTTACTAAACAAATTTGATAGTTGTTGTTTCACCTGAAATTAGTGGTTAGGAGTGTGCAAGTTGGGAGTTTAATTTATTTATAGCCGGCACGTTATACCGATAAGAAAGTTTTGTCAACAAATTTCTACATTCCCTAGAACCGGATTTCAGCTATTTGCATGACTGTAAATGCCTTGGAAAATGAAGGAATAAAGTTATGTGGTATGCATGCTTGAAAATGAGAAATACAAAAATTATTTTAGGCCTTAGCACAGTTTAGCACAACATTCTTATAGAAAATCTATTAGACTCTTTCGTAAATTTATTTATTTTAGTTGATTACATTAATCGTGGGGTTTCATGAATGTGCCGTGTCTTTAATCCTTATCCTTTATCCTATCCTTTATCCTTATCCTTATCCTTAGAGCACTTGCAGCACCAATGATGTTGCTTCTGTTATAGGCGACGGTGGCCACATACCATCAAAGTGAACCTTCAACCTGTCTGTCGACCTTAACACAAAAAATAAACCGCAATTCCGTCACCTTAGCGTCTAAAACCTATAGTTTTGTATTACGGTAACAAAATCCACATCCCATAAGACAAGTTCCTTTACAAAAATAGATGATAAATCTACAGTTGTTTATATTTTTCTTAAATATTTATTTGCTCTACAAACACGACCCACTCGAGCGCCCAATCACGCTTCTGGATACTTGGCGCGTACCGTCCAGTCCTAAGTAAATTTGTTCAGACCCTAAAACGTTGATTTCATACGAACTGCCACACAGCTACTGAGGGGAATATTACAACTAATAACAAATATAAAACACAGTGCTTTATTGTTTTCAGATAATGAAATATTCAATGATATAATGACGTATTAGTGCCGATAGCAACGGAACGCTAATAGCGAATCTATTGAGTCCGGATATCCTTCACAATAATCCCAGAATACACAACCTCTAGAAGTCTCAACAATAGACCCTCGAAGACAGTAATGGATCTCGTGTTATTTCCATTGATACTGTATAGTTTTCATTTGTCGATTCTATAATTAAAAAATAGTTATTTGATACCATGCTCACTGTTGATAGACACTCCCTCAAAGATATACGAGTATCTATATTAAATTGTCCATACCATATGTACATTTTATATTTTACTAGCTACACGATCCCGGTTTCGCTCGTGTTCAAAATAAAAATTATCCTATCTTTTAAGTTGGACTAAATTACACATAGTTACGAAGTTTTATCAAAATCGGTTCAGTAGTTTAGGAGTTCATTGGCGTCAAACAATGTGACACGTAATTTTATATAGAGATAATTATTATTAATAATACTTAACTGTCTTTATTTACAGACAAGAAATGTCTGTAGGTAAAATAAATGAAAAATAACAATAATATAATTTCAATTTTTTCTGAGGTATCTTAATTATATCCTCATAGTACACAATTTTCATATACAGTTTGTATAAAGTATAATATAAGTATAATTTGTAATATAAAGTTATCAAAATCATCTATATTTAAAACCTCTGTTTTAAATAAACGGATGACTCTATTTTAGAAATATGGATATCAGACATAATTCTTGTTTAGGTGCTTTCTGCATTTTACTAATTATTCCATTTTGTAACTCGGCCCAAATGGATGAAAAATGCAGTTCGCGACCTTGCGATAGAAAATTGGCACCCGGAAGGATCTCACTGGATGCCAAGTCCGAGATACTTGATAAATTCTTGTCCTTGGCTTCATTTCTTTATGCGATCAATCAATTGAACTGGCACTTTTATATGTTAGCGAGCTTTAAGCTCCATTTTACTCTTTTTTTATGTAAATTTCAATTTAAAAAAATTAATATGCATTCATACCGCGCTGCCTTTTTATTCAAACCAATATAATAATAATAATTAATAACATTTTTTTTTTTATCCAACACATATTTCAACACAAGATGACAACAATATCTATAAACCATTAATGGTTTGTCTAGATATTTTACATATATAATTATAATAATTACATATACCTAACAATTACAACTACATTACAATAATATATTTCAATAAACTATTAATATACATATATGTATTAAAAATGCAACAATACTGTTTGTACTTTACTACTTAAAAAGACTTTTCCTTTCAAAATTATAAATTATGCAAGAACAACAAAACTTTGACAAAATGTAAAATTTGTCCTTTTTTTATACAAAGTAGGTACAAAGTAGTGCTCATAAAATTTAGTCTAACTCTATGCATTCACTATTTTATGTCCTTATATTGTTTTTGCTTTCGAAATGAAAATCCTTTTGGAGAGAGTTCCTTTGTTAGCAGGACGTGTCTCTTGGCAGATTTACGATTAAGTAAATATTAAAGGCCAGAGGATCCATTATCCCCGGGAGTCCCGACGGTCCTCCGGGATGTCGCAAGGAAATACACGACTCGGACGTGTACTTCCAAAATTTGATAGCAAACATAAAGGATGGAACCTTTTAAATTATCATCCCTAACATACATTTGGATTCCTTCGGGAATTCAAATCGGCCTTTTTTTGAAAACATGTCTCCTTTATTATAGCAATAAAGATTTTCTTTATTCTGAAATTCACACTATACACGTACTCTTTTCTAATATTATAAAGATTTCTATATATTTTCCATATAAGAGATTTGTTATTGTGTTTGTAATGAATAAAAACAAAAACTACTGGTGGATCTATTTTAAAGATATCTTTCACTTACATTATCAAAGAGTAACATAGGCTGTATTTTTACGCGAACGAAGTCGCGCGCAACAGCTAGTCTTCATAAACCACTTTTTCCATTGGTGAAAACAGCATGAAAATCGGTGCAGTAGTTTTTGAGTTTATCACGAACAAACAGACAGATAATATGTAGTGATGACGTGGACAAAGTTACAAACACAAGGTAAAATGTATAGCGCCGTACTATTTTATTGATCTTATAAACAGCTGAAAGTCAACTGAATGCAAGTACATCCCACTTAACGAATATTATAAATAAAAATCAGCAAAACTTAAAGATTTTATGAAAATGTTTTTAACACCAAAGAAAAAGGGGCACGGACGAAGTCTGAGACAAAATCTGATAATTATGTGATATTATTATGTTTAAAATCAAGAGTGGTTAGTTTGGGACAGTGAAAATGTGATTTACTAAGAAAACCTACATACATAACTATACCTATAAGAAATGATAAGAAAGTAAGGAAAACGGATAACAAAGAAAAATACTGTGACACAAATTCTCTAATAGGGCTTATTGAACCGATACGTTTCCCCTAAGTATTCTTTATCCGAGGCCAATAGGAAAATTGACAAGAGACAAGAGACAATCAACGTCCAAGGGAATCGGAAAAATATGGACAGTATTTTACTGTCCCATCGGTACGTTATTAGTTCGGCTGGCAGTAAAAACATTCCACTTGATGGCACGAGGTTACTCGTACCACAATGAAATAGTATATCTCTGCGAGGGTTACCATAGCCAAATTATTTGATTCCATAGAATTAGGTACTTCAAGTTGTAGAGGGATGGAAACACCTCAACAAAATATATACAGTAATTAAAATTATAAACTTAGCCGAGACTTTCTGTTGATCCCAAACACGCTTTAACTACTGTAACTTGCTGAGGGGTTGAGCGTCCCGCAAACCACTTGATGCTGCAAGGTTACCATACAATAAATAAATAAATAAATATGTTCACACATTCCACACAGCATCATCTAGTTCCACACTAAGCAACTAATGCTTGTATTATGGATGTCGTGGGCGGATCGTAGAATTGGGCAGATCGTAAAGTATGAAATCAAAAATTTTTCACCAAAAGTCGAAAATATGTGCGACGAGGAGCGGAGCGAAGCAAAGCGAAGCGTGTTAGGTTTACATGGAAAAAAATTTGGGGGGCCGAGCGATGCGGAGCGGAGTGAGGCGACCCTCTCAGTTTAAACAGAAATATAATTTGCCCAGGAATATCATGAATTCATGATACGCCCAATTCTACGATGAGCCGAAGACATGGATACCAGACAGTTGAAATACTATATACAGTTAGTTATATATAAAAATAAAATAAATTATAATGTTAGTTAAAGGTCACTATAGACGACTAAAATGCTGTTATTTCTAGGTTTCTTTCTCTGCCCATTTTATGATTTGGGCCTTTATAACTTTATGATGAAACGTCTAATCTTTATGAAATCGTTAAGAAAAAGATTGGGCCAAGCCATTCAAAATCCAAAGTTAATATTGAAGTCTTTATTGAGGCCTTTATTGTCTTTAGTATACGGTTCCTTGATCAAAGGGTCCACATGAAATATGGACGTGCCATGAAGTCACTAGGTATGTTTGTCAACAAATCAAACACGAAATTTAAACAAATTTAAGCGCCCCATGACTATCCATTAAACACAGCCTAATGTGAAAGGCTTTCTTTTACTGAATTATGCAAATTTAATTTAAATAACCGACTTTGTAGGTTTATGTACACGGGCACGTGTATAAAAGCTATGTTTACATTTGAAATTCAAATATCGTTTGAATATGGACTCTGTGCTTCGGTAATAAGAGCGTTCAACACTAATTTGTATGCTTTCCAAAGGAAGACGCAACGTTGCTTAGTTATACTGTCGCGACCTACAATTCGTGTTATCCGCGAGGCTTTAGGTGGTGTACAAGCAAAACTAGCCTTTAAGGTGCCGCGATAAGATCTACAATTTCATAGTAAACATTAACGTTGAGGTGGTGTAAACGTATTCTTCAATCACAAGTGGGCGTTTTACGACGAGCGTGGCTTTAGAGTCGCGACAAAAAATTTGCAACATTCCAATCCAACATTTCCTCACAATTAGCATTCTTTTTAATTAGTCATATGACGAGGCTATCTACATAGGCTTCAGCATAATGGAGCAAGCCACCGTTTCTCAAATGAGGATTATGGATACCTATTTTAACATTCGTTTTAAAATTAAACAAAATTCACAATCGCGACTCATATGTTTTTGAAGAAACAATGCCCTGCGCAAAGGCAGCTAGCTCTGTATTGTCGGCCATGGTTCTCTAGGTTAATATCTCATTACTTAGTTTTCCAGGTTTTCCACAAACACCCAAATCGATAGACGAAATTTGTTATGGTAGAACAACACAGGCTACTTCTTAGACTTATATTTTTATTTTTTATTCTACTTTCGTTTGCGGGCAAAACGGCGGACAAAAACTAAACTAATGCATAAATCTATACTAATATTATAAAGCTGAAGAGTTTGTTTGTTTGTTTGAACGCGCTAATCTCAGGAACTACTGGTTCGAATTGAAAAATTATTTTTGTGTTGGATAGATCATTTATCGAGGAAGGCTTTACGCTATATAACATCACGTTGCGACTAATAGGAGCGAAGAAACAGTCGAAAATGTGGAAAAAACGGGGAAAATTATTCATCTTTGAGGGCTTCCGTTGCGTGCGCTGCGAAAACCGTTCGAGATACCCAAATGATTCCCAAAATAACTATTCCACGCGGACGAACTCGCGAGCACCAGCTAGTTACTCGTAACTGTGTAGAGTAAACTACACATTTTATGTAGCGTAGCGTAATATGAACTTCATTGAGGCACGCTTTCGCAGTAAAGCCCTAAATTGTAGGCGTCGAATTACACCAATTATTCAAATTGTTAGAGCAAATACATTATTCAAATATCTACATATTGTTTCGAGTTTAGCTGACGTTGCAATCATTATGTAAATCAACTATCGATCAAGTTTCTAACAGACGCGAAGCACTTGATTTAATTTGTACAATTCAAACTATTTGCGACAGTTTAAATGCGATTTGCCAATGTAATTACTGTTCAAAACTGTATTTCTAACGCTAATTTTGTATGAAAACTAGCTCAGCAAAAGAGAACCCCCTCTTCGTTAATGTTGTTACAGAACTCTGCAAACATTTAAATCTAAATTAACAAAGGAACATTTATTATCGCAACCTATTTTAGGTATTAATTAAGCATATTTTTTCTATTAATTAAGCACAAAGCTTAGGGCCTCTTTCACCATCTGTCAAGTAGGCTAACCGTCATTTAAAGTCACCTGTCACCGGGAATAATTTAGCTAATATACCTTTGTTTGTACGGTAAAAGTCCCAAACATTAAAAAGAAAATAATAATAAAAATTCGCCGATGCATTCGAAGGATGCACTAAACCGAGTGCATAATTTAATAAAACATATAATTATTTCTAAAAGTAACTAATCAACACTTTACTTGTAGTTGGTGTAAGAGGTCCTTAATGAGATTAAATAAACACCCCTAACAGATGAAAATAGTGTAGACCGAAATTTCGTTATTTGATGAAGCAAAATTCGAGAATATTAACGGTCTTACTACAAAAACATTAAACACACTTTAATCAGGCTTAAAACACGTGTTAAAAAAACTTTACTACAAAAGAGTGTCTAGGCATTGTTTAGGGTTTAACAATGCTTGAGCATTATTTAAATTTAACCACCGCCATATGCTAGTTTAACGAGTGTATCTAGTTAACGGCCTCTCTTCCTCTGACGTATTGTGTCAAATTTCGTTTTGCGTATACTTAATAGTTAATATTAAAGATTTCTTTTGATTTTATAAATGAGTATGGATATTTTAAATTTAATTGACATGGAGGATATGGATTACATGGATAATTTTTGAGATAGAATACATCGTGAGAGAATTAATCCATTGGAATATATAACTTTGGTAACAAGATTATTTATTTAATAAAGGATAATCTACCATGTGATGCTAGAGGTGGATCCTCAAATAAAAATTTTATTTAACAATTTTAACAAATCAAACTTTACATTTGACCACATTTAACAATTACGTCAGTGTTAGTTACGTTCCATTATGCTCAATATTTTTTGGTATTACGAAATTTTATAAATAATCTAACGTATTTGTTGTAATTTATTACTTATTCCAATCTTATAATTTGCTGATATCATTAATATAGTCCGTAATAATAGCTTGTGAAAACCAAAATTCATCATTATACGCCTATCAGATCTGCGTAAAATGAAAACGACATGAATGCAGGGCGAGTGACTGAATGAATGTTTGCCAAGGTTGCCATAATTCAATAACATTCACGTACTTTAACACTGTCTACCGAAACAAGCGCTAAATAAGGTTTTGTGGTAGGGACATTTTAAACGCTCGCTGACCAATGCTTAAATGCTTAATGCTTGTCTAACTAAGCATGTGTTTGAACAGTGCTTACTGAATCTTTTGTAGTAAGACCGCGAATGTCCAAACCTTGTCTAGGTATTCCTCAAGACTAGGACTGTTTACATGTTAGCCTTATTCGATAACCGTATGTTGGAAATTAAAATATTCTTAAATAATAATAGTTACAAACTACCACCGGTTCGGAAAGCTGTTTCTAGGGGGAAGAACTCGGCAAGAAACCCCCTAGTTGCTCTTTTCATAAATCCGTCAATCAGTTTATAATACATAACATCGATATAACACAAATATACAACTATTCAACTCCAAGGACATTCATCATTTATATAATCTAATATCCTATAATAACCCTTTTTGCACAGGGTTTTCTTTATATAAACTTTCTTTATATAAAATATTTCTTGTACTGAATGAGCACTAGAGTTTTAATACTGACAGGGCACAACTCGTCTGACAGCAGTAATCAGTGCTACATACCATTACAGAATACTGCCGTGAAAAAACAGCATGTGTGCTGTCTGCATGTTAGACGACACGTTTGGTCTAGTGGCTAGTAACCCTTTTTTTTTTCTTTTTTTTTACGTTGGGAAATCCTCTTGGATACCCGGCAGTGTACTGCCGAGTTATGCCGGATTCCTACCGGCTAAAACCCAACGACTTTCTATCATCGCGGCCATTAGCGGGCGGGGTCGCGGGGACGTTGTTACACGACTTCGGCGCCCCGCCACGGCTATTCCACGCGGGGAGGCCTGTGCTCCCTGTCAGAACCTCGGCGTACCCGAAAGTGGAGGTACGCCGGCCATCTCGGGGGACCTCACGAAGGGCGGCAGTCTCCCCCAAGACCACCGCCCGGGTCCCGGTTAGGGTGGAAGGCGGCGGATATAGGCCACCCGCCTGCGAGTGGCTAGTAACCCTAGCTTTTAACCAAGCGGTCGCAGGTTCGAATCCCGCTAGGGGCAAATGTTTATGTGTAGCCATCTACCATTAAGTGGATTGTCAAACCGTTTGCCGACCTTAACATAAAAAGGAACCTTGGGTTTGCTCTTGGCCAACAACCAACTATGTAAAGGATGAGGCCTATGATGGAGCGAGCTAACCCAGAAGATGCCTATTCACTCGAACTTTGAAAAGATTTGGGTTATATGAGCTCGGAAATACAGACGCCGGCAGACTTCTACTCTTTGTGTATTTTTATAACCTGTCTGCGAAACGCGATGACTTATAACACGAGAATGCGTAGGCGATAGAGAAAAAGTCGGCGTCAAAACCGGAAAATTAAATCCTGATACAATACAAGATTGGAACAGAGCAATATGTGTGAAATAACCAAACAAATAACTTCCATGAAATATACTTCACGTTTAATAATGTTCCGGGAAACCTAACAATAATATAATATCGTCAACATAATAGGAACAATCTTCCTTAATGTTACTCGGACGATGGGTCTCATACACAAAGTTATATGAAAAGATATTAGATGGTCGGCAATCGGGCTGCCCCCGGTTTAATTACCATCGGTTTTAATCTCTTCGAATAAAGCCCGTCCTAAACAAATTCCCACAATGGCTGTGTAGAGAACATTAATGTATCTCGTAGGCTCTTCAAAAAACCAATAGTTTTGTTTATCCTTGTACAGATATAAAAGTATAAAAGAAAATTGATAATACTTTTTATATTTATAAGACAAAAAATTACATCTTGATCCACAGGAACATTAAAATAAAGCAGAACCCAAATTACCAAAATCCTTCTGCAGAATGTTTCGGTCATGTTCTGCATCTTGATCTTGTGTCCTGATTTCTTAGGCGATTATAGTCATGCCAGTGGTTTCACTAAGTCAGCATACCTGCAGCCCGATTAAAAGAGCCAATGAGCTAATGGAACTAAGGGCACGTATGACCTAACACCGTATATGAAAATCTGAGAATTTGAATGGTTGCCGGATGTAGCATGTACATTGTACATAAACAGTTTCAATCACGGCCTGACATATACCTACTCCGGTGTCAGGCATTGAATTCCAAAATCTATTCTTGCAGACTATTTGTTCGAGGACACAAATTAGGACTCCTAAGGCATTTATTAAGGAAACTAGCGCCATAAAGAAAATTTCGAATTTCCGTGCGCTATACATGTAGTGACCATTAAGGTCCGAGTCAACAAATAGGTTTTCTTAAACAGCAATTTGAATAGCCAATTACAAGTTGATGGAGTAAGCGAGCAACAGCAATTGGCCACTATGACCGTCCTCCTTGTGATTAAATGACAACAATATAAATGAGCAGGGCTGCAATTAAGCGGGCTCGGCCACGACATCAATCACCCGAGATAATCACAGAACCGATGCTTGCCTAGAAAACTGATTTCGCCTCGCTATTTCTCTTGTAGGTACATATTCCCTGGCTTGTTCCTTCTGGCAAATTTATATAAAAAGAGTTACTGCTTAAATCCAGCCTGGCTTAGAAAGGATATTGAGGATAAATATTTGAAGTCTAGCTTTCTTAGATTTTCCCAAAATGTATGCTAAGGAAAACTAGTTACGAAATCCCACGGGATATTCTCTGTTTGCGTAAAATCGGGTACACTTTAAATCCTTTGCAATTTCATCGCATTGTTATAGCTTTCGCAAGCGACAGCAAAGAAATTTTGCTTGAATAATCAAGGAAAATTTCTTGACTATACAGAGCGTTTAAAGATTTTAATTAAATATATTCATTGTTAAAAATAACACGTACCATACACCATACAATATAATCTGCCATACAATTAGAGCATCAGTAGCTAGGTTACCTGAAATAATAAAAATATATATTAGTTGGTTAAAAGAAAACAGCTAAGAAAAAAGAAAAATATTTAAAAACCTGATTTCGAATAATTTATTGAATATGTATAACCTACTAATCAAGGTTTTTGCGACATTAAAGCCAAATAAAAGGAGAAGAAAGAAGACTTGTGATTTATATTACGAAACCGTTTGCAGTTGAAGCTATAAACGACAATGCTCGTCTCTTTGTGACATCTTTGTTGTCGGATCTCAGCACGAAGCAATAAAATGCAATGTCACCCACTCACTACACTGCCTTATTAGGATTCCTGCAAACTATTTATTACCTAGGAACGCTGTGTTGCTCAGTGTAACATCATAGATAAAATAGTACTATGGTAACATCAACCACAGTAGCGCACAAAATAATATCCTTTATTTTTATTTTATTTTTATTATTCCCTAGTTGTATTACCAATGTTACTCAATGAAAGAATCACACTTCTACCTTCAAAAATTACGGAATGCAAGGTTCAGTTCATTCTTGAGGAATACGTTAAGCTAAAAATTAAAACACGCGAGTGGTTTTTTTTTTTTTGAAATTTATTAAAAAATTATGTCCGCGTACTGGGTTTGGGCTGGGTTGACAACGAAAAACGTAAAAAGTAGTCGACTGAATCCGCGGGCTGAGTAAACCGGTTAGTGGGCTGAGTCACCCACAAAAAACCTGAAAGTGGTCAACTGAGCCCGCGGGCTAAACGGGCTGTGGGCTTCAGTTGATCATAAAGTGGGTACTAAAGCTAAACTAAAGTAATACTAAAGCTGTTGATGGCTGTGAGAATTTTCCCTTGAGAGTACATTGACAATGTTTGATTCTAATTTGTTTGTTATTTAAACACGTCAACCAATCATAATTTATGTATACCAATCATAATGAATAATTACATAGGCTATACTTCGATTTTATGCTACAATCGTTTAAATATAGTATTTTTTATTTTTGAGTTATAAATCAGAATCGAAATCTATAATTTCGCTTGTAGTATTCTATCGGAACGTACCTATCCTATTGTAAGTCTGCCAATTTTATTAAGTGAAGCACTCTTTGAATGTTTATTTTATAAAAAGCTTTTTTAATTTATAAAAATCACGAATAGTGTCGCTGCGCCGGTTAAAACACTGAAAACCCGCGCAAATAAAAGATACTATCTTTATTTAACGCGGAATCAATCAAAACTCAAACTGATGCGAAACAACGGCGTTCAAAACAAACAGACCAATGATTAATTGCCAACTACCCGCCTGTATTGATTTATGAACCCGACCGTCACTGTTTAACTGTTTAAAAAACTCACATTAAAAAATATTTAAGATGAATTATTCTCAAGAGAAAATTATGTATGTCGTCAGCACATCGTAGAATGGGGCATATCATGATATTTCTGGGCAGATCATATTTCTGTTAAAACTGAGAGGGTCGCCTCACTCCGCTCCACAAATTTATTTTCATGTAAATCTAACACACTCCTCCTCGCTATGCTTCGCTCCGCTCCTCGTCGCACCTATTTTTGACTTTTGGTGAACGATTTTTGATTTCATACTTTACGATCTGCCCAATTCTACGATCTGCCCACGACATGTATATTGATTTGCTCTGACGCTTACTTGATTCTCAATAATACTCATACTATAATTGCGAAAAATTGTGACGTTGAGTGGTTTGGTTTGTTATACGCGTAAATATCTGAATGAGTTTGGATATGGATCATGGAGATGGACCGTTTTTATCTTGAGATAGCCGACTTGAGGTGGCTTCGATTGCCAAGAATACAAACAGTATGTACTAGCGATGCAAATGTGCTGCCTCATCTAAACGAATAAAGGCCCAATTCAGCACAAATATTAAAATAATGTTGATAGTCAAAAGAGCCAAAAATTAGCCGAAACGTTTGACATATTGTAGGGGCTCATAAGACCCAATACGGACACTTATATTACGGCAAGGTCGTGAAGGCTGCCGTCTTCAATGTCGTCACGTCTCCTATCAACGTTGTCCCGTGCCCTACTCGCAACGTCACTAGCTGTCAATACGGCAATTTCCACGACCATAAATTTTGGTAGCTTTATCGGGAACGCCGAGAGATATTAATGAATTCGGGTTATATGGAACACCTTTCATACGTTATCTGGCGATATTACAACCCGTAGATTTCATTACTTTTTTGTATTTATCTAAAACTAATTTCCAGAAGAAAAATTTTGTAATAATACTATACACAGACCACAGGTTAAATACATTAATTTTGTAATAATACTGTCTATGAGCACAGCTCACAAATTGCAATTAGGTTAATATTTTTGGAGAAACTTAGTTTCTCTTAGGCCAAGGCCAACTTTAAAAAGTTCGTTCATTAAAATTTTACTTATTGTCTCTTTAGTAACACTGCGGTTTTCATACTAATCAGAAAAAATATTTTACTAGATTTTATTACTATGAGACGTCAATTTTCTTTTGACTCTAAATACATTTCTAATTAAAATAAGAATAAAGTTCAATTTCTAAAACACCAATGAAAGCGTAACTCACTTCATATTGAATACATGATTCAATACGTAATGTTAATGCTCTACACTGACGTAACGGCGTAAGTGATTACTTTTAAGCTCCATGCGATTGCTTAGTTATTCTGCAATACATTATAAATTGTGTCATAATAGCTTTCTTCATTAAACATACTTGTAGTTCTGCGGCCAGTTGACGTTATAATAAATACTCTAAAAAGACTTCTCTGTAAACATTAAAAAATGAAACACAAACTGCAGAGCATGGCTCTTTCACGCCATCTGTCAATAACATTCGGAAGTAAAGTATTTGTTATACCCACGAGTGCAAAGAGGGGATTCTGATGAACCAGAGTTCACTTGAATTGAATCCCTCGGGGGATTCAGTTAGGGGATCTTATGACCCGCTCGAATTAAACTAGGACATACTATAATTGCCTGCATCTTTTTTTAATCAATACTAATAATAAATCTGTTAGTTATTTTTGTCAAGCAAAAAGCTAAGTAGGTAACAATTGAAAGCAGAATAGACCTGCACAAGTATTGTGTTTCTCGGCTGTCAAAGCTGAGTGATTGATGTTAACTTTCGAGAGCGATGAGAGCGATACATGAATGAAGGAGAATCGAAGTCATCGCTTATTCAATATTCCTATGCCTTGTTTAAATACGGATGGTATATTTATAAGGTCTTAATTCCAGTGGAAACTGTCTGAAAGTCATTTTGTTGGTATTTTGAGAAACAGCTGGCTCCTCTTTGGCAGTGACTTGAATTTTTTGTATTCGACGAATATTAGGGATCCGATCATAGAAGCATAGGTTTGTACAGTCATTGTTACTTAGGAAAAATTAAGAAATGGTTGAGTAATAAATAAAGCAAGTGTCCGAGACTTCGTTCCGCGTACGTTTTTCTTAGGTGATAAAACAACATTTAATCTTTATTGCTCATATATTTTTGTTAGGCTTTATAAGTTTTATTTTTATTTTCGATAATTTCTCGGAAACAGGACTTTTTTGGACGGCCTTTTTTAAGCAAAAAATAAACAAGAGAAAATGGAAGTATTAGAAGTGAAACCAACTACATACATAACGATAACAAACCAATATACAGTCTATTGGTTGCAACTTTGTTGATGACATTAAAATTCAAAAGTTTATTGTATTCAAATGTTGTAATAATTTATACTATATTAATTTAAACGTATTCAGAGGTTTGTGAGGTTGCCTCGTACCTCTGATTCAGATTCGCAGGATGAGGGTACGAGGTACAGAAGCTCGATTTTGATTTTACTTACCAATTCGACTTCATTGAATTTAGAGAATGAGTTGTTAATATAATATATAACGCGGAAATGAGTAAAATGATTTTGTTAGGTCCTATGAAAAGTTGAAAATCCAAAGTCATTACTAGTTATTACTAGTTTATATATATATTACTAGTTTTTGCGTTTATTCATTACAATTAGATTATTAAAAACAAAATAACAAATCTTTTCTCTTTATAATATTAGTATAGATAAATCACAATAGTTTTTTCCCAAGCAATAAAAGTTCAGTCTTTTAAAGTAACAACACATAGGAGTAGGTACTTAGGAGATTTTAATCTTACGCATCATTAGGCCTCATTAGTGTATTCTATTTCACTCTGAACGAAACAAAGCGTCGTCGGTCGGCGTGGGAGTGCGAGTGAACGAACTGTGCGCAGGCGCATATTGTTACACCCACGAGACATGAGTATGTAAAACCACACCATTCTCCCTCTGTGGCATTCTCTGGGTGGTAACGTCTCTCACTTTACAAAACTAGAACATTGAATTAGACGACGCGCTTGCTTGATTTTATAGTGTAGGCCATTTCGTATTTTTTTTTTTGTATTTGTCCATTACTAGCGTCCATGCATGTTCCATGGAACCTACCCCGGCTTCGCACGGATTTGAAATTTTCAAGAGAATGCTTACGTTGTAAAATCAACCATGCATGTTCCAAATGTAGGCTTTACTTGGGCTTTACAGACTGAGTAGTTTTAGCTGTGTGTTGATAGCATCGAAATAATATATCTTCTGGTTGATGAGATATACTATTTCGTTGATAGTCACTAGTCAGTCAGGACAAACGACTTTATAAATGCTAAGCTCAAAACTCGAGAACATCCGCAGAACCTCCGGAGAACGCAATTTTATTTTCAAATATTCGTTAAATTGTCTGGTGAACGTTTTTATTGAGAAAAGTTAAAGAATTATCAGGAAAAATGCAGGCACCCTCATTATTCAAAGTCCTTTCTGACAATTCAAATAACTACAAAATGATAACAAAATACAATAATAAAAACATGTATACAGTCATGTTTGATATTTTTGGACGGAGTGTTCCGAGCGAGCTCCCAAGCGGGAATCCGTAGCGGAGCGCTCCAATTGTAATAATAATTATTAACTAGACACTGGCAGATAATGGCCATTTTAAAATGAGCCGCATTGCCATTTAAATCTAAGAAGAAGAAGAAGAAGAAGATATTTTTGGACAAGCATGCTACGCCTACAAAATATGTGAAGCGAAATACGCGAAGCATTCGTTGAGAATGAGTAGTTTTTGCTACATACATTACATGACGTCAAAACTCACTAATGAGTTATGCACTTAACTCGCATCTTCGTAAACTAGTCACAAAAATATATCACAAAGCATGTAAAGAATCTTTGAAACTAAAATATTATTACCGACCGCCTCGCCAATTAGGAAGAGCGCTTTAAGAATTAAATGACGGTTCAGATTCAAGTTCGGATGGATATAGAGTGCAAGTTTTATAAGGAGTGAAGTTTCAAGTTTCACGTTTCCGTAGACGGAATATTCCCTCGGGCCATCCGGATGCGATCCACGATTTTATGTTCGCGCCTCGGCGAGAGATTTTTTTACAAACTATGCATATGAGATCCAGGGAATATATTCACCAAGTTTACTCCACTCCGGGCTTCTTCGGAACTTACTCGAGACCCTCATAAATATCGATTCAGTTCCATGCACAGTTACGTCGCTTGTTACCAATAGCTTTTTTATTAATTTTAAATATTTGAACCAGTAGAATATCAACGCACTCACAGCTTGGGGTGATATTTCAAATTAGTTGCACAGAGTTGTCCTTAAGGTGAACATGTGTTACGAGTTGAACCATTATTACTAAATGTTAAGGTTCAATTCAGTAGTGCAACATTTACATTTCAATAAAAATCTCTATAGATTCTAAAACCGATGTAACGATATTAGTTCTGTTTTCACTTATGAAAAGAGGGATAAATGAGGAAGGTTTGTGTATATATAAAAATTGTATCCCGGGCGAAGACGGGAGCGGGTCACTAGTAATGTGTATAGAAATACAATATGCTTTCTCATCACTTTTCTTATATTGAAAACTTGGCCGAGTGCTTGCTTTAACACTCTGAACCGGCGACTGTCTGACGACCTTTATATACATACTATAAAAGAAAACAAGCACACACAGCAATATAATTATCTTTGCGATACAAATACGACGTGTGTGACAATATCAGTCTTCAACTTTAGACTAAAAAATTTATATTTTATTTTTTAGTACCTAGACTAAAATGGGAACCGTTACTTAGCAATGTTATTAATGAGAACTAAATTAGATGTTCTGGTATCCTAGAATGTTAAACCGAAAACGAAACGAGTCGAGTAATTATCAGTATAACCTTGAGTGACAGACGGACAAAAGAAAGTAATTTAAGCAGTCTCGGCGTTTGCCGGTGACACTTGAATGAGATCACTTAGTGCAGTAATCAGCGAGAGTCAATAATCGGGCAATTTACCCTAAGCCACGTGAAATGAGCCGAAAGTTAATTTGTAGGAGTACTTGGAATACAAATTCAATTTTGTACTTTACTAGCGATCTATCCCGTTTTGGCACAGACTCCAATAGTTAAGGAAAGTTAGTTATTTGAACGGCCCTAATATGATAATCATCAATAGTAATAATAAATCTGTAAGTGTATGTATGTGTATTGTATGTATGTTTCTCCATAACTCTTAAACGAATTAACTAATTTTCATGAAACTTGGTAGATAAACATTCAGACGTACGGGATACAAGATAGGCTACTTTTATCACGCGGACGAAGTCGCGGGCGCCAGCTAGTAATATAATAAAATGCAAAACAAAAATAAAAATATGTAAGTATGTGATGTAATTAATTAAGTATTTTCCTCGTCGAAAAATTCTCCCTCAGAAGCCAGAGCCAAATTAACATCGCATAATGGAGTCAAAAAAATAACTTTTCCTGTGCTCCCGTGAGCACTGGAAACAGTTTCGTTATGTAGGTCAATGCGTGAACTTAGCTGCTTTTCGGTATGGAAAAAAATTACAGCAAAGAAATGATACATAAAAAATATTATCAAAATGTTTACATCAATACTCATCAGTACTTCAGTACCTACTAATATTGTAAATGCAAATGTTTGTATGGATGTATGGATGTTTATAAGTCTTTCAAACAAAAACTACTGAACCGATCACCGATACTCAAATTTAGCATACACGTTGTCTGGGTATCAGAAAGGACATAGGGTACCTTTCAGAACACGGACGAAGTCGCGGGCACTAGCTAGTAATATTATATTTCTTATACGCGTGGCGTCACAGGGCTTGTGCAATTGTGCAAGGAAGTAAATAAAAAATTAGTTCACCGACCTTGAGCTCGTTTACCAAGACTCCCATTAGAGCTTTCTCACATTTTCCAGAAGAGAGTCATGTTCCTCCTGTCGCTTGACTTTTTGTAATCACAGGTGGACACACAATCCAATCACAGTCTTGTAAAAAGCGAGTGAAATATAGTGAGGTTTAATTAGCCATTAAACACTTAACGGCCAACCTTAACGAGAATGCAAGCGATTACATGTATTTTGTAGCACAGTGTTCTGTCTGTGGTCCGCGTTCAATGATGCAAGAAATGACACTGATTGATTGTGAATGAAATGACTGAACAAAATTCTCACGTGATCTGAAACGAACGATTCAGTCGCCGCTCAAGAAAAGAAAAACGGTACGAACAATACTTATTAAAAAAATACTTACTTATATTTAAAAACAAGCAATTCTAAGAAATAATCACTCAGAACTGTTCTATACATAATAAGTCTGTGGCGTGCAACTTGGTCCACCACCATAACAGGATAGACAACCTTTTCGATCGTACCGGCCGGAAAGAAAATTTTGAGAGGTCGCGGTCATCTCATTGAAAATAGGGTGGTGTAATTAATGGTCTTGTAAATAACATTGGATTTGATGTGGACAAATATTTCATTATTAAATACGTGTCGGTTAATTGCATAATATGTAAATAAATTTAGTTGTAAAATAATTGATTTAAATATATATATATATATACAAACATATTATGGAATAATTTACAATCCCACAAGTCGCCCATCAAGAGAGGTTGTGGTAAATAAAATGATAACATTACAATAATAATAAGAGAGAAAGAAACTATATTACCACAATAATAAAGTTTCATTTCGCGCATCAATATTTCACGATACAATAAAGGGCGCAATGAGAAAACCGAGATCTAATAAACGGCATGAAAAAAGAATAGGGGCAGGCAACTGAATAAAATAAGCCAGTATCGGATAGATCGCGCCCACTATACTTCCCCAACCATTGTCTGCAGAATAATTTCAAATTTATCCAGACGTTACCAGCAAGCGATACATTTAGAAATATTTCCAATCTTACCCACGTCGTAGCTACCTACCTACACATCTGTTTTTTTATTAAATTTCTCACCTCATCCCCTTCGCAAAATAATAATAATGACGAAATTCAGCACAATTTGCGTCCCTCGCTACCGTTATTTTTCATGAAAATAACAGCGATAGCATCTTTTTCAGTGCGACAATAGAATGAATCGCTCCCCTCGGCTTGCGGTAACAAAGTGATAGGTAGAATAAAAGTTGGTATTAAACGTTTCTCTTCTCTCGGGCATGGCCGCTCTGCAACCCGTCGCCGCTCAGGATCCATTATATTTTAATGCGGAACATCGGTGAGCGAGTGTATTAATTCATTAGCAAGTTTTATACGAGCGAATGAGTGGAAATAGTTTCTGCCGCAGGCGCTTCGTCTTTTTGCATTCAAATTACCACTTATCCAATTTGTATTGAAATTGTACGAGATTTTAACGCCTGCGTAAGTGTAAAAATTATTTCTTCGTTCTTTATTTAAAACTAGACTGACGCGCGTCCGTTTCTCACGGGAGCAATTAGTATCCATAATTTTCATAATTCATAATATTAATATGAGTTCAAATAGTGAAATAATTTTCTAAATAGATAGACCTTCTAAATAGACCTCCATTGGTTCCGGCGATTACAAAAAACAACAACATACAAACATACAAAACATCTATTTATTATATTAGTATTGATTTTGTTAGGTTCTACGTTTGTGCGAACTCAATTTAACACAAATTCGCAACTAGTGATAGTCGCGCAATGCGTATCAATAATAAAATTGTTCAAGCGGCGATATAATATACAACTTGTGAGTATTGCGCACAGTGTATGGGCCACTTCTTTGGTGCCTCTGTTCCATCCACTACATCACGCATGCAGCTACAAGATCCTTAACGGGTCAACGATATCTTATACTTTCAAGAGGCGTCTCTGTGCGGAAATGTGCCTTACAAGACACTTGTTAATGATTTACTCCAAATTTAGAATGTCGAACCACGGTATACTTTTATATTTTTTTCCTATAACGCGAGATTCTTAAAAGACAAATGCAATATAGCATAATTATATAAGCACATTTAAACTTTGATAACAACTTTAGTAAACTCTTTTTCTTAGGTAATTCAAACTCTTTCTGATACAAATTATTATGTATATTCAGGAGACAATACCTAATAAAGAGGGAATAAAACATTAAAAACTGTAAATTCTACATATATAAGGTCACTTATATTTTTTCTAAATTTTGTCTTGAATGAACTATGAAACTATAAAGTGAACAAAGTGTTACTTAGTTTACAACTGTTCGTTCAAGAATCTGTTGGTATAGTATAGGAACAAATGACTTTTATATAAGTTTTGACTTTTATATAAGTTATGTTGTAATGATATTACAAAGCAATTCGATGAAACGCGATAAGTTTAAACCGCAAGACGATCGAATGTTATTTCGATATTCCCACCAACATTCTGGTCACCAATCAAGTGACCGCAAGTTGCCGAGTTTGCACCAGACACAGATTTGATCAGGCGCCATCAACCGCGAACATGATCGCAACACAGTCCACATCACTGGACCAATATACACCTATGAGGAATGAGGACAACTTATGTACCTACATGTAAATTTTATTTCAGCCAGCTGAATGGGAATTTTCTTATATATTTTTATATTAAAAAAACCTTTCTAAAAGTGATAGAGACAGACGCGACGTAATGTGACTTTGACGTGTTGCAATTAGGCTTTTCTATGTGTCAAAAGAGTTCAGCGCAGCAAAATAAAAATAGAATTATCAAATAATAAAGTCGCAATCCGCTTCTATCTGTTTCTCCCCTTTTGGATACGGTTTTCAATAATGGAAGGTTACAGATCTATAGAAGTGGTATTCACCTGTAATTGGTTGCCACACATGTTTGTAAGTGTTTTTATTTTTTTTATTAAGTGATTAGTTAAGTGTATATGTGTGAGCAAGTGTTGGTGGGTCTGTTGTAAAAAAATAATAATAATAATAATAAATATTAAAAAAAGGAAACGTTTAATTTTTTTAAACTATGAACGATAATTGGATTAATTACTAATAAATGTCCTTGAACAGTCTTCTAATAAATTTAAAAAATGTTCCATAGTTTTTTAATACCCATATATTTTCCACCTGTCTGTATCGCTATATTTTTTACACGCGACTAAAGAAAAAATAAACATAAAATTAATCTTATATTCATCTTGAAAATCTGCTTAAAATACAAACTTGAGCCGAGCCATGCCATTTAAGGCATAAAATCATTATTTCTAAAGTTAGTACCAACCAATATTTAAACATTTCCCTTTATAGCAAGACACGAACACGTATACCGCATTCGCACATTTCTCCTGTTGTATATTTAACAAGCATCTTCATGACATTCGTGTAAAGTGTACACAAAACAAAAGTCAAAGGTCTCTGAGCATCGGAGTGAAACAGACGCTTCTTAAAATATCGTCACCAAAAAGCAACAAATTCAGTTAGTCACGTTTCTGAGAAACACGAACGGACAATAAGCCGAGATGAGCATGAAATCACGCTGCGAACATGCAAATCAGCGTGATGCTGCGGATGGGGCATCGAACCTTATGACCTCAAACAACCACCAAGTTCAATAGACGCAGTTCCATAATAACTAGCGAATTGTCTGTCCCACGCGGAAGGTTCACTATATTCGACACATTGTTTACATACTCTGGCTACTTTCATTCTGTTTTCAGCTCAAGTTTCATTATTGGATTTCGTTTCGCTTACTCTGATTGCTATTTATCACCCACTCAGCGTTGAATAGTTTTCTTAATATTAATGACATCGTAAGTGTTGCTATTGTAATTATTTTTGAAGTTTACTTCAAATGTGGTAAAATGTCAATATCGACATTTTAGAAACCCACTTAGCACCACCACACTTAGAAACATTCGTACTTATAAGGCGTGTTGATTATAACCGTTAGTTCATATTACGTAATGAGCAAAGTCGGAATTTGTTTGCTAATGATGTGCCATTTATGATCCCATAATGCTGTTTAGTTTGAAAAGGCTAAATATATACAACACATTACCAATAGCTTGTTTGTAAGTAGTAAGAACTTCACTAAAGACACCTAAAGAACGATCTCTAAGCGGACAATCGAGTATTTAAGCCGTTGGCAGAATTCTAGAAGTACTCTTCAAATAATCTTGAGTACAATATTGCGAAAGCTTCGTATATTCAAACAAACTTATCGAGCAATAATCTTTAATTAGCAACTGAAAGTCAAACCGTCGGTTTAAACAAACAACATTTCAACTCTTTTGATGTCGAAAACAATCCTCCTGAATTTGGAGCAATGGATATGAAGACAATAAAATCTGTTTAAATACAATTAATTATCTTGATTTATTGCCACAAATGATTTACAAAAAAAACGTTCCCAGTGTTTTTAAAACACGTGGGAAAAATATAATAAAATTCATAATGTTATTTTTTTTTATATTATAGAGGTATGTATATAAACATATAAATCAACTTTGTTTGTCGTATGTCTGACGACCTTTACATGAAAAATAAAAAAATGTTAATGCTACTAAAAATCTTTTTATTCGAAAAAAGAAAATATACACTAAAAATATAAAAAAAGTGCCATGGCTTCTCGATGGCACAGTAGACATGAATATGTCTCATATCATAAATGAAAAGAAAGATTTAAATGGTCCCTATCCCTATCCCTATCCCTATCCCCATCCCTATCCTTATCCTTATCCTTATTCTTTCCCCTTATCCTTAATCCTTCTATGGTCAACAGGGATAATATATATATAAACAAACGAACAAACTATCCCTATCCCTATCCCTATCCCTATCCCTATCCCTATCCCTATCCCCATCCCTATCCTTATTCTTTCCCCTTATCCTTAATCCTTCTATGGTCAACAGGGATAAAATATATATATAAACAAACGAACAAATTATAATTAATTCATTTACGTCATGGTAACGATTTTCGTGACACACATTCTTTCGAATTAATTCATTTACGTCATTGTAACGATTTTCGTGACACACATTCTTTCGAATAGACCCCAGAGAAAAGACATATTCATGTCAAAATGTAATACATTTTCTGCGCTTTGATTTATTTACAAATTTTTCATAAGTATTTCCCAACATTTCCTCTTTAAAGTTTGTTAATATTTCAAAGTCGTTTTGCTGGCAACATTAGTTTAAAAGAAATATTTAAGTTTTGGTCTGGACAGGACAGGACGCTTTAGAGCGGTCAATGTTGTAAAGCGAAGAGGGTGGTGTACGGTACGTCGGCGAACAGTACGAGTTATACAAATTGCGTTCCATTCGCTTTCCGCAGAAAAATGTTGGCTTCACACAAAAAAAGGGTTGCTCTGAACTCCTAAGTAATAATATAACGTTTTTTTGAAAGTGGAGGCAGAATCTCGTTATATCCTAACTCCCCCAACGCGCGATTGTTATGTTGACAAATGAGTTCGCAAGGACGGCTGGCTTTTTTAGTAATAAAAGATCCATTAATAAAAAAATAAAAAATGGATAAACAAGTGATTTTTAGTTTTGAGTTTATTTGTATTCTGTAACATGCATGACACTTGTAAAGCTTGTTACAAATTCTACAAAAGCAAAATATATGCTTTATTTTATACTAGCTGGTGCCCGCGACTTCGTCCGTGTTCTGGATGAAAGGTGGACCCTTTCATCCATAATGTCTTTTCTGGTGTCCCAGACAACGTGTAAGCAAAATTTCTTGGTGATAGGTTCAGTAGTTTTTGCGTGTAAGAGTTATAAACATCCATACATCCATTTATTTGTTATTTTATGATAGAAAATGTTCAGTAGGTATTAACAGAGAATAAGATTATTATTTTAATTTTTTTAAAAGTTAATTATTTTATCACCTCTTTGCTTTGCTTTGTGACTACTTGACTGTTACAAAAAAAAAGTTAAGTGGCTCTTAGCTCTTAATTTTTTTATTTTCAAAATGAAGTACGCGCAAAGTCCGGACCAAATAAATCCGGACGGTTGGCAACCTTAGTTGCATAGCATAGCAATACCACAGCATACTTATTTCGTACAGTAGGCCGACGGAGACGTCTAGACAGGGCAATCGTGCGGGGCGTGAGGGGTGAGGCGCGAGTGGGACGTGCCCAAGCTGCATACTTCGTCGTTCTTAGTAGCTTGGGATAAATATTCTAGGGCTATCGCGTCTTTCAGATTTTCACGGCATGTGCTGTAAGTGCGTGCAAATCTTTACCTCGCATAAATAAAGAACTTAAGCTTTCATCAATTTCCGCATAATGAAGAAAGGTACTTAAGCACATTTTATATTACTTAATTTGTGTCAACCTTTCCGTAATTTTTAAATACCTACACAGGCGGCGGTATCGCCCAACATCAAAGGCGTCGGCTTACTGTAGGAAATAAGTATGCTATGGCAATACGGAGTCCCACGAATTACCCCCGTCTCGCCAGGCCACTCTATGAAAAATACTTTCCTTTTAGCAACTCTAGAAAGGGAACGGTGCAGGTTAAATGTTCATATTCAGTCAACTTTTATAAATTGTTCCGCGCGGTTTTGTTCGCCGTGTTTTATTTGAAAAATTCCTCACTCCGTCCTTACAAAGAAGTTTCCGTGTTGCATACTTCCCTGTGCTTCCCTGGCTAGTTTCTTTTGGTTCGAGTAAACAATACGCAAGAAAGTTCTGTCCTTTTTACGAGCGAGTTCCGGCATTTTCACTCTCGAATTTTTAAAAAAAGAAAGGTACTCAGGATACCTCTTAGCGGCCAGTGGTTTCTTTTACACGGCATTTCCAACATAATTTACATACATGCTAAGATTAAAGCGAGTACAGGGATGCGGAATAATTAGTTTTTTAATCCAATTATCCGGGCTTGCCGCGTCGTGTCTGTGTTCAGTTTGAAATAAGAGAGAAAAATGTAAAATGGAGGGACGGGTGTTTGCTCGAGCGTTTCTAGCCACTTTGAAAGCTCTAAAGGATAGAAACAGCTGATGTGCAACTATGCTAACTCGATTTCATTATCGAATTAAATTATACACAAGGAGGCGAGGGACGATTTTACAGCCGGAATATTTTGAGCAGAATAATTGATAAACGGATTACGTTTAGAATGTTCTTCTTCAGTTATAAAATAACATTTAGCCACAGAGTAGTAACCACAAAACGCAAAAGTAGACATCGTGCTACTAAATAGGCATCCACTAAGAAAGAATTTTTGAAAATTTCTACTCCGTAAAATATTATTGTTCGTTACCATAATCATGTTGTAGGTTAGGGACATGACTGCTTGCAAAAGCTATGAAAAATACACTACATAGTATAATACAAAGTCGCTTCCCGCTGTCTGTCTGTCTGTCCCTATGTATGCTTAGATCTTTAAAATTACGCAACGGATTTTAATGCGGTTTACACTAATGGATAGAGTGGTTCTCGAGGAAGTTTTGTTACGCGGGCGAAGTCGCGGGCAGCAGCTAGTCTTATATAATATAAAATTCTCGTGTTGTTGTTTGTAACAAAACTCCTCCGAAATGGCTTGACCGATTTTGAAATATTTTGTGTATATTCAATAGGTTTGAGAATAGGTTATAAAGTATTTTTTTTTATCCAAGATTTTTTTTGGCAAAACAACGTTTGCAGGGTCAGATAGTTTTCATATATAAAACACTTCGTTATTAGCTTTATACATCCCCGTTTATCCCTCTTTCGATAAGTGAAAACCGAATGAAATTCGGTCCACCCATTCTCTAGTTTTTGTGCATACACACACAAACCAACATAACATTTTTATATATAAAGATAAAGATACACAATATTAGAAATAGCAATTTAAAAAATCAAGTAAGTATTATTATGTTTAACGATTTTGACTCTTATAGAGCATCTTTAGTTCAGAGGCGTCGAATTCGTGATTCGAATGCACTGGCACATTCAAACTAAAATAGTTCTTGGCATTTTTATGTGATAAAGTATTATAAAATGGCTTGAATCTCCGCTTTTATAGAATGAAGTGCATTTACCCTCGCCGCGCCTGCAAACTCCGTCTCAATGTATACTCTTCAAATTACTGAAGCCTTTCTCTAATAAAATTATACATTGACATTTTTCCGCGGGAATTTTCTGTTTAAATAATAATTCTTTTGAGCACAGAGAACACAAGCTGGATAAAAAAATTATTTACTAAAAATATTGAATATGTTTAGTTGTTTTATCTAAAAAAGTTCTATTCTAAACAAGTTAACTACTCCTTTTAAATATAAAATACGCGTTATAAGATGCATTATGGAACTTTATAATTTAACTTTATATGTATATTTTTGTTAATATTATCTTTTTTATCTCTCACCTTGTAAGCAGAGTTTATAAAAACTGCAAAGCCTGCAAGTTAAAATTTCAGTGATTAATGCTGGGTTGCAACATCTTACTTTAACTATAACCAATGTCGCAACTTCAGTTAATTCGCACTCATTTTAGGCCGAAAATGAGTTGCACCAGTTAACCAGTTATGATTATTTGTTAACTGGTGCAACTCATTTTCGGCCTAACCGTTATTTTAACTGAAGTTGCGGCGTTGGTTATAGTTAAAGTAAGATGGTGCAACCCAGCCTTTTTTTTTTTAACGAGTAGTAATCCGCTTACAGATTCCCTACCGCTGGCTAGACGGTAAGGATATGTGGGGGTCGCCCAGCACCTGATCATAGTGGCACTGGGAATACGCCACTAAAACTCCCCGGTGCCTCCTTGCCCATGATAGGGATGAACCGGGCTCTGCGGGGGCATCTTACACCGGTCCACCCCCAGGGCAGCCCGGCCATTGCTGACCAGGCTAACTCCAACGTGAAGATTGTCCCGAAACACTAGTACAATCTCCATACGGAGGGACCTTGTGCAGGCACACACAGCTGGTGCAACCCAGCCTTAGTTATAAATAATAAAATGTCATGACACATTACTAGTAACTTGTAACAATTTTTTAAACAGTGTATCCGGTCGTGGACTAGCGATTCTAGGTATAGCAGACAAGAAAAGTGCTTTATCAGTTTCGATTACAAATTCCATTCATTTCAAAATTCGCTAAGGCTTATATAGATTTGAAATAGGTGTAATGATTACTGATTGACATAATTTGTCATCGCTAATAAAGATAACAATAGAAATTGTAACATCGAATTATCAAAGGAAAACAGACCTTATTATTCTACAACATACAAAGAATGTTCAATCTTAGGGTGATAAAGCACTTTATTTGTCGATTTTACATAAATTACAACAATTTTAATACCTATTTTTACACAAGTCTTTCATTATTGTCAGTTCTTTGGTTTAAAATATTCATAGGACACTCGTACATTCAATATACATTTTCCTTGTGTTGAAATTTTGGTAATAAGTATATCGTCAAGACACAAGGCGGTAAATTGTCAAGGTGTAATTAATTAAACAAATTGTTTCCTTTCTCGAACGTCAAATGATATTTCATTAGGTGTGCGATGAACCATCCTTTATTGATTCACTGACCCTTTTAAAAGACCCCTTCTTACTGTATCTCTTTCATTTCATAGCATTTTACGGCCAAGATATCGGCTACACCAATCTTATTGAACGAACCTAAAAACTAACGACTTTGCTAGAGAACACAGTCAGCTAAAATGACGAAGTTTAAATTTTCAAAATCAGAGCATTTACAATTAATTTATTATTACTAATTTATTACTAAGTTAGTTCGATAAGTAGTATGTAGTTAAAAAAGTTGTTTCAATAAAGCCCAAGGTGTTCCTTTATGTCTAATTTAGGGGGATTCCCCTCTCACCTTTTTTGTTACAAGAGGAATCCATCATGGATACCCACCGGCCTTAAGGTCAGACGTACTTAAGGTCCATTTGACGGTAGGTGGCTATTGTCACCTATTAAGACCAGCAGCAACCTAAGTGCAGTGAACCTAAGTGCCGATATCAGTATAAAAGAGATATAGGCTCTGGCATACCTTACTCACACACATATATACTACTACTAGCTGGTCAGGCGTCTTCGTCAGGGTTCTGGTACCTGATGTTCTTTCTGGTGTCCCAGACAACGTGTATGCAAAATTTCATGGTGATCGGTTCAGTAGTTTTTGCGTGAATGCGTAAAAAACAAACAAACAAACTCACATTCACATTTATAATATTAGTAAGGATTATTTCTGCCAGAAAGGCTGCTCAATTAATAACTGCCAAAAGCAGTATAGCCTGTCAAACTCAGGCTGATCTTAAAATATCCTAACCAGCTATAGTTTAAATTAATTAAGCGTAGTATTATCAAACAACTATATCTATATTTTACTTACAATATAAAAGAAAATTATATTGTAAGTAACACATAAAGAATAAATAATATTACAATATTTTACAGATATTATCATCCTTGCGGAAACCCAAAGTTCGAATGAGAGTTAAAAAGTAAACAGAGCACCAATCATAGGCTAAGGTATGGAGGTTCTAAAGGGCGATAAATGAAAAAAGTTTGAATGCCTTTCAAGGGATATATGGGTTGTTATTGCAAGGGCCGAGAGCCAGACCGCATCTACACAGTATACCTAATGAACTAGTAGTTGAACATGAGAATTATTAAATTTATTACACCCGTGAGAGTCGAGCAGTTCATATAAAAACCAATAATTTGAATTAAATATTTTCAGAAGCACGTTTTACAATCTATAATTAAAAATTATAAACTAACTAAATCCTCAACTTTTTTAGCCCATATACGCAATATCTGCTGTAAGTTGCTGAGGAGTTGGTGTTCCGCAGACTATTTGATGCTGCAGCATCAGGTCAAGTAGGTTACCATGTCATGGAAATACCACCGAAGTAACAATGCCAAAAAAGTTAAACAACAAATAAAGTCACTTTACGACATATATATATATATGTGTTATATTAAGCTATAGGTATATATATAAGTTTTTTAGTACACGAGGAACGGCAACATTCCGTTAAATTTTAATTTCCGCTCTAACAAAAGGAGGAACCAGCGAAACTTCGTAACGCAACGAAAGGACTCGTTGTTGGAACATTTTATTCAAATCATTTTTAATGAACCATTATGATAATGTTTTAACAAAACCCAAAGAACCTCTTTAAATTCGATTTACGTATCGTTACTAACAGTCTCCTTTAAATTTGACATGAAAAAGAAAAGCGCTTCGTGACCAAATACCTTAAATCAGGGCATTTAATCTTATTAAATTAGGGATTAAGTAACAGGATTAGCAGGAAAGAGTTTTTATTTGTTGTATTTTTGAATTGAAATATCTTTTCTTCAAGGTTTTTAGTCTTTGAAAGATAATAAATTTATTTTTAATATCTATAAATATTCTGTTTTTACATCAATTTTATAGATCAAATCGTTTGACGAAACAGTCAACTGTTGACATCTTGACAGTATAATATGCCCGGAATTTCTTCTCAATCGTCCCTTGCGCTTCCTACGAATATACCCTTGAAACGGAGACTGAGGGCCTAGTGTGAGTTTTACTCGATCAAACACGTCGAACGCGTAAACGTCAATTTGTATGAGAATGAAGCAGCGCTATACTTTAGCCACCAGGTGGCGCTGCTTCATTCCTATACAAATTGACTCGATTTGTATTATAGAGTAAAACTCGCACTAGGAGGCCCTCAGGAGCGTAGAATTCAGTACTTATAAGGTTTGTTGAGCAAATACTATTTCTTTTATTTATACAACCCTATCGTACAAATACTCTACTTACTTACTACTTACTCTATCTTACTATCTAACTATCCTATCTTTTATTTATGGTAGAGTCGTTCCCCAAGTTCCCAATTACAATTTCTATAATGTTACAAGGAATAGGAAAAAGGGCTCTGACATCTCTTGCTCATTCACCGAAGTTATTTTACTGTGGTCTTCTATAAGAGGGTGGTTACTGCCACCAGACTGGCGGGAAAAATAACCGCCACTATGGGCAATAATATATTTCATACAAATGAAAATAGAAAACTAACGGCACCGGTATGCAGAGAGACTGTGCAGAGAGATCATAACTTATATACCTATATCTATGTAGGTACTAGCTGGTGCTCGCGACTTCGTCCGCGTGGAATAGTTATTTTGGGAATCATTTGGGTATCTCGAACGGTTTTCGCAGCGCACGCAACGGAAGCCCTCAAAGATGAATAATTTTCCCCGTTTTTTCCACATTTTCGACTGTTTCTTCGCTCCTGTTAGTCGAAAGGTGATGTTATATATCCTAAAGCCTTCCTCGATAAATGATCTATCCAACACAAAAATAATTTTTCAATTCGAACCAGTAGTTCCTGAAATTAACGCGTTCAAACAAACAAACAAACAAACTTTTCAGCTTTATAATATTAGTATAGATATGTATGTTATATCTCTTTAATAAAAACATATATAACTCGTTCGCTATTTACAACTAGTAATGAGTGTAGAGTGGAAGCCTTTTAATACTTCTATTACACGTGTCAACGCCTCGTGTTATTACCGTCGCTGAAGATAAAGACGCGGAACAATTCCTTGTACTTTCTTGAAAGTTTAACACCTTCGCTTCGTTCTCCGTAAAATTTCATTACATTTTAGGTATGTTTGGATCCGAGTCGTCGCGACGAAAGCCCCGACAGTTGTAATTATTAAAACTGTGCGAGGCAACTTTGTTGATGTAAGTACTTTTAGAATTCCCATGAGTTCATTAAAATACGATACGAAGGTGGAATCCTGTTATTGATCGGGAGCGACAGACAGGCGACACTCGGTCGCACTTGTTACGAAAACAACGCTCACCGCCCTACTGGGGAAAGCTGGTCGCGATCGCGATAGATGTATGTTTATAATAATACTTTATTTATACTATTTGAATATCGCTGCTTTACCTGTCTTTTTTGGCTTCAGTTGTGCGCTTAGTTCACAAAGTCTTTTAAATTTAACTTTAAAGAAAGAAACAATTCCAGTTAAAAATAAAGCTACCTAAAAGCTCATGAACATTATTTCTCATTTTTATATTATACTAGTGGCCCGCCCCCGGCTTCGCGCGGATTTTTTTTTATATATAAAAACCTTCCTCCTTTAACGGTTTTTCCATTAGTGAAAACCGCATTAAAATCCGTTGCGTAGTTTATAAGACTTATATACAGAGCGACAGACGGCGGGAAGAGACTTTGTTTTACACTATACTAGCTGTTGCTCGCGACTTCGCCCGTGTAACTTTATAAATTATATATACTAAAACCTTCCTCGAGAACCACTCTTTCCATTGGTGAAAACAGCATGAAAATCGGTGCAGTAGTTTTTGAGTTTATCGCGAACAGACAGACGCGGCTGTTTTTGTTTGTTGTTTGTTTTGTTTTATAAGATGTCAAGATTATGAAATTTTTTTTAATTAAAGACTATGTTTTTCGTGCACCTTAAGGCGAGAGACAACATACAAGTACACTCGCAAGACCATTTATTACGAGATGAACATTTTCATAAAACACAAACAATTTCAGTTCACGTCTGTTGAACTTCACGTGTATGAAGATCGCGAAAGGTGTCGGGGGAACTCATACTCGTACGGGTATAGCGAAGCGTTTGATGTTCACTTTTATAATTACTCCTTCTGAAAACGCGCCTTAGATGTTCTACCGTACCTGTCTAAAAAATTTGTACTTTGAAAGGTATTTAAATTTGTTGAAAAGTTCAACATTTTGCGTTATGTCTGCTGATAATAATCCCTGGCAAGATTATTTAAGTACTACGTCTACTGCTACTAATTACTACGAAATACTACCTAATACTTATAAGTCAGAAAGTTTGTAAGGATAGATGTATGAATGTTTGTTACTCTTTCACGCAAAAATAGCTAAACGGATTTGGATAAAATTTGGCACACATATAGTTTATTACCTGGATTAACATATAGGTTCCCGAGGGATCGTTTACACGTTTACACGATTTTATATTCTTACGAATATAAAAAAAATTGGGCACATAAAGCCGGCCATTCACGGCAGTCACTTTCAAAACAATCCTGCATGAAGCGCCGGACTGCCGTGAATGGCTGGCTTTATATTATTATGTTCACTAACTTTAGGTGACTATCGGTTTACATTCTGACATAATTAATACAGTAACTTTAGAGCATTTCACTTCGGAAAAACTCCAACCAAGATGAAAATTTGTATACACGTACCTATTAGCTCCCCAAATAACCTCTGAAAAGTCTCATAACTTTTGACAGCCAAACAACAAATTGACAATAAACTTTAGGTATATCATCGTTTTTGTAGAGAATTTTCTTTTTTATAAGTATACCTCATAGCGGTAAGATCGACAGGAATATAAGATATAGGCAAAAAAACTGAAAAAAGGTAACTTTTTGATCGTTTTTTGGCTGTGTCAAAAGTTATGCCCACCCCTTGACACATGGGACTTTTCAGGGATTATTTGTGGAGCTAACAGGTACGTGTATACAAATTTTCAGCTTGGTTGGAGTTTTTCCGAAGTTATGCTCATTTTTCGTCTAAAGTTACTGGATTAAACATGAAATCAGACATAAATAAACATAAAATGGTCCATTAAATTGTCAGTCTATGTTAGGTAGAGGTACGCTAGCCGCTACACCATTTCACAATGGTATTAATGTCGAGAATAAAACTGAGAGCTTGGGTGTAATTATTTTAAATCGTCTACTACGAACGGTGGCTGCACACGCTAAAGAGGCACAATGAAGTATATTGCACTCTATGTATATGAAAAAAAAAAAAGAAACTTTCCACGTTTTATCCTATTACACGCTTTGTAAATAAGTACTAACTTAAAAGACTAAGTTCATATGATCACTTTCTAAGGAGAAGAGATTCTCTTTAAAGCTGATTAATGGATTCTTAATAGACAATTTTGTTGAGAAAAGAAAGAAGGAAAAAGATAGTACCTACGCTCAAAGATACAAGCAACATAAGGGGCATGTACCTAAATACGGTATCGAGCCCTGCATGTACTAATCTTTCAGCTCACATGACGAATTCCTTGTTATAGTTAGGGGTGTTCTGCTTCAAGAAGTAAGGGTATAACTGAAAAGTAGGCGGTTTGCTTCAAAAGTTTCGAGTGTTCGCAGAATGTTCTCCGGTCCAAACGCAACTATCTTTCCAAGTAATTGGATTGTTGAATGTTGCAAAGTACTGTGGTTAAAATCCAGTGTGATGTATTTCTAAAAAAGTCTTCCCATAGATTGATGCCATTCAAAAAAGATCGAAATGATATTATGTTGGGACTAGTGATGTACCGGATATCCGTATCCGTATCGGTATCCGCGGATATCCGAGGGAGAAGAAAAATCCGTATCCGTATCCGTTACTTTTTGGCAAATCTTTTTATGGATCTTTTACCTTATTAATTTTTAATTCTTAGATGAAATTCTACATATAGGTGATAAGGTAGCAGAAAAACTAAATTCCATTCAGATTATTTTTATTTTTTAAAATCAAACATTTGGCACATTTATAAAGCATGCGTCAAGGGGCGGGCCGATTGAGTGAGAAAGTTAAAATCTGTATCCGTATCCGCGAACTTGACACCAAATATCTGTATCCGATCCGTATCCCGCGGATCTACATTTATACACGACCCGGCACATCACTAGTTGTTACTGCCAAACGGGCTGCCCAGTTCGTGGCTGAAGAACAACAATGCTCTTATTGTTTCGATGCAAAAAAAGTTTAAGTAAGTACTTGTTATAACATCTTAGCCAGTATAAAAATCTTGACTGGAGAAAAAAGGGAAAATCTGTTAACGCTGAGAACTTCCTATAGTATGTCTACTCGAACGTAACACCTCATAACAATGACGGAAAACACGTTTTTGTAACGTCATTGTGTAACTGCTAACAGTTATTTTATTTTGATACAAATGTCCACATCAAGCGTTTAGTTATAAAATACTTACCGACCGGAAACCGGATACCACATGAAAATCGCGAACGTATATACATACACAGAGACAGACAGACAGACTACTGGAAAAAAAAAGTCTCACTAGTTAGGTCAACCGAACTACTGGGAATACACAGACGTGGCGAGGTCTTTGTTTTATAATATGTAAGGATACTTAATTAATATTATCGTAAAATATACTATATGATAGTCTTCGGTTTTATTTCCATTTCCAATTTCAATTTTACGTGAGACATTTCAGGGGAACGTTCGGCGCAAACATTTGTTTACCTAAAACTTTATCCCTCCTATAGTTCTCTCTATTTCTTTTAGTTTGTTGAAAAACGATATCACTGAGAGGTTTCAATGACACAAGACGCGATCCTGATCCGAGTTTAAATTAAATTCTTACTTTGATCTGCGTCTGACATAGAAAATCCTGCGAATAATGGCGTTTAAGAACCCTTTAAGGCCGCAGTGTACTTGTAAGTAAATATATTATGTAAACCCTATTCTAAATGTAAATAATCTTATGGACAATGTGCTGCTCCCATTTTCTCGCTTCTACTTAATCCATTTCCTTCCTGAAACATGTCATTTTGCCCTATATATTGAAGGGTTATATACAGAGCGTCCCACCACTATGCCACGTGGAGGGAAAGAACGTTGAATATTGTAGATAGAACATTTTACTAAAAGAAGACATTATTTTAATTTAAAAAACACTTTAAACTGCATTCATAGATTTTTAAATAATTACATGGTTGAACCGGGAATCGAACTCGCTACACGAGAAAAAAAAATTCCCTGTGTTAAGGCTGCGGACCGTTAAAAATTGACTCTCATCGAATTTTTGGCGCTGCTTATAACATTGTTTTCAAACTGATTTAGGAAAAACTTAGAAATATTTTTATAACCAAGAAAAATTTATAATATAGTTAATAGTTAAATATTTTTTAAACGTTTGTTTATAGGGTATATATTAGGTAAAAATGGAGTTAAACACAGCTCTGCCAAGCCCTACAGTATGTTGAGCTATGTTCACGGACCAATGACATAACAACTAATGATAAATTAGAAAATCTATTCAGATATGAAGTTTTCTTATGTGGTCGTCCTTAAATTATTCTGATTATTTTTTTGCAAAACTAATTCATGTTCTTAAGTAAGAACGTTAAATATTGTCTTTTATCAAATTTTTCACTAATTTTTTTTTTTTCATTTTTAACATAGTTACGTAACAACAATTAGAAATTAACATTTATTATCATAAAGGACAAGTGTTTAGGTACAATAAAAAGCTATGGTTTCTATATAAAAATTTAGAAAAGTAATTATTTTATTGATAAGAAAATACCGGTAATCAAACTCCTCAGTGACCGGTGAGCGGTCGTTGCGTTCAGACGTGTGCTCCGTGTTAAATTTTTACATGTTTTTTGCGCTCGAACAAATATCTTTGTCTCGCTCACTCTCAGAGATTTTGCGCTTCTGTTAGCATATCGAAAGTTGCTTTACTTTATTTATTTTCAACATTATTTTCGAACTTTTTGGTAGTTAGTTAGTTTTTGTTTTTGTTATATATATTATTATTGGGTCATAATGGAAAAAGATATGCTTGTCTAAAAAAAGGAAATGCAAGTCAAATATCATAAGCATTATATATTATATTCGTATATGTTATATTGTATTATATTATATATTATATTATATTATATTCAAAAAAAGTCTTCAATCATGTAATATTATCTTAATTTCTAATTTATTTATTTATTTATTTTACAAAAAAGACCCACCAACATTTGCTCACACACAATATACACTTATCTAATAAAAAACAAAATAAAAAACACTAACAAACATGTGTGGCAAACAATTACTGGTGAATACCACTTACACAGAGAAAAATTATACAAAATACTTACTATAAAAAGGTACGAGAAAACAACAAAAAGTAATTATACAGCACAAACAAAACATAAAAAAAACAGGAAAATAAGAAACAAAAAAACCAAAAAACAAAAAAGTAAATAAAAAGAACCAAACTAAAACTAAAAACTAAAACTAAAAAGCAACCTTTACCATTAACTGCTACTCTCAAGTATAGTTTTGCGGAGTTTGGTGAACGAATCAGCAAATATATCGATTAGATCGCTTATTTCGTTAATCGATTTGCACAACCTTGGGACAGGAGAGCTTGAACCAAATACTGATCTGCGAATAGGTGGACACAGTGGAGTAATGGGTGCTCTAGGGATTCTGCGGGGAACACGAAGATTAAATCGCTGCAGCAACGGAGGGCAATCAATATAGTTTCCAAGAATTTTAAATGCAAAGTACATATCAGACATTCTCCGCCTCCTCTCCAAAGATGTTATAGAGAAGAGACGAAGCCTGCCTTCATATGATCGTACTTTTTTGGCGACTCCGTTGCTAAAAGCCAAGCTAGTGACAAATCTTTTTTGTAGGCGTTCCATTCTGAGGGAATGAGTTGCATAGTGAGGTCTCCATACAACACTGCAGTACTCCAGGATGTTTCTAACATAAGTGTTGTAAAGTAGGATTTTACAATAGTTGTTCCTAAATACCCTTGTGTTACGCAAAACAAAACCCAATGATCTAGATGCTCTTTTGATCACACTTTCCAATTGAGGAACAAAAGTTAGCTTTTTGTCAAAAATTACTCCCAAATCTTTAATCTCTTCCACAGTTTCAATCGCAATGTTACCAATTCTATATACAGAGTCAAAGGAATTACGTTTTCTTGAAAATCGTATGTGATAACATTTTTTTGCATTCAATTCCATACAATTTATATGACACCACTGAATCATGCGGTCAATATCTTCTTGGATTTGTTTAGCATCGTTAATTGAGTCACAAATGCGAATTAATTTTAAATCATCAGCATACATAAGCGGTTTACAATAATGAAAACAGCTAATTATGTCATTTATGAAAACATTAAACAGCACCGGGCCCAGATGTGATCCCTGTGGTACACCCGAAGTGATACTGCAGTAGTCTGATCGAAAGCCATTTACAACGACATAAAACTCCCTATCATTTAAGTAAGACTTGATCCATTCGAGCAAGCAACCCGAGACACCATACGCCTCCAATTTGAGTGTAAGAATATCAATTGGAACCCGGTCAAACGCCTTACTGAAATCAGTATATACTACATCAATTTCTCGATTAGAGTCCAAGGCCTCAAACAATAGTTCAGTTAATAACACTAGATTTGAATTTGTAGACCTAGATTTTACGAATCCGTGCTGACATTCTGTCAAAAATAATTTAAAGTGATTTTGTATATAGGGACAAATTAGTGACTCGAAAATCTTGGCAAGTGTAGAAAGTATTGAGACTGGCCTGTAATTGCTTATAAGCTCAATTTTATCTCCCTTGTGTATGGGTACCACTTTCGCGGATTTCCAGATCTTGGGGAAAACACCTGATTGCAAGGATTTGTTATAAATCAAATATAATGGCAAGACAAATTGTCTTGAACAAGATTTAATAAAAAGAGGTGGAATCTCATCTGGTCCCGATCCCTTACTAGGATCCAAGCACTTGATACTTTTAAGAATGCTTTCCTTACTAATATATGGGACTGTCAGGGATTGACTAAATTTGATCAGAGTAGCCCAGTGATCACCCTCAAGACTAAAAGTATTATTACGACCTGCAGTGCTGTATACATTTTTAAAGTGAGTAGCAAACAACTTACATATTTCCGCGCCATTTGAGGTGCCATCGATACCTTCTTTAATTGACATGGTGCCGGGGTAATTACTCTTGACCATTCTTTTTTCTTTCATATACGTAAAGAAAATCTTGGGGTTTGATTTTATAGAATCCTCGATGGAACGTATGTATTTGTTATAACAAACATGAGCTAATTTTCTACATCTCTCACCAACCAATTCAAATTTATCTCGCGGGTTTTTATATATTTTATATCGGCGTCTGATGTTTTGTTTTTCGCGTAGTGCTCTTTTAAGATTGGTATCGAACCAAACCGGGAACCTACCGTTATGGATAGCTTTAAAAGGTACAAATTTTTCAATTAACTTATGTAGCTCAAAATAAAAAATGTCAATCATGTCATTTACGTCTTTATCTTTAAAAATATTTTCCCAGTCGATTTTAGACAGCGTGTTACATATCTCGTCGTAATTGGCCTTGTGATAATTAGGTTTTTTGTTAGCGATGTTATAACACAGCCCACTATCAATAACGTCAGTAATCGTAATTTCCAAAGGTGGGTGAAAGGCATCCACAGTACTCATAGCGTCGGAAGATTCCGTTACCGAGCATTTATTATTAGGTAGATTTGTCAACACTAGGTCCAAAATCCGGTCAGATTTATTAGTTACTTGATTTAACTGATTAAGTTTATTAAGGTTAATAAAATCCACAAATGACTGGCTAATACTAGGCACTATGCAACCATCTGATGCGTCGTTCACCAAACTCCAGTTTATGTTGCCTTGGTTAAAGTCACCTACAAGGCAGGTATAAATATTAGATTGATCAATATTTTTATTACTATTCTCTATAAAGTGATCCAAAATTGACCGATTGACAGGAGGTGGCAGGTATACACAACAAAAAGCAATCGAATGAACAGATTGACTAATTCGTAGGTTTAAAACGACCCACAGGTCCTCGCATTTACTTTCCCAATTTAATTTTCGAACCGAATTAATTGTCTTTAATACTGCAATAAGGACACCTCCGCCCTCCTTATCGCCATGAAACCTCGAGCTTTCCCGATCCCTTCTGTATACCGTATACCTGCCATCGAACAGTTCGTTACTTATCACACCAGCATTGAGCCATGTTTCAGTTAATATAATAATATCAAAGTTATTACAACATACTTCACGCTTAAATCTGTCAGTTTTAGTGCGAAGACCACGGACGTTTTGGTAATATATTCTTAATGACGAGAATTTTATTATATAAAAAAAAAAAAAAACTATAAACTATGTACACTTAAAAATAACGAAAAAATTATGTAACCAATTTATCTAAACAGTCCATATTCTTAATTACAATATATCCAGAAGTATCGTTTTTTCTAATTAAAATTTTTCCGTTCCGGACCCACACATACTGGTAGCCTTTTTCCTTAGCCTTGAGTCGAGTTGCAGCATGTAAAGCCTTATTAGAAGGGGAAAGGTGCTCTGTGATAAAAATAGGAGATACATTTCCTTCAAAGCCTACATGTGCAGTGTTAAGTTTGTTCCCAGAATTCGACTTGTTGAATTTCAAAGTTGACGCAATAAACTGATCACGAATTCTTGGGGAAGTGACTTGAACGATGATGGAGCGAGGTCTGCGGCTTTCGCGGTTTAGCTTGGCAACTCGAGTGCAATGCAAGATGTCCCCATCCGTCAATTCGCAAGCGACAACTTTGCCAATTTTCTTTACGATTTCAGTCAAATTTTCCTGTTTCTTCTCCGGTACGCATTGGACTTCTAGATTGTTAGAACGAGCTGATTGTTCCAGGAAATTTACACGTGAGCTCAATTCATTAATTGTTGCTTTCAAAGATATATTTTCCAAATTTATCTCTTTTAACTTAAGCTTCGAGTTACTATGTTCCTTTTTAATATCTTCATATTCACTACTCAAAAACATCATAGAATTCTGCAACACCGAGATATTTTCCCTCAATGGCTTCAATTCCTTGTTTAGGATAGTCACCAAATCGCTGTTCAACTTTAACACCATCTGACTAAGCTGCTCCTGCATCACATCCTGAACAATATTGCGTATGTCCTCTTGAGTTATGGCCGTATGTCCATATTCCGGAGGAGAATTAATTTTGTGTTTTTTACTGCTTCTCGTTTGTAAGACGTTGCTGCGCAATGGGGTATTATCATCTTTTCCCGTTTTAGGTACCTGCGTATTACATGTAGGACAAGTCCAACCGGACAATTCCTCAGGGTCATTTGCATCATGCGACAGGAGCAAACACTCGAAATGATAGGATTTGCCACATTTAAAACAAGTGATATGATTGTCATTTTGATCTTCATTAGAGCAACAACCCCAGGAAAGGTCGCCGTAGCCACTAGACATTATCACCAAGTTTGTGCCTTATATGATACTCAAATGTTGCGTAGGCTTTTAATTGGCTGCCTATAAAAAACGCACGAAACAGAAAAATTAACAACACGATGCGGGGGCGAGATTCGAACCGCGTTCTTCAAATCGAAAAATGCAGGTCACACCACCGCGCCACTAGGCCAACCGAACCATTGACAGCAGTGTTGAATAACTCATAGGTATATTTCGGAATGTTTTGTGAAAGTTGTGTACGAGGGTATAAATTAAACTTTATGTATTTAAAAATCCGGAATTCACTTTAAGCAATTTTAATATACTTGATATTTAATCTGTTTAAATACATAGACCACACAACTTTACACAGAAAAAATTATGTCGGAACGAGGAAAAAAAAACCGCACCACATTCACCCCGCATTCACTATTTTCTTCGCTCCAATAAATATACATATGTAAGCACTATTATGGTTCTTCAACGTAGTTTCACAAATTTATAAATTTCACCATAATGCTTTAGTTTCTCAATACACAAACGTTTGTGCTGCTCAATCACATATGTTCTCACAGTTTACAACTTTCGTTTAAACAAAAAACTTGACAGAAATAATTTAAAGTAATAAAAAATAAGGGATGATTTATTGTCACGTCTACCTCACGTGAGTACCTCACCTAATATAGAAATGAACACAACCTTATTCACAATAATAATATCGATAATCTGCTAGCAACTTTTCTATATTCTAAATTAACTAAAACTAATTCTAAAAAACAAGTCTGTTTCTAAAATTTCTAAAACTTCTAAAATTTCTACATTTCTAACATTCTAAAATTTCTAAAATTTCTAAAATTTCTAAAATTTCTTGGAGCTAGCGCGCCGACTGTATCTATTTATTGGATTAACTATTATAGCATAACAATGCATGTATAATATATTTAGAAGTGTTGAAAATTGGGTATTTTCAATAACATGAAATTAAAAAATTTCTCTGTCTCTTTCTAAAATTTCTAAAACTTCTAAAATCTCTACATTTCTAACATTCTAAAATTTCTAAAATTTCTTGGAGCTAGCGCGCCGACTGTATCTATTTATTGGATTAACTATTACAGCATAACAAATGCATGTATAATATATTTAGAAATGTTGGAAATTGGGTAATTTCAATAACATGAAATTAAAAAATTTCTCTTTCTAAGTCTCTTACTAAAATTTCTAATATTTCTACATTTCTAACATTCTAAAATTTCTAACATTTCTAACATTCTAAAATTTCTAACATTTCTAAAATTTCTTGGAGCTAGCGCGCTGACTGTATCTATTTATTGGATTAACTATTATAGCATAACAAATGCATGTATAATATATTTAGAAATGTTGAAAATTGGGTATTTTCAACAACATGAAATTAAAAAATTTCTCTTTCTAAGTCTCTTTCTAAAATTTCTAAAACTTCTAAAATTTCTACATTTCTAACATTCTAAAATTTCTAACATTTCTAAAATTTCTTGGAGCTAGCGCGCCGACTGTATCTATTTATTGGATTAACTATTATAGCATAACGATGCATGTATATTATGAATATTATATGAATATTATGAATATGTATCACAAATGTATTTGTGTATATTTAGAAATGTTGAAAATTGGGTATTTTCAATAACATAAAATTAAAAAATTCTAGTAAAATATTAAAAGCAATAAGTAGAGCAACAAACTATTGATAAATTACGAATATTATAACGCAGGATGTCAGCGGAGGTGCTCCCCACGCGCACGGTTTTTTTCGACTCTATTTCGTAGTTTTGCACCGATTGAACTCTTAACCATAAAAATTTGCCCGTAACGGGATTCGAACTCACGACTGCTTGGTTAACAGCTAGGGTTAGCAGCCACTAGACCAAACGTGTAAAGAAAAAAAGAAAAAAGAATATTGATCAACACCTAAATGAACGAATTATGACAATTCATAAACTCATGATCCACGAGAGGATTTATTCCAACACAAAATACAATGAAGTTTCATACAACCAACCACATTGAAATAATGTTTTTCAAAGATAATATCTAAGCTTACCTGACTCAAAAGAATTATGCTAAAGTTAATTAAGGGACCGCGGGCCTTAGTATGCCTTATTGTCCATTAAGGAGTCGCCTCGCAAAGGGAGGGTATTATACTAGTTTATTACATCGGTGTAATATCCTCCACAGTTCTAAACAAGGCTACTTCACAACAAAAGAGTAGTTAAACACAAAACAAAAGAGAATATATAGATAAATTGCTTTTCGAGAGACCTGTGTAAGTAGACGCGCTATCCCTCCTCCCTACAGATACTCTCTAAAATAGATAAATGATTGGTCCGCTGCGCTCGACTAGATATCGCCGTCGTACTTGTAAAATGCGGCATAAAATAGTACGCCGAATTCGGTGTACCCAAGCCAGTCACACTGCAAACTGTCTGTGATGTTTACATTAAATGTGTTTTATTAAATTTTAGGCACAATAAAGTACCAGTTTGCGTAGTGAAACTGTGTAAAAATATAATAAAACTGGGTAAATAGTGATAAAAAGTGACGATTTTTTACACACACTACAATAATAAAAAGTTGCCACATTTTCGGAGCTATTGCTTTTGTATAGCGCTCTATCTAGTCGAGCGCAGCGAGACCAATCAATTATCTTTGCTCCCTAACTAGGATGCAGGCATGGAGTTTTTTCAAGATAAAAACAATTAGTCAAACATATTCTGTCTTGACTCCGTTCTGATTCGATGTTTGTTTTAGACATTTCAACATAATTAAATTTAAAAGGGCCAACAAGAGATAATGGAGTGAATTTATTTAACCGCAGATAGTTAAAGGTCGGACAAAATTGATGTAAATGGGGCCAAACCACGCTAGCCCGCGGCTATGGTAACCCCTTAGTAACCTTTCGCTACTGATGATGGTTCAAACAAATATATACCAGGAGCTATCATCAGGGAGACGTGTTGATCTGTAGTATTGAAATTATATTGAAATTCATTTCAAGTACTTTTACAGGTCTAACTCCTAATAAATAATTTTATAATAAATATTTTTGTTTTGTAAGTAATTAAAAGTACTATATTAAAAATTATTACCATAACGTAATATGAAATATATTATTTGGTTTACAAAAATAATAGCTATGCATTAATTAAGCTATCTGTGGGTAATAAAGGCCCCCTTTTTAATATGAAATCTTTAGAAATCCATCTGACATTCCCACCGAAAGTGTAATGTAAAAACAAAAGTATACTTTCCTTTGCCTTAGGGCCTCTGGGCCTCTTTCACCATCTGTTAAGTAGGCTAACAGTCATTTAAATTTTAAAATAACCTGTCACCGGAAATAATTTAGCTGATATACCCAGAGATATACTACATATTTCGTTGGAAATACCTTTGTTTGTACGGTAAAAGTCCCAAACATTAAAAAGAAAATAATAAAAAAAATCGCCAATCATAATAAAACATAAAATTATTTCTAAAAGTAACTAATCAACACTTTACTTGTAGTTGGTGAAAGAGGCCCTTACAGTTCTAAATGTGACATATATACATATAACACACTGTGACATATACTGTGGTATCTTAAACCTAAAATATGTCTTTAATAAACTGCTGAAATGTTTTATGAAAATTACGATAAACCCAACCGAAGTCAAAACATCTCCTCTCGAGACTTGACAAACTGAAAAAGGAACTGACAAAGGAACTCATCGCCTGCGTCTGTGTGTCCCCAAAATTATAACCTCGGGGTCTTCAAACGTAGGGTACGTTTGAAAACCTGGGCATCTACTAGGTAAGCGTGGTCCACCTTCGGCCGCATCTGCACCTAACATCAAGTGAGATCGCGGCCAAGCGCTGCCTTGACTTATATAAAAAAAAACTGAAACATAGCACAAATTGTAATGATAATATTATACTTATAGAACGACAACGGAGCATGAATATGTATGTATGTATGAAAATTTCAACCGCCAGTAAGTGGGCCAGTCGTTTTTGGGTTTTCGCCTACCAACCCGAAAACAGCTAAAAGGGGACCCGCATAATTTCCACATCTAGTCGTTTGCGAGGCGCACAGAGGACGGCATTGAATAAACGATGGGACATCAATTAATGGCTACATTTCCATTATGCAAAAGAAAATAGGAAAAAATTATGCTTTATCTTAGTAAAGCGTTCTTCATAAAAATTATATGAGATATAAAAAGAAATTTAATAATAAATATCACACACCAAAACTAGTACAACATATTTTTTGAGCTATTATTTGTGCGAGTGATCAGGATTTTATAGTATACTAACTAACTGGTGCTTGCGACTTAAGTCGATATCATAGCAATGAACATTTTTTTCAAGGTTTAAGTATTTTTCATTTATTTTTCTATAACATTGCTCATATATATTTTAAGATTTTCCTACTGCTCCCTCGCGAACTGTACTTTTTTTCTGTATTAAATCTACCCCTGTGTCCTTTTCTGTACCCTGGAAACGTGTCATGCAAAATTTCATTACGCAACCTACTTACGCATTTATAATAACAATAATGGATGGCAGGCAGATTGAATGCACTAAAATAGAAAAAAATTAAGCAAATAAACAAAATAAAGCAGAAGTATTAATAAATATACTTAAAAAGTAAGATTTATGGTGAAATTATGCAATATCATGATTACAATACACTCTAGAACTATCGGTGTGGATTTCCTAATCCCGAGGGAATAAGGGAGTCAAAAATAAACGAGCTCAGCAAAAACACGAAACAGTGATGCATCCCAGATATTAAATTCATAAATTTAAGAGATACCGCGTGCGGGGCTCAACATTATGGGCACAGATATTATGAATCTTGTTGAAACATAGAACGTCTTAAAATTTATTTTAAGACTAACTATGCTCCAAGGATTTGCTTTGTGAGAGGAGAAAGTGAACTTATTAAACAGGAGTTCACTAAACAAGTTTTTTTTCGGGAATGCAATTCATGGGATTTTATTTCTGGGATAAAAAATGGTACCCAATGTGTTCATCCTGAACTTGGGGGAAAATTTATAAGGTTTTATCCAAGTGAAGTTAAACGGTTTAAGCGCGATTAGCTAACAAAATATTCTAGAATTCTTGTAAACAAATTTAATATTTTTAGTTAATATCCTGACTAGTACGTTGTATTAATAAATCTTCTATACTAATATTATAAAGCTAAAGAGTTTGTTTATTTGTTTGAAAGCGTAAATCTCAGGAACTACTGGTTCGAATTGAAAAATTCTTTTTGTGTTGGACAGTTCATTTATTGAGGAAGGCTTTAGGCTATATAACATTTTGAACGCGGACGAAGTCGCGGAAATCAGCTAGTATGAAATAAATATGAACAGGTGTGAGAATTTGAAAAACATTTCAGAGGTTCAAGCCAAGGTGGGTTTCGATCCTGCGTCTACCGTTACGACAGCAATATATGTAGCGGTTGCTACACATACGCTACGTAGTATACATACATTATATACATGAATTAGTGATTAATTGCGAGGACCTTGTTGCCCGCAAGGACATCGACCCTCAGGATAATACGGGGATATACAAACGACGCATGCGGGGACATTTCCCGACACAACTGACGAAGGAACTTACACTATAAATTAATATTCCGAGGTAAACTGTCTCGTTGACATGAATTGAATATGGCGCGATGTGGCACGATTACAATCTTGACAGGTTGTGTCGAGTTATTTAATAGTCCATAAAGGCAACATAACAGTAATAAGTTCATTAGTGAATAAACTTACCTGATATTCATGACTTATTTGAGGTGGAAAAAAACTCAACATTTGGTACTAATTGCAAAAGAAAGGACTTAAAGGACAATAAATTTAAGATGAGTTGACTGTGTTCTCGTCTCAATAAATAATTAAAAAAAACACTTTCATTCTAGCTTCACTTGAAAGTAGGTGGCTAGTTGCTGAAGGGTGTTCGTCCGACCTCGCAACTTCGCCTCATAGCCTATTCTCACAAGCAACGCCACAAGTCTTGCAAGTGCGCTAGCAACCTCAGCAGGACTTCTTAGTACGACATGTTTTATTAACAAAATTACTACAGAATAATATTATTATTTAATACTAGCTGGTGCTCGCGACTTCGTCCGCGTTCTGGATGAAAGGTAACCTATGTTCTTTCTGGTGTCCAGAAGAACAAAATTTCATGGTGATCGGTTCAGTAGTTTTTGCGTGAAAGCGTAACAAACAAACAAACAAACAAACAAACTCACATTCACATTTATAATATTAGTAAGGATTTAATATAGTGTAGGCAAAAGTGTTATGTACGGTGGAGATACCTAGCTTTGCCTATAAAGTAGGTAACACCATGATGATGTTAACAAAACTTGGAATAAATTCGATGAGGATTTACATAGTCAACCAAGATTCAATTGATAATCAATTCGTGAATAGTAATCTCCAGAGTAGTATTGGCCACTTTATTTTCAACGTGGACGCCAAATAAGGGGGAACTGTGCGAGTTTATTACCGTAAACAGAGCCAGTAAAGCTAGATAAGAGAACTAATAAAACCGCTCCTTTGCCCTTCTAAAAAAACCAATCACAGTTGACCCGTATACTGTATTACGAAAGCAGATGTGGCTACTTTCATATAAAGAAGAAACAGATTAAAATTTTGAATTAAGTTTTAGAATAGTGTCCTTACTATGTAGCTTTTTAACTGGCGAAATTACTTTCTTAAGTATGTTGTTGAGTAATGTTTACTAGTAAATAAATATTTTGTACAATGATTATAATAAAAAGAAACACAAACATACTTTTGCTAGAATTTTTATTTAGTAACTTAGACATAATAAGTGTAAGGTCTTGAATACATTTAATATTCAAATTAAACTTAGTGAACACTTTGCTTCTGCTATCGCTATCAGGGTGAGTAGAACCTACTGATTCGGATGAGTAGGGAAAATTAGTTAACTATTTAATATTCGGGTGAATGGGACATATTATGATTTTCTTGTTACAGTTCTATCGGTAGAAACACGAACAAAAAAATTACCCTTGGTACTACCAGTAGGACTAGGGTGTAGGACTAGGGTGTAGGACCACGGGCAACGAATGACCTTTTCGGGCCAGTTGGGAAAAAAATATTTGGGTAAATCTTTCGGGCGAATGGGACCTAAGCCACATTTTTAGAATAAAAAGCATCCTATAAATTTAAGTATAATAAACTATCCGTGTGCCAAATTTCAACCAAATCCGTCACAAAACTTTCGCAATTGTAATATTAGTAGGACGTACTACTTCATCGAACGTTATTATTATATTATTAGCGCGGAATAAAAGAGATAAGCAAACTACAGGCAAATATTTCTTCAATAATCCGATTACTGCAGATTCCCCTGAAGCAAAGAAATTAATTTTATAAAGTAATAAGAAGCTAGGAAGTAAAATTAATTGCTTAGAGCACTTCCTTTTTAACAAGCGAAGCGTTCAACGTTTGTTTGCTTTTTCCAAGTGATTAAAATTCAAGTATAAGGGATACACTTATACTTAGAAAAAGATAGAATTTTATTTAATAATAAATAATTATATTAAAACCAAACTAACTATTCCAAATAAGAGTAGTTTCTGATGCCTCAGTTTTAAGCGCGATCGCTCCTTCTGAATTGTTTTGTATTCTGAGGTATATACCACGCGTGACAATTAAGTGACAAAGCTCAGAGTGTTAAGCTCGCCCTCATAATTTACGGACGTAATGCAAAAGCGTCCAGTGACCCCGTAGCGAAGCTTCATACCTGTAAGTCCGTCCCGGGGTCAATTTGGACGCACTTTGGGCCCGGCCATCTCGCCAAGCTTAAATTATCTTTGGGACAGGAAAGAGGTCACCTGTGAGATGAATGTTTAATTTTGGATTAATGGCTAAAATGTTCTTTGAAGTTTATATTAACGGTTAGTGAATATTGTAGTAGTAAGTTTGCAAAGGAACAGTGTTGCTTCAAATTAGTGAATGCTAATTTTTTTTATGGAATTATACGAAGAACATACCTAAATTAAAAAATACTACCTACTTTTTGATGCCCACAGTAAAAGAAACATAGGATATGTCAAGGTGTGAGATGACACCTTGACAATCTTTACATTGGTATAAAACAAAGTCGCTTCCCGCCGTCTGTCCCTTTGTATATACGCTTAGATCTTTAAAAACTAATGGAAAGAGCGTTGAACGAGGAAGGTGATTTACAGTGGCGTGCACAGAGATTTCAGACAGGGTATGCACGGCTAAAACTTACCCACTTCAGCATTGTTTAGATGGCCTACCGCCAGTAGGTTACCTGCGGTGGTACCTAACTGCCTCCTACTCACCGCACGGCGACCGGGGGCGACATTGGCTTAGAGTAGGTATTAATTCGCTGATATTTGTTTGGGCCACCATGAATATCTAAATAAGTGATTGAAATTACTTATGTGATAAGTATCCAAGGTGGCCTTTAATGTTAAGTTTATTTTCTTTGCGCAAATTAATTAAAATTAAAAGTATCTAGGTACCTACATCACGGATCAACTGATTTTTTCATCGAAAACAATGAGCTCATATTACTACGTAAAGGCGGTTTTTATATTTAAACCCACTTATTTTCATACGTTAGTACATATTACTTCAATGTTATTTTCCATGTTTTATAGTAAATTAACGAAATAATTAATTAATTAAGTACTGTCAAACACGAAGAAAAGCAATCAAAACAAATATGAAAAAAATAGCGACAAAACGCTTTGACCGCTTTGTAATAAGTAGGAACAAAATTGTCTTTATTGTCCGACTAAAACAAGTCGACCGCCTACAATCAACAATTAGGCTACGCTTTGTCTGCTATTCAATTCGGACGGGTTACATCCATAAGCTGTGCCTCTAAAATTCGTCAAAAGTTAAACACACGCATACATTTTCACGCACACATACACACATTTCCTGTGTACTACACGAGATGTATTGTATGAAAAATAAGCACGACGTAGTACAGCTTATAGCCGCTAAATGCAAGGGGCGCCACGGTTGCGTCGATAGGCGATAACTCAACAAGTTCCTCGATCATAACAAGAGATGGCGCGCGATGTGAAACGCGAACGAGTTAGATTAATTATTATTGTTATTACCATGATTTTTAACGAATTTATAGTTATCATTTAGGGGCATGTATGTGTGGGACTCCAGGGTATGCAGAGCTTATTTGCATGTATGGAACGCACGCCCCTGGTGATTTATATATAACTAATTTACAGAAAAGTACTAGTAGAGGCGGCGCACTAGTACAATATAAAAATGAGAAATAACTTTATCCATAATTAAACCTATGACGAATTTCGAATGAGTCAAGTTCCCTTTATAGACTGGAAGTCCCTCCTTTAATCCGTACATTCCTATTATATCTGGATAAATACTTTTCGAAGGCGCTTCGCGTAATTACACGCTCTGGCGCAAATTCACACATCCCTTGGCATTTCGTTACTCTATTTCAAATTGATTATTTCTACAGAACATTTATAAGTATAGCGACCTTAGCAAAGACCCCTTCTTTCAAATAAAGTGGACACATTAGTACCTACTCCCCTGAAAAGACTACTGTGAAAAAACATATGTTTAGGTGTGCCAACTGAAAGACGACCCTGCTTCACCCTCACCTAGTCTTAGTCTTTATCCCATCAAATTCGCTATTTCTACTGGTGTTACTTCATTTTTTGGTGTCTTTAGTAGTGTTTTAAAAAATACGCACTCCAAGGATTAGAACTTTCCGGGCGCCTGTGCCCGAGCTCATATATGACCCAAATATTTTTAAAGTTCGACTGAATTGGCATCTTCTTGGTGAACTCGCTCCATCGTCGACCTCGTATTTGCTGCATGGCTAGATACTGGCCAATAGCAAAGCCTTTATTAATAAAATAAATGGCACCTACAACCAAAATGGATTTTCAGTAGACTTTCCGCCCTTTAATCAAAATCAAATCAAATCAAAATATTTAAGTATTTTATCAATTAGGTTTCTCCAAGAAACTCTTATGATCGTCATTGCAAATTAAATTTAGCAGGGTGTCGGGAAAAGGCCAAGATGACGATCCTGAGAAGAAACCCCGAAAGAAACTCAGGATACCATCATTAAAATTAAATCATTAAAATAAAATTATATGTGTATGCATGTGTAATTTTAACAATAACAGATTTCAAAGTGAACGTCCTAATCCTATACAATATGGACCTGTAAATGACAAAGCAGTTGACACTGAATAACGCACGCGGTGTACCGCGACGAGAGAAAGTACAATACCAGAGTTATCGCTCGCATTTGTAGCACTTATTGACTGAGAGTGAATTAATGTAAGCGGTGTTAATTAAGCATTTAACTGTTACTTATCATATTACTAGCTCGTGTTCGCGACTTCGTCCGCGTCATAGATTTATTGACAACAAGCATTTCTTCAATGTTTATTCCCGAAAAGCGTCACGTCGTCACATGACTAGGAGTTTATTGCTCATTTAATTTTCTGAGGCGTTGCTCATTTACTTTCATATTTACTTACCGATCTTTCGGGAACAGATTTTTTCAGGATGACAGGTACCAATATGTCCTTGTATGTACTCCTGACAACGTGTGACAACGTCTGTGTATATGCAAAATTTCATGATGATCGAATGAGTAGTTAAAACATCCTTTAATACAATAATAATATTAAAAGGAATACTGACATACGTCTCATTATTGTACTCTCACACTTGGCATAAACAACAGAAATAAGTTATTGACTCCAACTTTATACTAATAAAATTGGGGTATTGTCAGTAAGTACCTAATTAAAAAAAAAATGTTAATAAAACCTATAGGTTTTATTAACTTAGGTCTTATAGGTCTTATATATTTTTATGTAAGTCTAAAATCAGGTTGAAGGTCTGCGTATAAAATACGATGGTGTGTGGTAAGATAAGACATGACAAAGTTTTACCGCAACTTGAATTTCATTTTGGATCTTCTTCAGTCGCTCTTGTTAGTTACTTCCATTCTCTTGGGGGCTAATGCGAGTCATTTTAGTAACAAAAACATCACATTTTATCGTTCATAATTTCGCCAAGTAACAGGAATTTTTTGGTCGCCCATCGCCCAACTCAGGGCCTGTTCCATTTTTAATTAAACCAATAGACGTCCAACAGATACGCAACGATTTTGACATAATAGCATTGTGTGTGATGTATTTAGATTAATTGGTTGAATACAATATTCTCGCGACACAAACACCGGTAGAGACCAGGTACATTTCGTATATTACACACGCAAGGAGACCCATAATGCGGTCGTCCCCAGCGGGAACAGACTGTGGAATACATAAACAGTTCAATTTAAAGGCCAAGCGATACATGAGGGAACGCCAACTTTGGCGATGAAAGTAATGAAGCTCCTGTTTTAGTTAGTTCGAAACGCAAACGGTTTCCTATTCGTATACCATGTCACACATATTATATGTACACCATGCGTACACCAACATTAGCAGTTATGGATGAGGGAATATTTAATTTCATGCAGACTTCACAAACGAACAGTCCGACATCGCAATACGGTACGTTCCCACTTTGTTATCAAAGGATGTTGACACACGTCAAATATATTACACCTGTTTTTCCTCGCAAGTTAATAAAATACACCTACTTTCCCAAAATTCAGCTTTCTAGACTTAGCAACAAACGATTTTATAACTGTAGATAGAATTAGCATGAATATGGACATTGAAGGTTATTCCCGGGACAACGAAACAAAGGCTTGTCACGGACAAATACTACAACGAAAGCTCTCATGAAAAAGTCACATATAAATCAATGTGATAGCGCTGTGATACCACTTGATACTACATCATGAAGTTGACTGGTCCGTAGAGTGCTCTCGAGAGAGGCGTAGAGGTTGCCACTCGTGCGCTAACCCAATTTGTAATGGCACCGAGTGGACTGATGCTTTCATTTAGTTACTCGCATTCTTTAGAAACCGTATATTGCAAAGCGCATTCTGCTCCGCTACCAATTAATTTTAATTCTTTGTATGACTCTATTAATAGTACTCTATATACTCTTTTGTGATGTTTAATCTAGGAACAAGGACTAAATCATGTTTGATGTATAAATAAATATATGTATATCTATTAATTAAAAAAATGAATCCCTAAATGCTAGGGATTCATTTTTGTAGGACCTTAAAAGTAATATATTCGTTGAAGTCCGAAGAAGGTTCTTATGAAAAGAAAAATTGGGAAAATTGACCGTAAAATCGTAAAGACTCCATTTTTCTTTTTCCCATCCAATGTTTTTACTTTTTTAGCTAACAATTACAAGTCAGCTGCCACAACACAATAGCTTTTTGACAGAACGACTCCTGTCGAACGTATTAATATAATTTTGTGGTTCTCAACTTTATGTCGCTGCCATAGTTCTAAAAGGACCATTTGTTTAATTGAATATATTTAATTATAATACAGACGAGTATTGAAAAAATCATGACTGGTAAATTTATAGATTGGCAATTGACTTATAGAGCTACCTTTTCCTTAAAACTCAAGTAAACAAAGTGGTTTCAGTCTCATTTTCACCGACCTCGTAAAATAAGAAATAAAAAAATCCAAAGTACAGTAACAAAACTCCATTTACAAGATTATTGTCTATGAAACGGGCCTTTGTAAGTAAAAGTTAGTAATAAAAACGTTATTACACATTAAGCCTTCCAAAAAAAAAAAAGAAAATAAATTACAATTTACTTCTTACTTTACCATACTTTACTTTCTACAATAGAACATCCGAAACAAAATTTCAAATTATGAAATAACTATGGCTTTGTCTCGCGGCATCGCCTGCATGAAAAGTGTATTATTTAACTTTATTTGCAGACCTGCAAGCTTTATTTTAAATATTAGTAAAATAATTTCTGAAATTGGGTTACAGTTTTCTATCATTTCTCAATGCCTAAATATTATCTATGATTAACATCAAGTCTACTACAACTATTATTAAAGTAAAAATCGGTAGGCAGGCTGACAGTCAATTTGACGTAGCTGGCTACCCTAGTAGGATTATGGGTAAGGTATAGGCAAATGGGGTCTAGACTCGGGGGTCTTTTTTTATTAGAGATGGGTTTGCTTTAGTGCTAGTGCTAGTGCTTTAGTAAGTATGCTTAGTTTTTATTAGAGATGAGGTCTAAGTTGGAGCGAGATCACCCAGAAGATGCATTATTCACTCGAACTTTTTTTTAATAATAATAATAATAATAATTTATTTGCTGAACATAGGTTATTACAATGGTTTTATAATAATTAAGGCTCGCTACTTTCTACCCTTTGGGGTGTGCAAATATTTTGAGAACACTACATAACAAAATAAGTAATTAATCACCACCATCCACTAAGTTATCAGATATATAGTCTTTCAAATCATAGTAACATTTATCCACTAGTAATTGTTTAATTTTCTTCTTAAATATATTAATATTGACCTGCTTAATATTGTTCGGGATCTTGTTATAAATAACTGGTGCTTGACAAGTTGAATATTGGGTTATATAAGCTCGGAAATACGGAGGTAGGAAATACGGAAATCACTTCACTAATTTTAAAACGTAAATAAAGAATAAACAAGTCAAGCTTCCTTCTTTATGAGTTACAATGACAGATTATATAATCAGTTTTCCAGCATGATATAATCATTTGTACGGGGATGAAATATGAGATTTTTACCTCGGCATTCATACCGCGAAGTATTGATTAAAGCTTTTTTTTGAATAACGACACGATGAAATCAGGAGTGACAGCGAATTTTCGTAGTACCTGCTCCGACGTCGTCGGCCTCCGAAGCGGATTTATTAAATCGTCAAACGAGGCTCGGCGTTTTTCATTGTTCATTGACAGTAACGTTGGGTACTTACAACTCGCGTCAGATGCTCTGAGCATTTCGTCGCCTGTTGGAACATTACGTTACATTACAATCGAGTCATTATAAAGATTTTCAGTACATTACCGTTAATAGCTGCCGTTAAGGGTGCTTACACGATTTAAATGAAATACTCGTAGGGCCGGCGCACATGTGGCGGAACGCAGTGCAAATCAAAAGCATTTTTCAAACTATTATGGACTAACTAGCGGACCCCACCCTTGTCTAAGATTTTAATATTTTGTCTATTTCATGTATTTAACTAATTTTTTATAATAAAAAATTGCTTGCTCCTAAATAGATACAAGACTTACTCTTCTAAACGCTTTCAGTAAAATAATTTCAAAAAATTATTTTACTTCGGCATCCTAATCTCACATATTCAAAAATATTTAGAGGCTTTTAGGGTTTCGGGGTTTAGCATTAGAGAGGAATTTGTGTAACGAGAATTAAGCAATTGTTTTCACAGTGTATTTTGGAAGTCATGCAAATAGGATCGCGAGGGCAGCCAGGTGTAAAGGAGCTAACGAGTTTACACAGAGCACGGTTCGCGCCCACTGTGCCTACACATGAATCGTAATATTCACAACGCATCCATGCTGTCCAGATTATATTACATATTTTTTTATTGTTTTCAAAAACAAAACGCAACAAACAGCGAAAAATATTACTAGCAATGAAGTTTAGAGAAATAGAACGTCTAAATTAGAATATAGATTTATTCTGTCCCCAGGATTTTAAGCCGCGAGTTTGTCTGCGCATATTTATAAATTAAAATTTTAAAGTAAATTTTATAAGTATATTAAAATTAAATTAAAGACAACTGTGTGTTACAATTATATTGTAACATACAAAGCAGATTAATTAAAAAAAACCTGTACCTATATTTTCTGTATTAAACCTTTACATAGTAGATATACAATAAAGTCGCTTCCCGTCGTCAGTCTGTATGAACGCTTAGATCATTTAAAGTACGCAACGAATTTTAATGCGGTTTATTTCATAGAAAGCGTTTAAAGGAGGAAGTTAATTTATATATAACTAGCTGGTGCCCGCGACTTCGTCCGCGTTCTGGATGAAAGGTACCCTATGTCCTTTTTGGAGTCCCAGACAACGTGTATGAAAAATTTACAACGCCATCTAGGGAATTCTGTTTGAAACAATGTAGTACTCTAATTCATCTAATCTCACTTCGAATAATGGAAAAAGTCTGTTAACAGATGGCACTACATGTTAGTTATAGTTTATAAAATTACGTGTTAATAAAATTAAAGCTGCTGCCCGCGACTTCGCCCGCGTAACTTAGTAAATTATGTACTTAAACCTTCCTCGAGAACCACTCTACCCATTAGTGAAAACCGCATTAAAATCCGTTGCGTAGTTTTAAAGATCTAAGCATACAAAGGGACATAGGGACAGAAAAAGCGACTTTGTTTTATACTATGTAGTGATTTTCAGAAAAAAATCCGAGTAAAGATTGTTCATAATAATTTCTACAATATATTGCATCCGTGCGAAGACAGGGACTGATCACTAGTATTAATTAGTATTATCGCTAGTATTATTAATAATCCGTGCGTAGTATTAACTCAGGTCTTTTCAATTAGTGTTTGCATAAAAGTTCATATTACCAGTAAACAAACATAAATACATGTACGTATGTATGTAAAGCTTCGTAACAGACAGGCTGAGAGTAAGTAGGTAATAAATCAACTGTTGGTGCTGCCGACATTCGCAGTCTGTTCGTATTACGTTCGTTCCGATTATGAGCAAAATTAACAGCCGACTGTTTTTCGCAGCGCCCCATGGAGCGTTAAGGGATTCACATAGGCGAATGACATTGACGATTTGACCCTGTATATATATTTGTATAAATTTCAAACTAATTCCGAACATTCCGAAGCACGAAAAACACAAACGTAGTCCATACCTCAACGCAGTCACTGAGACACTGAAGCTTTAGAGCTCCCGGGCGGCGGATACAATTCAACACACCTGAAAATTGTGGTTTTTTGTATTTACCATTAAAACATATTAAAAAAAAAACAATTACATTGACTTTTTAATCGGTGCAGAAATCATTTGCGCACAATAAGCCGTTTTCCAAACATTTTCTTTAAAGTCGACATTTGCTTACACAAGGGCAGTTTTATCAGTCATGCCAAAATTTCATTTTAAACGTCTGTCAGTTATTTTAATTCAGAATTGATGCGGATGCAGAAATTACAATTTACAAAATCCGCGGATGTGGATTTTATAGGGGATCACATCCGCGAATGCAAATGCGGATTTCCAGTATTATTAGTGTGTTTAAATTTTAATGCAGAAATAAATGAGTGACATAGATTATTTTAATAAATGTTGATCAAGAAAACAAGCTTTTTATTAAAAAATAATTCATCCCGAGGAAATCTGCCACATTTAGACTAGCCATATCCGAGAATCCGCAAAAGATTCGCATTGATTATTGTGAATGCGGATGATGTTGCGGATGTCTAAATCGATGCGGAAGGTCCGCGTTTCCGGATGCGAAGATCCGCAGCAACCTTGGTACAAATTGTACCTACACTCATTCATTCTCTGTCAACTTTATTATCTGTATTCAGCAGTCTCTGGTACTGATTGCTTTTTAAATTACCTACTGACAAAAGTAATAGCATTCCATATTTCCTCGTGTAAACACAATGTCTCGTGTTACAAACATAGAGCCCTACCTAATACAATAACAATAATATTAATTTACATAAAAAAATAACCTATGTATTACTCAAAAAAGTGTGTAATAATTTCCCAAATGATATAAAAGTTTTCCTTTTTAATATTTATCAAATAACATTAGTTAAATTGTGACAATAATGCTCTATGGCTTTTTGTTACAGTTAAACTATATCCATTAATTATTTATAAGCAACAAAATATTCCATTCGATTATTACCCGTGACCTTTCGATGAACAGTTATTCAACGTTTAACTGAACATTAACGACAGCTTAATTTTGCTATATAAAATTAAACTTATACATATTATATACACGCATTGAAATGGTTATAGAGTAAATTACAAATATTTGACTTGTTCCCCGTACATAACCATTCACTATTACAAAAAGCTTTTAATATCACAAATATTTAACTACTATGTTTTGCCCGCGACTTCGTCCGCGTCCGATCGCTACCAAACTTCACAGGATTACCCGCTGGACTAATCTGAAGATTGATCTGACATACATACATACACACATACATACACTATGGGGTGGGGGAGGGAGGGGGGAAGGACTTTCGCCGCTCTCCGGTGACCGTTGCCGCCGCTGCGACCCTCGAGACCGGGGATGCGAATTCCTCGGAGGGGGGGCCGGGGGGGCGGGTCGCGCTGCGCGCTCCCCTTTAAAAAAAGTCGCGACAGATAAAAAAGTCGCGGACAGCCAACAATAACACGTATACTTACAATGTTAGTTAAATTTAAGTAGAGCTCATTGAATAGTAAACTAGTAAACTTACCCAAAAGAAATCCCATTAATTCGAGTTGCAACGAGGACTGATTAACGTGGAATCCGAACGCTTGGAGAATACTGATCGACGCTTGATCCGTTGATTACTCCAAGATGGTAGATAACCGCGTTCGTTTATTTTACGGAATACCTATCTCTACCGTTTCTATTAAGTTTACAATGTATTCGTTACACAAACTCAATAGAATGAATTTCTTTTACGAACGAAATTCCTATGAAAATGAAACCTTACCGGATCGTCCAATTGCACGTTCCAAATTGATTTCATCATGACATGACGTACCTGTAATAGAAAAATATCAAATTATTATTTTTTTTTATAAGAGATGGGTTAGTTCTTGGCGAACAACCAGCCATGTGGCAAGGATGAGGCCTAAGATGGAGCGAGCTCACCCAGAAGATGCCTATTCACTCGAACCTTGAAAAGATCAGGGTTATATGTGCTCGGAAATACAGACGCCGGCAGGGCAGTGCGCATTATAAAGGATGTTTCAAAGCGCTTGGTCCGAAAAGGAGGGATTTCGACAAGATGAGGATGGTAGCCAGCCGTACGTCTGTAAGTCCGATAGAAGAAAGGGGAAGGCGGTATCAGCTCATGCAGGTCTTGAGCACACTCTCCGAAGTACACCTTATATTTATCCCAAGCTACTAAGAACGACGAAGTATGCAGCTTGGGCACGTCCCACTCGCGCCTCACCCCTCACGCCCCGCACGATTGCCCCGTCTAGACGTCTCCGTCGGCCTACTGTATGAAATAAGTATGCTGTGGTACTATTATGTAGGCATTACATTTAGTGAGAGTAATGAGGATAATCATTTTTTTGAAAGAAAAAGATATCACTCAACTGAATATATTAAACGTTAAAACAATATTATAACAGTTTAGTGTCGACAGAGGTGGCCTCTGTAATGAACATCATATAAATTATAATATCATCATTATCGTCTAAATTTCTCGCAAGTACGTTGCAAAGTCATCGCCCCTTTCTCTCCTTTGAAATATTCACGCTGAAACTGCTTAATATCGCTTTGGGCAATATTCAAAGTAGCGAATGGAATTGCTTTGGATTCTCAATAGGCAGATTCATATCTGAATTAAAAACATTACGAAAGCAATTTGTATTAAATAAAATTTTGTTTTCATTTTAATTTTTTTAGCGAAACGACTTCATGGTTACTAAACAATCGACCAATTATAGAACTTGAAGAGATCTGAATGAAATCATATCAAAAACGAAAACAAAATGTAACCCAGAAGAACCTTATTACACAAATACAGAAGCGACGGCTGTCAGAAATTTAAATAAATTTCAGCAGCACACCTGCCATTCCCCTTGGTAGTGCTTATGTCCTTAGGCGACGATATAAAGTCCTATTATCAAGGGGACCGTCAGCCTGCATGCAACCCTTCATATTATAAAAAATACTCTTAAAATATTCCGATTTACAAATAGGTACTTGATTTTGTATTCTGCAGTCTAATGCATTTTACTAGTAGAATAGAGAGGAAATAACACTGATACTGAAGTAGAGTAGGTATTTGTTTGGCTGTAGCTTTTCCGCCACCTTGTTTGCACAGCACCACAGCAGTTTAACGTAACTGCTAGGAGCGAAGCGAAGCGGGCAAGGCTGTCACTACCATTTAAAACTCACTCTGGAAGTTACAATGAACAACTGTATGGCGTTGTTGGCAAAACAAACGAAATCAGCGCAGTGACGAAAAATGGGTCAATGAGGTCGAATTTGATTTTGGAAATGTCAAATTTGAAGATGACGCTTTGGGCCAATTGAGTGAATGTACAGCTAATAAAATACAAGTCCAATGCTGGTATGAACAACTTGACCCGTTATTAATAAATATTCAAAGTAATAAGTAATCGGCTGAAATAAAATATTCTAAAACTAAAAAGGGTTATTGGAAGTTTTTAGTTTTATAAAGCTACACGGGTACAGTACAAAAAATAAAACTGAAAAATCAGAAAATAAGAGTGCATGCAAAAAAGGCAAAATTCTTAATTTTTGTTACTACAAAACACTATGTGCCCTTTTTTTTTTTTTTTTTTTTTTTTTTTTTTTTTTTTCCGTGGGAAAATCTGCGATCCAGATCCCCACCGACTATGGGGGGATCGGTGGGGTATGTGGGACTTCTACCCACTAAAAACCCACGGTGTTTCTTCGCGCCGTCTATGGACGGAGGATAGGGGACGCTATAACACGCTACCGTCTCCCCCGTCAGACGCAGCCCGCACACATTGCGGGCCCCACCTCGATTAGGCGCGGAGTGTGACCTCCGCGCAGTGAAGAGACGCACCGGAAACACACAGCACGTCTCCCCTCGTTGCCCGGTTTTGTGAATACGGCGGACGACCCCATGTCCGCCGTACCCAGGCGAAGCGGCACTTGCCGCCCATTTTCACCTCTCGCAGCGGGCAGTCAGCGAAGGGCTTCACTTCTGAAGCACCCCATAACCTCTTATCTGCGGCACAACCTACCGCAGAGTTAGAGGCCGCTTCCACCTGAAATCCTCGGATAACCCCTGCTCGTGTGGCCGCTCATCTCTACGGCATTAAGGGTGGGCGGCCCAAAGGGGTGTCCACCTGACATTTCCTCAGCAATCGCGGCAGCCCGAGAAACGGGCTCCACCTCGTGATGCCGTCGCGGAAGAGTTACTAAGCCGGGTCGCGAGGCCGGGTGTTCACTCTTCCGGACGACTGCAGAGGGCGGTTACTAGGCCGGCCCCAGAAACCGGGTCTTCACCACCCTCCACAAAGCCACGATTGCGGTACTCTGCCAGGCGGTCCTTCCCGCATCCCCCGGATTGCCGAGGGTTAAGCCCCCCCACCACTGCACGGTCGTGACCCACTTATGGGGGGACAAAACACTATGTGCCCTGCCATTAACAAGACCTCACCTGCCATTGGATTTATAGAATGGCTTTAATAGTTTCAAAAAGACCAATTATATATCTATATATATATTTAAAACAAACAGAAGAACAAATTGTATCTCTTTATAATACTACTGCAGATATTAATTGCAAAGTGTAATGAAACTCCTAAACACGTATGTCTATGTGCTACCAATGAGCTTGTTATCCTTATAATAAATCTAAATTGCATCAAAGTTAATAGCTAAAACGCCTGCCTCCAACACGTAAACACATTTGCAGCTCGCTCTAGCTGTTGCATTAGCATTTAATTTCACGTCTCGCCACACAAACGAATATTGCCATCAGCGACGGCAACTGGCAGTGATGTACTTCGACCCCAAACAGCTCGAGTTCCATTTTAACACTTGCCATCTGTGCGTCATTTATTTTAAGAGATTTCACAGAACCAAATGATTTTCATTTTTCTGGTTCAAGGAAAAATAAAAATTACTATGACGGCTTACTCTTGCAGTAAGTTCTTTTTGAAGTGAAACTTCTTTACGCACGCTTGACTTGGGGAGTAAGCTGGCGAACGCGTGACGTAAGCGTTACGAAAAGTGTGATCGGGCAAGGCGAACGGAAGTTATGTGGGGGATATAAGCAAGAGACAGCAGTGCGCGCGCACATTTTCTTTCTCTCTTCCTCTCATAGCCAAATACGTTCCGTATATCTAAGCACACTGAATGAAAATATATCAATAATGAAAATGATGAATAAAAATAGAAGATCTATGCAAAAATATTAATTTACCAATGAAAACATGAAATAAATTTAAATATTTGTAGAAAATTAATATATGTATATGTGTATACATGTATATATTGTACACACATATATATACATACAGATGGAGCGAAAGAAGTTTCACTTCAGTCGTGTGGTCATAAGCACACTCGTTTTTTTTTGTTAAATATTATCTCAAAATAGTAAAACAATGTCGATGTCCGCCTCTGTCTGTTTCTCCGCTGACATCTTTTAAATAAATTTTGAGTTCAGGGCACATGGTACCACCGTTCTATACCACTAGGGGACCACGAATTAGGTACTAGCAAGGACTGCTCAGTCCTTGCTTTTCAAGAGTAAGCACAAGGGCTTACATGTCATGCTTGTAATATTTATCATATGTGGTCATGTGTTGACATTGCTATCAGTAGTGACGTCACGCTTGTAGATTAATTACCTGCTTAGTTAATACTACACAATACTACTAAAAAACTTGTGTTATGGTTAAAAAAGATAAACAAAAGTCACGCTCATTCGTGAACAAGAGTAGATTTATACCCACACTTTTTCTTTATTTTCAATCCTACATTTTCTCTATTAGATTGTCTGTGGGAGTGGCAACCAAACGCTTTAATCAAGCAACTGCCCTCACAAAGAATCAGGTCACTTCATTTTTTAAAATAGTTCGAGATCCTATTGCATATATATTACCTATATTGTACTTCTTTTTTTTTTTTTTTTACAAGAGGAATCCATCATGGATACCCACCAGCCTGGGGACAGACCGGTGGGTTATGTCGGACTCCTGCCCCGAGGTGGTATTGGGGAAGACCTACCGACTAAACCTCTTGGCGTCCTCCGCGTCCGCTATGAGGCGTAGTTGCGAGGTCGGACGAACACTCTTCCGCAACTCCGCCGACCTACATTGTACCTAAGAGACTCGAGTCATTCTTATTGTATTATAACTGATATGATAATAATTATTGGTATTTGGTAACTATGATGACTATGGTAACTTATTGATAGGGTAACTAGCGTCCCGTCCTTGGCTTCGCACGGATGCATTTTTTTCTGCAAATTATATACAAAAAAACTTTCCTCGTTTAATCGCTCTTTCCATTAGTGAAAACCGTATCAAAATCCTTTGGGTTATATAGAAGAAAATAGCGAAGAAACAGACAGAAAATATAATTTCCTCGGCACGTATACGTAACAATTTCCCATAACATAAGCCTAGAGCTTACTTTGGGTTGCCATGCAATAACTGTATACCAATTCTTGGTGTGTACCTAAATAGTCTTGATTTATTATTGTAGAAATCGTAAAATATAACAATACTTAAGTATATTCAATATACTCAAGAAATGACCAGAAAAAAAAAATAACAATGAGCCAAAAAATTATATAATATGTTACTCATTCTATTCGTCCTACCGAGCAACCGCAAATCTGAAAACGTGTCATAACATAAAATTACAAATAAATTTCCAGCGTCACGTCGGCATGGGCGTAATCTCAGTGCGAAAGTGTTGCAAAGTCGTCTCTCGTTCGGTGGGAATCCTCAACGGATCTCAGTTTCGGGCGGGAATGGATTACGCGGGAGACGTCTCCTCAGAGATTTTCATTAAGTCCACGCTTAGAGACGACAAAGCTTTGCGGCACATTTAAAACACCGTGTGTACATAACCGTGAACGTTTTTGAATTTGCTCTCGGAGGCTAATAAAGGTCACGGGGAAAGCTACAAACGAACTTGATGATGTATTATTTATTCATCTCAACTTTAGAGAAGCGAACGCTGGGTGGTTTGGTTAAGTGGAACACTAACTAGTTATTTCACTACGTTTAATGAGGTATATTATAATTAAAATATTAATTCGAAGTCTAGAAAGATATATACGTGTTTAATCTTAGTAAACTCGCACAAGTTTCAAAAGTAAACGCCCCATTAATTAAGATTGGGTGAAAACTTTCAAATCCCAGAATATCATTAGAGAATGTTGTCCCTAGGCCGTACCGAAACTTTGGCTAATAGAACTTAAAATTTTAGTTGTTTTCTTTGAGACAAAGGACTTTTATCTTAAATTGCCTAAAGTAAAATTTAAGTAATTATTTGACAACAAAATTGATTCGATGTATAATGAACAAGTCAAGTGAATAAATATAAAAAAGAAACGACCAAGGGAAGAATAGAATGCACTATATAAAAAGGTACCTTCAAACACCAATCTTTTTTCTTATCTCTTTATAATATTAGTATAGATAGACTAAGCGGCCTGCTCTCGGCTTAGCACGGATGCAATTTTATCGCCCTTTTATAGTGAAAGCGTCTTAAAAGAAATTAGCGGAGATACATAAGAAACATTTTATTAATTATACAAAGTGATATACGCAACTAATTAAAAATTACAAAAAACTTAGGTAATCTACACTCTGGTGCAATGAAATCGCACATGTAAAGATTTTTTGAAAAGTATTGTTTATTTTTTTTATTTGAAAAGACATATATATATATTTTAAGTGGGATGAAAGGCTATTTCAATACCTATTCAATGATACCATATAAGCGGTAATAAGTTTACCTTACTGCCGAAAAGAGAAGCAAAAACAACAAATACATTTTTATCAGCGGATTTTTGCTTAACTAAAAAGTTCGAAAATTGGGGATTATTAAAAAAAATCACAAAATGTAGTGAAAAAACATTTATTAATAAGAAGTGTTACCCCCTCTTGCCCGAATAACCGCTTGACACCGGTTTTCCATAGACTCTATTAAGTGTTTGACAAAGTCTTGTGCTATGGCTTCCCATTCCTCCTTTAGCGCATTTTGTAGCTCCAGAAGATTGGCTGGAGCAATATTTCTGCCTCTTATTTTTCTTTTTAACTCGTCCCATAAGTGCTCGGTCGGATTAAGGTCCGGGCTTCGAGCTGGCCACTCCATCACGGGGATATTTACCTCTTGCAAGTATTGTTGTACTATAGCAGCTGTATGGGGTCTTGCATTGTCATGCATAAAGAGAAAGTTCTCTCCAACAAAACCGCTAAATGGTACGACATGTTCCTGGAGAACTTCCTCAATGTACCGCTGAGATGTCAATCCTCTTGTTTGTCGCCTGATATTGGCCCCCGTGATGAAGACAAGCTCCGTTTTCGCTTCGAGTGAAATGCCTCCCCAGAACATACACGAACCACCGCCGTATGCCACACGTTCTGTGATGCAACACTGGGAGAATCTCTCTGTAGGCCTTCTATAGACCCTTCCTCGACCATCATTGCCGTGAAGACACATCCTGGACTCATCTGAGAACAGGACTGCTCTCCATTGGTCGAGTGTCCAGTGCACATGTTCTTGTGCAAATTGAAGACGGTCGCGGCGGTGAGCTGGTGTTAGATTAGGAGCATTTACTGACCTACGCGCAGTCAGGCCACCTTCGGCAAGTCTTCTTCTAACTGTCCACCGGCTGACTTCCACTTCACGTACCTCTTAAAGGTGTTGTGCAAGATCAACGGCAGTCAGTCGTCGATTTCGCAATGACGTCGTTACGAGAAATCGGTTGTCCCGTTGAGTTGTAGCTCTGGCGCGACCAGATCCTCGTCGCCGTTCATAGCCACCAGTCTCCCGATAGCGCTGGTATACACGACGAACTGAATATCGGCTGATATTCAGCTGTTTAGCTACTGCACTCTGGTTCTGGCCTGCTTCAATTAGAGCAACGACTTGAGCGGCTTTTTGCGGAGTAGTATCCATTTTCTTCAGAATGTTGCAACTGTAGTCACTAGGCGTCCTTTCACGTAGAGCGTTGAAATGCAAATGATGACGTTTTACTCAAAACAGGCCTTTTTATACCTGCAATTGCTATCGCAAACTGCAGTGCGCTAAGTAAGCAATTTTGGGGTTTGTTGTTTTTGCTTTCCTTTTCGGCAGTAAAGTAAACTTATCACCGCTTATATGGTATCATTGAATAGGTATTGAAATAACCTTTCATCCTATTGTAAAAAATATGTGACTTTTTAAATAAAAAAAAAATAACACCATATTTTTCAAAAAAATGTTTACATGTGCGATTTCATTGCACCAGAGTGTATTTAAAGTCTATTTAAGTCCTACATAATGAAACCCTGTAATTGACAATGTAGGTCGTATGTTAATATGTTTTATTGTATGTTAAAAATAAAAATAAATAAATAAATAAAATAAAACACAATCAAACACTTTGCGATAGTTTGATAAAAAAAAATCACATAAATAAAACATTTTCACAATACAAGTAAATTTCCAAACTAAACTCAGTTGTCACACAAGGACGAAGCCATTCTCTGCGGCAGACTTCCGCGACCCACATACCTCCAAACTCACTTTCGATATTGCCGACCTAATGTGTGTGAATGTATTTGAATAGCACTCGGCGTTCCACTTACCTCTATCAAAACTATGTACTACAATATTAAATTGTGTATTATACCCGTCACGTGTAAAAGCACACATCAGTGCCTCGTTTATATTAACATTTTCTCTGTGCGTTTGCTGAATAATCAAGCGGGCATCACAATACACGAGTTTAGCCATCTCTATTGAGGATTCTATTCTATAGGCCTAGTCTTAAGAGAAGATCAACTGCCTAAATTTGTGGACTTAACTATGTGAAAGTTAGGACTTCCGACCCACTAGTTTGGTTGAACCGCTTTTACTGAAAAGATAAAAAAAACACAAATAAATAATTGTCTATACCTACCTATAAGACATTAATATGAAATAAAATGGTAACCTCAACCTGATGCTGCAGCATCAAGTAGTCTGCGGGACACCCAACTGCATACAGAAGATATAGCGTTGGCCTCATTTTAAAGTCGGCGGGCTAGTTTATAATTTTAATTAATAATAGATAGATAGATAAGTAGATTAGATAGACGATAGATAAGCTGAGGATGCACTTGATGTATTAATTACGGCTACCCTAGCCTAATAACACAAACAATACCATAAATCCTAAATGGGGATAAGGATGGAAATAAGCTATGTCTATAATGAAGAAAAAAAAGCAGTTACTTATTACAAGACCTTTTCGACCGGCACAGCATCGACTGTTAGGAAAATTAGTAACGTGTTGCATACCGATTTGTATAACAATGAGATAACTGTTTGCAACTGTTATGGAGCAGGCCGAGACCGATACATTGATATTAGTTATTCCGTTCACGAGATATGTAGAGCGTGCGATACTGCTCGGTTCACCTATTCATACGAGGGAGCGGTGACATGTTATATGATCTTAATATAGATATTAACTTTAAATAAACTAAAAAAAATCTGATCTAGGTATTACAATAAAAACGAATAGAAAGAGAATATAAAGTTTTTTTAATCTACAACAGGAGTTATGTCTATTCGCTACTGCTACGACACCGAAGAAGTAAGCAGAAACCACAACTGGCTATGCTCGGGATTTCTCTGGTAGATTTAAAATGAAGACATCGGTAGAAGAGACGGTTGAAGTAAAAATGGTGAGGATTCATTCGGAGAGCGCCAACTCTGGGGCGAGAAGGTTTTTGAGTGGAAACCATGGACTGGCCAGTGCAGCGTAGATCTTCCACTCATAAGATGGAGCTACTGTCTAATAAGAGCCGCGGTTTGACGTTGGATTCAGACTGCCTCTGACCGGTCCTATAGGAAAATTATGAACGAGGCTTATGTCCAGCAGTGGACGTCCCAAGGCTGAGATGAGTGAATGAAAAATGTCTTTCTAAGTTTTTGCAAGAAAAAGAAATCATTAAAAGTTGGGATCAATGTGAACTTCAAAATAAAAAGATAACGGTTCGCGTCGATAATGTCAAGGCATTGATAAACGAGTTTAGAAATGCTGCAGAACCAACAAGATAGACACATTCAAGGCCATGTTTAATATGTTATTGTTTCAAAAAGTTGTATTTGTAAAAGATAGACTGTAATATGTAAAGGACGATAGCAATATTTGTTAATTAATACGCGATTAGATGCGTACGTAATATGACATTGAAAACCTGTTAGCAAACGCCTAGCCCTGTTAGATGTTACACCTACAAAATACTTGTTCAATGTGCCAATATGGCACCAGTCCCCTTGATCTGATTAAAAATGTATTGCTGTTTGATTTGAGAAAACTCATAGAAAAAATAAAGGTTTTATTAAACATGAGGCCAGCCGCAATATAATTAATAAAGTGGCAAAAAAGGACAAAGCCCTTGGGTTCAAAATTAGAAGTAGCTTCTTCTCCCTAAACGGCTTGAGGTAAAAGTCGTCCGTTAATTAAATCCGGTGATGTGATTAGAAGAAAGTCTTTTTTTTTAATTGCTTTAGGAATATTATACATTCTTTGCGTCAGCGCTTTTGCAGAACGGATTGAGGTTGCAAAACTGTATTGGAAATATGTCTATTTTTATGATAACATTCTTATTCATGCATTGAGTGTCAGTAAAGATATTCTTAATTCACTGCTTTCTACTACTCAAAATTCGTACTTAATATTTTAAATGCGAAAGTTTGTATGGAAGTATGTATGGATGTATGTAACTCTTTCACGCAAAAACTACTGAACCGATCACCATGAAATTTTGCATACACGTTGTCTGGTACACCAGAAAGGACATAGTCGCGGGCACCAGCTAGTAAATCATATGATACTATTGTAATAAAAAGAAACCTTGTGTGAATGATATACTTTAATAACTATATTTTATATTAGATAGTAAAATATATATCTAAGGAAAGGGACAGCTTTTTTATACAGCTATAGCTGTCAAAGGTAGAGCTTTTTTTTCTGTTGGCTAATCTAATTTCTGTCATGTGCAATTTAGTATAAAATAAGTATTAAATGTTTAAACAAACGTCTCCCGTTTAGGCGAAATTTTTAAAACGCCCGCATGAGCACGACAATTTGAAACTAGAGCAAAGTACTCCTTCAAGCGTCCACAAACACTTCGTACTTATATTTATTCAACTATATAGTTACCTACATGAGGCCGGTGAATCTTTACCTGAAAAAAAAAATACATTGCAGTATTTTTTTTTGAACACATAATTTATATTTTCTTAATATATGATAATATTTTATTTGGACACGTAGTTTTTGAATTTATTCGTTAAAAACAAAAATACAAAAAGAGAAATTTTCTCTTTATATTTTTTTTTATTAGAGATGGATTTGCTCTTCGCCAACATCCAGCTGTGTAGCGAAGATGAGGTCTATGATGGATCGAGCTCACCCAGAAAACGCCTATTGACTCGAACTTTGAAAAGATTGTGATTATATATTAGTAGAGATTATTATTTCGTGGTAGTGGGAGACAAATAGTTAAGACGACGTGAGAGGGTGAAAGGGACCTAAATCGAGAATTCTGAGAATCATTTTGATTCTAGATTTATCTGATTTCTGAAGTTCATACATTGTGCCTAAACTATATAGTTTCCTTCGCAATCCTTGTCGGTTTGATTTTACTTATTTGGTCATTGCTGTTAATGGTCAAAGTTGGGTGAAGAAATGTAATTAATCATGAGATGAAATGAAACGAATTTTTCATCCCAAATATCCAGGATTCGTATTTAAAAGGAAATGAAGATTTTTGATGTACCAGTTCATTATTAACACAAAAGGTTGATTTTTTTTGTTCTCCAAATCTCAACCATAATAATTTATTGCGGGAGGGTAATCTATTCGTGCGTCCATAAATTGAGATAAAATTCCACAAATAATCTGACACAGGTGTTAATAAATTTGGGAATTAAAGATAATTTAATTTTTGAAATGTGACATGGCCAATTGAAGCTTAGATTTCCATTTTTATACGACCTTCACGTTATTCGTAACCTTCACGGTTGAAAATGTAGAATTTCACTGTCACTGTTTATTTGAAAATTAAACAACTCCATCTTCTGAATTTCGTCATAGTTATACTAGCTTTTGTCTGTGACTTTTACCGCGTTCGTGCAGCAAAGGATACTCTTGTAACTTACAGTCATTAGTGACTTTAGCAAGAATATTGCCCATTTTAAGAAAACAATTCAAAGCAAAAATTAGAAAAGAAAAAGGAAGAATTAGAAAACAAAAAAGTCTGTGCTAAACATGCTAATGTGTGTAAATATAAGTAGTGGGTGTGAATTCGAGCGGATAGCGAATGTGGTAAAAAGCTAAGTAGACGAATGGCGTCAAACCTCAACAAAGTACAAGTTAGGCCATGAATAGTATCGAAGTTCCTTACAGCGAATGTTTTTGATAACGAACAAAACATGGTGCTGGGCAATGCACGCTTGGGGTATGTCACCTTTTTCAATCTTCCAACTTCGACACTCGGAATACATAAAATGTCCCGGTTGAAAATTGATCACGAGGCACCGTTCGAGTGAAGCTTGAATAAACAATGTGTCGCTGTGCAGGTATAGACGGGAGGGTGAGAAATTCCGGGGAAAATTTTCCTTTGTTGAAAAAGTTGAAGCAAAAGTTGAGGCAATAGAGTAATTTCGTTAGATACCTACTAAATTTCTCACCTCTGAAAGCAATTATTGGAATTAGTATCTCCAACCAGAGGTCATGCTATGTTTAGACAGTAGGTAAAGAATTCATGAACACTTCAGACTGAGAAATGTGTACTTAAAGGAAAAAACAGGTAGGTACACAAGAAAAACGATGGACAAGTCATTATGATGGTAACCCACGACATTGTTTACCATGACTTAAAGGTCCTATAACAACACCTTCAGGCTTCTATTGAAACTCTCACAACAGCATTAAATAATTTTAAAAAAGTTGCTTCAAATTCTTCTTTTATGGACTGGATTCACATACGCTCAGCTTAGATATAAGTTCATAAATAAAGAATTTCTCTCTCAATAAACAATTCATTCTGTACAGTCCGTGTTTTATTGAAGCCAGAACATCGAGTTAGTCTGGTGGAAAACAAGATAAAATATGTCCTGTCTTACAACAAAGTAATGCCATTATTAGACCAACCTATAGAACATGGATATACTGGGCATGACAGAAGTCGTGGGACTCGTGGGGTGATGGAGTCCAGCTGGTTTCTGTGCGCACGAGTATCGTACTAATAAATATGATATATCTGTATCTATACCTACATCTTCTATACCTATATAAAAAATTCTCGTGTCACAGTGTACCAAACTTTGTACAGTTGTTACCAAACTCCTCTTTATTTAGCGGGTCCAAAGGGTCGAAGCCTCCGAAACGGCTTGACCGATTTTTATGATTTTTTTTTTATATTCGGTAGGTCTGAAAATAGGTCTGAAGTTTTTGTCGATCCAACAATCCATACAATGTTAAGCCCATTGTCTATGTAATACAGAAAATAATATATGCATTAAAAACTTTATCAGCTAAAATCATTAACAAAGCTTTAGAAAAACAATTTAATCAAAAAAACACTGGTGTTCAATTTTTTAAAATGTGACCTCTAGTCACTGACAATTGAAATCAAAACAGTAGGTACCTACGCATATATATATTATATCCATAGCAATGTATCAAGCCTACTTGACAGATGGTGAAAGAGGCCCTAAGACATTTTTTTTAAATAAGTGTAGGTTGAACTCGAACAATCGATGATTCAAAGCAAACATAGGTACGCAGTACGACGCACTCTGAATAGACTAAGTAGAAACAAAAACACCGCCCACATCAGACTAAAAAGCAGTATCTCCTTCAAACTGCAAAAGTTAATGAACTTAGCCAGAACTCGTTAAGTATTCATATTTATTTTATTCGAGAATGCTCGTATCGTAAGTATTGTGCAGTTTTTTAAAACAATTTCAGTTTGAATTTCAAAAGGCTTTAAGCCAATGCTATGTTATCAAAGGAAAATATAAAATTTCATTATATAAGTACAACTGTTGGCGCCGTTTTACATACACACGCACACATATCACGCACACAAGCAAACGCAATTCAAACGCATAATATACCCACATTTTTATATATTTGATTCCTTTTCCCTACCGTCAAACAAGACAGACGCAAAAGACGCTTACAAGTGGTCGCCACGCTCTCAATATCCGCAAAAGTTATATATACTTAAACGCGTGTATAGTATGTGCAAACTCTGAAAATCGAACACTAATAATCAATAAATAAACTCGTGAAGTGTGGTGGAGACGAACCAGCGCGAAGGAGCAGGCGAGCCGGTTAAATTAATTGGTAAGTCTGTCTTGGTCCCATCTTTCATCCACCATATTTTCTGGTCCCTTCGAGCCGCATTCCTGGTCTACAGTTTTGGTCCTTTCGAACTGTATTCCTGGTCCTTTGTAGTCGCATTCCCTATCCTATAATATTTATAAAACCTACGCAACGCTGTCACATACCTACACATTACTCATATAATATATTTATAAAAAAAAAAAAAAACCGCTAACGCTTACATTTCTTACAAAATACACGCTTAAAACGCTCACACTCCTTCTACGCATATTTATTATTAAATTCCTTATCTATTTATTAACATAATACACAAATTAATACCTACGTACATTCACTCAACGCATAATATAACGGTTGTTAATATTATTCCGTTTACCTGTCATTTTGCATTAAATTTAAACGCAATATTAATTTATTTAATTATTTCTCAAAGTGTCTAAGGAATCTGTTAAATCCGTTAAATTAGAACATACAATAGCTATGTTGGAGGCCAAACAGCAAAGTATCTATGAACTCCTTCAAAAAATATACGACCTAAGTGAGAAAGTGTCTGATGAAAAAGTTAAACAAGACTTCCTTACGCGATTAAACTCTTTAGAAAAATTACGGACAGAATTTACAGAGGTTACTGAAAAATTAAATATTGCATTGTTAAATAGTGACCCTTCGTACAAATGTAACTTTGCCTGCCTATTTTCATTTGACGAGTTATATTGTCGCATTAAGGCCGTGGAAGGTGATATCTGTCCCGTATTGTCGCAATCAATACCTACGCATACTTCCGCTAACAAAGAATCTTGTTTAAACTTTGAACTCATTAATAAAAAATTGCCCGCTTTGGAATTGATGTCATTTAATGGCTCACCGAACGACTGGACGCCATTTTATGAAAATTTCTGTTCATTAATTCATAATAATCCTAGTTTATCAGATGCAGAAAAAGTACAATATTTGATAGGTAGATTGTCTCATAAGGCGCTTGCCGTTTGCGCGGGTATCCCTCCAATCGCTAGTAATTACAATATATTATGGAACGCACTCATAGATAAATACCAGGACAAACGCTCGCTAGCAGTTATGTACCTGGATAAATTATTAAATTTCAAGGGCAGTCAATGTCATACATCGCAGTCATTAGACAATTTTCTAGAACATTTTTGCTCAACTCAAGCCGCTTTAAAACAGTTAGGTATAGACGACTTGAGCGATTTTATGCTTACCCACATAGCTATAACTAAATTAGATAAGGATACCGTTAGTTTGTTCGAACAAGCGAATAGAAATCAGAAAATACCTACTTTTGATTCTTTATTAAAATTTATTAAGGAACAAAGCAAAATATTAATGCTACGCTCGAATAACGCTATTTCAGATAAATTCTCAAGTAATAAAACGCAATCTAATAATTACGCTAAAATAAAAAATAAATTTAATACGCAATCTTTTATAGTCAATAGTAACAATGTACCTAAATGTTCTTTGTGTAAAATATATAATATTCATCCGCTATATAAATGTCAATCTTTTTTGGATTTGGATCCCAGCGATAGAAATAAATTTGTTCGCTTAAATAATTATTGCATAAATTGCTTGGGATTTCATAATTTCAAAAATTGCAAATCAACAAATAAATGTTTTATTTGCAATCGTCCGCATCATACAAAATTACACATTGATTTTACACAAAGAGCTCAGACGCAACGCCGCATCGAACCCGCTACGCGGCCGTCTTCGTCAACTCAACCGCTGAACCATTCGGCGCGCTGCAATCAAAGCGGGGATGATTCATCGCCTGCGCGTACTCATGCACTGAATAATGTTTCGCTCGCCGCTTCGAATAAAAATTATTTTACGAATTCAGTGAAGATATTACCTACTGCTATTGTTTACGTATTTAATGATAGTGGGGAACGCTTTCAAATACGAGTTCTTCTCGACTGTGGTGCGATGTCGAACTTTATAACGAAGGCGTGTTGCGACCGCTTAAATTTAAAAATTTGTTCCGCTCCCGCTACCGTAAAGGGTATAGGACTGACAGAAAGGTCAGTTCTAGGTCATACGCAATTTACAATATTTTCGCGCTTGGACTCTCGCTCCAAGTATACGCTTAACGCACGTGTCATAGACGTAATATCGGACAAGTTACCTGAAACATTTGTAAATACAATTGATTTACAGCATTTACGCGGCCTGCCTTTAGCCGACGAGGATTTCCATACGCCAGGAGATATTGATTGCCTAATAGGTATTGACTTGTTTCCATTCCTCTTAGGTACAAATAAGGTCACGGCATCCAACTCTTCCGTGACGGGTGTCCAAACATCTTTGGGCTACATCGTTATGGGAACGGGTGACTGTTACTATCCAACTTTTCAAGCCAATAATAATAAATCTTTTCACTCTATTGATAATTCTATATTGGAAAATTTAACGCAGCGGTTTTGGGAATTGGAAAATGTACCAGTTAAAAAACACTTGAGCCCCGACGACGTCCTTTGTGAGAACGACTTTGTTCAGAATTATACTCGCGATGACACCGGGCGTTACTCTGTAGCATTACCATTTAAATTTTCACCTACTGTCTTAGGGAACTCTGAACGAAACGCTAGAATACGCTTAGAAAAATTAGAAAAACGCCTCGATTCGAATCCTATATTACGCGAAGGATATAACGCAACTATTAAGGAATATATAGACAGCGGATACCTTAATTTAATTTCTACTCCCGCTAAAGGTCCGTGCTATTATATTCCACATCACGCTATATACCGACCTGAAAAAAGTACTTCAAAAATTAGAATTGTACTCGACGCTAGTAGTAAATCATCAAATAATAATTCTCTTAATGATATTTTATATACAGGTCCCAACCTACAGGCGAATATATTTGATTTACTGCTCAACCTCAGACTTTATTCTATCGCTTTGACCGCTGACATTGAAAAAATGTATTTCCAAGTAAAGGTTATTCCAGAACATAACCAATTTCAAAGAATCCTCTTTAGGTTTAATTCCAAGGACCCTATTTCCACTTATGAATTTAACCGCGTGTCCTTCGGATTATCTAGCTCCCCCTTTCTAGCTATGCGAGTAGTCAAACAGTTGACCGATGATGAGAACAAACGCTGGCCTCTAGCCGCTTGGACGGCTAAGAGACATTTCTACATGGATGACTACGTATCTTCCGTTTCTTCTGTTGAAGAAGCTGAAAGGTTACATCATGAGCTGGTACAGATGTTCATGGCCGGGGGGTTTAAACTTAGTAAATGGGTTTCTAATAATTCTGAATTTAAGCAACGCATATTTGCAGACCAACGCACTTCTGAGGTCGTAACTTTTGACGAAAACACGCATACAAAAATTATAGGCTTACGATGGCTACCTACTGAAGACTTTTTCTCTTTCAAAATTAACGCTGAAAATTTTAAATATACTAAACGCTCAATTCTCTCTGTTACCGCACGCTTATTTGACCCCTTATCTCTGATTGGTCCTGTTACCGCTTTTCTAAAATTGTTAATCCAAGAATGTTGGAAACAAAACTTGGATTGGGACGACGAAGTTCCTCATTTTATTAAAATTAAATGGTCTCAATTTCAAAACGAATTACCGCTATTAGAACAAATAAAAATACCACGCCATGTAGGTATTTTATCTAACTCTAAAAATATTATTCTGTTGGGTTTCGCAGACGCTAGTGAAGTTTGTTATGGTGCCGTTGTCTATATAAGAATTAGTCAGGGTGATAGTGACACAGGTCACGTGACGCTTCTGTGTTCTAAGTCAAGGGTCGCTCCGCTAAAAAATGTAACCTTAGCGCGACTCGAACTGTGCGCTGCGCTTTTGTTATCAAATTTAATTGTTTCTGTGAAAGATGCTATAAGTGAACGCGTTCAGATCGATAACATTTTCGCTTTCTCAGATTCTACGGTGGCACTCTCTTGGATTCACGCACAACCATATAAATTTCACACCTTTATAGCCAACAGAATCTCAAAAATTAATGAAAATCTCCCCGCTGAACATTGGTATCATATCCCGGGAAAAGAAAATCCTGCGGATATAATTTCTCGTCCTATACCGCCTAGTAAATTAGCTAATAATAAATTGTGGTTTCACGGTCCATTTTGGGCAACGCTACCAATCGCAAAGTGGCCAATACAGAGATTTATTAATAAGTCATTAGATACGCTTCCTGAATCTAAACCCACTATTCTTCTATCGCATGTAAAAGAAAAATCTGAAAGTATTTTCTATAACTTAGTCACTCGCATGTCAAAGTGGAATAAATATTTGCATGCTTGTGTATATATTTTACGCTTCACAAAACTCTTGAAATCTAAAGGGTCTATAACAGTTCAGGATATAGAATACGCTGAAGAACTCATAATACGCACAATTCAACAAAATCATTTTTTGTCTGAATTTCATAACTTAAAACAAGGCAAACTATGTAGTACTGGTTTGCAGAGGTTAAACCCCTTTATTGACGAATGTAATATCATTAGAGTAGGTGGTCGCCTTAACAACGCTCAACTCGAATTTTCACGCAAACACCCTATTGTTTTACCCGCTAAAGATCCCATTGTACATTTAATTGTAGATTTTTATCATTTATCTAATCTTCACGCTGGCCCTAGCCTAGTATTACCCTTATTACGTCAAAAATATTGGATTCTCGCGGCGAGAGGCATGGTTCGCAAACGCATACAAATGTGTAACATTTGTTTTAAATTAAAACCTAGGAATATCGCTCCAATAATGGGTGATTTACCGTACTTTAGGGTAAGCAAAGTAAAAAGTTTTGTCTACACTGGCGTTGATTACGCAGGTCCTTTCTTAGTAACGCCATACAGGCGACGTGGAGCCAAAAGTATAAAGGCGTATGTCTGTCTGTTCATCTGTCTCACGACTAAGGCGCTTCACCTGGAACTAGTTTCAGACCTAAGTTCTGAATTATTCCTAGCCGCATTTAAGCGCTTTATTAGTAGACGGGGGCCTGTTTCTATGATAGTTAGTGACGGTGGCACTAATTTCGTCGGCGCGAAACGCAAACTCGATGAACTCTTTTCTCTTTTGCATTCAGAAACGCATAATAAATATTTAGATCAAAGGTTGTCCGATTTACGCATTCAATTCAAGAGAAATCCTCCGTTAGCTCCCCACTTTGGTGGCATATGGGAAAGCAATATTAAATCAGTTAAAACGCATTTATATAGGGTGATAGGTACTCAGGTCTTGACATACGAGGAATTTAACACTGTTTTAATTCAAATAGAAGGAATCTTAAATACTCGCCCTCTGTGTGTACTGAGTTCTGATCCATCTGACCCTACAGCTTTGACTCCCGCTCATTTTTTAAATATAACGCCATTAAAGTACTTGCCCGCAGAGGATTTAAGTGATATTTCGGAAAATAGACTCAATCGCTATCAGTTATTAAGTAAACTCGTACAATCCTATTGGGATAGGTGGAGTTTAGAATACCTAACTTCACTTCAAAACAGACAAAAGTGGAATACGCCTACCAATCCGATTAAAAAGGGTTGTATTGTAATAATACGGGACGATAAATCGCCACCGCTTACTTGGCCGCTGGCCGTAGTAGAGGAACTGTATCCCGGCAAGGATGGGGTCACTCGTACAGTCAAAGTGAAAACTAGAACTGGCAGTTATGTGCGGCCAGTGGTCAAACTGTACCCGCTACCAACTCAATAAATTATATTAATTTATTTTCATTTATTTTATATTATTTACTACGCTATTATTCCTTAGATATATTTACTCTGTTTTCGCTAATATTTTATTCTTACTCATTAATGCCGCTTGTTCTGAAGGATACCTTCAGGCCGGGGGATAATGTTGGCGCCGTTTTACATACACACGCACACATATCACGCACACAAGCAAACGCAATTCAAACGCATAATATACCCACATTTTTATATATTTGATTCCTTTTCCCTACCGTCAAACAAGACAGACGCAAAAGACGCTTACAAGTGGTCGCCACGCTCTCAATATCCGCAAAAGTTATATATACTTAAACGCGTGTATAGTATGTGCAAACTCTGAAAATCGAACACTAATAATCAATAAATAAACTCGTGAAGTGTGGTGGAGACGAACCAGCGCGAAGGAGCAGGCGAGCCGGTTAAATTAATTGGTAAGTCTGTCTTGGTCCCATCTTTCATCCACCAACAACATTATTAAATAAATTTTCATTAGTAAATAATTATATATTTGTTTTTTATCTTAAACGATATTCAGTCCATATTTGTAAGCGACTCAATATTCTATGGCATATAATAATACTTGGAACTTTCTTTTTCTTTTTTGAGTAAATATTTATCGCATAGAAACTTTTTTCTGAAAAAATTGTATAATGGAACATATATACGAATATGTCTATAATATCAGCAGTATCACATTGTGCAGGCAGACCGACCTATATATATATAACCTATAGTTATGGCACTTCATTAATGTTTAATTCAATAAAGAGCTAATGTGTATCAGTGTTCTAATTTACTGAAATGAATAGTTTCTACGAATGAAATAATAAACGAACCGCATACATATTTACAGCTGAAAATAATAATTAAATAAAAAGGATAATGGAAATTCCCTTTTACCCTTTTAAAAAATTATTCTGTTCAGTGAGTACACAATATGTATTTGTAAAAGTATTATAATGTATACTACATACCATACATTTTTATACATTGTGAAATGAGCCTTATTCCCATAGACTGTAAGTCGAGGATTACCTATATTTCAGTATCTTCTTTCATTTGACAGACTCCAAACATGAAAATTGAACATGCTGTATTTGTGTACCAAGTTTTATAAAAAATCCTTCACTCATTTGTGACTATGTCTAGAATCGTTGATGAACTTTCTCATTTTATGACCTTACAAGCGTCGGTTCTTCATTTGAGATTTAACTACCTGAGCCAAAAAAAAAATAAAGTCGACGAAAAAGTTAACGAAAAGCTTGTTTCTCATACACAATTAGATTGTCAGCGGGAGACACGAAACCCGCCGCTCGCTTGCGGGCGCACTCACCGCAATTTCGGAATATAATTACTTCTGAAAATCAACACACCAACATAAATAAGTACCGACCTTACAATATAAGACATAATGATGTCGGTGCTCTTCATCGACCACTGGGCAATGTACACTACCTACTTACTGTTTCTTCGAAGACAGTAATTACAATTCAACATACGGGGAGTTTCGCTTCGGACCCTTTTGACTCACTAGATTTGACCCGCTGAATAAAAGTACCCATTGGACCCATTTTTAAGTGCCCGTCTGACCCACGTGACCCAAGTGCGAACACTTCCATTTCCCTCTTTTTAACTTACATATTAGGCATATATGTATACTTAAATCATATTTTCATCAAGCATGGAACGAAATGGAATGATCCCTATATAACTATATCCCTATTTTGGTTTTTTTTGTAACATATATTTACTAAAAAAATGCCATTGACGCTACCATACGCTACCATGTATATTAATAATGTCACAAATAACTTGTGATAAAATAAATTCTAATTAATATTTTTTTTTACATCTACAATTTTTTTTTTGTTAAATTATTTTAGTGCCACACAAATCTTTTACGATTTTATTTCTATATGTATAGAGAGATCTCAGAGCTTTTTGCTAAGTTAGTTGATTGTAGGTAAATAATAATTTGCAATATTGTCAGTAACACTTTCTCATGTAACTGCATTGATTTACAACAATAAGTTAAGTTAACGTCAAGTTTGAAGCCTTAGCAAGCACAAGTAAGGCGGCTTTATCGGCTTTAATATTGAATTATTGTCGAGTCGGATAGTGGTAACATAATAACCGCGGCCAAGGAGGTACATACACCATATGTTCGCTTCAACAATACAAAGAGACATTTCCCACCGTTGTTTTTCTTTGGCCCGTATGCTTAAAACTGTGAGAACGAAGCGAATGGAAACAAGAGCAAGGTAACAACCTAACAACCGGTTATGCAACGAAAGGTACGCCGTGTAAACGCAGTTTTTCATAAGTATTAAGCAATCGAGACCGTAGCCATGTTCCCGCAAAAGATCCTCTCTTTAAAATATTTTTAAAAGATCCTCTCTTATCTAATACGGTTGTCTGTGATACTATTGATCTGTAGTCATCGATATTTATAGGACAAATCCGCCGTATCGCTTTATAGTAGGTATCACAGGTCGTAATTAGAAGTCGAATTAGATACTAGAAGATCTAAGAAACTCTTATATAAATTAAAAGCTAATGCGAAATTTCATTTTAAAGGTTGTCTGTGTTAGCTTCTGATATTGTTGGAAGTCTGTGGCGGAAACGGTAGCCGAATTACAGGCGCCCGGGAAGGAGGCAGTAGGGTCGGTCGCCTCGACCGCACTTTCGTGACTCGATTGTTTACTTCCGAGCTTTAGCGAGGAAATTAAATAGCTTTCAAAAAGTTAGTTAATTTAATTTTACAAACATATTTCAATTTCGTATAAAGAGATTCGGAATGATCTTGTGTATAGATAATTAAAAAGAGCAGCCCTTTGAGGTTTCTTGCCGGATTCTTCCTTCTATGTAGAATCTAGATTCTGACTGAATAGACGATAATTGGAAAGAATTACGTTTGTATGTGACTAAAATTTAGTCCTTATATTTTTATAAGACTTACACTAAAAACTTACACATTACAATATCAGTTTTAAGTAGTCACAGCATACCTGCAAAAAAAAAATCAAAATAGATCGAAAACCATATAATCTTACTTAATATTATCTATATGTAATCATGCAAGGTCTTGACGATGTGTTCACGTAGTTATATGGACTACACAGAATAGGCAAACACATAGACTAGCTAATTAGGTACTCTTCAATTAGTAATGTCATGCATATTCTATTAGTATATAATTACTCTACAATGCATTTAGTATAAATTAATTAATTTAATTAAGGCAACACTACACCTTACTTACTGTAGATAATAATATGAATAAGACAAAAAAATATGTTAATAAAAATATTATAATAGTTTCGCTGCGAAAATACAATAAATTCTCTCTACTTTTTACCAACACATGCATAATTATTGCGCAGAACAAAAACACGTAGAGGTATATTGTATTGTGCCAGTAAACAAAGCGTACACATCCGAGAACCGAATAGGGTTAAAATGTTAATTAATTTCTTTACCACATTGCATTTGAATGTAATTCAATGCAATGTGGTAAAAGTCAACTTTAAAATACACGATACAAAGTTTAATTAAATCTTTTAAAAATCTGTTTGTTTTTTTAAATATCACAAATTGTTCTTTGCGCATTCCAATTCCCGAGAAAGTATGTAAGACTAGCTAATTCCCGCTACTACGTTCACGTTATTGTATAGATTAATATTTGTTAGATGTTATAATATTTGTAGAGATACATATGTTAAAGTAGGAAAGACACACACACGAAGACACGTTTGGTCTAGTGGTTACAAGGAGTAGTAACCGTAGCTGTTAACCAAACGGTCGCGGGTTTGAATCCCGATAGGAGCAAAAATGTTTATGTGTTAACATTTTACCTTTGTACCTGAGTCATGGATGTTTTGTATTTATAATATGTATGTATTTACAAAAAAAAAAAACAATCTATGTAGTATATCAACTATCTGGTATCTCTATCTATATTTGTCCTCTTTCAAAATGTTAAGGTATAGCCTAAAGCCTTTCTAGATAAATGGACTACCCAACACAAAAAAAATTTTTCAATTAGAACCAGTAGTTTTTGAAAACCGCGTTCAACTAAACAAACTCTTCACATCTCTATTTAAGACCAGCGATGAATCTTCTGTAAAGCGTTGGCTGTCACTAGTAAACTTATTAATACTAATTTGTTGATAGATTAGATAAACGATAATGTATGTTTTTTTTTTAATAAAATAAATAATAGGCTTTAACAGAAAATATACTGTTACAAATCAAACACAATGTCACTGAATGAATCCTTACAGGGCGATCCAATAAGCTGTCCTTAACTATGACTTAGGTCACACATTACATAAAGTAATACCATTCAACGTCATCATATATCTTATTGAAGTGAAACTTTTTATGGGACACTATTGAAGTGAAACTTTTTGTCATGAGAGTGAACTCGTCGAGCTAACAAACTGTTAAGTGTTAAACTGTTAAACTCACAGATGTTAAACTCCTTGTCTCTTTCTTATTACCGCCTCTCTCACTCTAGCAGAGTGAGAGAGGCGGAAAGAAAATTGTTGATGTTGACTGACAGTGACACTGTTGACATTGACAGTCTGTGTCGGATAAATTGGATAAATACAGAACAACTAATTAATATTATGGAAAAAATGAGTACTACACAGACATAGTTCATTCTCTATATGCTACGGATTATAGAGTATGATCTTATCATACTATATACAGATGGATGACATTACTGTCATCCATCTGTCTGACGTTTAACTAACAAATCACAAATGACAAAGTTTGGTTTTATGACTGCCTGGCGAATCCTGAATTTTATTTTTAATTTAGTGTTGTGTAAAACTTATCTTCTTTAAGATAATACAGTCATGCTTCAAGTGTTCAACGTCCTTATTTTTTAATTATATGTTTATGGAAAATAATTCAATAAAATGGCACTAAAGAAAGTAAAGGGGAACTTCGAAAGAATGTTCGATAAAAATCTCACCGATTTAGTGCGTGGTATAAGGAATAATAAAGATAACGAGGTAGGTACACATCAGAAATTGTTACTATTTACTTAATAAACATGTAAATAAGTTTTGAATGTTATATTTTTTTATATAATATTCGATTTTAGGCCAAGTACATAGCACAATGTATGGAAGAAATTAAAGTGGAACTACGACAAGATAACATAACATAAGAAAGCTAACGCTGTCGCTAAGCTGACATACGTAAGTACTTAGGTCTTAAGTAGATCGAATTTGTAAGTGTAACTGTTGTAATTATTAATTAAATTGACATTTATTTTAGCTTCAAATGTTAGGATATGACATATCATGGGCTATATTCAATATTATTGAGGTGATGAGTTCAAACAAATTCACTTACAAAAGAATCGGGTACTTAGCAGCTAGTCAATCATTCCATGCAGACTCAGAGTTACTTATGCTCACTACAAATATGATAAGGAAAGATTTAAATGCTCAGAATCAATATGAAGCAGGATTAGCACTCAGTGGACTGAGTTGTTTCATATCTCATGATCTAGCAAGAGTTTTGGCAAATGATATCATGACATTGGTGAGTTTATTGAAGTGAAACTTTTTATGGGACACTAGCGTTTTGTCATGAGAGTTAACTCGTTAACATAAGTCATATTAATTACTTATATAGTTCTTTTCTTAATGTAGAATGTTTATGTATATATATATATATATATATATATATATATATATATATATATATATATATGTATATGTTTATTAAATTATTTCATATTAAAAAATTTTTAATATTGTTTTTATTCTCAGTTATTGTCAATGAAGATACAAAAAATGTATGCGTCAGTCCAAAACTAACAGCGTCAAAAGTGAAACTTTTTATGTAATTCAAAAACTGTCAATAAGTGTACAAAAAAATACATTGCAGCAAAGAAAAATTGACTGGAAATTATAATAAAAATGATTTATAATAAAAATCAAGAAAAATCTACAGACTATCCCGAATTAATTACTATGGAAGTTTCACTTGTACGTATATGTATATAGTTTTATGTATATGTAAATAATAGTACGTACGAGTGAAACTTCCGTAGTAATTAATTCGGGATAGTCTGTAGATTTTTCTTGATTTTTATTATAAATCATTTTTATTATAATTTCCAGTCAATTTTTCTTTGCTGCAATGTATTTTTTTGTACACTTATTGACAGTTTTTGAATTACATAAAAAGTTTCACTTTTGACGCTGTTAGTTTTGGACTGACGCATACATTTTTATATTAAATAAATCACTCGAATATTTTAATCCTTTTGTTATAAGTTGTATTATTAGATGTCACATTGAAACCAGATTTATTTATGTGAGAGTGCGTTTCTATGTGATGTCATTATCCAACAAGATTATTAATTATCTCAATACTATCCTAATATTCGTTTGGTCTAGTGGCTAGTAACCCTAGCTGTTAACCAAGCGGTCGCGGGTTCAAATCCCCCTAGCGGCAAATGTTTGTGTTAACATTTACCTTTGTACCTGAGTCATGGATGTTTTGTATTTATAATATGTATGTATTTACAAAAAAAAGTATTGATTGTATGTAATATATCAACTGTTTGGTATCCATAATACAAGCATTAAGTTGCTTACTTTGGAACTAGATGGTGCTGATGTGGAATGTGTGAATATATATGCTATCCTAATATTGGATAGTGAAGAAGCTAAAATGTTCTTCGGTTATAAACAAATCGCAAATATTGGCTGGCACTTCTTAAACTAAAGGTGAACATCGCTAATATAATGTCAAAAGTCAATGCATCCTCAATACATTAATACAGCTAGCACGCAAATTATAAGACGCCAAGTGACTGTTCAGTATTCATGGATGGTTTTATTACTGAGCTGCAAGACACGAGCCTTATTGGTCTAGCAATGGACACGTTTCCGGCCGGCCTAAACAGTCAGACAATGACGACACAACGGTGATATCATCGAAGGTTTTTGGATGTGCAGCTATTGCTTGTTGACGCCAGACCAGATTGAATTAAAAGGCTTTTGTTGCTGAACTTTAACATTTTTAGATTGGAAGCCTTGACTCGAAAGACCTTTGGCGAATGTAGTAAATCTATCTAAACAGAATAGCATTACTTGAATTAAGACATTTGAGTAATGCTCAAATGTTTTAATGCGTGAGTACCTAATATTTTAGACGATACAGGTTTGATCAATTTTTATATCTGCGTAATTCTGTTTTATTTTGATGGCTAACACAAACAACGCTATAAATACCGCAACTTTGGTAGGCTATAAAGGATGTCTTTAAGAGAGTATGTCATTTCTTGCTAGTAAGCAATAAGTAGGAGTAGGGAAATAGCTAGCCAGCAATCCTTACTCATCTCGAAACACAACAACATACGTGCTAAAAGTAACTATATATACATGTACAGTGAGATAGACATGTAGATATAGTTAGAAAGTAAATACATGTTTAGAAATGAATTGAAAATTTAGACTGGCATAGCACTTTTACTAAAATGTTTGTTATAACCCCAATTACTTTTACGCCTATATAGGCCGCTGTTGTATAGTGGAGTGGATCAACAGAATCTCAATTTATTAAAAAATATGTTTCAATAAAAAGCACTTGAGTCTCTGCATAACACGTAAAAGCCTCTGCAGCGCATTTCATGTTGTGAAACTCACAGAATTGCGAATTATATTACACTTTATAACATTGAGGCGAGATACTGAAGAGGTTCCATCCGAGTCTAGACGCGAAGCAATTTCAATAATGTATCGATATTTCAAAACACGAAGCCGTCTAAATTTGATTCTCCCCCGGAAAAGAAATTAAAGGAAAATATTTGGAAAATATCAATATTTACCTACATCATGATTTAATTAATAAAGCTCGCGTTTGTTATTATACATTTATCAAAAATTTTACCAGAGCGTAATGGAAACAAAAGCGTTTCCTGTTTCTGTAGACATTGAGATTTTCGTTCATTAATTAATGGACATGTGAGAGAATTAATGAATTCAACTGTAACATTTAAAAAGTTTTTTCATTTTTAAAAATAATATAAAATCTTTTGTAAAAGCGGAGGCTACTAACAGAAAACACAGCGTTTCGCAGTCAAAAATTGGGCAGCCCGTCTGACGTCAGTAGTCTCCACTATAGGTACTCAAATTATCTACGTGACTTTTCGCTGATAATAAATATACTTAGCTTTCTATAGATGAAAGAATTTTCAAAATCGGTCCAGTAGTTTTTGAGTTCATTCATTACAATGTTTGTCTCTTGTTGTTGTTGAGAAGACAAATCTTCTCTCTTGTATGTTTGTAATCGGACGTAGTTGCGCGCGACTACGTCCGCGTAACTTTATGAAATATAGCCTATGTTACTCCCAGATAATGTAGCTTTCTATAGGTAAAAGAATTTTTCAAATCGGTTCAGCAGTTTCGGAGCCTATTCAATTCAAACAAACAAACAATCAAATCAAATTAGTATAGATAGTTAGCTTGTTACAGAAATTTAATATTGCAGTTCTTTAACTTTGCTTAAAAGGCCGAGAGATTAAAAAAAAGTCTAACTATAACGCACGTTTGGTCTAGTGGCTGGTAACCCTAGCTGTTGGCCAAGCGGTCGCGGGTTCGAGTCCCGCTAGGGGCAAATGTTTGTGTGTTAACATTTACCTTTGTACCCGAGTCATGGATGTTTTGTATTTATAATATGTATGTATTTACAAAAAAAAAAAAAGTAATGTATGTAGTATATCAACCGTCTGGTATCCATAATGCAAGCATTAAGTTGCTTACTTTGGAACTGGATGGTGCTGTGTGGAATGTGTGAATATTTATTTATTTATTTATTATGATATTTATGTACGAGTATTTATCTTAAAATGAGTAAATAGAGCGTGTGTAAAATAGAGAATATTTTGAGTCAACAGCTTATATTCTATTGCACACGAAAGAATATTTAAACAAAAAATTCAAACTACCTGTCAAACTTCACTTTATTAATTAAATATATATAAATCTCAATTAAATTTATTAATTAAAAAGCTTTGTTGTAAGTCACTTATAATAATAGGACAGATAGACTTGACAATAAACTCAAATGAAGAAATACATCGTGATAACGCAGAAGCCGACGAAACAGTTAAATTAAACACCCTGTGAATACGCGACTGTATAGATAATAATCAAATTTAATTATGAATGGCATTTGGACATTAATTGACTTGGATCGAAATTGTCAGATAAGGCCAACTCAAGCCGGGGAAGGCTGTAGAGCTATGGAGTATGGACGCGTCAGAGCGAGACGTCCTTGCGGTTACCTTCCGTCTTCGATTTCATGAACGCATGTAACAGATAGTTAACGGCCAAAACTGTTTGTTAAACCACGTATTATTTCGTCGTATTTTGATATTATGTTATTATAACTTCAGTCAATACTAAGGTATCAAATGAAACTTTTCAAGGGCATATGAACATTCACCTATGAATAGTATAGTGTAGTTAGCTGAGAGGTAAAGAATCGTATGTCACTTTTGATCAAAAGTTTAATTTTTTTATTTAAATTTATTTAATAACAAAGCACTAAAGTTTCTTTTTAATAGAATTTTTAACAATTGTGTATTTTGGGATGTTGGCAAAACGGAATATCTCGAAAATTCGAAAGAGCTTTAAAATACTTGTTTCAAATGGGCCGTCTATCTTCCCGTCGCCTTTGGCTAAACAATAAATTAATTTTAAATAACCGAAACAAAATCTCGTGAACAGTTGATATATCCGCTTGATTCTTTTTTCTTATTAACGGAATTCAGTGTAGTTTTTATCATCATTAAAAAATATCATTTCATAAGAACTAAAGAATTCCGTTAGAATCTGAGTTTTTTGGGTTCTAAAAGCCTATAGAACAAAATAATAAGCAGCAAATAACTATTTTTATTAGCAAAAAGTAAGTCCCAAGTCTTCTGTATAAAATACTAGCACGGTTTACCACGAGTGCAATTTTTTTATGCAAAAACTTCTTCGTTTGTTCTATGCGTTAAAAATGTTTCTATGCGTTTGCATATTAATTTTCTCCATTCGCTTTTTTTGCTCAATATAATAAATAAATTACTATTAACTATAATACCTGTATTAAATTGGAATGAAGCTCCATTTATGTTACGTTTTCAAGGTTAAACCAATCAACGTAAGTAATCGAATTTTGTATCAACGTAATCGAATAGTTCGATTTCTCGGGAAGGACTTGAGCAATTTTTTAAGGCCGTAACGAAATAAATGTCGGAGGACAGATAAAAAACACACGGCAAAACTCTTTCGATCATCAGATTCAGACGCGCGTCGCTGACCGCCTGTGGCTATGCGTCGCCGCTCGTTCGTTCGCGTGATCGAGGGACACATCAGTTGCATAACGAGCAATGCAGCGGGCATCCTATCCGGCTAACGGTACTGTGGCGCGAGCGAGGGCGCACAGATCCAATCCACATCTAGACAAGCCACTATCACGTACATCTTTGATGTAACAATACCGCTACAATGACCGTTCGTATCTCCATCCACTTACAATCAATTCTGTGCAACTAAAATTGAATCAAATCTCACGCAACTTCCTTGTTTCGTCACGGCTTTCGGAGAGTATCATAATAAAACATAAAGTGAAGAGGGGGGAAGCTTCAGTTCTGGTCGTGTGATCAGAGACGAGACCGTGACTGATTAAACACAATGCTTTTAAATAATAGAGAACGGATGTAATGAACCTTTTTTATGCAGACCCTTTGGGTGTAAAAAGAAGGCAATTTTAGGTTTGATACTTTTTATACATTTCAAAAGGATAAGTGGATGACGGTCGACAACCAGATGGTTAGAACAATATAGATGGAATATATTTTTCTCGTCGTTTTAAGAGCATGTGATAATCTAAAAACACTTAGCGAAACACACCGGGACCTGACTGAGATTTAAAAGTCTTTGCAGTTTTCAGCAGAGCATTCGATCCACTGAGCAATATCTGCTTTACAATATTTGGTATGCATTCATCTGTAATTGATTCATGCGAGTGGTATCCGGAAGACGCGAACCGCGATTCCTGTTTCGAACATGTCCGTTAGACTGGTTCGCAATGGGCAATCGTGAATCTCATTATGTTACTTGGTAAATGACTGCGCCGGCTACCGGAGAGTTGTTATCGCAGTATTAACGAGTTAACATTCTAGTAAGACTATTTCAATTGCTTATATTAGGTGTACCGAGATAAACCTAGTATTCATAAGAGGTGCTGGTTTTATTTTATATAATATAGATTGTAATGATTACCTGCTTTAGAAAAAAGACAGAGTAATATCTGTGTCGAACAATCCTATGTATGAGTCGTACGTAATGAGTCTACTCCAAGATTCGGCTCCAAAGTTATCGCTTTAGGCTCTTTGAAATATTGTATTATCAACGTTTTCTTCTTATTACAAGAAATGAGATATGTTTTAAAGAGTGTTTCTTCATTAGTGGCATTTATTAGCGGTGCCGCAGTCATTTATACTATCAACAGTAAAAAAGTACCTATTTTACAAAATAATTCTGTGTCGCACAACACAAGTAATAAGTAAAATTAAATGACATATTTATCATGTGATAATATGTGAGTGAGTTATCATGATTATATTGATCGTCAGCCGTTGGACGTCCACAATTATACTTTGTTAGGGATCTTTTTAAAACTTATAAGTCAAAGTCTGCACTAGTACTGTGTGCAAATGTCATACTGTCTCCAAATGCTGTCAACACACCACATAATATTTGGAGTCATCTCTGACTGTGGCCGAAATGGGAACCAAATCCAAACATTTGCTCTAAGACCAAGACCAAATTATTTTGTATTTTGTAATTTGGTTATTTTTGTAAGACAGCGTCGGAATTTATAAAAGAAGCAAAGATTTAGTCATTTTTTTAAGTGCACGCAGCTCCATCCATGAACTGAGTGGGCGGTGCCGTTAGTATTGGATTTTTTTACTTGCAATCAGTCGAGTGGGACGTCCGCTAGACTGGTTTAACTAGGTTTAGAGACACACATTCGCTGACATTAGTTTTTTGGGCATCATCGAACTCTCAGTTAACTGTAATAAAAATAATCTAGTCAAAACTACCTTTTTAAATACATAAGTACTATTAAGTATTATTTATTAATAAATTAGCGAAACTATCACTTAGGTAATTATTTCTTTCCCTTTTCAGCTTTCAGGAACAATTTCAATTCAGAAACTTTTTCTTAAAGTTCGCTTCTCTACGAAGATTGGCGACCATCATGGCTATCTTAACCATGGAAACAATAAATACTGTAGAAAAAGGGAGCGAGTACTCATACCAAACCACTCTCTCAAATTTTTCAAACATGATGTCTTTCTCTTGCCTGTGCTACTGTGCTACGTTTGTTCACAATTTTTTCTTAAATAGTTGAAAAATACTGTATCATTCGCCTTGAGCTGTAATTTTCCATTCCATTTTTTTTATTACCTACTCGAAGTTTTCCAAAAACTGAGCAAGTAGTCATTTACAAAATGACCGGTAATCGCTGTTGTCGCCTTGTCGCTATTTATTTTGTTGTTTTGTTTTATACAATTATGATTATTTTGACTTGATTTTGCATACATTTCACGAAAATAACTAATCCTACCTAATAAAATAATGTGGCCACGATAAATATAATATAAAAAAATCACATTGAAAGTTCGAGTGCGAGTATCTTTTTTATTAACTAGTTGAAACCTTACATAATTGAATCATGTTACTAACATGATCAAATGAAGTTAATTTAAAATTCTTTTAAAGTAAACGATTTCCTTAACTTATTGGATGTAGATTAAAGGCAATAAAATGTTAAAACAACCGTTAGATCATTATAAATGTCGTCGTAGCATAAAGAAATACGAACGTTTGATGTTGGCACGCCTTTGTTCTTCTAACAAGCTCCCCGAAGTTGACTGTTCTCTCGACCAAACCGACTGTTAAAGTAGGAACGCTATTCGTAAAACCACCAAGCTAAAAATATTAAGGTAAAATTTTCTCATTTTATTCTTTTATTAATCTAAACGAGATAATATTTAAACGAAAATGAGCTGAAGAATCATAATATCATGGAAAAACCCTTCAAAAATTATTAATTTGTTTTTATGACAGGCTAACGAACTTAATAGTGGTTCTAGTCCTTCCGGTCCATTACAACCAAATCCCAAATTGCCCGTTTCCCATTTTGACTGAAATCCGAAATGCCCTAGTACCAAATTGCCTGAAAAGAAAATTGAAAATTAAAAATATTATTAGATATGAGATACCTATGATGCATGTTTATTGTTTGTTATTTGTTGTTTCTGCAGTGTTTTTCACGAATTCTTCGTTTTAGTTATCTTTTAGTTAGAATCTACACTTTTAGCTACCATCATACTTTTGAGTTAGTAGTTACATCTGACGGGTATCTGAAGATATCTAGCAAGTAAATCTGGTAGTTTCAGATTTTACAATATCCGATTCTCATTCGAATAGAAAACAGAAATAGGGGCTGGTCGATAGTTAAAAATAAAAATTAACCAATACATCAGATTACAGGAGTGTAGTTCTCTGCATTTATTCTCTACCTACAAAATTATTCAACATCAACATCGCATTTTCTTACGATGTTCAGTAATGCGCAATTGAAACAATGGCTACCGGCTAGCAAAAGGTTGTCTGGAGCTTTTTGTAAAGCGTAGATCTCGATTGTTTTAACTTGATTACACACGTAACATAATGGATTACGACACACAATCATCAATGATGCGAACGTTGCGACACTATTGCACAGTGGTAAGTGGTAAATTGACATTCACGTGAGAATGGGGGACACGACACATGATGGTAACAATACACCTGTTACATACATCCTTATAACTAAAGACTAATAATTCATCGAAACCCAGATGTTGTGTACTTACATTAATGTGTTTGAAGTCCTTCGTTTCCTATAACTACGAAAGCGGAATCTGACAAATGTGTTCTGAATCGTATATTATATCAAATTCCTAAAATACCAGATAACCAACATACCAGATTCCTAATATATCAGATTCCCACTATCAGAAGTAGGTATATTAAGAAAAGAAAAAATATGATTCTATAAAAAATTTAAAAATAAAAATAAATAAAATCCACAATCCGCATATTTATGGAATACAATTACCACATATCGCGTACTACGCAAAGCGATTTCTTGTCCAAGTAATGAGAATGTTCTAGTATTTGAGTACTTTGAGAATATGAACTAACTTAAATGTTACAATAACTATTTTCTGTTAGGAGGCAAACAGCATAATCTGTGTACCGATACTAAATCAGAAGAAAAAACCCAGCGACCAGGAATACATGGACGCAGCCTAAGCGTCTCAGCATGACCGCACAAAAACTGAGCTGCGGTGGGCGGGGCTTACAAAACTGAGCCGCGACCTGAATTAGTTCATTTTGTCACATTGTCGAGTGAATACGTCTAAACGCTGTCAAAGCAATTCATAAAAAAAAAACATTTTATTTTATTCAACATGCCTTCGTGTGTTGTAAGTGGTGCAAAAATAATTCGCTCCATCATCTCAAGGCTAATGGTATCACTTTTCACATGTAAGTACACCGTTTGCTTAACAAAACCTTAAAATTAAAATATCTTATATTCTTTGTTAGGGATGTCATTATGCCAAATGATCTAATGCATTTTATTGAGATAATTATCTATAGGGACTAAATATAAGGGAATAAATATATATAATAAATAAATATAAATAAGGTTAATACGTAAAAACAGATTTAGTTTCTGGTGTTGTTGTTATGCAGAATTACTTATAGTATTTTCACTGTATGATGATATGCGTGACAGTTCGTAACTGACAATTTTGGTGATGCAACCTAACTACATTTAATCGATTGTTTGAAAATATCGAATCCGTTGACAAAGCAAATGGAATCGAACTATCGATTTTAGATTTTAAGATTTAGAAATAAATTCTAAATAGAATTAGAATTCTAATTAGAAATAAATAGACTCATTGCTTCACTCATCTCGCCAAAAGCTAAATAAGCTCACAATTTTTCGCGGAACATAAACTCATAATAGGGCAGGGCCAAACCGATTTTGAAAACTCGAATTGAAGAAAATTTCTTAACAGCATTAAAAGTTTTTATAACTGGCCAGAAAAATATTAATAAATTTTGAATAACTCTTTAGGACGCTATCGGTGTAATTTCATTCAGTGGATATTGGTTTTTGAAAATTGGTGGTTCAATCCTTCCCCTGCTTCAATCAGTAGTTCTATTTCATGCAACAGAGCTTACAAAGAAATGGAGTGAAGACTACTTCGAAAGCAATAAGAATACAATACACCTTCCTACATTATTTAGTTTTCGAGTAGTGGATTGCAAGCTCTACTTCAGAATACAAAGATTTATTGAAGTAAAAACATCTTTAGGCGCGTTTTGTGAACCATCAGGCTGGGGTCGGTGATACTGAATAGGGATGACTCGACTCTACTTCGCGTGTGTAAATAAATTATAATGATATTTATAACTTTAAGATTGGAAAAATAGAAGTTTTCACTTCTATCTGCGTTTACAAAATTCTTAAAAGTATCACAATGCATTCTTCTAATATTCTAATTTTATTATCTAACCTTTACTTTGACCAAATATCGAATTTGATTCTAAAATAATTATAATGTAAATATATTGAATTATCTATAATATTGAATTCTTTGAAGTAGAATATTTTGTGTTATGAATAACTATTTCTGCTCGTTGTTAACTTTTTCCTTATTACCTATTTACTTGAAAAAAGAATTAAATTTTATTACACAACAAATGATTGTTGACTCTTGCATGAAACATCCCCGCTTATCAGTCATAAACGCCTATATCTAACGTCAGTGACTAATCAATCATCAACCAATGAACGAACTTTTACAAACTTATTTATAAAATGGCATAAGTACCGAGACATGCTATCATTAAAGTTTCTTTTTAAATGCTAATAGTTTGAAGGTATTAATACTTTCTTTTAATGTCATATTCTATAATGTCATATTTTAGAAAATTGAAAATCGAACATTCAAAAATTGGCGTCGAAAATTGACGGTAACTAGTATGGGTTTAGCAAGCCTTTATTGTCATCGGCCAAATGAAAACACCGTGTTTACAAATAGGTATTGTATTGTAATGGAGTCTTACAAGAAGTAATAATTAAGTCAACTTAAATTAGGTGTACAGAAGAAGAAGAGTGACGGACGACAATATAATACTGACAGCTCTTGCTGCGCACAGAGTACTAATCGCCGCCACACCACCCCCCCACGGAGAATTGAAGATCAAAGATCGAAAGGACGGGCAAATTTTACCCTACGACCCGATCGCGTTGTATACTTGGGTGAAGGTGGAGAAGGTGTAGTATGATGTGAGGTCTGTGAGTGTGATGTATGTGTGTCTGGATGTGAATGAAGAGTCTTAGATGGCGAAATGTCTGAAGGTTGAGGAGCGAATGATGAATCAGGAGTGTTGGTAAAGGTGAAATTGTCAGTGTAGGCAGGTTTTACTCGGTCTACACTCACGACAACTTCTCTGTTCCCGACGATGATGGTAAATGTCTTGTCAGTTCTGCTAACCACTGGAAAAGGTCCTGAATAAGGAGATTCCAGTGGTGGCTTCACGTGATCAGCTCGCAAGAATATATGTGAAGCTGAATTGAGCTCTTTAGACACAAAGCAGTTTTTTTGACCATGACGGGAGGCAGGAACGGGCCGTAACTCTGACATCATCCTTCTAAGCTGAGCGACAAACTCGGAAGAATTAGCGGTCTGCCAGTTAGGATGAGGAACTATCATCTCACCAGGAAGACGAAGAGGTTCTCCATAGAGTAATTCAGCTGGTGAAGCCTTTAAATCTTCCTTCACGGCTGAACGCAATCCTAGAAGCACGATAGGTAGAGCTTTAATCCACGGTTCTGCACGACACATCAGAGAGGCTTTAAGCTGCCTATGGAGGCGTTCTACCATCCCGTTGGCACATGGATGGTAGCTCGTGGTGCGTAGCTTTTTGGTACCGAGAAACGCCATGAGTCTACGGAATAGGTCTGACTCAAATTGCCGTCCCTGATCTGTTGTGATGCAAAAAGGAACACCAAACCTCGCGATCCATCCTTGTAAAAGTGTATCCGCGGTTTCTTCAGCGGTGATACTACGCATAGGCCAAGCTTCTGCCCATCGTGTGAATCTGTCTACAGCCGTAAGAAGATAACGATAGTCTTCGCACACGGGTAATGGGCCAACGATGTCGACGTGTATATGGCTGAAGCGGCCAGACGGTGAATCGAAGTTGCCTAATGGGGAAACTGTGTGTCGCGTGATTTTATTTTTCTGGCAAAGTGTGCACGATCTAGTCCACTGTCGCAAATCTTTGCGAATCGAGGGCCAGACGAATCTATCTGCGATAAGTCGAGATGTAACACGAATGCCAGGATGACTGAGGTTGTGAAGTTTTTCAAAGTATTTCCTACGAAAGGGTAAGGTAAGAAAAGGCCGTGGCTTGCCGGTGGAAGTATCGCAGATGACTTTGATGTCCGTATCGGGTAAGTAAATATTTTTGAGTTTCAGGGAAGAGCCGTTTTGAAGAAGTTCTTGTAGCTCTTGATCACCTTTTTGGGATTCAGCAAGAGCTGCGTAGTCGTCTTCAAGTGATATGGCCTCGATTCTTGACAAAGCGTCTGCTACGACGTTATCTACGCCTTTTATATGTATGATATCCGTTGTAAATTGCGATATAAAATTCAACTGGTTCAATTGTACTGGGGGCAGTTTCTCACGTCGCTGTGTGAAGGCGTAAAGGAGAGGCTTATGGTCTGTGTATATGGTGCAATGTTGAGCTTCCAATATATGTCGGAAGTGTTGCACGGCCTCGTACACAGCTAGAAGCTCTCTATAGTAAGCGGGCCAGAGTGTTTGACGATTGGTTAACTTCTTGCTGAAGAATGCTAAGGGCTGCCAATGTGTGTCAACGCGTTGTTGAAGACAGGCTCCCACCTGGGTACTTGATGCGTCAGTGAAAAGACCTAGTGGGACATCTGGAAGTGGATGAGCTAGCATAGTAGCCTGGCTAAGGCTCTCTTTGCAAGCGTTGAAAGCACTTTTTAATTCGGTTGTCCAAGGCACAGGTTTGGTACCCTTGAGCTTGGAATCGGTTAAAATATTTATTAATGGTGTTTGCATTTCAGCAGCATGTGGTAAAAAACGTCTATAATAATTGATCATGCCCAGGAACCGACGTAGGCCCTGGACAGTTTTTGGAAGGTCATACTCCTGTAGAGCGGATATTCGCTCTGGAGGAGGAGCTGATCCATCTTTCGAGATCCGGTATCCCAGAAAAGTAACTTCTTTTGCTCCTAAAACGCATTTTGCAGGATTTACAACAACGCCGTAATCAGACAACCTTTGAAATAGGATGCGCAGATGGCGTTTATGGCTATCTTCGTCTGGAGAATATACTAAAATATCGTCAACATACGGAAAACAAAAGTCTAAATCTCTAACAACCTCGTCCATAAAGCGTTGGAAGGTTTGTCCAGCGTTACGCAACCCGAACGTCATGTATGGGAATTCAAAAAGCCCGAATGGGGTGATAATCGCGGTTTTGCACACATCCTCGTTAAAAATAGGAATTTGTTGGTAAGGTTTTATTAAATCAAGGGTGCTAAAGATGGTAGAACCAGCGATGTTGTGACTGAAATCCCCAATATGACGAACAGGGTAGCGATCTGGAATAGTTCGAGCGTTGAGTAAACGGTAATCGCCACATGGTCGCCAAGTGGAATCCTTTTTGGGAACTAAGTGAAAGGGGGATGACCATGGACTCTCAGAGGGTCTTGCTGTACCATTTTTGATCATCTCATGAAATTCCTTTTGAGCAACCTTGAGTTTTTGTGGAGCAAGACGACGTGGACGACACGAAACTGGTGGACCGTCCGTCGTTTTAATATAGTGTACAGTATTATGCTTTATTGTTCTATGAAGTCCGGGAGGTCGTGTGACTGTAGGGAATTCTGAAAGTATTTTACTAAAAGGTGATGCTGTGAAAACTGAAATGGTCTTAATGCTTGGTTGATCAAGTGAGGCAACGGAAGTTGGTGTAGACAGACCGGTAACGCCGTCCAAAAGGCGCTTTTTACGGCAGTCAGGTAGCAAATGGTAGTGAGCCAGAAAGTCTGAGCCTATTATGGGAGTGCTGACATCAGCTACAACGAATTGCCAACGGAATTCGCGACGTAACCCGAAGTTAAGGTTTAAAGATATGCACCCGTAGGTTTTTATCGTGCTGCCGTTCGCTGCGTTGAGTTCGTAACTACTAGCGGGAGTTTTAGTAGATAAAATTTTTCGTGGGTAGCAACAAAGGTCAGATCCTGTATCAATAAGGAATCTGACTTTTGAGCTTTTGTCTGTGATAAATAGGCGGCGACTTGAAGGTGTGCAATCAGTTGCCGCCGCTACTGATTGAGCTTGGAGTTTTCCTGCGTCCAGCTGCATGGTCTAATGCACTTAATTGCTTTGGATTTAAAGTTCCTATGATACCAGCAGATTTGAACTGTAGGTGATTGAGTGCGGCTGCGTTGTTGAATTTGGCTTCGGCTGTTGGATCGGTTTCGGCTGCGACTAGGAAGCTGTTGGGATGTGATAGCAGCGATACAAGCTGTCAACTCTTTCATCTGTAATGCAAAAGCATGCAGTCCCATAGGATCCTTAGCGGTTGCAAACGATGCCGTGGTTGAAAAACCGGAGGCTGTGCTATCAGAAGCTGTAGTGGGAGACCCAATATTTGGAGCAAAAGTAGCGTGCACGAAGTTGTGCGCTGTTGTTGCAATTCCAGGAACAACTTCCAAAATTTTATCAGCATCTGCCGCAATGTTGTCAAATGAGTCAACCCGGGCTGCCAGCAGTGCCTGAAGATTCTGTGGTAAGCGCCGCATAAAAAGTTGTCGAAGGATACCATCGTCTGTAAGAGTATTACCTGCTAAAGAACGAAGATGTCTGAGAAATTGTGAGGGTTTTTGATCCCCCAACTCTGAATCTGTTAAAAGTTTTCGAACGCGTTGTTCCTCCGACTGAGATAAACGTCTTATAATTTCGCTCTTTAAAAATTCGTATTTGTCAGTGGCCGGTGGATTTGTAATTATGTCTTCAATTTCATCGGTGATTTTAAAATCTAATTTTTCTATAACGTGGTCATATTTTGTAAGGTCCTGTGTAATGCCTGCTCTTCGAAAATGTGATTCGATGTGTGCAAACCACATAGCCGGTTTTTGGTACCAAAATGGTGGGATTTTTGGTGCGATTGCGGAAACGCCGGACTCTGTTTTAATGACTGGTGGGTTTGTGTCGGTAAGTTTAAGGTTAGCTCTAAGTGTGGCATTTTCCGTTAATGCAGTTTGCAGTTGTGCCGAGAGGGCGTCCAACTGAAGTATGAGTTGAGGATCCGTTTCACTGTGAGACATAGCGGTGGCAGTGTGGCGGTGCTCAGTACCCACTAAAAAAAATTACAATTATACAAAATAATTTACAAAATTAACAAAACAATTATACACAAAAAAAACTATTATAAAAAGCAAAATATTCAAATTTGTTATGTAATGCAATTATATAAAAAAAATGTATATACGTGTTAACCTTATTTGTGCGAACACAGTATGAAAATAGTGATCAAATTTTGTTAGTACAAACACAGATAAAAATATTGTTCATATTTGATCAGTCACACACAAAAGGTTGTAAGATGATCACCAATTCACCAATTCACCAAAAAAAATCACCACCATTTGAAATTTATGTCTATTGGCACAACTTGAGTTGCGTGCAGTGCAGTGTGTGTGTCGAAGTTACCCAGCGACTAACGTCGACTAACAAAATGAGATGAATGACATGCTTACGCAGTTCCAAACCAGCAATGTAGTGTGAGTTGATTGAAGTGCACTTAGCCCAGTGTGTCCAGATGCACTTGTCAATTGCGGTTGCTGTGGTTATCAATACCGATGTGACAACATGCGGAATAAAAAACTTCGTTGTTGAGAGATAGGCCGAGGAATAAATCGATGATCTCAAACTCCTTGCGGTGTTCTGTCGGGGTCACCAATATGGGTTTAGCAAGCCTTTATTGTCATCGGCCAAATGAAAACACCGTGTTTACAAATAGGTATTGTATTGTAATGGAGTCTTACAAGAAGTAATAATTAAGTCAACTTAAATTAGGTGTACAGAAGAAGAAGAGTGACGGACGACAATATAATACTGACAGCTCTTGCTGCGCACAGAGTACTAATCGCCGCCACACTAGTATGAAGGGACTGCTTCCATGCTCGCAGAGATATACTATTTCGTTGAAAAAACCGCTCCATATTTGTCAAGGCTCGGTAAACAACTTCTAAAAGGCTGCGTTTAGATCCAACAGTCTGGTTTTACTTTTGATGGCGTGCATTTAATATGTTAATCACTGGGTTAGTTTCTTTATAAAGCTAAATCTCAAATAATTTCTATAGTAAAACCTATTCGCTGATATACCAAATATGTGTTTCCCCAAGCTGTTCAAGAATTATCTGTTGTAAGTGTAATCTGGCTACCCAAGTTAAAATAACATGTAGCGTCCTGCAGATTAGGATTTAGTTATATTATAGCTAGTTAGGTATTTGTTTTGCAGAGGATAATGTTGTCGACAACCGTCGAAGACTGATGATCTATAAAAATTTGAAATCAGCCAACTATATTATAGCTTTATCGTATGGGACTCTCCTAATCTCAGCCTAAACTTGACTTAACAGTAAGTACACAGAATTTCAGAGTTGACCCTAAATTCTATTCTTTTTATGAAAACTTTAGACCTGATGGCCTTTTATCTTAGTAAATTAAATAGTATCCAAAAACTAATATTATAAATGCGAAAGTTACCTACTTTGTTTTCATATTACGCTTTTGCGTAACCGGTAATCATAAAATTTTGCATGTAATACACAGAACGAAAAGGACATAACTAGTGTACTTTTCAATCCTTTCATCCAGTAAACAAGTTAAAAAAAGCCTGACAAAAAAAACCTAAGAACCTAAGAAAAGAGGACGCGTACGGAATCGCAGGTGAAAGGTATTTTCAATAACTTATACTGGAGTGATTCCAGTAGAAGTTACTCTTAAGTTACTACATCCCATTCAACGTCTAATGTTGATAACGTTGTTTAGATAGCCAAAATCCTTCGCTGTTTTGCATCGATCCCATTGTGTAAGTCAACAGCGCATTCCTAGGATTCATTATTTTGCTCGCATCAGCACGCATGCACGAAGTCGTGCCACACGACAATATTAATATTTTTTCTGAACATGTCAATTCGATACACGTACGCCTAGAAAGCTAAAAGTGCCGCCATGCAAATTGCGCATTCGGTGTTACGGCGAATGGAAAATATTACATCCATCGCGGAGAGAGGGCGCGCCAAGACTCGCGGAGGCAAGACGAGATAAAAAAAATACGAAGAGTTGAGGCGGTTTAAGCAATATCAAAGTTATCGCAAGACGCTTGATCGCGAAGTAATTTGTTCTGATGGCACTTATGTACGAAGTTTAACTGTGAAACGATGAAACCTTCTCTCGCCGTGTTACGCATACTGATAAGGGATTGCTGGATTTTGGATCGCCACCTAAATTGAGTCACGCAAGAAATTGTTCACGGAGCAACAGCTCTAAACAAAACTTTATAATCGCTTGAAAAATTTGATGCCCACTTATTTCTAAATAGTGAACGCAATCTTAAGGCAGGGGAGTGGAGAGTGATCGAATCCCAATCGATGCCCTCTGAGCTTTTTAAGACTTTAGTGTGTGTGTGGGAAATAATTATTACTTGCTTTCAGTCTATGAAAACTACTTTATGGAGTGCAAGTCCAATTCAAATCAAATCCAAGTTTCAAAAGATAGTTTCCATAAATATAAATTCTTCGCTGGGAATCGGACGAGACTATCTAACCACTAGATAAAAACAAGCTTCAAAATTTTCTCTTCATTAGATCTTTTTTTTTCTGCACATTTTTGCCCTACACGTTTGGTAGACGATGTTTGATATTTAGTTTAGGATCCCATGGCAGCCAAAAGCTAAAAAAATATCCTAGGTTCCCATGGGATTCTAGACGTTCCCACGTCTATCTGTTGATAATTTGCAGAAAAAATCCGGGGCGGTTCGCTAGTTTGACCATAATTCTAAAAGAATCCATTATCGTGACCGAAACAAATCCAAAAGTATTCAATTTTGGCCGGTTAGAAGAAAATGAGAACATTCCTTCGCGTGGCGGAAACTAATGCGGGCGTTAAATCGTAGAGCGTGGGGCCTCCTTCCCTCACTAGCAGGCTTGGACCTCCGATAGCTTGCCAGATTATCGACTCTGGGAGCAATTTGTGGGGATTTGCGGCCGACCTCGCAGCCAAATAAAGCGATCGTCCGTCATTAGAGCGGACTGCACTCCCGCTAGACTAATTTAAGACATAAAACGATCAGTGTTGAACCCGTGTTTCCTCCATTAACCCGGAGATTGCTTTTGTCAAATCGTCCATCTAACAATACTACCTATACGCAAAATTGTACACTAACAACATCAATATTATTTCTCACTATTATGTACCAAAAACAGAATAACTTGCAAAACAAATCAAAATATTTCGTTTTAACTAGAACACACACACATTTCACATAGATATGTAATTATGTAAATTTTACGTATATTTTTCATATTTTTGAAGTGACACTTTTTGCGCGCGATAGGAGTCCGAATTCGCAAGGTCGAATTTTCTGTGACGTTTCTGCATGACGTCTACCATTTACTATTATAATTATTTGATCACAACAAAAGTTTCACTTCTGTCACGCGTACTACTCTGTACACGCGTATGTTTTTTTTCAACTAGTTCTTGCCCGCGACAGTGTGGGTATCTTCAATTCGTCATACATTACAGCCAAGTGCTATTCCCATGCATAAACTGTATTACTGTAGAGTTTCATCAACACCAATGCGTATCCTGTGCGAGTGTGGCCCCTTTAATGCACAAGCGCAGTCACATCCTAGGAAGCCACACAATGTCTTGTGAAGATGTGAGGAATGCCTCTATCAAAAAGGTACTAGGTACAGTTTCTTATCGTAGTAGGTATAGGTAGAAAGCTTTAGTTTACTTGACGATCACAATATTTCAGCAATAGACGAAGTGATACTATTACTCTAGCAGACAGAAATAGCCACTAAATAAATAAAAAAGAAAGGTTTTTTGAAAATTTTCAACTCCGTGCCAAGGCTGGGAGCAAGTCGCTAGTTATATATAAAACACAGAAGGATGCTTCCCCGCTTTAAAATATTGGTGTACAAACGATAAAAGATTCTTAATTATTATTTATTGTTATATAATTCTTTATTATATATGCGTTTTATTCAAGTTTCATTACTTTTTTCGAAATCAATTTTTTTATAATCTTTTGCCATAAATACAGAAATCATCTCATTAGGTATTTGGATAAAAAGCCACTATGCAAAGTATTTTCTAAAAGTAAGGATATTAACTTTTCTAAAAGTAAGGATATTACAAGGTATTAACTAACTATCACTCGGAAGCTAAAACTGAACAAACTACTTGCTCATGTTACCCTCACCCCGCAACAAGCTCTTCAAATTCAAGAGTACTCTAAATTACTTGAAAGATTGGCAGTGCTGTAGCCTGATCTGGTGTAGCTGTACCTAGGTGAACAGAAGCCAACTGCCATCATGTGGATCAACACTTTGCCTGCTGATATTTGCTTTTATTTATTTTATTTATTTAGTTATTTGAAAAGGCTTACCAACTTAAAGACATACTTACTCACAATATACCTACAACACTCACAGAAAGGAACATTAATTTAAATGAATTTAAATTATAGGAAAGCACAACATTATTTGAGATAAATTAAATTATATTAAATTATAAATGAATCAACAATATATTTTTTATATTGTAACAATATTTTTACAAAAAATATAACAATATTTTTTGTTCTTGATTTGCCATCAGTCGCTAGACTATAATCAAATGAGTCAAAGGAAAATTGGTGTTTGCATAGAATAAGGCCAGTGCCCTATTCTTATGAAGTTTTAAGGCAATAACACATATAAAAATATATAAGTGCTCCAAATAAAGACACCAGCCATATGTCATCAGAACCACATTCATTCTGTATCATGGAGCTACAATTTCCCTCATTGGTGTGAAATTGTAGCTAGTCTGCTTGGCTGAAAGCAATGGGATGATTGAGATGAGGGGTTGCGGAGAGCATTACAAGTGAGATAGACTAATGCTGTGTGAAACATGTTATGGACTACAACTTTTCTAGTTTTTCTACTAAACAGGAATTAATGCATTTTGCATCTATCTGGATCAATAGTAGTTAGGAAGTTTTTAACATTATGAGTGATGATCTACACTTGCACTTTTGAATTAACTATTAAAAAATAGTGATTTAAGGCTTGAGAAAATCACAGATTAAGTAACTATTCTGCTCTCTATGGTTGGCTCTTATTTAGGATTTTTAATTGATGACAAAAAAAAAACAATCCACCCAAAAAGATTTAGTTACCAAAAATCGTGTCAAAGTTCCATGAGAGGCAATTTTGTGGCACCATAACTAGTTTTAATTTACCAAGACCGGTGACAGTATGTTATCAATATTTTCATCATCAGCATTTTTTTCTCCCCACGGCTGGATATAGGCCTCTCCCAAGGCTAGCATGTACACTCTGAATGCATCTTGATACACTAGGAATGACAATGTTCACAATTATCTTAACATGGCCACAATAAACTTGGAGATAAACTGGTTCAAAAAATTGTATGTGAAAAATCCTGCAGCAAGGAGCTTATTAACCCTACAGTCAATGTCAGGAGCCTGAAGCTAGGCACTGTCTTATAAGGGAATCAAGGCATTGGCCTTTTCCCTGCAAAGCCATTCCTAATTAGGTATGGTCTGGCGTCGCTGTGGCCACGTGGTTCGACTGTATAGTTCGATCGATCGCACTATGTGAACTTTTTTGTCCAGTTGGTTCGATTAATCGAACCACCAGGAATAGCAATAACATATGGTTCGACCAATCGAACTACAGAGACTTTTTCTTCTTCTTGGACCGCCTATAGTGTCGCACTACGAGGACTACACGGTTTTAAGGGCGCTTGGTGCGATCGGACAAACAGACCGCTAGTAAATAAATGTAAAACACTGAAGTCTATTTAAACTCTCTTTAAAGTCTATTCAAGTCCTAAAGAATGAAACCCTGTAATTGGAAATGTAGGTAGTAATACTGTATCTAATTGTATGTTGTTTTGTTTTGCTATAGGGTTTATGTTGAGAATAAAATAAATAAATAAGGATTTTTCCATAATTCCTTTAAAACGCTATTTATTATACTACAATCAATAAAATTAAAAAAATACCGCGTGTTATATACTGTACTGGGTTATGAGCATAATATTATATTCGACTGACCCAGCAGACTTCACGGAAATCGACGTAAATAAGTTGGATATTTTTAAATAATAATTTAACAATGTCGTTCTAAACGTCTGTTCGTCCGCTTTTTCTTCAAAACAATTAAATGCTTCGGACCCTTTTGACCCGCTGAATAAATGTGCCCGTTGGACCCACTTTCAAGTGCCCGTCTGGGTCAGAAACTAGAGAATATATAATAATGTTCCTTGGTCAGAACAAAATTTTATTACAACCAAAAAAAGTTCCGTGTTCCGTGAAAATACATTAATTCTTCTGGCAAAATTTTAGGTCACAATCAATATAAAATATATGTATTAATTAATATGTAAAAGAAATTATCAGACGAATAAACGCAATATCTATGTATCAGTTGATATTTAGTTATTATTTTCTAACAACGATTTGATAACCTTTTGTATGGAGGTCTGTTAGTCGAACTGAGAAAACTTGAGAGTCCTCATGGTGCGATTCATCGAACCAGGTAAACGGTAGTTATGGTTCGACTTTGACGGTCGCACCACATGATCCGTTTTCAAGGTAGTGCGCGTGGTTCGATTCTAAAATCGAACCAACTGGAAAAAAAAGTTCACATAGTCCGATCGATCGAACTACGCAGTCGAACCACGTGGCCACAGCGAAGGATTGTGGATTAAATTTAAAAAAAAAATGAGCTCTGCAACAAATGTGACCGGCCAATTGCCACTTCAGCTTGCTATTTCTCTTGGCTATGTGTTGGCTAGCTGTTGAGCTTTGGCTCATTTATGTGGGTGAATTCCTGAATTTCTGATCTTATCTACCAAAGAAACAGAGTGATTTTGAATTATGTGCAATAATTTATACTTTGCAATTACTTTATTGGTATTTATAAGTTAACTGTAAATTAGCTGCCAACTGTAGGTACTTCAATTTTCCTAGAATTATGGAAAACAGTTGAAATAAAATAGAAATATTTTTAATAAATATTTTTTGTTGATATTCATTCTCTTTGCCTACTATTACTTGCCGATAATTGTAAATCTATAATAATATAAAGTAAAAAATATATTTTTTATTTTATTGCTTTCAAAATGTAGACAAATTAAGTTAAAAACTGTATTATTTGGATTTTATCAATTGACACAACAATTATTAATAATTACAATTCTTTTAAATGTCTCTTAAGAATCTCAAGATTTTAAAGTTGTCCGTGTAAGAAAAATCATAAGAACTAACTATGAAAAGAAAAACTTGAAAATATTAAAAAAGTTTATTAGAATAAAAATAATAAAATCTGACTGATAGTACATTAAAAATAGTTTCAGATTTAGGCATCCAATTAAATAGTGCTTGGCTAATTTGTGTAAACCTTGTTGATAGTACTTAGTTGTCTAGGAAAAAAATAATAGTTAGTATGTGTCTGAAGGAGTTATGAATGAAGTATTATTGTTATTATAAAAATATTTTGAGAGGAACACAACACAAGAACTTTACATACATCTAGTGGTCTGCATTAAATTATAAAATAATTAATAACAGATACAATCGATACACGTTATGAACATAACAAACATGGATTATAAAAAAACAAAACATTTAAAAGCATGCATTTGTGCGTTCAATGTTAGAAATAAGCAACAGTCACGACGGTGCGTAGGTGACAAGGTTTTGTTCCTCTCACCTTGCGGGATCGGCGGTTTCGCGTCCAGTGGGGTCGACACCACCGTCACCAGCTGCCCCATGGCCACCATGGTCCACAACACTGCCCACATGTCCCATAACCACATCACAACATACCACTATCTCATCATTGGCACAACATTCACATAATTTAACAAACACGAACACCTAACTATGCTAATCATTCCTATTGGCACGATCATACTTTGGAATAATACATTTCGCAATACGGCAAATGTATCACACCATCTCCAACGTAATCTATCACATTATTTTACATATAAGACTAATAATATTAACTAAGCTAATGTTGTTGAAACAAAGACAGAGTTACTCTGCACGTCATAACATCTCCCAGTCAATGAAACACAAACATCCTCGACGACGACTTGTTTAGCACTAACAAATAAGGTTTCCAGTATTACGAAAATGTTTTCCCTAAAAATCTGAATCCAAATAAGTTTTCAAACTTTAACTGCCATACTAATATTCTTAATTAAATCAGGTATAAATTAAGTTTTGTAAATGAAAATATGTGGTTACAGTCGTAGGTTACAGTTAACTAAAATACACTGCGAAAAATAATTCAATTACTTTTTCAAGTTTTACTAAATTAATAATAATAATTTAATCTATAACTGCTTCATTATGAAAATGGTACTAATTTTAATTAGTTACGAATTAAAGAGAATAGTACATATCATAAGTATTGGATATGGTCCGCAAATTTATTATGTTTAAAATTTAGCTTGATTTAAGGAAGAATTTATTATACTGGTAACTCGAGCCCAGAGAGTATTTACTAAACATCACAGAACAATTTAAAGTAAAATACGTTTACCACAGAATTTCTTGACTTTAACCAACCCCCAACATTGTGAATGTTGCCCTCGTAGAAAACTTTGATTATAGTAATTTATTATTTATTTTATGACACATAAAAGAAAATTATGTATCTTTTTGAAACAAAATTAATCTATATTGGAAATATAAAGTCTTGGTAGGCTAGGTTTTCTTCATATTACCAGACTTCTTTTTTCATTATGTATTTTTTTTTACATACACAAGGGATATAAGAATTTAATTTTGGCAAATCGTTTCTTTTTAACTTAATTACGTATTCAGCCATTTGATCCAAATAGGGTAGCTTAATTTGTGGATCTTTGGGTAGCATATAATCACCGGCAGGAATCCACACTCCATTAATAAGTCGGACTGGCTGCGAGAAAACACCTTCAAATTTCAATCCAAAAGAACCTATAAAGAAAGAAAGAAATAATTAAAAATTGTTTATATTTTTATGAGGTTATTAATAAAATAAGATATAGGTAGTTGCAAAACCAACCGTTACATAAAATTCCCAGACTTAATATTTTATTAGGATTATCATTAAAGAGCCACATATTTATAACAGATAATACAGCCATAGCCTTATTTATATTTATATTCATTATACATTCTTTAAATTTAATCTGAAAAAAAAACATTGATTAGGTATTTAACGCTCAATCAACAATAATTCACAATTTCACAATTCATAAAAATACGTAGGCGCCATGTCTTTCCCATTTGCCTCTTTTTGTTTACTTAAGTTTTAAAAGTGGATTCGGGACTTTATACCTAAATGTAGGTAGGTACTTAAATCTTTTAATGTTTTATGTAGCAGCAGCTTGGAAATAGTATACGCCAAATATTATAGTATCTTAAAGTACCTTTCCTTCGACCACTTTTTTCCATAAAGTATCATCAAAAAATAACAAATATTCCATAGTTCGCATTTCTGGCGTTAAGGTTCCGATGTTTAGAGTAGAATTTCTCACTTTTGTGTATCTATTGTACGGTTCAAAAGTACTGTACCGATGAACTGTGTTTCTAATGTCTACAAGATGATTCACTCCAACGAATCCCCACACCGGAGGACAAAAAATATTTCTCATTGGTACTTCAGCAATTTCAGATATGATTGGTAAAATTTCCAAAGCTAAATCTGATGTTGCGACCGCAATGTTTTGTCTATAAACACACGAAACATTGTTTGCTAAAACCGTTGCATTGTAGCATGCGGGTCCCAGATTCGGTAAAAGAATTCGTAATTTAGACGAGGCTGAGGCATTAATCATAAGCGCCAACTCCTTCATTATTTTCTTATTTGCATGTAGCCACTCTCCTATAGATGTATTATCACTGCAAAAATAAAATAACTTAATAATTCATGTAAGTAATAAGTAAATATTCTTTAAACTACTTTAAAGTTTTATTTTATTAGGTAGGTTGCTTTCACTTCACGTAAATTCTATTCAGGTATTATGTTAATTTACGTTTTATATTTTACAAAAAACGCTTTTTACGGATTAAATTCAAGGCTAGTCTAGCCGCTCGAAACAGATTTAAAAACGTCCGTAGATCTAAGTATTGGCAACACCGGTCGCGCCATGGAGTGTGCGCAGGCGGAAGGAGTTGGTTGCCGGGAGTTACGAATAACGAAAAGAAGAAAATGGAAGCACTTTGATATAACTTATAATTATGTTTGGAATAACTTGTAAAGTAGTGATTGGCAGTAATGTTCATGAATAAATAACTATTCATTGTATTTCAGTACACGACCTGTTTGACTTAACATCAGAAGTGTTCTAGCACACGCCATAAAGGGCACGAAAAGGAGACGTCGAGCTTCTACATGCTCGTCTAGTAACTCTGCCAGCTTTGTCATCAGCGAAGGGAGGCCATCTCCACTTTGTAAGAGTAAAAAAAAAAAAAAAAAACCGAAAGGCCGAGACTGAGTAAGTTCAACCTGACTTCATACTGTAATGGCGGTACTCGAACCATTAAAATCTAAATGATAATGTCGTTACATGCTTTAATGTAATTAAATTCTATGCATCAACGTTTTTCTGGTCCGATAGTACCTTTCAGTATGGTGTGATTCTATGTTATGTAATTGTGGATTGTTCTTAGACAAGAGGGTTGTTGAAGGACTGGAAGAAAAGGGTCTCACCCACATTACAAGTTAAAAGAGATATGTGAGTTGTTTAAAGAAATCACGAGTTGATAAATTATAATATTTAAATTTTACAGAGGCTTGACGTAGTGTCAATTATTTGGGTAATATTGATTTAGTTGTCATCTCACACGATATTATTTCGTATGAAATGTGCGAAAAACCAACTTTAAATTTAAATGCAATTATAGTAATCGAGTCGCGCATATATTATATTAAAAAAAAGGAATGTTTAGCACAATAAGCACAATAATAATAAAGTACAGTTCTGCACGAAAGTGATATGTACCCCCTATGGGGCATATTAATATTGTAGTACATATATATTTAATGAAGTAAGGCACACAAATCAATTGAACATAGGTTTATAGTACGTCAGTTGAAGCAAGTAGTTTAAATCCGTGGAAAGTTTAAACTAATTTTTAATGGTTGTTTATATAAGCAAAAATATGTTTAACGATCTGTTAGCATTAATGCAATAGAACTAAAGAGTTTTCCCAAACGAGGACATTAGTACCACAGACCATCACGGTTCACTCAACACAAATACCGGTAACGTCTTCGAAGGTTAGGAAAGTTTAGTTGCGAGGGGAATTATGAAAGAATAAGTAAGGTGGTGTGAATCGTGAATTTTGTAATAAAAGAGAGGTGTTCATTAGTTCAGATTCATTCGGTGGTATGATATTGAAAGGGTATCAGTCAGTAGTATGTCCGCACATCTTATAATTGGAGTTGTATTTCTAATGTATCGGTCGGACGATAAAAGTATTTGGACTAAACATAAAGTGGTTTAATTGGGTATTATTTGACAATATTAAAAATATACTACAGATTGTGGTCGTCCTGTTAGAGAGTGGCGTAAAAGGGAATATGTCAATTTATTATAAGCTAAATTATGTATATTTTATGCAAATTATATAAAAAGATATCACAATTTTTGAAATTTTATCTTGTCGTCGAAACGCCCTGTGAGTGGTTGCAAGTCTGATGACGTCATATTAGTTATCTGTGTCATCATTCAGTTCTGTTGTGTGACGTCACACGTGTCAGGGATTAGCATCATTGCAGAAACAGTGTTTTTGGCTGAAAATTTGAACTTTATCATTGATTTTGTGAAATATCAATGTAGTGTACTTGTTTTGTGGTAAGGAATGGTTTAAAGCGATTTTCTAAAATTAGTTAAATACGGGATTGAGGTGTTCGTAATAGGGGGTGCTAACAAAAGGTTGAAAAATTTAAAAACTGTCACGTCATAGTAATTTACAGATACTTATTCGTAGTTGCTGTAGCTGTTGCACGCGACTTCGCTCGCGTAATTTTATAAAATATAGTCTATGTTACTCCTGATAACGTAGCTTTCTATACGTGAAAGAATGTTGTTTTTTTTTTAAAGTCGGTTTCGTAGTTTTGAGTTTATTCGTTGCAAGCGTGCAAATAGTATAGGTGTATGCGAATACTAGGTAAAGTTGATAATTGCAAAATGGAATTAACGTAGGCAAGCGATTCTAAACCTGTTAGGATCGCGATTTTGTTTAATTTAAGCTATAGGTATTCTCATTCAAACAGACAAGTTATGCAGTAATGGTTAATGAACTTTTAAATAATAAAATCATACGCGAAAGTAATTTCTTTTATACTGCCGGATCAACATTGTTTATAAATAAAAAATCGGTATAATGTAATAGATTAGCGTGCCCTAAATAAAATTACAGTTACCAGTTCAAATGCAGGATTCCGAATTAGTGTGTATTAGGACGTTTTGTGTTTTGGAGATAGATGCACACAAAATTATATTTCGGGATTATGAACTGGGCGATTAGGTGTAGGTACTGACGAACGAGTCGTAGTCGTCGGTGGGTAGTATTTGGTAAATTTGTATCTGTATCTGGCAAATCATAAAATTTTATCACGACGGCTTTGGTCATTTCGCTTTGAATAAAACATTAGAGGGATACCCTAAAATGCGACGTATAGTAAAGTACAGTGGGGGTACGAAAACCTTCGTCAGTTTTCAAATTCAGTCCTTTATGAAGTAGTAGATACTTTTTGGAAACAAAAGCATTAAGCAGACAATTTTATTGCATAATTATGAAAATATATATACTTACTTATTATTTGATATGGAGTTCAGTTCATTGCGAAGACCAAATCAAATGGGTTCTATTTAATAGTCATGCTTTGTCAATGTATTTCTCTTGTATTGCTTACGTTCAAGAAGAATATCGTATTGAATTAAATAGTGTCAAGGAATTTAAGTTTCTATCATAGAGCTGCAATTTTTGCAGATCATGGAACTGGTTATATTAGCGAAATATTTTCAAGTCATAATTAACTTCGGGATTAATCATAGGTTCCTAGTTTTCTTATTAATTAACCTATCACGGTTAACTAGTTTATTGCAATTGTTAATGCGATATTCTGTTTTGTTTGAAATGAAAGGTTGGTATAACTGATATTTGCCCTGGTACAAGCAAATGTCGACTTTAAGGCGAGGACTTAGCTGAAAAGCGTTTTTTTCGTCGCCTAGTTTGACTTCTTAGAGTAAAATTACAAGTCCGATAAAAATACAGTGCATAAGTAATAGACTATATTGGAAAAAGAATCGGACAGATTTATAAAAAAAGTCAATTTTCTGAGAAAAAAATTAGTAAAATACTGCTAAAAAAAAACTTACTGTTCACAGAAATAAGAATTTTCCGTGACAACTACTTTTGTTTTTAGGCTTATTAATTAACTTAAGTTCTACACTAAAGTTTGAATCGGCTACTTTTATTTCTTTTTTCATATTTTACACAATATTTAAGAAAAACCTTCCAATTTTAAATTTGTTCGGTTGTCTCCGAGAAGCTACAAAATTTATTGTGCAAATTTACACCTTATTCATAGGATATAAGGTTGCGCTTATTTGGTAAAAATTGTGTTCGGTCTGAGGTTAGTCCTCGTCTTAAGGTGTTAAACTTTTTCATATTCTGATCTTACATAAATAACTGTTTAAATTGCATTTATTATAAAATTAAAGGGGATCGATATGAGGCTACTGTGCTGCGCGGGTGTAAAAGGAGCAGTCGGAGATACACGGGCAATGCGCGCTGTGGCCACGTGGTCGGCTCATCGGCTGTGAGTTAACACAGATGGATGAGAAGAGTGGTATTTGGTACACATAATAATGTGTTCGCAACTGAGGTAATAAGTCAATGTACTTTTCTTACAAGCTTAGATGGGAAATCGGCTTGGATGCGAATGATGCGGAATAGATGGAAACCTCAGTCTTGTATTCTTAACGTTTTCTTATATCTTACATGCTTATTAATTAAAAAGTAGATGTTCGTATTGGCAATGTTAAATTGTGAGTAAAGATGTGTACCGATAATGGTAAAAGCCATTTGTTCATGATATACATGTTGGTTTACATGTTGATTCAGATTATTTCTTCTGTTTGAGTTTGTTTGAGTGACGTTTTTTCTGAGCTGGGTAGACCGAAGTGGGCCAAAAACTATATGTCAAAATAGTTGGACATGGACAGTCTTAGGCCTTTAAAAACGAATTGGGAAGTGCCAGAGGTAAGTGTAAGGCGTTAGCCTAAGCGTCCGGGCCCGGATCTGGAGGTGGCCTGGCCACTAAAGAAAGACCGTGAGCCCTAAGTATTAAGTACTAAGTAGGGACGGATCTGGAGGAGGTCAGGTCACCAAAGAAGGACCGTTGGGGTTTGCCTGAACGTTAATGGGACGCATCTACATGGTAACTTGAGAATTGAGAAGTTCATTACAAAATGAGAATTTGAGAAAGAAGAAATGGTTTGAATCAATGTTTGTCAATTAAAAAGTTAAAGTCATGATTGGCCGAGTTGTTTGGATATTATGCTTAACAAAAATTAACTTGTTGTTGTTAATAGGGTAACAACGTGCACTGGCAGTATCCTGTGGATGAGATCGGAGCACCTGGGGCATGTGCTCTGCAGAATGGCCGTATTGGCAACACCGGTCGCGCCATGGAGTGTGCGCAGGCGGAAGGAGTTGGTTGCCGGGAGTTACGAATAACGAAAAGAAGAAAATGGAAGCACTTTGATATAACTTATAATTATGTTTGGAATAACTTGTAAAGTAGTGATTGGCAGTAATGTTCATGAATAAATAACTATTCATTGTATTTCAGTACACGACCTGTTTGACTTAACATAAGGTTTTATCTAAAGGCAAAAGGCGCCATTTTAGCTTTTTGGCGCCTAGAGCGACCGCTCCTCTTGCACTACCCGGGCCGGCGTTGATACGCAAGCCATCGCAAATAGTAATATAACACCTGCCTAGAAAACTGTAAGGACACTATCATAAATGGGACACAGCGAAAACAAATTCATAAAATTCTGCCCACTTACTCAAAAGGAACATGATCCAAAATTAAAAATAGATCCGATGAAGTAAGTGCCATACCAATTTTTGGCACACATTTTAAAACTTTTGCTGAATGATTAGTCCCGATATAAGAACATTCTCTTTCTATGTACTCCAAAAAGTCTTCATTACATTTCTGATCAAATATAAATATTTTGGATATACTTTTACCATTAAACTTTTCATTAGACATGTTCAGTAACTCTGATATGATATGCATTGTTAACGGATGACTAGCACCAGAAATACAAATAGCAAAATCCATTATTGACGTTTCTTTTTGAATATTGTAGTTTTTAACTATTTCTTGTTTGTCTTTTTGGATGTTATTTTGATACTGATTGACATATTCCAAAAGATCCTTAAATTTTTCTTCCGCACAAAATAATTTAAAATTGTAATATGAATTGCAGTATTCTAAGAATTCTGACGCTCCTCCTATGTAGTAAGGTTTGCTACCATTCATTAACAATTCTTTCCAAACCAAAGGACTTCCACAGTGATGCCACTTGTTTTTTTGATTAATTTTTGATAACCAAAGCTGCGAAAAATATATATTAATAAAAGTCAAATAATGGGTTTCGAATCACAAGGTAAGCAAGTTGACATTTCACCTGAATAAATAATAAATAAACACTAGTACCTTCCATTCTAGAACCGACTTCTCAATTCGTTGGTAACAAAACTGAGGGAGGTTTTGTGCCAGATGCCCTGCTATCACACAAGCTTGGGCATATAATTCACAACATGATTCCCCTGCAATTACGATACGTGCTGCCATTATTTTAATCTTTTAAAAATAACTCTTATATTATCCCCTGGCACTGGGTTAGTTATATTTTGTTACATAAGACTTTTCGCTGAGCCAATTTTATGCGTTGCGTATTATTTACAAATTTTTCTTTATTTATGTAAGTATATTAAAAATCTTTATCAATATATCAAAATAAATCTCATTTGTACATGTAATAGATTTTCTAAAGCTATAAAATAATTCTCTATGCCTATGATAATCATAAATTTTTTTACAGAGATAAGTAGGTAGTATATGCGTAATGTTAAGCGGTTATTACACTACTCAATTTGTAGGACACCAATTTAGGAACCTAAGTAGTGAACTTACTTAGTGATCACACTACACTCAATTGATTTCTAAGACGAAGACATAGAGTTGAAAATAGATTAATAGAATCTAAAATCTAAATTGGATCCAATCTGTTCTAACTGCGATTACACCTTCCGATTTCCTAAATTGGCTTCCTACAAATTGAATAGTATAATAACCGTCTTAAGCACAAGATGCTAACAGTAATAAATTATTTCGAATTGGAATTGCTTGTTAGATTACCTATATTTATTATATTTGTAATAAAATATTATTTATATATAATTTTGTATATCTCTTGAAAAATTATAATAAAAAGCAATATCGAATAAAAATACTTGATTACTATTTTTTTCATTTATTATTATTATATTTAGATTGTAGGATATTTTATGGTCACCCTACACTGTATAAGAGAGATAATAAACTATTAATACTAAAAGACAAGGATACACTCCCCATTTCATGCCTCTCGCTCGGCTCGTTTTTGCCCTTTTCTAGCTATATAGTAAAGAAACTAAAATCTTATGACGAATTTAATTGAGCATAATTTGCTAGAGACCGATTATGTCAGTGCACAATCTTGTTTAGGTATAATATACGTTAGTTAGACTATTTAGTTTGTGGGTATAATGTCTTTGGACATAGTGCGAAAGGTGCAGTGAAGTTTGAAGTGATTGAAGCTACGAGTTGACAAGTTGACAATGACAACTGACGATAAAGTGTTCTCATGTTCTGTGTACAAGCATTAGATAGCAAAAGCATAACCTCGACTCGAAAACATTTACGAAAACAAACATAACATAACATAACCTCACAAACTATTTTTTTTAGATTTAAAGTTAATACTAGCTTCATTAAATTTTCAAAAATATATTTAAGCACATCTTTACCTAATAAAAAACAGAAAAAGTGTATAAAACTGTCATGGCAACTCAAAATAGAGGGTTCTGCGATTTGTCCATCGATAGAAAGTTCGATCTTACAAAATTGCAATATATTGAAAAACTCGGATATAAAACTATAGCAATAAATACTCTTGTACCAGAACAGAACGAAGAACCAGTTAAGAAGAAAAAGAAAGGCGAAAATAAAGGGGCTGATGTAAAAGAGAAGCAAGACCCTGTACCACCACCTCTAGAAATAACCGAAGAAATCACTAAACACCTCAAGCTGAACATTCTTCAAAGATTAACTATAGAATTTTCAGATCCCGTTATTATACACAATTTAACAAAATCTAAGTCAGAGAACTTCAAAAAGTATGACATTATAGCCGCTATGCCTATAACTTTAAATGCATTTCAATATGCTTGCTCAACCATGGACGTAGATATAATAACCTTTTGTCCAGAGACAAGATTGCCTTTTAGAGTACCACGAAAAATGTACGGACTAGCAGTTGAAAGAAGAATTTACTTTGAACTTATGTATGCACCGGCAATTATAGATTCGACGGCAAGAAAAAATATCATTAACACCTCGCATTATTATCACTCTTTGGGAAAATCCAAAAATATTATAATATGCAGTTCTGCAATTCATCCCAATCAAATAAGGGATGTGCATGATGTGATCAACTTAGGATTTATTTTGGGCCTGGACAATGTTAAGGGTTTGGAAGCGATACGAAGAAATCCTCAAACAGTCATCCAAAGAGCATTAAGCAGAAAATGTGGTAAATATTATATTGAAGTTAATATTTTAAGTAAGGACAATGAAATTAAAGAAATGGAAGAATAATTACTTTTTTATTTATATATTATACTTATACACCATATTTACAAGCAATATAAAAAAATATTTTTAACAAAACTTTATACACTTAAAAATCATAGCATCACAGTAAAAACATTTTGTATGCAAGAGTAAAATATAAACAAATTTTTTATACATAAATAATGAAAAAATTACAGAATTTATTAATGAAAGGTTAAGATATCATTTTGTAGTAGTGAAAACTTCTTTAGGCACATTGGGTACTTTTGGAGCCCAATATGGGGAAAAGCACTGAACTCGCTTGAGCATCACACTCAGTGAGTGTCTGTGTATAAATAAGTACACCATCATTAGTTAGTGACAACATAGAGATTGTAAGAAGCTTTGGCATATTTTGCTCACAAACCATAGCAGCAGACTTAGGCCTGTAGTTTTATAGACAGAGGTGTGATTGTAGAAAAATATCCATCTTATTGATGCAGATTTTCGTTGAGTAAGGGATGCCAGAGCCCTTCTAAATCCCTTATACTGAATCTTATAGCAATTCATGGCATATTTTGAAGGGTTAATGAAACTATTAGTAGACAGTTGAGTTTATACTAGTAAACTCTACTGGTATACACACAGAATTTATCTAAATTTCTCTTCTGAGTTATTTTCTTTTAACTACAAGATGGCTCATACATTCAGGGTTGCTGTAAAGAAGATCCTGTAGCAGAGCCCCTGTATTCTCATTGACGTTGCTTGTGCACTTAGGAGATTAGCCATTTTAATATAAAAATAAGAAAAAACATTAACTGCAGGAAGAAATTTTGCCTTGTCGCTAACATTAGTGTAGCAGTACTAGATCTCATACAAAAGTTATGTTGTTTTTCCCGACATAGATGCCTAGATGTTATAATAATGTACATGGTAATTCGTTTAAAATTGACGGAAATAAAGGTTAGGAAGACAATTAAATTTTGTCTTTGTTGAAATCTAGAGGTTGTCTTCGTTGAGTCTTGTTCTGTGAATGCTTTTTAGATCAAATCAGGATAATGTTTTATGGTAATTCCATCAACCTTGTCCAATACAAAGTGAGCTATTGGATGATTGTTAAAATCCTTAAAATAATTATTACTACAGTGGACCTAACACCACTGAACCATTAATAGGTTTTACATAATTATAAATTTGGTCTTTAGAACTCCAGCGATAGCAAAATATTGTTTGTGGTGCTTCTTAATTATTCTGATTTCAAATGAATTGTTGATTCATTCTCGTTTGTACTCTCACTAGGAGAGTCCCTTTCTTGCGACTGTCGATTTGGGTGCGGAGTCATATTTGCAGGAACATCCTCTTCCAAAACAAAGAAATCTGCCATCCACCTGAACCTTTGATAAAAATAAATATCATTATTTTAAAAAAATTATTAATATCTTCGAAGTATCATATCGGAATAGGTCTGTCTTCCCATTAAAACCAATGGCGACATCTAAAAATGAATTTTATAGTATACTAGCTGCTGTAACTTTAATTGGTTTGGTATCCTTTGAATGTTATGTCCTTTGAAGACTTCATCTTTAGATCAATATGCTCGTCACATTTAGTGAAGTCAAAGGACGCATATAGAAAGACAAATATGAAAGCAATATTTAAACAAAAATAATAAGAGGGTCTACTATGTAAAGTACCATGAAGTTTTGATCTTCATATATGTTTAGGGCAGAAGGGCACTTTATACTTTCCTAGCTTTCGCACACATTTTCGACGGTAAGTATATCTTTATAAATTAATAATTCATAATATAATTTAAAATTATAGCCTAATAAAATCATCCTAATCACTAATGTATATCACTACATTACTGTGTAAAGTTTCATCAAAATCTGCTTAGTAGTGTTTGGTTGAAAATGTGACCAACTTTTGCATTTTTTAATACATACTTATTAGCAAAGATTGAAATCTTTGCATATTAGAGTGGAATTATATAAATATTTATCTCTCTTTTTGTCCGAAATTCTCAAATAGCCTATATTTCTGGGCTTGTAACTAATTGGAATCTAATGAAGCAACCTAATGAGACTGAACTTCTACAATGGTTTTTAAGAGTCATTACCAAATTATTAACTAAAGTTACCTAATAGAAAAGGTTAGTAATAAGATGGAATGAATAAAAGCATGAATTAAAAGATAAGCCACGTAGCAAAACAGCAATTTCGACAATGATCCAAGCATAGCACAATCTAAATCTGTCTACAGGGCCTGACTTTAGAAGATATTTTAAAATTAATTTGTATTTAGAAATATCTATAATGAAATGATAAAACTGCTGATCGGTGCTGAGGACAGTACCAGACTGCGAATTTACAAAATGAATAGATTCTTATTGAGTAGTATTTCAAAGTATTTGCAAACCTCTTGCTGCCCTTCAGTCAGATACCGTAACTTTCATAACCAGTTACAAATAATAAACATTAACCGACTGTTTCGCAACCAGTTGCGAATAATAGACTTTACACCATTGTTTCGTAACCATTTACGAACAATAGACTTTACAACATTACTTCGTAACCAGTTACGAATAGATAATAGACTACACCATTGTTTCGCAACCAGTTACGAATAATTGATTTTTACCCTATTATTTTGTAAGAAGTTACTAAAAATATTTTCTTATCTAGTACATCCTTTATTAGGTGCGTTTAAGCCATGAGCAGTAAAATACTCATTTATCTCTACTTTCTGTGCAAGGGAAGTTTAAATGAAAATAACAAAATTCTATTTTTATTTTATTTTTATCATCAAATGCAATCTCAGCGTTTGGTACATTTAAATACAAAAATGTATAAAACTCTCACACTTTTATAATATTTTGATACAATGAACACAAAAATTCTCACACACGTACAACTTAAAAACTACACAAACTTTGAATTTCATATTAGTTACAAAGCATTTAAAATATCTAAACATTTTGAATCTTATACCGTTCAAAATATTAAATTACTTTCTCAGAAAACTGGAATAACAAGGTGCTAAGCTACAAGAACAGTTATATGTGGATATGCATAATTACATAATATATAATTTAATGGATATTAATATCATTTAAATAGACGATAAATGTAGCACCTTGTATTTTTCAAAATTATTTCCACTTATTTGGAAAATATTATTAAAATTTAACTAAGCATTTTTTATTCATATTGCAATTAACTATTCTATAAACGTTATGAAAGTTTAAATTGATCAATATTTTTATTCTATAGATTTTTATTTTTAAAACTTATGTGCTTTAAAGGAACGAAGGGATCATGTTTGCATACAAGGGCAAAGTAGCTAAAATTCTCATTTCCTTTGAGAAGAAAAAAATTTTAATTTCGAAATTCAACGTTTCGGTATCTCAGAGCGAAAGCACATTGGCTACTTTTAGAATCGGCATTCCATAATTTAATCAGTAGGTAATTTTTGCGACAGACAAACTTTCACACCGCTCTGGAAAATGGAAATTTTTTTTGCCTCCCTCCACTTACTTGGCTCCCACGTCTAGAATCCCATGGGATCCTAGGATATTTTTTTTGCATTTTGAACTTTGTATTTCGTGCTATTCTAAACACTTACACGGCAATATGTATTAAATTCTAATCTTTTAAATTTCATTAATAAAAAAAAATAAAAAGTTGAAACAAAATTTCATTTTAATCAGATTGAGATCGAGATGTATTTAAAAAAAAATATTATTAAATAATTATGACTGTAAGAAAGTTAAATAAGTAAAACACATTTATCAACAAATTTCTTTTAAAAGCAACAATGATAAGGAATACTTGTATTTAATCCTTAATTTTACACATAAAAGTCCTAATACATTGTAGTTGACATTATATTAGATATTTATCTGTCATTTAAACTTAAAATGGACAAAAGTTGTGTAATATCAAAATAAAAGTAGTAGCGACATTGTAAAATAGCCGATTCTAAAAGTAACGCGCGTAAACGACTTTATGAAACAATTTAATTAATAATTTTTATGCAAAAAGAAAAAATGGCATATAGTTAGTAATGTTTCTTTTTATGTTAGGAGCGAATGAATGCGTATGTCATTTAGTTATGTACTTTTTAGAGGCACACATACATACGTTAAACAAATGGGTTATGAGCATAATATTATATTCGCAAATTATTATATTCTCAAAATATTATATTCGCAAAACATTACATACAAATATTAGAAGTACAATTCAGCACAAATGTTACTTGAGTTTACTTTTTAGCCATATTAAAAGTACTAAAGTAGCAATGTTTTGGGTTATACAAACCCTTCAAAATCTATATATATAAAAGAAAGTCGTGTTAGTTACTTCACTTATAACTCAAGAACGGCTGAACCGATTTAGCTGAAAATTGGCAGGGAGGTAGTTTAGAGCCAGGAGAAGGACATAGGATACTTTTTATTTATTTATTTTTTATTTCATTTTTTAATTTTTATTTACATAATTTACATTAACGTTTAGCTGACAGTTGCGTTTTGTTATACCACCTTAGAACCAGGAGAAGGACATAGGATACTTTTTATTAAGCTTTTTTTTATTTATCTTTTTGGTTTTTTCTTTTTATTTTTTTTTATTTACATAACGTTTAGCTGACAGTTGCGTTTTGTTATACCACTTTTAACAAATGAACGGCTAGATTGTTTTTTTTTTTAATGATAAAATGCATAATTAACCATAGACTACATTACGTTTAGCTGACAGTTGCGTTTTGTTTTGTTATACCATTTTTAACAAATGAACGGGTAGACTGTTTTTTTACTGATAAATTGCTTTCAGTTGCGTTTTGTTATACCACGTTTTATGTCACGTCCCACGTCATGTTCCCGTAAATTAAATACTTGCTTTTTTAATTTACATTAATTATGCAAATAAAAGATTGACCATGATAAAATCAAAAGTCTGCTCATTTATTGCCTCTAAAGCGGAACAAAGTTCGCCGGGTCAGCTTGTATCTAATATTTAATAGCCCTCATACCTCTCTTAAATAATTAAATAATTAAAGTGTAAATTAATTACAGCTAAATAATGTCATTTAACAAAATAATAATAGCTTTAAAACATTTGCTAAATTAAGAACAAATAAGTTCAAGTTAATTTTCATTTGATTGCACTCTATAAAATTGTGAATATAATATTTTGAGAATACAATAAGCCATTTAGTTAAACATTTTTAATCACGGTTGTCCCAAATGTAATATTTTGCGAATGGAACGTTTTGCGAATATAATATTTTGAGAATATAATAATTTGCGAATATAATATTATGCTCATAACCCAAACAAATGACATTAATTTGTTATGCTTAATAAAAAAAGTGAGATTTAATTTTGTATAAGTAAATTTTCATTTGACAATTTTTAGTTGCAATTACAGTTCAGTTAAAGGTCCTGCAACGGTTTCAGAGATCCACAAACGACCAGACAGTATTAGAAATAGCCTCATAAATATTATGTTATATATTCATAATATTATAATACTCTGTGCCAAAGCAGAACCGCAAGAGGTGATGTTTTACATTGAGATTGAGCAATTAAAAAAAAAACAACTAAAGTACATACTAATTTTATCTAAATTTAACAGTCTTAAATGTCTTTCGCGATATTGAAACACATACAGATAGACACCTTATCAAGCCACAACTATCATACATATTTCATTGATACTACACTTGTAGTAAAAAAAATATATATTACATCACAATAAGATTAAAAAATATATATATTATATTACATCAATAAATAAAAAATGTCATGGCAAAATAAAAGTTTCTCTTTTTACAATTCATTTTATATAATTATTACTAAATTTACAATTAAACCAATCACATTCAATTATAATAAATAACAAAATAAATAATCTCCTGAAATTAAACGAATTTAACAAATTCAGTCTCATTTGGTCGTAAAACTTATACAATCTTAAAATAAAACGTGAATCTAGATTAAGCCCATTCTAGTTCAATAATAATAAATTGATCAGTTAAATAAAAATCATTTTTTTTTTAAACTATTGACACGATTAGGTATACATATATTTCTAATAAATCAATTTATATGGATAAATGGATACTGTAGCTAAAAGTCTATCCATAGATATCTATTTTGAATGATGATTAATAATTTAGTAGAATAGGCTTAATATAGTATCACTGAAGCGTCTTTTCTCAAGAACCTCACTTTAAAATTATTGGGATTAAATAACATTAAAATACAAGACAGATTAAATGCAGGGTGGGGGTGGGGGGTTGTATTGTTGTGGCGGCGTATAGGACGTCTTAAAACTAAAAAAAGGAACAATTTTTTTTAAACTTTTTTTTTCAATATTTTTGCTATTTTTATAATTTTACATACATGGCAGTACAATTTGTTTAATAGTTCGTTATACACTGTAAAAATTATATATATTACTAAGATATACATTGATGTCATTATTAAGATTGTAAACTTAGGCCACTCATTTATTTATTAGTAGCTAAACTTTGAATATAACTATTATTTATCGAACTGCATATTAATATGGAATCACTACTTTAAAATTCAAGCGATACTATTTTTACCTAAGAATAGTATTGTTTCATAGAAAGTCACCTATTTATCATTGGCCAAGTTTATAGTACTCGCATTATTATACTATCAATTATTATTATTTTCATTATTACTCATAATATGGCATACTTTAAAAATGTCAACCGGTCATATATTTTTCAGTAATACACGTCACGTGAGAACACATTCACGAATTTATTTTTAAAAATAAGGTTCCTTTAATTTATTTGAATACTGTAGACACTGTAGTCCAATGAAACTGTCCCATAGACACAGAAATATTATTTTATATACGTACTCTAATGTAAAGATAGATAGACCCTCGTGTCATAGACAGTGTTGCTCACAGCAAAAGGATTATTACATTACTCGGTTGAAAGGAAAATGAATACACAATTGGCAACTCTGATTAAGTCTAATGTGACTGTTATTATAATAGATAATCTAATTATTAGCAAATCGCTAAAAAAAAGACAAATGTATATTGTACCCCGACTTAAGCCAAATTAAAAAAAATCAAAGTATTGACTCGTAGTAACAGTGTAAAAATTAAAATGTGGCCCTGATTTTATGGCCGAAACAACATGGTAATACCATACAATCTTAGAACACTGGATCAAAAAAATTTAAAAAGAAAAAAAATTGTCATTTTAAAAATGAAATACCAGTTAATCATATTAATATTTTAGCACTTGGTATTTACTATAACTTTCTAACGATCTATATTATTGTTTTTAAATACTGTCCCACATTGACATATCCCTATTGGAGTGTATTTTTATCTATTCATAATACGCGTTAAGTTTCGATTAATATTATGATTAGTGAATGCGTTCTCCGTGAGGTGTACGTTGAACAGACTTGATATGAAGCCTCCATCCACTTGGATCCACAGCTTGGCTCCACATGTGGATCCGCGGATACCTTTATCTCCTCTTAAATCTACCGTTGAGGGGATTCAATAATAATAAAATTATGTTAATTTTATATGCCACTTCGATCCACAAACGAGGGGATCCAAAAATAATGATATTTTTCTATTTTCTATCCACTATCCGCTAACTGTGGATCCAACTGGAAGGAGGCACTATGGCCTCTTCCACACTTGGATCCACCTGGTGGATAGAAGAGGAAAAAGAAGTATCCGCGGATCCATATGTGGATTTAAGAGGAGCTAAAGAGGTCACATGCGGATCCGGATCCACATGTGGAGCCAAGCTGTGGATCCAAGTGGAAGGAGGCACTATGGCTTCTTCCACACTTGGATCCACCTGGTGGATAGAAGAGGAAAAAGAAATATCCGCGGATCCATATGTGGATTTAAGAGGAGCTAAAGAGGTCACATGCGGATCCGGATCCACATGTGGAGCCAAGCTGTGGATCCAAGTGGAAGGAGGCACTATGGCTTCTTCCACACTTGGATCCACCTGGTGGATAGAAGAGGAAAAAGAAGTATCCGCGGATCCACACGTGGATTTAAGAGGAGCTAAAGAGGCCACATGCGGATCCACCTAACCATCCAAGTGGAAGGAGGCGATCGATATGAATATTGTGTATTGTGTGAAGTCAGTTATTGAGAAAAGAGACGCAGTGCGCTACCGTGTTGACGTTCTCCACTAACCTGTTGTAGAGTTCGCGTCGCACGCTCGCCGTGAACTTGCTCACCAGACACAGAGTGACGGTGGCCGCGAATATCGCGTTGTACAGCAGCACCAGCTTGAAGTTACCCAACCACTCGATGCGACCAAATTCACCGAGCAGATCAAAGTTCGTTATGCCTGCAACGACAGTTGTCCAACTTTAACCTTTTATTTTATTAATCACTACATAGTATAAAACAAAGTCGCTTCCAGCTGTCTGTCCGTCTGAGTGGTTCTCGAGGAAGGTTTTAGTATATAATTTACAAAGTTACGCGGGCAAAAGCTTTAATTTTATTAACTAATCATGTAGCGCCATCTGTCAAAACACTGTGCAACTATGACAACCTTTCTCCACTATTCGAAGCAGAGTGCTACATTGTTTCCAACAGGATTCCCTAGATGGCGCTGCGTGGTATGTACATCAGTACTATTATTATAAATGCTCGCGACTTCGTCCGCGTTCTAAAGAAAAAGGTAACCTATGTTCTTTCTGGTGTTCCAGTCAACGTGTATGCAAAATTTCATGGTGATCACTTCAGTAGTTTTTGCGTGAAATCGTAAAAAACAAACTCACATTTATATTATTAGTAAGGATTTATCCTGATTGACTTATTAAAGCACAGTCAAAATTACCGAGTCTTGAGGACTGAAATTTTGAACATAATTCCACACTAAGCAACTATAATCTTGTATTATGAATACCAGATAGTTGATATATTACATACCTAGATTACTTCTTTTTTTTTTGTAAATACATACATATAAATACAAAAAACATTCATGACTCAGGTACAAAGGTAAAATGTTAAAACATCTAAAACATTTGCCCCTAGCGGGATTCGAACCCGCGACCGTTTCGTTAACAGCTAGGGTCACTAGCCACTAGGTTATTAGGTGAAGTGAAATGTGGTGGAGTAATGACCTAGTATCTTGACGAGGAGCGGCTGCGCGGTGGAGTGGGCCAGTAGAAGGGCCGCGCCGACAATGAGGCGAGGCAGAGGAGTCCGACGGACGCGAGGGAAGGCCCCGAGAGCGCTCAGCCCCGTCAGCGACGCCGCGTGCAGGTACAGGATCAGAATCGCCTCCAGTACCGCGCCAGCCCAACCCAACTTAGACAGCGACGCGATGCCCAAAGAGAATTGCTGTCAACGTTCAATATTTATTTACTACTACTAGCCGTTGCACGCGGCTACGTCCGCATAACTTAATAAAAAATAGCATATGTTACTTGCTGATAGCGTGGCAAGTTCCTCCTTGTAATATTAGTATATATTACATAAAAAGTTATCTTAAGAATATTTACATTGTCCCATAAAACTGGAGTCAGTTTATTGACTACTTTCAAAGGCGGAAATCTGACTTGTTTGGAAAATAATTTTTTTTTTTATTAATTTTAAAAAATTACGAATAAATTAACATATGAGAAATCACGAGCAAAGGAAATTGTGTCAATAAAATGTTTTTATTAAATTTTTCTGTCTTGACATATCAAAAACATTCAACTTACCCGAGTACTGAGAGGCAACGCTTTAATTCCTATGAGAAGTTCCAACGTATTCTGCAGAACCATTAGCACCGCAATAGTGGTGAGGGCTAGTAGTAGCAACATCGCAAGTGGGTACACCACGTTGCGTTGAAATGACGAAGTTTTCCGCTGACTTTCCACCTCCTGGAAATCAAATTCGTGACAATTTAGCAATTGGGTATTTGACAATATTAAATGTATACTACAAATTGTGGTTATCCTATCAGAAAATAGCGTAAAAAAAGCATAATCTCACTTTATTTTAAGCTAAATTATGTATATTTTTTGCAAATTATATGAAAAAAAAATCATAATTTTTGAAATTTTATCTTGGCGCCGAAACGCCCTATGAGTGGTTGCAACTCTGATGACGTCATACGTTAGTAAACATATCAGACATAGAGTAATAAATAGTGTTTATTCACTTAGTATTAGTTACCTGTGTCATCATTCACACGTATCAAAGATCAGTGCCATTACAGAAACAGCGTTTTTGACGCGGTTTCGGAAATTCAAACTTTAACATTGATTTTTTGTAGTGTGCTTATTTCGTAATAAGGAATAATTTAAAACGGTTTTCTAAAATTAGTCAAATATCGGATTATCTCAAGTGTGACCCTCAACGACATATCAATGTTAGTTTTAGGGGCAAATATGAGTCAGAGCACACCAGTGGCGATGCAAGTGAGCTGCCTATTCAAAAAGGGTCCAGACATGGACAATAAGGCTTTTTACTTACGTACCTACCGAAATATAATGACATTCATGTTCTTCAACGATAGTCTTCCGTAAGGCGATAGTTACCGGCTCAAGTGCGACTCCCAGTTTAATGGCCGATATTTCAGTTTTTAATTAAATCTTACACTTAACTAAGCTTCACTTTACCACAAAGCTAAGCTTACTCAGAAACGATTTGTGTTGAGTGTAAGTTGAAATACGCTATTGTAAAGTTAAGCCTCACTTAAATTTTATTCCTGAGAATAGTAACAGTTGAATACGATTAGTTTTTTGTAAAAACTGCAGTTCACTAGGGAATATTATATTGTTATATTTGTATATGGTGTATTATTGTAATGTAGTTGTAATTGTTAGGTATATGTAATTATTATAATTATATATGTAAAATATCTAGACAAATCATTAATGGTTTACATATATTGTTGTCATCTTGTGTTGAAATATGTGTTGGATAAAATAAAATAAATAAATAAATACCTTTCTCTTGGCAACAACTTTCTTCAACCGATCGTCGAGTCCCGCCCGCAGAGCGCCGTTTCTTAACCTCAACAGGGGAGTCTCTTTACGTATCACAGAGTCGTTATTGCTGTCACTTGAAACTGACACGTCGGCTTCAATCGGCGCCGAGACGTCACCGCGATCCGGATACATGGGCTCCGGTGTAATGTAGCCAACGCCTGAAAAAACAATATAGTACTAGTACAGTTAGTACAAAAACAAAAAAGATATTAAAAATGGTCAGCTTGACTTTTTCAACATAAATGTATGTGTCCACCCGTGTTTATTGATCTATTATAATAAAGTACAAATTACATATAAAAGTTTTTTTTATTTTGACTTTCCTCGCCACAAATCATTCGGCTCGAAGGACACAAAATTTACAAACTGTAGACTCTGCTTTAAAAGAATTTTTAATTTTAAAATTAACTTAGGATAAAAATTTATATGGGAAAAGTTGTGTGACAAGTAGTGGGGATACTTGTGTGATCTCCACCACTTTTTTTGAAGAATACAGAATTGTAAAAAAACAGTAAGTATACATATTTAGTCCTATTGTGGACATCACATATTGATATGTTTTTATTTCTGAATTTCGTGGATACTCTAATAAATATTTTTTCAAATGGTCGTCAACTAGTATTCATTTCTGGCTAGTGGCATTAGTTAGTTTGATATAATTTATTACATACCACAATACAATAAGTACCTACATGCCAATACAACATTGAACAAGTGACTATTAACTTGCCTATACCTCCATACTTTCTAATTGTATACACTGTACTTTCTAATGATAGATTTGCATGTTCCGAAGCACTTCAAGTAATTGAATAAAAGTTGGTACGCAGCACTTTTATACACACAGACAGACACACACTTCATTACAAGAAATAATATCAAAAACAATTCAAATAATACAAATCAAATGGCTAAGGGAAGCGTGTGTTCTGATTGACTTACTCTTACTAGTTAGCTTTTCTAAAGATTTTAGCCAAATATCCATACTAATATTATAAACTAGCTGGTGCTCGCGACTTCGTCCGCGTGGAATAGTTATTTTGGGAATCATTAGGGTATCTCGAACGGTTTTCGCAGCGCACACAACGGAAGCCCTGAAAGATGAATAATTTTCCCCGTTTTTTCCATATTTTCGACTGTTTCTTCGCTCCTATTAGTCGCAACGTGATGTTATATAGCCTAAAGCCTTCCTCGATGAATGATCTATGCAACACAAAAATAATTTTTCAATTCGAACCAGTAGTTCCTGAGATTAGCGCGTTCTCTGTCTCATCTGTTACCTTTTCATTAACTACTCAACTGATCATGTACAAAATTTTGCATACACATTGTCAGGGATACAGAAAAAGACATAGGGTATCATTCATCCAGAAAGAGTACCTACTGTTTCAGAGGGATCATATAAAAATAAATAAAAAGATAATAATTTAATAAAATTAAATAAATTAAATACATAATAAAAGATTTTATAATATAATTTGTCAGGCGTTATATTTTTTTAATTTTCAACGCAGGCAATGTCGCGGGGGTACCAGATTTACCTTTAGTTTTAAAAAAAATAGTAGTTTAATAAATCAACCGCAAACTTCTTGTATGTTATCGAAATCGAAGGTTATCTTAATGGCAACTTCACGAGCGGCGTTTTGAAGATGCGGATTATCTACTCACTTGGGTGACGTCATTCCAATCAACGTATACAATCATACAAACGGCTCATTGCCAGTATGCGCAAGTACATTGTTATTACAAGAACATTATCATTACAGGTGTTCACGGCATAGTTTACGTTGCCACTATCTATTGCCGATCATCTAAATATTTACGTGTTTCTTCGTCCACGAAAATCACTACAATATAGTTTTAAAGCAGGAATTCAAGTGAAGTTACTAAATGATATTATTATTAGTAATAAAATATTCATTTACTAGCTCCCTGCTCCGGCTTTGCACGGAGTTGAAAATTTCAAAAATCATTTCTTTGCGAAGCGAAAGTTGTATAAAAAAACCAATGTTTTCACCTATCTTCTTCTTATAAAACGTTTATAAGAAGATAGGTGAATAAGACCAAATATAATTCCCTCACAAAATTTGTATTTTTTCTATGGAGATTCTTTGAGGAAAGAATCTGATTAGAAATATCTTACTGCCGCCAGATGGGCTTCCCAAAAAATGAATGCGAATAAGTAAAATTACACTTTCCACATCAGTCTGATTGAGGTATATATATATTTATATTAGGTCACAGATAACATCTTTTGGAATTTTAAATACATATAATTATCTGTCCCAGATAAACGCACTTGGGAATTCCAGATAGCCTCACGAAAAATATTAGTACAAAAAATATTACAGATTAGTTATTTCACAAATAAATAACATAATGAATAATGATCAGGAAGACGATTTTCTGAAGTTTTTGAGAATATGTAGAGATAGATAAAATTAGATAAATAAATATTTATTATTGAATCACGGGATCTCTTATGAGATCTTGATAAACCATAGCTAAGAAGAACCATCTCGTTCATGTCAGCTTTCAAACTAAAAAAATCGGATCAAAACTGGTCCCACTGTTTTTGGAGTTACAATTCTATAGACAGACACACAGATACACACGTACACAGACACACAAATGTCAAACTTATAACACCCCGTTTTGCGTCGGGAGTTAAATAATAATAAGGTTAATATTAATAAAGACCAAGTAAGTGCATGTGAACAACATCATTTGAATGGAATAAAGTTTAAGCATAATATTTTAGAAGAACAAAATGCAAATACATACATATTTTTAAATTTAACCATAGTTGCAAAGATAATTGATTGGTCTCGCTGCGCTCGACTATACAAAAGCAATAGCTCCGAAAACGTGGCAACTTTTTATTGTAGTGTGTGTAAAAAAAACGTCACTTTTTATCAATTTTTTCCCCAGTTTTATTATATTTTTACACAGTTTCACTACGCAAACTGGTATTTTATTATGCCTAAAATTTAATAAAACATTCGGCACGTACACATCACAGACAGTTTGCAGTGAGACAGGCTCGGGTACGCCGAATTCGGCGTACTATTTTATGCCGCATTTTACAAGTACGACGCCGCTATCTAGTCGAGCGCAGCGAGACCAATCATTTATCTATGCATAGTTGTCTACAAAATATGACCAAGTCAGTCGTCTGGAAACTTAATAAAAACTTATTTAAAAAAATATTATATTATTCTATTGAAATACAAAACAGTTCAAACGGAGGATATGAACAATTTGCCGGCTCTTTCGTCACAGTGAGGTCTAATGGTGAGATGCGAAGGTCGTCAAATCTATTCCTGATATTCACGACTACAATACACGGAAATAGTTGCATATTTTGAGATATTTTTATGTTAAACTACTACTAGTACACAACATACGTTCAATAATACGATAATGTAGCCGCATGTGCAATACAAAAAAGAATGCTAAAACGAAAATAAATCTGTTCAGTATATCTGCTCAATGGTTCTAAAACAAAGACACTATTACATAAATCAAAATAAACATTCAAGTTTCATGTCATCAAAATTTTTTGATGGAAAAGGCATATACTTAATGAATTCCTAAATGATGAAACTATATAGTGCAAGCGATACTAGCTATATATCTTATATAAATATAGCATAAAAATAAATAAAAATAAAATATAAAGACAGTAATATTTAAATTATCTTGAGGAATTGTATCTAAAGGAATTTGCACACCGCTTGTCGGTTGAATATGTGGACATCATTTATTTAAAATTACAACAACTTTGTATATAATATTAGCAAATAAATTTATTTGAATTTGAATTTGTAAAACAATCACCTTGCTAAACACGCCTAAAGAAAATATTGTTTTTTCATAATACGAGTGAAGTATGGAATATGGAACTTTTAAAAAGTTTCAATTCAATAGAAGGTATACTTAAATATAATATATTTACCCGTGGTAACAGCATTGTTGATCCGTCGCTTTATTGTCTCTTCTTCGATGGAATAAACATAGTATTCCTCGTTGAGGTCCCGCAAGAATTGTGGCTTGACAAGTACGCCGCCCACGACACCGAAGAGGCGCACGAAGCCGAGTGGAGTGAACACTGTCAAAAAGAAAAGAAATAATCAGATTCAAGTCGACGAGCCCGTTGTACGAGTTGGTTACTGGTTACGCTCTGTTCCAGGGGCCTCGGATTCGATTCCCGGCGTGGTCAAACTAGGAAATAAACTTTTCAAAGATGGCTCTGGATCTGGAAAGTAGTGGCAGAGTACATTGCCTTTCGCAGTCATTTGGGCAGGTCCGTATGGCGGTAGTAACCGCCCCTTACAGAAGACCACGGTGTGAAATAACAGTATGTAAATGTACTGTTATGCGTGAGTAAGGCTGGGTTGCACCATCTTACTTTAACAATAACAAACTCCGCAATTTCAGTTAAAATAACGGTTAGGCCGAAAATAAGTTGCACCAGTTAACAATTAATCATAACTGGTTAACTGGTGCAACTCATTTTCGGCCTAAAACTCATTTTCGGCCGAAAATGAGTGCCAATTAACTGAAGTTGTGACGTTTGTTATTGTTAAAAGTAAGATGGTGCAACCCAGCCTAAGGGGTGCCAGAGCCCGTTTCCCTATTCCAATCTGCTTATCTTCGATCCCACTGTAGTCTTCGGCGCATTTGCAGTACAAGGTACTGCTTATCTTAATGGCAACGGTAGCCACCTACCATCAAATAGACAGTCAGTCTTTGATTTAAGAATGTCGGGATCGATTCCCAGACAGGAAAACTTTGAAAATATTTTTTTTAATTGGCACCGGTCTGGCAAGTCATGCCAGACAAAGACAGATCTTGTAAAAGTTGTTTCTGTTTCTTATAACAGCTAGACAATTATTACATCATTCGTATGGCTTTGCATTTATTATAGAAACCTTTGAATTAACGATAAACAAATACCATTGCTACCATAATTAAACTTACCATACATTTCAGATACCTAAACTCTATAAAAAAAACTCATCACGTTCAGTTTGGACACGTTTAAATCATATAACACGTTTGTATAAGGAAAGCATTACCCGGATAAAAGTATCAATTAGGTATAATCCCGGTAATAGGTAATCATCTGTATGCTAAATTCCATCCAAATCATCTCAATACTTTTCAAAGTAGATATTGATTCGACAACATAAAACATTAAAGAAACAAAAGTGACAGTTGACCTGACGACGGTTTCTATGTACATTAGTTACGTCAATAAATTTAATTAGTAAACATTCAACAAAGTAATCAGTTGAAATAAACGAAATCTATATTAAATATATAAAAAAAACACGATGAGTTTTAACAGCGTACTGTCGAACCCGGCACTTAAAGATCCCAAGGAGATGGAGATGAATGAAGAATGGAACAACTTCATGAAGAGAGTTGGCGAAGTGTCCACCATTGTGAAGAACATGGCCAGCGGAGACAGGAAGAGAGCTGACAACGCCAGTAGCCTGGCTGATAAATACCTCAAGGGGAAAGTTATTATAGACGAAGACGTCAAACTGGAGGTCAAAGCGAATCGAACTGTTATCAACCAGAAGGCGTTTGAGACACTCGAAAACAAAAATGCTGTGAGTTATTTTTATATGAAAAAAAAAACTGTATTCGTCCGAGTCATGTTTTCATTTCTATTTTTACATAGACCTGAGCTCGTCCTTAGTCTTGACTTGAACACAAAGAAATTCGGTTCACAAAGAAACATCAAAAAGGTACATACATAGGTAGGTACAGAACTATTTACACATTTTTTATATAAATTTAATTTGTATGTTGTTAGGCAAAATCAAAGTAACGGTGAAAAATTTAAGTGATCTTAATAAGAGCACAACATTTACTTAGAATCGTGCAGTAAATTTAGTTTAGGATAGCTCAATGCATGTTTCAATGGGGTCAGTCAGTCTGTGTAGGTAGCTTGAACGACGCTTGTTGATATATTATAGATTAATATTAAAGTAGTATAGATTTACATAAGATCATATTACGATAATAATGATGACTTGCTTATTAACAAATAAAATTAATGAAAGCAATAAAAAAAATATCATTTAAAAGAAAAAGTTTTATATGATCGTATAAAGCCTCATAAAGTAAAAAGAGACGTCATAATATTATGTTTACGTTTCATGTTTTTAAACAAAGAACGTTTTATTATTAAAGCGAGGTAAGAAAGAACTATAATGCAAAACAGCGGCGTTTGTTTATTCTAATCGTTTCATTCCACAGCATTAAAATTAAGTTAAAATTGATTCTAGACGCGTGAAGATTGTGCACATAAAAGAATGTGTTTTTATATTATTGAACGATGTGTTGTAACTATTATTATATTACTAGCTGACCTGGCAAACGTTGTTTTGCTATATAATATTTTAACCTAAGGGTACTCAAAAAAAAATTTTTTTTTTTTTTTCAAAATTCTATCACCTTAGGAAAGCTACGTTATCAGCGAGTAAGGTACCATGAGAAGAATTTTATCATTATAAAAATACACTTCTTAATAAATTAGGTGTATGATTCATATTGGAATTTATCTATATTGCACTTAATGAATTCGCCCGGGCCAATGGGGCCTAAACCCAGTCTGTTGGGGGCCAGCAGTATGATTGAATATTCGATTGACGCCCTCCACCAATGCTTATATATAAGTATAATATTCAGGGTACCTATACATTCGAATGCCGCACATTAAATTAATGGCTTCAAAGACATACGCGTGGGCATGGCATATTTTATCAGAGAAAGCAATTTGGCTCGAGTTGATCTATAAATAAACAACCCCGCTCACCTATTGTTGTTATTTCTACTTATGTATATACAGATAGACAGGTTTGCGATATAAATGGATTTTCAAGGACAATTAAATCAAAATATTTTTCAAAATAAAATATATTATATCACGTAAGTTGTAAATAGAGAGTTTAAACATTATAACCCAAACATGATAATCTAATGGAGTGCTCGTAACTCAACTGTCTAAAATACCACTCTAAACATAGTTTAATTAATACTCTTTGATTCGTTTTATTGTTAAAACAAAACATTATTTTTAAGTCCTAAAATAAGTTCCATAGGCTTACGTAGACAAAACTCTTAAACACCTAGACAAAAACCTATTAAAATGTTCATTTTCAAAGTTGTCCCTGCCGGGAATCGAACCCTGGAATCTGTGAGTAGAGCACCTCACTATACCACTCGACCAACTCGCTAATCACAATCTGCAACGCCCTTGCTCCAAATCTCGAGTTATGAATGAACGATGAATGATGAATTTTGTTTCAAACAAAATGAGATCAGTTGTTGTAAAAGCACCGTTCGTTACACAGCTAATCACAAATTTTCACACCTAAACGAAGCCATAATAATAAATGAATTGATATTGCGACAGCAGAAATACAATCTTATCTAAATAGATCTAAATAGGTCTGTAGTTAAATGAACGCAATAAATTTCAAAGATAAATTTTAGGTGGCACGGATAGTAATGAATGAATTTAAATAAATTATCTGCAGTTACAATTACAAATGAGCTGTAAGTGTAAATGAATAGCCTCAATGCACATCATTAGAATACTAAATACACTCGATACACCAACTTACATTAACCGAGAGTTACTGTAGGAGGCAATACCTATGTAGATAGATAAATCTACCGATTGTGGTTTATATAGTAGAAAGAGAAACATGCATAACACACCGACGAACACAACAGTGGATATAGAGCTATAATTCACAGATTGATTGGCTCAAATTCAAAATCTATACAGAGACAATACACAGGTTTAAGTCTTGACTAAAACTCTCTTTATGTTGTTTCACGGTGTTCTTCTATAAGTGGGTGCTTACTTCTTCTTCTTGTTCTTCTATAAGCCAGACATACTGCGCAATTTATGACTACGAAACGTAGTGTGCGTTCTGGCACTACAAAAATTTCTACTACATTGTAAAATAACGTATTTATTCTCGTTACTAGCTCCGTCCTGTCTCGCTCAGTCATTAGTTTATTAAATACTTATAAGAAATATATTTTATATTACTTTTTTTTATATATAGGATGAGATGGACAAGGATGTATGGATGGCGGAGATGAGTAAGGACGCGGATCGACGTGCCCTAGACAGAAAAATTCGTCGCGAGAAAGCAGACACTTTGAAGACTCAAGCGATAAAGGCGTATCGCCGTGGGGAGTACGAGAAAGCACTGTCGTGCTATAACCGTGCTATAGAGCAGGTCAAAGACAACTCCATGTTGTATTGCGACCGAGCACTCACCAATATAAAGCTGGGAAACTTTGAAAAGGTACCAATGTTTGTCTGTTCTCATTCATCTTAAATTCATAGTCGAATTTATTATCCAATTAATTAATTTCATTTTAAATAACTTCATTATCTAACGAGTGTCGGTCATCGCTTTCTCAGAAGTCAACAATAGAGCACACAAGTTAATGATAAATCTCTATCGTTGTCGTTGTTCTCAAGCCTCGTGCGCCATTTGTAAATTTAACTATGTACTTAGTTACACAAAATTATCGCACTTATACTTAAACTACATATAATTATTTGTTGTACTGCGTAAATAATGTATAAAATTAAACATTATCATCAAAGCGTAATAGCGTATAAATATAAATGAACTTGTAATACAAAGATAATTTATTTTCTCGTTTACTCAAAGCCAACAACAACAAAGCGCATAATATAAAGTGATAGGTACTAAATTTTATTGATACTAATACTAATTAGCTTCCCTACTAAATAACTCAATATTTGATCAACTAGACCGACGCGATTGGAGGAGTTAGTATACCAGTTAGCTAGATGAGTCCAATACCATATTTTGTCTAACCTGACTATGGCGTAGGCCAAAATCCCGAATGGATACAAAACAAACGAAAAAGCTTTCATGTTTTTAGACGCAAGACGCAATGCATTAAGACTACACTAAAATCTCAAACCGCCAAAATCTTAAGAGATATTGTGGATAACATTTTTCGAATGTTTACTTACTTCACAAACACTTTTCAAACGCATGACTGTATGCATGTCTCGATCTGACCTAATTTTACTACAGAAATCCAATACCCGGGAATTCATTAACGCATTGTCTATTAAAATTCCAATGGAATCATTAAATTACTCCACGCTCTGTACGCGTTCATTAAAGGCAATGAACTTGAGCTGGAAACAATGTGGAGCGTTGTGTACGATGTAGAACATGACTTATTGCTATTACGTAATTACTGTTTAATGTGAATCATTTAAACAGACGTAAACATCAATAACTAACAATTGCTATGACATCGGTTGTTGTTTGTCCTTGGAATTATAAAAAAAAATCTGCGTCCAATTTCTGACTATTGATGTTACCTACTAATATATTATTATGTTATGCGGAAAATTTCTTTTGGGTGCAAACCTGCGTCGACACATTTTTTCTGTCTCGTCTTAATCTTAATGGAACTGTAGCCATAGCTGGTGTTGCTGTAGACGTGCCCAAAAACAGAGCCAAAAATACACAGAGGCTATTGCCTAAAACATACATAAAATAGGGTATAAAATTACATAAATTATGTAGGATTTCGGATTAAAGGATTTTTCGGATTAAAGGATGCAAATTCTCAATTTGATTGAAACAAATATTAGAGTAGATTGTCCATCTAATACTAATAGTAGGAAAATAGACATTTGTATTTTGTTTGTGATAAATAAACTCCAAAACTACTGAACCGATTTAAAAAAAAATTCACCTATAGAAAACTACATTTTATAATGTTACGCGGACGAAGTCGCGTGAAACAGCTAGTTAGTTATGATTAAATAAATATAAGGCACCACTCTCACTTTCTTGTGTTAAATTGCTTACAACTCAATTATTAGCTTCTTCTATATTGCATTAAATGCAACATAAATTTAGACCGCAGAAAGTATAATGCCTGTAAACTTACTGAAATGCAATCATAAACTTGTGCAGCCCTTGTGTTGGCACTGGCAATACTAAAACCGCCGTCTTAAAGAACATAATTATCATCCCTTCTTCAATTTCTCTGCTGCTTTGAAAAAAGTTTAATGGTAGTAATTTTGCGATTTCATATGCAGGTGTTCAAGGATTGTGATTCCGCACTCCGATTGAATGAAAAAAGTTTTAAAGCTCGCCTCTACACAGCCAAAGCTTACAAGGAACTCGAGGAAGAAGAAAAATTCCAAGAGACCTACAAAGAGCTGAATGAAATGTTCCCTCAACACGAGGACTTGATAGAGTATTTTCTTAATAAACAGGAAGGAGTGTATGACGACGAAGACAATGAAGCTTAATTATTTTTTTTAACTTTTACATTTACTCGTACTGCTTGTTACTTTTAATTTACTAGTTAATACCTCGGATAATGTCTCGGTTAATTAATGTCTTACTACTTTGTATTTGTAAATTACTAATAAATGTCTCAAACATTGTTGACTAAGTTCCCTTTTAAAATAAATATATTAAAAAAAATCTTTTTTTAATAATTCATCAAAAATACAACACAATAAAAACAACAAATAAGTAGCAATCTTAAAAATGTAATGCATAAACATTAATTAATTAAATTACATAAGTATCAGCTTTCGCCCGCGACTCAGGTCCAAGTCCCTAGAGTTTTTGACTAATTTTTTTTGGGATGATGAAATGTCTATTTCTCTAACCCCGATAACGCGTGAGCAGAATGTATGGATGATATGTCTGGTAGTTAAAGCGCGAACACCAAACAGTAAAATAAAAAAAAAACAAATAATCTTACATATCTTACAAAACATATGTAGAAATCAATTTAATAAAAAGGAATTGGTAGTTTACTTATAATTTGTTCAACATATTAATTTCTTGTACAGAATAAAAATAATATTTAATGATAAGAACCGGAGATAAGCGGATATTATAGCGACTACCGATTATAGAAAGTTATGTAGTATATATATTTATGTATAAGGTATGTGGTGTTTTGTAATTAAAATACATTTTGTGTTTTTCGAGTCCCGACTACATATTTATATTTTTTTCATTTTAACTAAACCTAAGCGAATGAAACCTAGACTAGCGAGCAGACCGAAAATTTCAAATTACCAGTTAAGCAACAAGCATGAAAAGTCAATGACCGAAGTCGTTCATATCGGGGTCATTTCTAACACCTTTTACAGTGACAATGTCACACTGACCTAGTCGACTAATGCAAATTGACTGGTTGTTATGAGCATTACATTAAAACACTTCATTCTACAAGTGCGTAAAAATAACTTCAAAAATACAAGTTGTTTGAAGGGGTGTGGATATTAATTATTTATTCAAATGGTTCAGTGAAACTTCATGATATTTTATTCTATACTTAAAATAAATAACTCCAAGTATAACTGCAATCAAACAAAGTGAAGTAATAATCTATACTCTAGCTAGTATATTGTAAATAAAAATTCGATTGCCACATGTATGGCGGAGGAGCATCACTTGAAAATGGCATGACAGATTTTTATGATTTTTGTTGACTACGCAGTTGTCCAGACGAGGTTTGTATGAGTGAAAATTTTTGGCAAATCCACACGAAAAGTCGGAAATTCGGATGATATTTTTATATGACTGTCAGATTAACTAGTGTAAATATCATTGTGTAATACCGTGGTAATACATCAGAAACAAATAATTCAATTAAGCTACTATAAAATAGATGTTTTAGCTTATAAATATAAATATTTTAAACATTTACTCACCAAGTAACATCAGTACACCAACAAATGATACACAAGAATACAGGAAAGGCAGATATGTCCATAGATCTGTTGAAGAAATTTTTGTTATTAGTAAAACTGGCTTTTTTTTTTAATTTATATACTTAGTATACTGCAAGTACAAGATATAAATTAAATGTTCTCATTGTTCCCAGACTCATTTTAATATTGAACACAAAGCTATGTGTTACCATCCCAGTCACACTCTACTGATCATATTGTTGGCATGAAAACGTAATTTCCTCATTATGTAAGCCTAAAAACGAAAATTCAAAACAACCTGTACACCACATGGACTATTGAATGTTTTATTAACAAATAGTAGTGATGTACCGGATATCCCATATCTATATCCGCGGATATCCGAGAGAGAAGAAAGATCCGTATCTGTATCTGTTACTTTTTGGCGGAATTATTAATTTTTAATTTTTAGATGAAATATTTTAGTGATTAGGTAGCAATGAAAAACTATTAAATTCCAATCAGATAATTTTTTATTTCTTAAAATCAAAGATTTGGCACCTTTAATTTTTGGCGTCATTTGGCGGGCGTCAACTATCGTTTCAAGGTCACGCGCACTGACACCGATTGAGTAAGAAAGTTAAGATCCGGATCCGTATCCGTATCCGCTGATCTTGACACCAAATATCCGTATCCGTAACCGCGGATATACATTTTTAACGATCTGGATTTAGTAGCTGTAATATCTGTCTGTCTGCATCGTTTCTGGTGTTGCTTATGCTTATATCTCTATATATTATATAAAAAGATTTGTCACATGTTTGAGGTCAACGAACTCTTAAACTACTTAACCGATTTTGATAAAACATTGTAACTATGAGTAATTTGGTCCAATTTAAAAGATAGGATAGTTTTTATTTTGAACCCGGGCGAAGCCAGGAGCTTGTAGCTAGTATTGTTACAATTTTTTAAATGTTACATAAATTTTACATTTAAAACTCTAGAAAGATTTTTTTTAAATGATATGCAATGGCACAAAAATTTTTTACTTTGTTTACAAGAACTAAGCAAACAAATATTATTATGTACATAGATACACAGAGGATATTTTGATCATAGTATTTTAAACATACTATCTCTATGTTTATAGAAAAAATATACTCACTAAGTAAAGCATCAATACTGGATCGGTCTCCTTCTAGCCATGCAGATATGACATATGCCAATCCCAGCATGGCAACACCAAGTAATGCCAACACAATGAATGTCTCATACACTCGCCCTTTCAATCCTCGACATCCAGGGAACCCAGATGACTCGGAAAAAAGGTAGGCAAAAGGCAGGAATACAAACAAAGATAGGTTTGAAAATAAAAATATATGGTTCCATAGACCTGAAAAAAAAGTTTCATAACCTGTAATTTGGTCCAAATTAAAAGATATGATAGTTTTTATTTTGAACCCGGGCAAAGCTGGGAACATGCAGCTAGTAACATATATTTACCTTGAATTAAAGAACTGTTCAACCATTTGACATAGTAACTGTTTGGATACAAAATAAGCACTTCATTGCTTACTATTGAAACTGGCAGCAACAGTGCAGATCCCAGCACAACGGCCAATGCAAATGTACACAACCATAGGCTGATTCTGTATACCTTAACCTCATCTTCATCGGATGAAAAGAAGTCTTCGCTATCACGTCTTCGAAATTTCTCAATTAAAACGAAAGACAATAAGTATAACAGTATAAACAGAAGCAAGAATATCTGAAACAAGTACATCATCCTTAATTTGCATGGCCTACTAGATTTACAAGATTTTTTTAATAAGTTGGACTGGCAGGAGGTCCACTCGATGGTAAATGGCTACCATCGCCAATAACACAAGCATTATTGACATGGATTTAGGAAGGTATAGAGCAATGGGCTATGGCATCCCTTACTCACCAAAACACAAACGCTGTTTTAAACACGTTATTAAGTTTATTGTTAAGGATTGCAGTTTTGCAGTGTTTATAAAATAAAAATTATTTATAGAAAACATAAGTAAGTATTAAAAACAATGATAATGACACAAAAAAAATTGCATGCAATTACTCTCCATATAAGCAATGCATATAAGTATATTTTTAAGACTTATCCTTATCTCTATTAACATTGATGAACAAATTTTAATTTTTAAAGATGACTCTTGTAGCAAAAATACTTAGTAGTAAAATAAAAAAATGTCATGGTGGATAAGAATAACAGCATTTTTCCTAGAACAGTTTAAATTCTCTTTGTTTGTAAAATAATAATAGGAAAATGTGGGCTACTTACGATTTGCTCCCTGACATTGTTGTGGAATACTTGTTCACGCAAATAAGCCTCCTCATCGTCCATCGTCTGGTTCCAGTTAATCTACCTTTTTACTGATTTATGTCTTATAATGTAATATACAAAGTAGAACATCATTTTAGTGTTAAATCATTTTTTTAAGACGCATAAACAGAACACAATAAGCATTATGCCAGATCAACCACTATCTATTTAATTAAAAGCATATATATTAAAATATATGAGCATGATTTTACAAAAATTATAGTATGCACATTAACAAACCGATAAAAAAATTTAAGCCAATATGTATTTTATTATGAACTTGAAATTTTTTTTACGAAACTTCATTAACAATTTCACGAAACAAACGACAAGACAGTCCAGTGATCCATGGATCCAGTCGACCGAATCAAGATCAATCAAAAATCAAATCAAGATTCATTCATTTCATTTCATTACATAATTCGTTCACTATCATAGAATAGAATGAGAGATTGAACGAATATGGTTTCTTATTTTGCTTCTGTGTAACATGGAGTCTGTGTATTTTGTTGTCATTTTTGTATTTTTTTTAATTACTTAATTACAAAAGTATTCTGAGGTCTATCCAAGTTATCTATCCATTCTACATGGATCTGGAATAAATAAAGTCAATCTCAAGAATATGGATATGATGAACAAAGAACACTATATACTCACCAATGACAACATTGACCTCTTGACAGATAACTAATTTTGTTTTAACATAACAAGTCCAAACAAGTTTTGAATAAATATGCTGCTTTTATTGGAATTTGAACTTTAAAAAAATAAATTGGATTTTGTTTTTTTATATTGATTAAGCAATCTAGTCTATATCTACACACTTAATATAATTATTTGTATGTACCTAATATACCTAAGTAATTTTTGTTGGTCATAATATTTATGTACTTACCTATTGTTATAATATAGGTATATTATAATATTGTTATAATATATGTTATATTATAATATTGTTATAATATACCTAGTATAATAAGATCCTAGGTATATTATAACAAATTGAGGTTGTTTGGTATGGAAAAAGCGAATATAAAATCTAAAACATGAGTGGATCATGTAAGTATAATTGCAAATAATTTGTCAATAATTTACACACCAATTCTCTGCAATATTCATGGTACTAGGTACCTATTTTACCTTCTAATTTCACTTTGAAACTTTGAACTTTTCTATCAGTTTTAAAAATTCATTCTTTCCTTTTTAGTATCCTATGTTCCGAAACCAGGACATGTTTACAAAAAATATATTTTATTTTATTTAGCCATCATTTTAGAAATTTATTTTATAAACATTTTTTTTAGATATTTCTTTAATATGTCAATATACCTTTCTTATGTTCAGACAAGCTGAAGGTGTACTCGATGGTAGGTGGCTACTGTCTATTACTTAGGATTAGGAAACAATAGGGAAATGGGCTCTGGCATCCCTTATTTAATTACTGAAACACCACACCACAGCACATGTGCTGTTATTTCACAGCAGACCTTTTTACACCTGCCTAAAATATAAATTAGGTGATGATGTTGATAGTATGTGTATATTATGTAGATATTATGTAATATGTATTAGGACCAACTTTTCTAATATGATTCTCATTTTATATTATGTCTGTTCATAGTCATTAATTTTCTCTATGTAAATGTTGTTACTGATCAACGAATTGTTTAACTTTGAGTTTATCTAAAAATATTTTAAATGAGAATATGATTTTATGAAATGTGTTGCATACCATAATAAAATCATATGGTTTTTTCTACACCATATGGTTTAATATTTCCAAAATTTGTTAATTGTATGTATTTTTTTAGTTCTAAACTCATTTTCATCGAAACCCGAATTTTCAATACGCATTGTAGTCTGTGACTACTATTTGACCAGACCAGTACCAGGTCTAGATGTCATTTATTCAGACTTCAGAGGTGCAGACATTAAACAGGCAAGTATTACATAGTAGGTATAAGTATTACCAATTTTTTTTAAATATTTTTCATAATTATTTTTCATTTTATTTAAGGTACCAATTTTGAGAATATTTGGATCCACCCCTGAAGGTAGGAAAGCCTGCCTTCATGTTCATGGAGTTTTTCCTTATTTCTATGTACCATGCCCCACACCGAATCCGGCTCCACAAATTTTATATCAGGTAAGTAAATTTATTTATTTATGTACCTAAGATGTCTGCATCGTTCCAATTCCCACTTTACTGCAACTTCCTGCAGGCTGTAGGGGTGTTAGCGGACTTGTAGGGGTTGCTTGTGTTCTTGGGTGATAGTAAACAACCACCTACCACCAAGTGGACTAACGGTCCTGCTTGCCTGTCACCCTTAATTATATAAAATAGACTAGCTATATGTTGTGAATGAGCAAATACAATAAGTCTTTAAAATAAGTCTGAACTTTATTTAATGTTACTTTAAAATAACAGGCAGTAGAAGTTTTTGTGTCTTGAACTGGAAGACGTCTAAAGAGACGCGATGTGTTTGACCAATAAGAACTGATTTTAACCAATAAGAAAATGGAGCAGGGCCTGAAGGGGCACTGACTCAACACCATCCACAACACAAGCATGCACACAACATATATCTGCTCATAGTAAATTGACTGATGGCGTGATGGGAATAAAAAAAACTTTAAAATAAGTAGGCATGTATTAATGTTCCAGATTGCAGTGTCATTAGATAAAGCTTTAAATATTGCCTTAAAACAGGCCACATCAGCAAATCAACATGTCTACAAAATATCGTTGGTGAAAGGATTGTAAGTTATATTTAATATGGTATCTCCAGTAGTAATCTTATAAATATTTGGAATTTAGATTCTTATTATCAAACTAGATGGCGCTTTTTACACATTTAGACCTCGCTCGGTGTTTCCGGATAAATTCCACATAAACATAGTACTATAGGTTTGTTTATAAAACGATAAACAAACACAGGCAAAGCCATGAAAATTGTAAATTTATATTCATGAATTATGAGAATCAGGCAGTCATGAAATCTTGAAAACCCTAGTAAAAGGAGTATAAATTTAATGAATGATGAGATTATTTGTGTTCTTGTAACAAGAAAACAATATTTAATAAAAATTTTGTTCAACTTTTCAGACCTTTTTATGGATTTCATGACAAAGACCACTTGTATTTAAAGATATTTCTTTATAATCCAGGCTTAATAAAACAAGCTGTTGAACTGTGTAGCAATGGTACAATAATGGGACAACCTTTGCAACCACACGAGTCCCATCTCAACTTTACCCTGCAATTTTTCATTGATTTCAATCTTTTTGGAATGAGTAATATTGATTTGCAGAATGTAAAATATCGTAAACCGAACTTATCACAAAGTAGCAAAGAACCGATTCAAAGTCCCGATGAATATAGTTTGAAACCTGAAAGCAGTTGTTTTTATGAAGTTGATTGTGTCGCTTCTCATATTATTAATAGACGAAGAATAGGAAAAGGAGATGGTATAGAGAATCCAGGCCTCGAAGAAGTGTGGAATCAAGAAATGGAGAGAAGAAGGCAATTAAATATATCATTGGGGTCAAAATCTTTAACTCAGGGGAGGATTACAGTAGAGGAAACGGACACACATTATAAATTTCAGCGAATGTTTCTTGTGAAACTTTCAAATTTAATCGACATGCCCGATAGTTTATCAAGTGAAAGAAATAAAGAGTTAAATGAAATTAATTACCCAGCAGAGAGTGCTGAAGATTCCCAATTTGTCAATGCGGTTGATGTTAATATGCATTTGCCTGAAACAGTATTCGAGCAAAGTTTAAATGAAACATTGAAACCAAAAATGAACCAGACCGTGTATGAAGAAATGGACGAAACTCTGGTTGATGAAAATATTGCCAGCAATCTTTCATTACATTACAGTCAAATTTCAAGTAAGTGTTAGCATACCTTTTAGTACATTAATTGCTTTTTTAAAATGATATATTGTTATTATAATATTTAGCAATATTTGTTAAATGATTTTCTTTTTATGTAAAGGTCGTCAGACAGTCTGACGAGCCACTTGGTGGTAGCATCCTACCTTAGGAGGATTAAGGATAAGGTATAGATAGGGAAATAGGCTCTGCCATCCCTTATTCACTTACCGACACATCGAGCAAAAATTTATTTCCATAGTTTCCCTGCCAGAAGTCGAACCCGAGACCCCCTAAAACAGAGCACTAAGGCAAGCGCCTTAACCATTAGACCAATTCATTGACTTGTTTAAATTAGATTTACATGTTTGCAATGCTAACTATATATTTTTGTTTCAGTGGATAATGAAGATTTAGATTTAGTCAATATATTACATGATATGGATGAGGCGTCTATAGAAGAAGATAGTATTATGAATACACCAGCTGATAAAAGCCACGAAGAGGTCAATGAATTGGATGATGCAGAATACTCTCAAGTTTTTAATGAAGACACAATTCTTTTAGAGCCATATAAAGGGTATTTTCATTGCATTCTACATTATATAAAGTCTTATGGTCCCTCAGTTGGCCTCTAATATTGTATAAGTAAATAATCCCATTTACCGGTATGTACAGTCGGGGTAAGAGAAGGTTTGTCACCTTAAAGTCGACATTTTCTTGCACAAGGGCAATTAACCGTCATCATCCCAAAATTTCTTTTAAAACGTCTGTCAGTTTAAAAAAAAATTGTTTAGAAGTGCCAGCACTACCCTATGTATCTAATTAGCTCAAACTAAGCCAACTATCTCTAACTTTTATATATTAATTTTACTTTGGTCCAACAATATTTAAATCCTGCTCGTTTAAAGCTTAATATTACGCTTCGAAATAAAATGCTATGTGCTCTTTTTTTCCTGTGGGATATCATTGCTTATAATTAATATTCTGTTTATCACCTTTACCAGTCCAAAAGATTTGTAATATGATTTTCGAAATTCAGAAATGACAATAACGAAAACGGAAAATCCTTATCTTGGAATGATTCTTTCTGGGACGGTGTCAATATTGCTCAACTTGATGGAGCCTGTGACGATGAACGTGAGTTAATTAAGTTAAATTCAACAGAGCTATAATAAATTATTTACTACCTACGGATGAGGTTTAATAATGTAACGTATGGTTTTAGACTTGAAGAAAGTTAAGAAGAGAAAAAAGCGGACAGTCAAACGCGAAGTATCTAATCCTAAATTAAAGAAGAGAGTTGAGCATGATCATTGTCAAGAAGAAGTTAAAAGTTTATGTGATTCGGATGAAATAAATTCTTCAATAGAAAGTGTAGGCATTATAAAAAATTTGCCCTTAAAAAGGTCTGTCAAAGTAGAACCCCTCACTTTGCTAGAAAGTTCACACAATTTAAAACAAGATTTAATAGAATCATCGAACGACAAAAAATCTATTGTCGATTTAGTTAATAAAATATCTGTTAAACATGAAAATTCTAAAGCAACTGAAAGTTACGATATGAAAAATAATTATGTACCTGTTGCAGGACCGTCTAATTACAGTAATATTAAAACACGAACAATTGAAAAGAAATATACAGATTGTCCTTTCGAATCATCACCAGAAGCGAATGAATTAGATATTGTCAGTTTTTACGATAAATCAAAAATATTTGATTTATCTTTAGATACGACTGCACATGACGTATCTTCAGATAATATAACGAGAACGCCGTGTTCAAATAACTCAAATGCTGGAAAAGTTAACGAAAAATCAGAAACTAATGGAGGAGTAGAGTTTAAAGACAATAATAAAGTTCTAACACCTATAATAAGACCACCAACCAAATCTGATGTGGCATCTAGTCTATTAAAATATAACATCCCTGTAGTAAAAAATCCTGAACCATTTTACTCTAACTACAAAGATGCTGGTGATAAAGTGGAAATAGGTCATATGGTTTTAAAATTACAAAGCAGATCAGCTCTTGATCAGAAACCGTTCGATAAAATTCTGAATGTAACCACCATTGAGGAGTGGCGACAATTGTTCTTCTTGCAACATAATGACATGCCAGAAAATGCAACTAAACCGTATGCTTTAAAACAACTATTAGCAGGAAATAGACAATGTATATTAGAACCTGTTAAAAAACCACCAACAAGCAGCGAAGTCGTTAGATGGTTGGAGAACAAGAACAAGAAGAAAGAGAACTTAAATGAGGAAAGTTATTTAGTTAAAGATGAAATAAAAACAAAAATTGATGATTTGGATAACTCTCAGGCTATAGGTTTGTATGATGATCAGAGCAAATTAAATTTTAGCTTGGAGGAAAGTTCAAAGGTAAGTTTATATCGTACTACCGATTATATCGAAGAATTATGTACTTGCTCTTATATTATTACACATGAACTATTTTTAACCAACGTGTTTTTTTTTTTTCAGGATATATCAGAAATAAACAGTTCAAATCAAATAACTATGCAACCAGATGGATCGTTTCTATGTTTCGGAAGTTCTGAAAATCAGTTGGAACATGATTCGCCAGTAGTTGAGGTAAATATGAATTTGGAGCAGTAATCTATACTTCCATACTAATATTCTATTTGGTACCAACAATTACTTCTATATAATTTATTTCCTAAGCCATTTTTTTTCCTTTTAGACAGATTACCTCACAATTATGCTGACAGAAGTTCTTACTTCAGTCAGAGGTGTCTTGTGTCCCGATCCAGCTCAAGATGCCATAGAAGCGATATTTGTGACAGTAACCAATGATTGTCCCGCTGAGCATTTTTTAAAAAAGAAAACAACAGAAATATTTGTTGTAGATAACGAAACGCCAAAAGTTTTGGACAGATGTGTGTTTGGTGTGAATATTACATACGTAGATACGGAAAATGAATTGTTAGAAAGGATAATTGATTGTGTAAAACTCCACGACCCAGATATTCTGTGCGGTTATGAAATGGAGCTTAGTTCGTGGGGTTACATTTTGGAGAGATCTCAATTTTTGGGCTTAGAAATGGTCAAGGATATCTCGAGGATAACGGAAAAGTATCGTCAGAAACGTGGAAGGAGTGATGATAACAGTTTTGAGGGGAAAATTATTGGAAGGATAACTTTCAGTGTTTGGCGTCTGTTTCGGCACGAGTTAGCCTTGTCGAGTTACAGTTTTGAGAACTGTATGTATGAGATATTAAAAGAAAGAGTACCTAAATATGACTACTCGCAATTGGCGCAGTGGTGGAAAGACAAGTCAAGAATACTAAGATGGATTCCAGTGGAATATTATTTGACTAAATTATCGGGGACCATAAGAATTTTGGAGAAATTGGACTTTATAAGTAAGTTAAGTTATTATCTAACAGATCACATTATCTCATTAGATTAATCATAACTTAAAATCAATCAAGGGATTCAATCAAAGTATTTTATAAAATTCAAGTATTCTCCAGTGACAGTAGATCAGTGTCACTGATAATTGTTGATCCTATTAGTTGAGTTGTTAAGATGTTTGCCTTAGCACTCCGTCTCAAGGGTCACAGGTTCGGCTGGCCAATTTTAACAAAGAACTTTTAAAATTGGCTCTGATCTGAATTTGGAAAGTAGTGCACTATAATTACACTATGGTCTTCGGTATGGGTATGGTTACCGTCGCCAGACGGGTTGCCCAGTGAATGACTGCGGAACGTAATGTGCTCTGCCTACAAGTCACTGCCGTTTGGGGTAATAAATCAAAATCAAAAATCAAAATATTTATTTATCAATTGGGTTTCTACAAGAAACTCTTATGATCGTCATTATAAATTTAAATTTACCAGGGTTTCGGAAAAAAGCCAAGATGACGATCCTGAGAAGAAACCCCGAAAGAAACTCAGGATACTAATCTTTTTGTCATCTTTAAAATATAAAATAACAACTATGTATGTAACTATTAAACTAATATCAACTTATCCTGTAGTGTCGGAAGTGCACATAACCTGGTTTTGCTTGTGTCCTTAGGCGACCTTGATTATATTTCCTCAAGTGGACCGTCAACCTGTCTGTGTCACCCTTTATTATATCAACAAAAACATGTGATTCTTTCTTTCATTTCTCGGTATAATATCGGTCCTGAATTTTATGATTTCGGTAAATTTCCCTAGACCGCACTTCGGAACTGGCTCGTCTGTTTGGCCTGCAATGGTGGGAGGTTTTGTCTCGTGGCTCACAGTTCCGTGTGGAGTCGCTAATGCTACGAGCCGCGCGACCGCTTAACCTTGTCGCCTTGTCGCCCACAGTAAAGCAGCGAGCGTCAATGCGAGCGCCGGAATGTTTACCACTTATATTTGAACCTGGTAAATATTAAGACTTTTTATTTTGTTTCTTTATATCATCTTACATAATATTACATTAATTTCCATAAGTATCAACTAACTTCCAAATTACTAATACGCAGACCTATTCTTCCTGAGACAACAGTCATACAGCAAATCGTTTGCATTACTTTGGTAACATATAGTTTTATTAAATTGCAGAGTCCCGTTTTTACTCGGATCCTGTTATAGTTTTGGACTTTCAAAGTTTATATCCGTCCATGATGATTGCATACAATTATTGTTTTTCCACTTGCATAGGAAGAGTGCAAAGTATTAATAGGTGAGTGTGGTTCTCTTGTTTGCTATGGTTTAGTCAAGGAAATTCTTTCTGATGAGTTGATGACGAATCAACAACATTGCTCTGTTTAAAACTTTAACATACTCAATAACTGTAACTAATAAATAATTAAACAAACAATATTGAAGTCTGATGCATAAATTTAAAATAACGAAACTTCAAGATGTATCGAATTTGTTCGTTAAATTCAACCGTTTTTATTTTTCTGTTTTATAAATGTCATCAATTTAATGGATGCAAACAGTACAACCATGCAGGTTTTACTGCAACTTTTACTTATAAAATAAGAAAAAACTTGTTACTTGTGGGAATTATACATAAAAACCTTGCTTATTTAAAACCGTGTTAAAATCCTTTGCATAGTTTAAAAGATCTAACCGTATATACAGAAGGATAGACTGCTGGAAGCGACTTTATTTTATTTATCTATCTATACTAATATTATAAAGAGGAAAGATTTGTATTTTTGTTCGCATTGAACAGGCTCCGAAACTACTGGAGCGATTTAAAAATTTCTTTCATTGTTGGGAAGCTTCAAGCTATATAGCTTACTATATAGCTTACTATATACTATATTACTACAGCGAGTAACGTGGCTAATTATTATATTTTCAAAACATTTGGGATCCTTACTAAAACTCCAATAATTTAAAATATTCCTTACATCGCGTGCGCTGCGAAAACAATATAGAACAAAATAATATAGGTCTGCAAACTACGACTTTCCAGAACACATGATTATATTGATTACAGCGAGTCTGCGTATGAGTTTGGCGCATGGCGTTTGCGTATACCGAAGGCTAAGTTAGAAAAGCTAGTTAAGAATGAACTCGTCCATTGGTCACCGGTCGGTGTTGGCTTCGTGAAGTCTTCGGTGCGTCGAGGTGTGTTACCAGCATTGCTCAGAAGAATACTGGCCGCCAGACAAGCGGTCAAGAAGAATATGAAATTGCAGACAGACGAGAACATAAAGAAAGCGATGCATTCTCGCCAGTTAGGTATGATATGAATTCGTCATTGTTAAAAGTAAAAAAAAAATCGAAATCAAAATATTTACTTATAAATTAGGTTTCTCCAAGAAACTCTTAATGATCGTAATTTTTAAATTCAAATTTACCAGGGATTCGGGAAAAATAAAGCCAAGTTGAAACTTAGTATAATATTCTTTTTGTAATCTTTAAAAATTAAAATTGAAAAGGGTGGAAGAGGAAAAAATACTTTTTTGATAACCAAATAAAAAACCAGACATTTTAACATTGAAATTTAATTAATTAATTTATTTTATAATGCAAACTAGAACGAATAATGAAATGACAAACCAAATTGATAAATTTTATAAATTTGACAACAAGTAATTTAATAATAAAAGGAAACAGTATCAAAACTATAAAATGTATGCGTCAGTCCAAAACTAACAGCGTCAAAAGTGAAACTTTTTATGTAATTCAAAAACTGTCAATAAGTGTACAAAAAAATACATTGCAGCAAAGAAAAATTGACTGGAAATTATAATAAAAATGATTTATAATAAAAATCAAGAAAAATCTACAGACTATCCCGAATTAATTACTACGGAAGTTTCACTCGTACGTACTATTATTTACATATACATAAAACTATATACATATACGTACAAGTGAAACTTCCATAGTAATTAATTCGGGATAGTCTGTAGATTTTTCTTGATTTTTATTATAAATCATTTTTATTATAATTTCCAGTCAATTTTTCTTTGCTGCAATGTATTTTTTTGTACACTTATTGACAGTTTTTGCATTACATAAAAAGTTTCACTTTTGACGCTGTTAGTTTTGGACTGACGCATACATTTTTTGTATCTTCATTGACAATAACTGAGAATAAAAACAATATTAAAATTTTTTTAATATGAAATAATTTAATAGACATATACATATATATATATATTACATATACATAAACATTCTACATTAAGAAAAGAACTATATAAGTAATTAATATGACTTATGTTAACGAGTTAACTCTCATGACAAAACGCTAGTGTCCCATAAAAAGTTTCACTTCAATAAACTCACCAATGTCATGATATCATTTGCCAAATCTCTTGCTAGATCATGAGATATGAAACAACTCAGTCCACTGAGTGCTAATCCTGCTTCATATTGATTCTGAGCATTTAAATCTTTCCTTATCATATTTGTAGTGAGCATAAGTAACTCTGAGTCTGCATGGAATGATTGACTAGCTGCTAAGTACCCGATTCTTTTGTAAGTGAATTTGTTTGAACTCATCACCTCAATAATATTGAATATAGCCCATGATATGTCATATCCTAACATTTGAAGCTAAAATAAATGTCAATTTAATTAATAATTACAACAGTTACACTTACAAATTCGATCTACTTAAGACCTAAGTACTTACGTATGTCAGCTTAGCGACAGCGTTAGCTTTCTTATGTTATGTTATCTTGTCGTAGTTCCACTTTAATTTCTTCCATACATTGTGCTATGTACTTGGCCTAAAATCGAATATTATATAAAAAAATATAACATTCAAAACTTATTTACATGTTTATTAAGTAAATAGTAACAATTTCTGATGTGTACCTACCTCGTTATCTTTATTATTCCTTATACCACGCACTAAATCGGTGAGATTTTTATCGAACATTCTTTCGAAGTTCCCCTTTACTTTCTTTAGTGCCATTTTATTGAATTATTTTCCATAAACATATAATTAAAAAATAAGGACGTTGAACACTTGAAGCATGACTGTATTATCTTAAAGAAGATAAGTTTTACACAACACTAAATTAAAAATAAAATTCAGGATTCGCCAGGCAGTCATAAAACCAAACTTTGTCATTTGTGATTTGTTAGTTAAACGTCAGACAGATGGATGACAGTAATGTCATCCATCTGTATATAGTATGATAAGATCATACTCTATAATCCGTAGCATATAGAGAATGAACTATGTCTGTGTAGTACTCATTTTTTCCATAATATTAATTAGTTGTTCTGTATTTATCCAATTTATCCGACACAGACTGTCAATGTCAACAGTGTCACTGTCAGTCAACATCAACAATTTTCTTTCCGCCTCTCTCACTCTGCTAGAGTGAGAGAGGCGGTAATAAGAAAGAGACAAGGAGTTTAACAGTTTAACACTTAACAGTTTGTTAGCTCGACGAGTTCACTCTCATGACAAAAAGTTTCACTTCAATAGTGTCCCATAAAAAGTTTCACTTCAAAAAGGTACATTAACCGTTAACAATAATGATTATTATTATTATTATTTTTATAGTCTAATTTTCGCATGTTTGCAATTTATGAACTCAAAAACTACCATTTAACTGATCTTAATAATTTTTCACTTATATAAAGCTACATGATCACCATTTTTTGTTCAAATTAATAATTGAAAATGACAGAGTGTGGATACTACAATCCAATTATAGTATATCATAGTATTAATCCATATCCAAAGTAGTAAAGATATAGTATTCCAAATTCTAGGTTCAAGAATTTCGTGATATAAAAAAAACTATATAGGTATGGGTAAAAAATATTTCTATAGATCAATATAGGTTTATAAGTATTTATTCTCATTAAAGCTTAAAGCTACTTACATGAGAAATATAACAAAAAAATAAACTTAATTAAAAAAAAACGAAACATTAAACAGGCAGACAAAAGACATTAAAATTTAAACAATATTTTCCCTGATTTTTAACAAAACATCTAAACATTTAACATATTAAAATTTTTATTCTTGATTTTTAACAGAACACGCCAAAACATTTAAACATTTAACATAACATGTTCCAACAGCTTGGATTTAAATTCTGTGAAAGATTTTGCCTGTTTTATGTGCATATTCAATATAAATATTGAATGAATAAATGTTTTAACACCTAATAAAACAGGGCGCGTAAGAAGTCGCGGGCAAAAGCAAGTAATATTTAATGTAATATTGAATTACAACGTCTTCAATTTCTCTCTTTTCACATTATTGCAGAAGAGTCTCGTCTTGCATCAACTCCTGTGAAGTGATTGATATATTGACTTAAAATTAAAACTGAATTACAGGACTGAAGCTCATAGCGAATGTGACATATGGTTACACGGCTGCCAACTTTAGTGGCAGGATGCCATGTGTTGAGGTTGGGGACAGCGTCGTCGCTAAAGGCAGGGAAACTCTCGAAAGAGCCATTCAATTGGTGAAAAATAATCCCCAATGGAATGCTAAGGTTTGTATTATTGTTTTGTTTAGATGTCGTCGCTTTTTGAGTTAAATACTTTATTATTGGGTGTAGTTTTTAGGTAAAAATTAATAAGAGTACCTACGCGCATTCTGAAAAAACTAAGCTGCTTTTGCAGGTAGTTGAAATTTTTAACAAAATCAAGGCAACTCAAAATATTTATTTATCAATTAGTTTTCTCCAAGAAACTTTTATGATGATCATCATTATAAATTTAAATTTACTAGGGTTTCGGAAAAAAAGGCAACATGACTATGACTATTCTGAGAAGAAACCCCGAAAGAAACTCATCTTTTTATTCATCTTTAAAATAATAAAATTACAATAATTTCACTTAATTATAAACCAAAATCAAAGTATATATACAATACTAAGGGCCTCTTTCACCAACTACAAGTAAAGTGTTGATTAGTTACTTTTAGAAATAATTTTATGTTTTATTAAGTTATGCACTCGGTTTAGTGTACATCCTTCGATAGGCTTCGATTTCTTTTATTATTTTCTTTTTAATGTTTTAATTATTCCCGGTGACAGGTGACTTTAAATGACGGTTAGCCTACTTGATAGACGGTGAAACGAGGCCCTTAACATAGTAAGAGTTCCGAATAGCTTAAATCCAAGCTTCATTTTCGCTTAAATAATCAGTGATTTTATGTGGCCTTTCGAGAGGAGTTTGGTTTTAATTACACTTTTAATTTTAGGTCGTGTACGGCGACACGGACTCTATGTTCGTACTGATGTCGGGCAGCACTCGTGCGCACGCGTTCGCCATAGGGCAGCAGATCGCTGACGCGGTCACTGCAGACAACCCCTCGCCAGTAGCACTTAAGCTAGAAAAGGTATATACTTATAGCTCCTTCTTCCATTAACAAAAGTAAACTTTTCTGCACTTTTTGCTTTTAAAAATTAACCGTACATAAGACCTTTTTCAACTTTCTACTTTGCAAAATATGCCTTTAAATTAATTAAATAAAATATGAATCACACATTCCACACAGCACCATCTAGTTCCAAAGTAAGCAACTTAATGCTTGTATGTATTATGGATACCAGACAGTTGATACATACAATACTTTTTTATGTAAATACATACATAAATTATAAATACAAAACATCCATGACTCAGGTACAAAGGTAAATGTTAACATTTGCCCCTAGCGGGATTCGAACCCGCGACCGCTTGGTTAACGCTTGGTCAAAGGTATACGTCTTTTTTTTTATTATAGCTCGTGTACCTGGTACTGGAGATATTGTACACACATTAAAAACATAAAATTTTAGGTTTACCAACCATGTATACTGCAAACAAAGAAACGGTACGTTGGTTACATGTACGAAAGTCCAGAACAAGAGGAACCTGTGTACGAAGCGAAGGGCATTGAAACAGTGCGCAGAGATGGTTGCCCAGCCGGTGTTAAGGTCAGTATATAAATTATATATATAATGTCAATTATTTATTTATATAAAACTAGCGATCCGCTCCCGGCTTCGCCCGGAGTATTAATCTTCTCCGTTTATCCCTCTTTCCATGTGTGTATAAAATTATTTTTTAAATAAGCCATAATGTAAAAATTAAGGATTTTAAGGAATACCTTATGGTCAACATCTCAAAAGTATATGTAGTAGATTTTGATTTGACAATGACGATATATTTTCGTCGGGTGTTGTTGTTTTTTATCATTATTATTCAACTCATTAATTATTATTTTTCACACATCCACATACACAGGTTTGCTCTTGGCTAGGGCCGCTGGTCTTTAATTCGTGTGACGTCACACGCTAGTAAACAGCTCAATACTAGCGTATGACGTCATCAGAGTTGCAACCAATCACAGGGCGTTTCGGTCGCAGATAAAATTTCAAAAATTATGTTTTTTTTTTTCATATAATTTGCAAAAAAATATAGATAATTTAGCTTAAAATAAAGTGACATATGTTTTTTACGCTATTTTCTGATAGGATAACCACATAAGTCGGTTTTTCAGTTGCTGCAGCGGGCGCTGTGCGAGCTGTTCGGCAGCGGCGACATGTCGGCGGTGAAGCGAGGCGTGACGTCATCGCTGGCGCAATTGGCCGACGGCAAAATGCCGCTGCACCAACTGTTCTTCACTCGCGAGTACCACGGCCCGACCGGCTACCGGCCCGGGGCCGCCGCCCCGCCCAACGAGATCGCCAAGTATTATTCTTCTTCTTCTTCTTCTCTTTTCATGTCTTGGCTCCATCAGATCTTCTCCGGTGATTTTGCCAGTGTCATTAGTAAAAATAGCAATTTGTAATAGCCTCTTTTTTAAAATAAAAAAGGCAAAGTTGAAATTAAAATCAAAAGTAGCAGATCCCGAGACTAGTCAGGTCAGTCAAGTCAAGTCCCCAGTCAAGTCTATAATTTTTTTAGTTTTCCAAAACAGGTCCGTCAAGTCCAAAGCAGTCAGGTCAAGTCATTGCCAAGTATTACCAACTATTTATACTAAAACGAGCTAGTTTTATTTTTAAAGTTTTACTGATGTACCACCTCAATATTCGAATGGAGAGTATTCGAAATATTCGAACAAATATGATAATAAAATCAAGTCCCAAGTAAAATGAATTGACTTCCTATTTGAAAACGATATTATTAGAAAGTTTTAGCTGTTAGTAGTTGATTTGCGATTTTATAAGTATGTACATACATGTAAGTATTATGTGAGATACTCCGCGGAAACCCAACCTCGAAACTTGCACTATTCGTATTTGATTATCAAGTGATTAATTGAATTAATGATTTTTTCCTAGACGCCTAATTTCCGGTGACCCTCGCTCGGCGCCACTAATGGGCGAGCGTGTCGCGTGGGCGGTGTGCGCGGGTCCGCCCAACTCGCCCCTGGTGCGACTCGCCCGCAGCGCGGCCGAGTTGGCTAATTCGCCGGCGGAACCGCACGTCGCCTACTACGTGCATCGCGTGCTTCTCTCTCCGCTGCATCGTTGTCTCTCGCTGCTCGGCGTCAACGTTTTCAAATGGTTTGTCGGTTCTTTTGTAACAAGCTATAGATAATAGTTAGTTAATAGTTAGTTGTTAGTAGTTAATAGTTCCAATGAGTCCAAACACGCAATATCTGTTGTAAGTTGCTGTGTGAAGTTGGGTGTCCGCAGACTATTTGACGACCGAAGTAACAGTATACCGTTAGTGTGATTGGCAGAACGTCGGGGGTTCGTTTATAATTTTTAATTGTTTATTTATTTTAGGGAAATTACAGGCGCAAGTATTTTACCTACAGTAAAAAACCTACCTAAGTAAAAAAATTAAATAGAAAACATACACCAAATAAAAAAATATATTTATAGATTAAAAGGTAGACGCTCCATGAGAAGTAAATACTTACAAAGTATGGTAGTGAGTTTTTAACAATAGAACTACTGTATTATCTAATAGAATTTCATTAAAATTTGTTTCACTAAGGGCCCCTTTAACCATCTGTCAAGTTGGCTAACCGTCATTTAAAGTCACCTGTCACCGGGAATAATTTAGCTGATATACATTTGTTTGTACGGTAAAAGTCCCAAACATTAAAAAGAAAATAATTTAAAAAAATCGCCTATCGAAGGATGCACACTAAACCGAGTGCATAATTTAATAAAACATAAATTAGGAATTATTAATTAGGTTAGGCTTAGGTAATATAACTGTAATTTTCTCTTTTATTTTTACGTCTTACACAGTAGAGCCCTGTAACTGGCAATGAAGCAGTAATACGATATCTATTGTATATTATTTTGTTTTGCTGTAGGGTTGTTATTCAGAATAAAAAATAAAAAATAAAAATAAAATTAATTCTAAAAGTAACTAATCAACACTTTACTTGTAGTTGGTGAAAGAGGCCCTTTTAAGAGCTACAAGCACTGAAGGGTGCAATTTTGTAAAACGCTGTGTTCTGGTGTGTGAAGGTGGAGCGAGTTGGGATACACTCGCGATATACAATACAGCAGAGGTTTGGCGAGCGCAGGCGGCATCGCGCGGTACTTGTGGCGCGAGCGATGCGCCGTGTGCGGTTCGCGTGGCACGCGGGCTGTGTGTCGCGGCTGTCTCACCTCGGGCGCTGTGGCTGCGCTCACCGTGCGAGACGCTCTAGCCACTCATAGCCTGCATAGCTGTTTACAAGTCAGTACAAACACACTGTAAAATATCCCATAAAAAACCACTTAATTGTTTAAGATTTCATTCCATAGTGGCAGAGAATTCAAAAAACTGATATGAATAAAATCGGCTGATACAATTTAATGCTGTAACTTTAAAATTAAAACTTTTTGAAGTGAAAACTGCGTTAGGCTTTTTTGAGATGGAAAAAAACTATAAAAAAACTATTGAACTCGTGACCTGTTACCGTAACGTAACCGATCCGTGTAACCGACACCTCTGTATATAAGTACCTATTTACTTTCCTGACGATTCAAAAAATACACGTAATGGTTCAAGTTTTCACTTCTGTCTGTCGTCACTCCTGGAGTGCCACTGTTTTTTTAGATTTGTGCCTCATGCAGCGGTCACTCACAAGGACAACAGTGCGTGAATAGCGAATGTCCCGCACTCTGGAGGCGAAAAACAGCGTTACAACAATTGCATCAAATCCAAGATGTCTTCGCACATTTGCCACCACAATTCACAGAAGAAAGACTGGATTTTTAATACATAAAATACTTATAAAAAAGGCAATATATTTATAATCATGAAATTAATCGGTATTTTTTAATAAAACTATACATGTAAATTATTGTTTTATTTATATATTCTGTTGTAAATACCTACTAAATTAGTACTTTTAGAATGTTTTTATAGTTTTAAATTTAACTTTTTAAACGTGAAAACTTCTTTAGGCGCTTTGGACTATTTTAGTATGTAGAAAAAACAGTAAACCCGCGCTACGCTCTGTGAGCGACACCCTCAGTGTATGAAATAAGCGCCATCTACCGAATTAGTACGTATTTCTTCGTTTATAATAAGCTTAACTTCGTCAATATTTTGTTACTGTTACTGCTTCAGCGTCCAATTTGGAAAAGGGAAACTTCGTCGTATTGAGTAAACAGAATATCTCTTTTTTGCAATAAGCTATTAAAAATTGACGATCTAGCAAAACCATCACCTTCGTATAACGAAACGTTTAGTCGTATTGTCATAAATGAAACGTCAATGTCATTAAGTCACTGACTGACAGAGAAACGTCAAAGCAGATTTTTTTTATTTATACTTCAGTTCAATCAAGTTTGTTGGTTTTCTATTATTGGCTAGAATAGAACAGAATAGAACTTACTTGTTAAATGTTTTATCTTGCGATTTTTCCTTGAATTCACTCATGAAGTCATGCATGATGAGAATAATGAGAAGTTTTTTTATTTTGAATATAAGTCAACTTAAGTGCAATCTAATCTAAAGTGTCATTTTGAACTATTTATATTTTATTCTATACAGTACATACATATGTATTATTAGTAAGTATTAAATTAATATTATTATTTTTTTATCGAAATACGCAGCTGCATGCAACTGTATAAATAACTAAATTGATTTTTCAACTTTGTTGTTATAACGTTGCAAGGACAAGATATACTTGCTTGTACCTAGTTGTTATCAAACAGAAATTTCAATGGTTTGAAAGAGTAAAGAGAAAGAAATGTATGTCTGTTTTCAGCTTGACATCATGTTTAAAGAAGATATAGAACTTCGTAAAATGCCAGCTGGTTCTTTAGCAGAAATAATTAATATATTAGAAGTCAATGAAGGCTGGAAACGAGTTATATCTAAGATACCAAGGGATCCTTCAAGCAATCATTTCGTGCCAAAATATAATGAAGAACATATCAGGTTAATTTACTTTGTAATAAAATTGCTTTCTAGTGCAGTGTTATAACAAACTATCTATTGACTTCATCCGCGTAACTTTTGTAAAATATAGCCTATGTTACCTGCTGATAATGTAGCTTTCTATAGGTGAGACTTTTTAAAATTGGTGCAGTAGTTTTTAAGTTTCTTCAAGACAAACATTCAAAAATACACATCTTTCATCTTTATATTAGTATAAATTTTTAGTGGTTGCCAATTTGTTTAAATAACTTTCAGACTTATTTTGTATTTACCTTCTGTTAAAGGTGGGCTATAGTTGTCTATTTATCTATTGTTCTAATATTGAGATAGTTAAACACTTGCTATCACCAAAATAAGAGTACAAAACTAACTAATCAATCATCATAATGATGACAATTTGAGATAGCTAAAAAAAATTTAATAATAAATAAACTATTTAATTCTTTCTGAACCACATAAGACATCTAATTTATATAAAACACAAAAAAGTGCAATGCAACAGAGAAATTCTTGAAGTGCCTCCCCATTACTGGAAGTTTCCCTTCAGTTTCCTGGGCCAGACGGAACAGATGCTCTGAACTGAAGATTCTAAACCATTCTGTCAGAATAACAGCATGTGTGGTGTTGTTTTTCGGTAAGTGAGTAAGGGATGCCAGAGCCCAATTTCCCTATGACATCTGTGGTGGCTGTCTGGCACTGGCTCGGCAATCCACTATATATATATGCGGCAAGTCACACGTCCTACCGAAATACTGCCCACTCATCAGTGTTGCCACCATATTATGATGAACACGAGATAGTGTATATAACTATGATTTAGTTATATCTATGCACAAACACTATATCATCCTAATCCCTGATGGTGTTGTTTGGTTATAGGTGACGGTAGCCACCTACCATCAAGTTAGAATAAAAATAAGAATAAAATTTCTTTCAGGAGAATAGAAGATCATTCTAAAGACACTGGTTTGAAATGCACCGAGATATTGTTGGATGAATGGGGTACATCTGGTAGAATTCGACCTACACTATGCACTTTGAAAGAAGTCTTATACAAGTCCAAGGATGAATTGTACAGAGCTGCAGTTGAAATTGCACTTTTATTGAATGGTAAATATTAAACTATAACTTGCAACATGCCAAATATTATAATTTGCTTAGAAGTTCTATATTTCAACTATGTATGAACATATTATGACATAAATAATTTTTGTCATAAGTGATGTAATTATCTTGAGGACGTAACTTCTCAGAGCTATATAGGATTAAATTTTCTTGTGCCTTGCATGAGCATAAAACATGAATCGCAAATTTTTTTTGCTAAGCACTAAAACAGCCAGATTTCCTTTTAAAGAATTAAAATTAAAATAATTTTATTTTTTATTTTTAAATATTGGTAAGATGAGTTCTTTTCCCATTTTATCATTATAAAATATTATATGGTATAAACAATTGAATTTTTTAACATAATTCATTGTTCATTCAACTGTTCATTAAGTAACTTTTAAAATTACTGGTCATGTATTTACCGCTAAAATAGATACTCGTATAATAGTAACTCTTAAAATTGTATTAAATAGATTTTGAATTTTTGCAGAACCTTTACCACAAAGGCCTAACATGGGACCAGCGGCACCAATAACTATAGATATAACAAAATTACTTAATACTGAGACTGGCCTACAAAATAACAATGACATTCCACAGCCTACAACAAATAATCAAGAGATATTTAACCAAACCACAGCGGAAGTTGGAGGTGAAGATAACACTCACAAACTTAGCGAAAGCGATATGATTAAGCTTTCATCTGAAAATAACCGACCAAACTTGTCCATATTACAACCAGAGTTGCATAAGGCTGCAACTCATGTTATGGAAGATTCACACGGTTCCAGTACCGCCTCAAACATTCCAAACATAACAATTTTGCAACGTTCATATAAATCTAATCAAGATTTGAACGAAGAGTCCTTAAATATACCAAATATAATTGCAATGGGCACACCAAGTGAATCAAAATTTTCCACCGGTCATAGTTTCTCTCGTTCCACGGCTTACGTTTCCGAGTCAACGAGTCACTCGAACTATCAAACTTCCTTACCGAACATAGAAGTTCAAACCAATTCCACAATTGACGACAGTATCTTTGAAAAAACAAATCTAACAAAGTTTAAATATGTGGACATAGTTTCCATGACTGATAATTTTTCAACAGAAATTGGCCGGGGTGGTTTTGGGGTTGTGTTCAAAGGTACACACCCCAGTCACGGAACTCTGGCCATAAAGAAAGAAGAAGGTAACAGCGGTATAAGACAAGATAAAATGATAAAAGCATTCATTAACGAAGTGATAAGCCTATCAATGTTTGATCACATAAATATTTTACCCGTGCTCGGCTTTTCAACTGATGGTCCGGCTTTATGTATTATAAGTGAACATGTGGATGGAGGGTCGTTACATGTTAAGATTCAAGAGAAAGTGCTAAATGAGAAGCAGAGAGTTAATATAATGATCGGTACTGCTGAAGGTTTGAGATATCTGCATAGTAATTCTCAACCGACAGTGAATAAAGTAAATGAGCCTGTAACGTCGAAAAGAGGGAATTTTGTGCATGGCGATGTGAAGAGTGCTAATATTTTATTAACAAAAGATTTCACCCCAAAGGTAATATATTTCTTTCTATATACACATATTATTTTATTGCTATATTATACTACTATATTGTTGTAATATTTTCATTATATTACTTAACCGACATGCTTAGCAGTTAGCCCACTTGTAATGAAATCATGTCCAAGAAGTTATTGACTCTGAACACAGTACTGTTTTTTTTTTGTTTTTTGATTAAACATGCTAACTAGCTAGCTAGCATCTGAAGTAACAAGTAAGCGCGTGAAATCGCGCGCCATAGCTAATCGAATCATTCAATATCAAGTTTTTGTATTATAAGCATACTATCTGCTGCCCGCGACTTCGCCCGCGTAACTTTGTAAATTATATACTAAAACCTTCCTCAAAAACCACTCTATCCATTGGTGAAAACAGCATGAAACTCGGTGCAGTAGTTTTTGAGTTTATCGCGAACAGACAGACAGACGTGGCGGAGGACTTTGTTTTATAATATGTAAGGATATAATATAGGATAATTATGTACAATAAATTGGAATAAAACTAATATTGTATAATATAATTTATGCTACGCTATCGCATGCATGTAATAATGTCGTAAGGGAGTAGTTAAGTAACTGAATAAATTAATAAAAGTTGCACATAATGCAATACTTTTTGATGCTTGGTTATACAAAAAATATAATTATAAATGATTTTTCTAATTCTAAATTATTCTGTGTTTTCAGCTGTGTGATTTTGGATTAGCGAAACAGTGCGATGTCACCTATCTCCTAGAGACTAGGACAGTTTCGGGCACATCAGCGTATATGGCACCGGAACGTTTCTCTGGTACCGTCACCCAGAAAAGTGACATTTACAGCTACGGCATAGTTTTACTTGAACTTTTGACCGGCTCGGAGCCCATTATTAATATTGACGGTGAAACTAAAAATATAAAAGATTACGTCGAAGACTCGAGATCGGATATTGGACAAATTTTGGACCCGACCGTCAATTGGACAAAGGCCAATATAATTTACGAGTTGGCGGAAAAATGTTTGCTGTATCGCCGACAAGATAGACCTTCCATTGAAGAAATTTGTGATATAATGCATAGAGTATTGTGAATATATTATTTATACCAAAATAAAATTTTGTAAATGTTGATGGGAGTTTTTTTTTAAATAGATTTTTAGTTCTATTGTATGTAATACCGGTGTAAATAGTACTTAACCAGTAACTATTATTTATACTTAGGGCCTCTTTCACCATTTCCGAGTAAAGTAGGCTAACCGTCATTTAAATTCACCAGTAAGAAAGTGTACCGAGGGTAGTTTCAATGAAATTAACACAAGATACTTATCAAAAATACTTGAAAAGTAACTAATCAACTCTTTACTTGTTGTACCTAGTTAGTGAAAGAGGCCCTTAACCAGTAAGTATTAATACCTACATAATAAGTTTCAAATGCAATAAGAGAATTATTTTTACTGAAACTATTTAATAATTTATTGTAACCACAGGTAAATAATGTGTTTCAAAAAAGCTTTTTTTAATTAATCATAGTTTTAAACTATTGCGATGCAACTTGCGATATGATTGGTGCGGATTTCTCTGCACCAAATACTATTATCACAGCATACTTATTTCCTACAGTAGGCCGACGCCTTTTATGTTGGGCGATACCGCCGCCTGTGTAGGTATTTAAAAATTACGGTAGGGTTGACACAAATTAAGTAATATAAAATGTGCTTAAGTACCTATCTTCATCGTGCGGAAATTGATGAAGCTTAGTTCTTTATTTATGCGAGATAAAAATTTGCACGCACTTACAGCACATGCCGTATGCACCATTTTGATTTATATAAAAAATAAAATCTGAAAGACGCGATAGCCCTAGAATATTTATCCCAAACTACTAAGAACGACGAAGTATGCAGCTTGGGCACGCCCCACTCGCGCCTCACCCCTCACGCCCCGCACGATTGCCCTGTATAGACGTCTCCGTTGGCCTACTGTACGAAATTAGTATGCTGTGCTATTATCATCCTCAGGGTATAAAAACTAAGTAAATAAATAAATACACAGATTTTTATTACAAATATTCGTTTTAATACAAATAACAGCATCGTCTGTTTGATTGAATATCCACACAATTGATGTTTCCAGTCGTAAAATTAGTGAAAATTTTCACTTTAAAAATATATTTTCTACATTGGACGTCACCTGTCTAGTAGTGGACTATGGACTGGTCAGAACTTTTTTATATTAGTAGAACTGAAAAGTAATCCATTTTTTTGTTCGATGAGTTCGGTTACAATTCCGATTGGCTCTGGCTACGATTGGAACTTTTTCCTCCAATATCCAACAGATCTCGAACAGTCAAATTACCTTTTCAGATTGTTAAGAGCATTGAGAGGTAAAAATTCAACACTGCTTACTGATATGCCTGGCATTAACTTTTTATAAAAAGAAACTACCTTCACTCTGGTATTAGAAAATTATGAAAATTGATTCGTATTTAAAATAGATTTATTTAATTTTAAAAGGTTTTCACCGCCTAAGATTACTTTTCAGTCCCCCTTTAAGAAGAGCTGCAGACGTTAGGTGGCGCCAGCGTCGCTAAATAACACAACTGGACTTTTATGAGCCAATCAAAATCAAATTACATAAAAAATTTCTCCATTCGAGAACACAAATTATTTTAAATCAATTTTAGCGAATTCATTTTTAGTACTGTCTATGCTCTTAATAAAATCATCGTCTTTCAGTTGAGACGATTTGTCTAAATTTCTCAATAGCTTTTCCCTTTCGGGTTTCGTGCAAAGACTAAAGAGAATTATTACAATCCTCTGTATCGCTAAAGCGTGTTCTTCTTCCTTGTAAATGTATAACATTTTGATCAGAAGCGATAGAATCCTATGATCCATGCTCAACTTCCAAACGCACCAACAATATTTTATCCACTCCTGTAAACACTGAAAACGAACATTATTATTTCTTTTGAAAGACAATATGTATTGAGAATAAAATTAAATTGAGGAGGCTAGAGCAATAATAGTTATTTACCTCTAAAACTATAGACAATAAGATATCTCCGACAGTTTCGCTCGTGCACAACTCCAAATTGTCCTTAATGACTTCCATAAACATTTTTTTACCACTAGCACATTTCACTGCGTGCATTGGTATTATCTCTTTCAAGAAAATAAGTAACATCTCTTTTCTGTATAGATTGTTTTCTCTGTGTAATTGTTCCAAAATTATTTCATACAGTTCCGCAACTTGTTTATCCTGGAAGGAAGTTTATTCAAAATTTGATAATGGTAGACTTGTACGAGTAATTGAACTACTGAAACTAAAAAGTCTCAGGTAGTTCAATCAATTGACATAATGGCAATAGAGCGTAATTACGTAGGACAATGCATTATGTATATCTATACAAATCCATATGTACTAATATTATTAATGTAAAAGTAACTCTGTCTGTCTATTACCTTTTCACGCGTTAACTACTCAACTAATCACCATGGATTTTTTTGCATACACGTTGTCGTGGATACAAAAAAGGACATGAACTGATGAAACGTAATCGGGCTCTCGTTTTTCGATAATGAAAATCTAAAGAAATATACAATTAAAAGTAATTTTTGATATAATTTAGTACAAGGAGTTGTTGTGTTAACGAAGTAATGTTTCTTTTGTCGACACGTTTGGTCTAGCGGCTAGTAACCCTAGCTGTTAACCAAGCGGTCGTGGGTTCGAATCCCGCTAGGGGCAAATGTTTATGTGTTAACATTTACCTTTATAATATGTATGTTTACAAAATGAAAGTATTTTATGTAGTATATCAACTGTCTGGTATCCATAATACAAGCATTAATTTGCTTACTTTGGAACTAGATGGTGCTGTGTGGAAGGTGTGAAGATATTTATATTTATATTTTGTGAGGTAATGTGCCTAATGTATAGTGTGTCAGAGCCAATCAGAGAGAAGCGTCGCGATGCTGTGTCCACCGTGATTGGCTCTTCACTTCATCACGTTATTTGTGATGTAGTTAAACTGGGGCCTTAGACAAAGTGACATTACAAAAACGATAACGAAGTTCGAAAACAATAAAATGTATGGGATTGACATATGCCGTCGCTAAATCACGTGACACATCCCATACATTTTATTCTTTCGAATCGAATCGCTACGGAGCGAAATGCCACTTGTCTAAAGGCCCTTGTGTCTGAACACCTGACCAAAGCGTAATAGCAATGCAGATGTCGGGCGTTACATTGCTTATATATTTAATGGGTGATTAAAAACAAGTTCTTGGTAGGCAATTTCAACAATTTGCAACAACAAATAAATCATAATGGGTACAGTAAACGGGATAAATTTTCATACCAACACTCATTTGCTGAAAATATAACTTACTTTCATATCAGGGTGTATTATTTTCATTTGTTCTCTTAAGGCATCCAAAAATAACTCTGTCACTACCAAGTCTTTCACTTCTGAATTATTTTTAATGCTCCTGTATATGACTTCGTAATAATTCCCATCTTCAAAATCCTCTTTAGTCTGAAATTTTAATTCATTAAAATTAAAACATTATTTACTATATTATGAAGAAGCACAACAGTATACTGCTAAAATGCGTAAAAAAAACAAACTTATTTATGACAATGACATTACTGGCTGATTTTTAAACTTTAATAATAACATAGATAAGCATTTTTGTTAAAAAAAAAACCTTACCAGGCATTGTAAAATAGTGATGCAACACTTTAATCCCTTGATCTTGTAATCTTGAATGTAATCTTCAATTAGCATTATTGAAGCTGGCAAAGTTTTCATTGGATGCAATTTAACATCATATTCCTTGAAAAAACATAAAATTATTTTACAGCATAAAAAGTGTCAGTATCATTTCTGACCCAAGTATCTACTCCCCAACCAACTAGTTGGTACATGGAGAATTTAAAAAAATACCTAAAAATCATAGTTTAAGCTGATTTTATCTAGAGTCTGTGGATAACCTGGATCCAAGCTGCTTGCTTGTGATCCCAAAATTCTATATTTTTTGTACCAATAAAACAATAATTAAAATAACTCAATGTCCTACCAACTAACCAAAGAATTGTTATTTTTTTAAATATTTCCTCCACGGACCAACTAGTTGGTAAGTTGGTCCATGGGTCAGAAACAGTTGTTATAAATATATTGGAATATTTTAATGTAATAAAATGTCTAATTAAGCCATTAGTCATCTTTTCAACTGTGTTTAATGAAACATTTAAGTTAACAATAAGAAATCATAGTATCTTATTGTTAAGAGTACCAATACAAATCATACTAGATTTAATAAAAAGCAGATCAGTAGTTTTAGTGAGAAGATGTAATGTAACTAGATGGACTATGTGGTTTTGTTAAATTGGTTACATAGCATAATAGGTTACATTGTGCACATTTTGCACAGCCTGCACATGTTGCGACTTGCACATTATGCTATGTAACCGTTAAATTATGTATTAGGTATTAGTATAGAATAAAAAATTAAAGTAGGTACTTTGAATAAATGTGAATTGTTAATATTATTGAAATGAGTGTGAATTGAGAAAAAAATATAGAAATTATTAGAAAAAAAAATAGAGTAAAACATAATCTTTTTAAAACTTACCTTAATATTTTGTATAAGTGAGCAGTACACTTCAATACGTCCTGGAAACTTTTTAAAATCTTCTGATGTAAGTTTGCGATGCAAATTCTCTATACACCTGTCGAACACTTGTTGCGTATTGAATATATTGTTCTTTCGCAACAAGTCGTCCAAAGTAATTTCGTACAACACTCCAAAGCCGAGGTTCAGATGTTGTGCATACGACTTACACTTATCAGTGTTCCACGGTCCATCGCTTTGCAGTTCCTTGTACATAATTAACAGTGACGATAAAACACTCGGCGCCAAGTCCTTGTTCAATCTGAGGTCTAAATCTCCTAGCAGCGATAGCACCAAACTAAAATAATCTTCTACTTTCTTTTTACGAATATCATATTCGGGATGATTCTCACTCTCATCGAAGTTTCTTCCGAGTTTCGGCAATAAGCAATGTTCGATGCTTTCTATTAATTTCATTACAGAATTCATGTTTGTAGTTCTCTTCTCTTAATAAAAGATAAAAATTTAAATACAAGTTGTGTGCTAAGAATTATGCATCCAATTTACATGAGAAGAATTTATTAAAACCACTTTTCAGTTTAGAGACGCGTTTATAGTACTTACAGGTTAAGCACTTATAATTGCAATAAAATATAAAAATAGTTTAATTTTATGTATTAATATAATTGAATTTATTCATTACCCACGATAAAATACATATACAAACGATTCAATGATTCAAATCTAATGAATGAAAACAATATGAAACCGCCACAGAATACTGGTTAGTTAATAGAATAACAGCTAAGAAAACAGCTACTCTGTGGTTTACTATTCTCAAAATTTGTGTTATGATCGGCGCCACCTTTAGTTATTTTCTATGCGCCACCTCAAACCATAAACATAGTATACTTAATAGACTGGTCGAGAAGTGGATTTCCTGAGAATAGTTGCCCGTCTTTTAAAAATATGAGCAATATCTCATTCGATCCGTAATGGCATCTAGAAAAAGACGTTTTTTGGATTTTTTCTGCCAATAAAAGTTGTAATTGTTATTAACAAAAAACAAAAAATGTTTAATTTTTGACAATAGCTCAAAAACTATAAGCCATAGAGGCCATAAAAATTAGGTGTTATCTAGAGACTCCAAAGACAGTGGTCCCGTTGGAAAAAAATCGTTATGCAATTGTTAATCACCTATTTTTTTTTTCGGGTCTTCATTTGATTTTGTCGGTCAAGTTTGATTGACCTACTTATAATTTTTTTTCTTCTTGGATCCCTTTTTATAAACATACTGAACAAAATCACATCATAAAAGTTAAAATTTTTATTTTATTTTGTTAGGAATTTTTAAACTTCACAACAAATTAAAAATCAAAATATTGTTAAGTATTGAATTTTTTTTTTCATAATTATGTTATACTATTGCTGATTTCATCTCTAGCTAAGGCATTAACTTTTATTAGTTTAAATTTTTTCATGCCATTTGTTTATAATTTTTTATATACAAATTAATAAAACATTTTTGAATTTTTTTTACCATAAGATTTTCGTAAAAAAATAATTAAAAAACTTTTTTTCTTAATATTATCTTATTGATGATTATATCGTTTTTTTACATTTCAGTTATTTAAACAATTAGTTAAGGAATTATTTTTTTAAGGAATAATTCCTTAATGCTCTTTACAAATTAAGGAACGCTCTTTGGGTTCGCTACAATAGTATATTATTAACGTATGTTATGGCGGTATAATCAAACTACAGCATTCATGGAGAATATAGATAGTGTTCTGTGGTACAAATGAAAATAAATGCGAGATAGCCGACTAGCCGTCTTTGTTGCTCTATGGTTATTTTACGAGACAATCAATATTGTTATTTATTGTAATCTGTGGTGATTAGATTATGTAAAAGTAGTTTAGAAAAAGAAAATTACATTTTCGTTTCGAAAAAGTTAATAACACGTTTTGCTAAATCTATTTATTTGTTGATGCAGAATAAATAAATATTAGTAGAAATGTTGAAGTATGTTCAAATTTTTCGCGGCACTGTGTTACAAAATTATTATGTTAGTAGAAATCTTTAAAAACATTTATTTTCAGATTTGGTGTAAAGTCTGCTATTCTTGGTTCGGCAATTTATTACACAGTCGATAAAGGTGTTTGGAAAGATAGTGCTACGACGAGTGCTTTATATGAAGAACTTGAAAAGGGCATGTCACCCTATGTAGGAGACTTTAAAAAGCAAATTCCTTATGAGGTACCTACATTCAATTTTCTTTATATTTTCCACTTGCTTGCACATGGTCAGTCAGAGTAACATCCATACTCACAAACTTTTGTGTATATACTATAATTATTACCTATGTTCTACCTAGTTTACCAAGTCTAGCCATAGAATTATTTTATTTCTCCAGAATACCTCGATTTCTTATGTCTTTTTAAATTTATTCGTAGTTTTTAACACCAAATTAAAATATGAAATTTTCTTTTCAGCTGCCCCCACTTCCATCAACAGACAGAGTATCATACTTGTTCAAATACTATTGGAACTCTGGTGTAAAAGCGACTTTTACGTTTCTTGTGGACCTTCCGACACACACAACCAACGCAGCATGTAAAACTTACAACATAATCGCCTCAGCCCTGGAGCCTGTTGAGCCCAGTCCTAGTCAAGAAAAAGTCAAATAATATTTATATTAGGTACCTGTGTTGTTAATATTATAAATAAAGTGTTGTAATCTATGATGGTATTTTGTACAAAATGTAATTTAATCCTTTAGCCTCCACAGTCAGATTTATCCGACAATTATTTTTGTATGACATGACAAATTGTACTTACTTGTACAATACTTGTATAGTGTTTTTTAAATCATTGCTTTCTATTTAAAATAAAAAAGGTTTATGAGTCAACCGTTACGGACATGACAAGTCCTACAAAACCAAGCAGTTAAAAATTTTCATACGTAATAATTAATACACAACATTGATTTTATTATTAATATCTATGAGAAATTCTTAAATAATCTAGTCACATTAGACAGCTGTTGTACTCTTAGCAAAAATAAGTCCTATCACAACCAGCTAAGGACCATTTACCACTCTGGAGCAAAAGTAAGGGCGCCTTTACATTAGGTCGCAAGTACCGCGGCTTCCATACTAAATGCGACGCAATAGTATCTTGAAGCCAACCGATCGCACGCAGCTGTCGCACTGCTCTTTTTGTATCGAAGCCGCGCTGCTTGCGACCTAATGTGAAGGCGCCCTAATAAAAACAAATCTTTACATAATATAAAACAAGCTTAGATCTTTTGAATTGAGCAATGAATTTTAATATGGTTCACAAGGTATCTTTTGATAAAAATTCCCCCATGCGAAGCCAGGAAGCAGGTCACTAGTGGTCAATAAATTATAATTAACATAACATTGTAGTCTTAAAATGTCAAAATAATCCCCCTTTGATCTAATCTGAAAGTTGCCTAAAATTTTACTATATAAAATCGATTGAGCTGTCTTGGGAGTTCATACAACATACATACGATTTTTATATCTATGTATTCGAAGCAAACTATTCCAAGTCATATTTAGCAAATTATTCAGTACACACGATAAATGTCCGAGTGTGCATGTAATAAGTTGGACTACAAGTCCAACTTATTACATAATTAAAGTATTTATATAATTAAAAGCGAAACTTTTTTATTATCTTTGATAGTACTAGTAACTAGTACCTATAATACCAATACCAGACTTAGGATAGTGTAGTGTACCTCTGGTATATTATCCATGTATAAAAAAAGATGTCAACATTTACCAAAATAAAACGACAGTAATTACAAAACAGGCCGCAAATGCAGCACATTTTGATTTATTCCATACTCATAAATTGATAATATGTATTAACAAAATCGAAGTCACAGACAAACCTTATTCACACTTATTGAGATTAAAAAACAGGGTCTGAACGAATTTGTGCACATCACGTTTATTAAAAAATAACATGTCACTGAAATAAGGAATGATCTACGAATTAATATAATAACATTATGATTTTTTTTTAAATATCGACACCATGCAAGTGGGAGAGATCTATTTTTTTTTATTGCAAAATTATTTTATATAATATGTTTAAAAATCATTTGATTTATCATCACTCTTTGTAACACATGAATGAATAAAACATTTTATTTTCAAAAAATCCCACTCGAGGTGTAGTTTTGTACATTGATTTTGTATTTTTTTTCTTCTAAAAAGATATTTTATCCGTCAACTTGAAGGTTAGAAACTTTTTAGCTTTATTGCTGATGCAGACGAGGATTTGATCGATCGGAAAAGTGAATTTGTAACATTGCATTGGGTGCAGATTTTTTTTATTGCTAGGCAACTGTTTCGACTTCCATTGGCTCTTCGACACCGGCCTTCTTTTTCTTCTTTTTGTTAGACTTCGCGGACGAATTCAGGAGAGACTGTAAAATTTAAAATCAACATTGAATCAAATCAAACAAACTGTAACTACAACCCCCAACTATTTCTTTTGAGCTCAAATATATGTGTTGTAAGTTACTTAGAAGTTGAGTGTCCTGCAGACTACTTGATACTGCAGCATTAGGTCAAGGTCACCATGGAATCATGAAACATTGAAGTAACAGTATTTCATATCAATCAAACATTTAGGAGTTAGTGAAATCCCTTCGTCAACTAGAAGATGAGCTGTGATTTTCAACTGTCTTCATAAATTATGGCTAAGAATGATCGAGATCAGGCCAGCTTTCAAGCAAATAAACAAACCTTCTTCTTCTTCTTAGATTTAAATGGCAATGCGGCTCATTTTAAAATGGCCATTATCTGCCAGTGTCAAGTTAATAATTATTATTACAATTGGAGCGCTCCGCTACGGACTCCCGCTTGGGAGCCCGCTCGGAACACTCAATAAACAAACCTAATCTAAATAGGTAAATTCGTTTGGGAGCTACTATACCACAAACACAAATGTCAAACTTAGAACACTCCGTTTTTGCGTCGAGTCTCAGGGGTTTTTTTTTACAATATAATGTAGTAATTGTTAATACAGATACATTATAATTAATAAATCTGTTAATAACCATTACATTTTATTTATCCTGCGCTTGTGCCATATACACTAATAACATAAACGTATATATGGAAAGATAGCAGGAAAACTTGTGGATATGTTAAGGGCCTGATGGTAAAGGAGAGAGGTTCATACCATCAACTGCGGGTCCTTGATTGAGCGTTCAGAGTTGCAGTGGGCCTTGTCGAAGGGCAGGCCCGTGATGCGGTGAGTGCCGCTGGGCAGCAGCAGCACAGTGAACTTGAACTGGGCCACCAGCTCGCCAGGTCGCTCGTACAACACCTAAACAGAGTGAATACATCAATATTTTATCATTACTAAAACATCAGTGTCACACATAGTATAGACATTCCCTTATTACGTATGGATTGGATAACGCAACCGTTATAGACATAACCCCTAATTCCGTATCGTTCACTTTATGGATAATGCAACCTTTATAGACACTTGTAACCTTTAAAATGACATATCGCTTTGAATTTAAAGGTTAATATGTCTATAACGGTTGCGTTATCCATAAAGTGAATGATACGAATTACGGAATAAGGGGGATAAACCTTTAAATATTAACAGATGGCGTAGTTTTCTCTTCTGACGTGCAGTACGACTACAACTAACAGTTTTTTTTATTATGTTGTATTTATTATTTTAAGAGGCATAATACGATAACAGAAGTGAACTCACCTGGAAAGGCTCAATTAGTTTGTGATTGACGCACTCGACGACTCCGAGTCGTGCGCTCGTCTCCTTGTCGAAGCTGCGAAGGTTGAAAGGCATCGAACCGTGTTTATTGCGAACCTGCAAATCAATTCCATCCGTATTATGTTAAGTGTAATGGGAATATTAATCCAAATATTCGTCATTACAACATGGTCTCCATTTTACAATTGTGGACAAGTGAACCGTTAGCCCATCTGTCGATTTTAACATAAAAAAAAAATAGCTTATAATAAATGTTGTAATGATCTATATCAGTAAATTACATTGATTTACTGGTTCAAACACATCACATTAATGTATCCCGAATTCTATAGACAATAATAATTACACCAATATTGCCTCATCAAAGTTATTCAGGACATCAACTAAACGCACAAGTGAGTAAAAAATTATTATAGTTATATTCACCTCCCCGTAGAACATTCTTGAAGCTTTCAGTTTGAGTTGATATATCTCATCAGTTTTTTTATATATGGTACACCTGGTATCCATTTCTCGACCCTGGATACAAAGAAAAAAGAGGTCATAATTCATTTTATTTAAGAAAAATCATTTTATTATTTGATATATGCAACCTAACAACCTTTTTGCAGTAAAATTATAAAAAATAATGTAAGCAGTAAACAATACTAAAACGTAATAATAACATTTCAGTACAGAGTTTTACTATTTTCTATCCCCTGAGTACTGCCAGACATATTATGATATTGAATATATCTGGAAAGAATTCAGGGTGAACTAAGTGATTTTAACTTGGGTAAATATAGATAAACAAGTAGCTATGTACAGTCGGGATAAGAAAAGGTTCGTCTATTTAAAATTATAATAAAATGCACTCACCACACCCTCGCCTGTAGATATGAGGACATCCATGGCGTACACTTCGTATGTTTCAAGCGTAGACTTCTCGTGCTCCTTGCGTTGTGCTTCAGAAGGGTTTTGTATAATACTCTTTTCGCCGTCAATGCGAAATTGCTTCAGCTGGTGCGAGAGCATACCTTCCACGGGTTTGCATGCAAACTCTGCACTGATTTTCTGCACAGCCTCTGTGACCGCATAGTTCTAGACAAAAAAAAAATAGGTATTGATAAAATAGAAATAACAAGTTGCAGTTGAGTTTTTGACTTCAACATTCTTGTGGGAAAGATCTGTCATATAGACAGAGGAATACATGTGTTTATAGCTTTATTTCTTAACATACATTAAGAACAATTGAAAGAATATCGAAAAAATCTTAATAAAATCCATATAAAATAAAATACGTGATTATAAATAATAATTTACTGCATTGCAAGAACTTTTCAAGATAATGAAAATTGAGTAAAAACTGAAAGATAAGAATAGATAAGAACATGTTAGGTATCAATCAGACAGTTAAAAATAAGAATTGTTAATGCTAAGTATTTAACACTAATTAGAAAATGTAACCTATTTTATTTTTATTGATACTATTCTATCTATGGGATGGTTACCTCATTCTCCGGTCGGAGAAGTCTCAAGGCAGCTTCGCTTGCATGATGTGCAGCCAATAAGACATCTGCGGCACGACCAGTGGCTTCAGCTCCTCCCACGACAAGAGTGTGTGCCACCACAGCAATGAATCCATCAATATGTGCTCCAAGATCTCTGCAACAACATTTATACAATAACACACTACATAAAATAAAATATTTTTATAATGTCAATAAATATACACTTAAACATTAAACGAAATTATATACTAAATTTAAATTTTATTGTTGCTTAGGTCCCTGCTAATTGCCTATATAACTATATAACAGATATTGCTCATAACACTATCTATTTATTAAATCCATTTTTTTTGGTTCCTTGGTTCAATTTTCATTGTACATATGATTATTTACTTAGTTTCAATATACATACCTAAAAATACCAAAACAATATTTAATAAATACCTAATTAACTACATTTATCTTATCTTGTTTTTTTTAACCTTAACTTACTAGATTACTTATTACTTTTGTCACCTCTACACAGCAAATACCCCAACTAAAAGTTCAATGACCTCCACCCACATAATTTATGAAAGATGCAAGGTAACATATTATATTGACTTGAAAGTAAGCTATTTATGAAAGATCTGATATAATTACCAAGATTATTTTCATGTTAAGGACAGGCTTACACTCCACTCGATGGTAGGTGACTACCGTGGCCTATAACACAAGCAACACCACAGGTGCTGTCGACCATAATGGCATTGAGGTTAGAGATATAGAATACATAAAATATTGAAATTTTACTTACACCTTTGCTAAGTCTCCTGATTTCAACACATAGTCCGTCTCACTAGGTATTGGCGAAAAGTGGCATATGCAGTTATTTACGGAAACGCAAGTGGGGAACGCTATACCCTTTTTAAAGTCCTTCTCCTTTTTAAAAACTTGTGACGTCTCTTCTATGATCAATTTGTCACCATACTCGCATATTTCCCGCACTGATGCATCAGGAATGCATTTAGCAATAACTTGTTCTAGAACACCTGTAAGTAAACATTTAAGTTTATTGTTAAATTTTTTAGCACCCACATCAATTATTTTTTATAAGTTGGCAGTTAATTAGAACTATAATCGTGTCCGCATGGCAGTGACACGCGTCCATGAAAGTCCATGAAGCAGTCCTTACAAGCAAACGCTGTCTATTTTTTAAAGCCTAGAATTAAATTAAGTACTTACGATTAACAATTTGCCCAGCTAATTTATACTTGGTAACAACCAAGTCTTCTGCTATAGTTTTCTCTACTTCTTTATCGTCAGCCATTTCTTAAAAACTGAATGTAGTTTCGTTTCGTATGAATGAGGTTATTGCCTTGGTTTGGTTTTTGTAAACGTCAATCACGTGACATAGGACAAAAAAATATTATGGCGGGAAAAATCCTTCTTGATGAAAAATTTTTATAGGGGTGAAAAATAAAAATCGCTATGCGATTTAAAAAGCTCGATGATGTTTTTACGGTTCTAGGACCATAAGACCAAAAGCAAAAATGAAACTATTTATTGCGGTAAGCAGTCTAAAGGGCTGTGTTTATCCTTATACCCTATACCGGTATCTTTTGAAGATATCTGCCCTTAAAAAAAAGATTGTATTTTTTGAACGAACAGCTATTTTTATTAGTGCACTCATATATGCACAGTCCATAAATTGCAAACCAATTTATTCATAGAAATAGGTAGAGGCGTGGAGTGAGCGCTGATAGTGTGGAAGATTTATGTAGAATCTAATTATTATAATTATATTAAATTAAATAAACAAAAATAAATAATATTGCTTCTATATTTTGTACAACACATATTTAGACAGACATACAGTGACAATTAATATTATTTTCTTTTTAAATAATTACATTTAAATTTAGTTCTTAAAAATATTTAGATATAGGTTCTTAAAAATATTTTATATTTATAGAACATTTATGGACTGTGCAGTGGATGGTCATTGGATGGACAACGTCAACGATGTTACAGTGATAGCAGTGACATTGTTGAATTGTTGATGTTGATTGATTTTGTTTTTCTGTCCTGTGGATCTGTGGGTGGAATTAATATTCATCTCATTGTATTTTATTTTAATATTTTTCCTGGACTTGGATTTTGAGGTTGGACTGAAACACACGTTTGCGAATTAGGCCAACTAAAATAACTCTATAATTGTAAATAATTACGAACTATTGTGAGATTATTTGTATATTCTGGTGCTGGGTTTAATTAATAAAACTAACATTTTCTCTATATTTTCTTATTTTATTTTTTAATTAGCTACTAACCCGCAATAATAGTTTAGTTGTTTACACCGCCTTGGTTGGACACCGACAATGGAGTCGGTGTCCACCCCGGAACCCCCTGACCCTCCTCCTGAAGCCTTCCATGACGCCGTGGAACTTCCGTCCGTCTTGGGACAGTCCGGTCAGGAAAAACGCAAGCGTCCTTCCGACTCTAACATTTCCAATGAATCGGCCAAAAAATCGCATCCCCCATCAGACTCTAGACAAGATACATGGACTCACCCTAGTTTAGGCGAACCCCGCAAATACTCTGACACTGACGATGGCCCATTTATTGTACACGTACAACGCATTGAGAAGCACCCCAAAGCGGGCTATTCCATTAACCCGTTACACTTCGGCCAACTGCTTCTTAAATCCAAAATTGGAAAAATTGCGAAACACGGAATTAAGAATATTGGCAGGAACAGGATCTGTGTCGAGTTCGTCAACCCTGGTGACGCCAATGATTTTGTGAACAGTCCTGTTCTTGCCAGTGGCAACTTCAAATGTTTTATTCCCACGTTCAACGTTACTCGCATGGGGATAGTACGGGATGTCCCAACGGACTGGTCAATGGACAACCTAATCAATATGTCTGAAATCCCCCAGGGATGTGGCAAAATTTTAAAAGCTAGGCGGCTCAATAGGAAGATCCGTCAAAATGATGGAAGCGTAGACTGGGTTCCTTCCTCTACTGTGGTACTGACTTTTAGCGGACAAAACTTGCCTTCCTACATCTATTGCCTATATTCTTCTCTGTCAGTCGAGGTGTATCAATTGCCCTCTATTCAATGTTTCAACTGCTGTCGTTTTGGGCAGATTAAAGACAAATGCCGTTCGAAACCTCGTTGCTTTAAGTGTGGCCAACCTCATCTCGGATCATCTTGCCAAATTCCATCAGATCAGCTTTTATGTCTTTTTTGTGAAGGTCGGCACTATGCCACAGATAAAAATTGTCCAGAGCACTCCCGGCAAAAAAACATTAAAATGAAAATGTCCCAAGATAACATCTCATACCTTGAAGCCGCCTCCATGTTTGCCCCTGTTCGCCGATCATACTCTGATATGGCCCGTGTGATGTCCTCTGCCACCCAATCACCGCCACAACACATATCATCTTTCCCCGCAGCCCCCTCCACACGCTCCCAGTCCCAGTCCTACTCTCCACCTACCCATTCCTCTCGTATGAGTTATAGAAAATCTACGATGTCCTCTCCTCGCTCCCACTTGCCTCTTGCCCGAGGCTATGATAGAGCCGCCCACAACGCTGTTATTGGGCAACGAGACCCTCCTCCTCCCTCAAACGGAGCTGCTCTCCGTGATGTCCCTGAAAATGATAACTTACTTGAAGGCATTTTGATCACACTGATCAGTATTCTTTCAAAGTTTAATGAATGTTCCTTACCGTCCAACGTTGCCTCCAAATTGAATACGCTCGTACAAATCGTCCAGCAAATTCCACCTAATCCAGTGGAACTGTCGCAGCCTTCGCCCTAAAAAACACGAAATTTTACAATTAATTAACTTGCATAGCCCTGTTGCTTTTGCCATCTCGGAGACATGGCTTGTCCCTGGCTCCTACTTTAGGATACCTGGATACGCCTGTCTGCGGGATGACAGGGGTGATGGTTATGCTGGTACAGCAATTTTAATTAAGTCTACTGCCACCTACTCTCAGATTCCTCTTCCCCCTCTCCCTGACTCCCTCAATGCAGTAGCAATCAAAATCCACAATTTAAATATATCTATTCTCTCCTTATATATCCCTAATCCTAATGTAGTCTCAATTGCTGATTTGGAGCTTTTATTTAATTCAATTTCTGGTTCCTTTCTCATCCTGGGTGATTTTAATTGCAATCACTTAATCTGGGGCAGTGCATCTTATGACGCCTTTGGGTGTAAACTCCTCGACCTTCTTGACGATCTAAACATCTCGATTCTCAATGACGGCTCTCCTACTAGGAGAACACCTCCTGGTGGTAACGTTAGTGCGGTGGACCTTTCCCTCTCCTCCCCCGACCTATCTTCTCGTATTTCGTGGAGGGTCTTAATAGATTCCCATGGTAGTGACCATATCCCTATTTTACTTACCATTCCGGAATCCTCCATTATCCCTACAAGGGATTTTTCGCCGTTACTTAAATATAACCTCAACCGAGCAGATTGGAACAGTTTCTCTCTCTACACGGATCGCAACACATCACAGATACCTCCCGCTGATAGTAACAACTTTTCAGAATGCCATGAACAATTCCAAATAGCGCTGGAAAGTGCAGCCAGTCTTAGCATCCCACTGAAAAAGTTGAGAACAAAAACTAAACTTTCTCCCCCCTGGTGGGACGCGGAATGCACAACCATGTACAATAAGCGCAAAGAGGCTGAATTGACGTTTTGTCTGTTCATGTCCATAGACAACTTTATTATGTTTAAAAGGATGGTTGCCATGTGCAAACGCCTTTTTAAGAAGAAGAAACGTATGAGTTGGATCAGATTCTGCCAAAATTTATCTCCTCGTACCCCATCCACCATTTTATGGAAATCCATCAAAAGGTTTCGTGGTTCCTTTTGCCCCCCCTCTCCACCTTCTAATGATCCCTCTGAGTGGGTTTTTGCCTTCCTTGATAAAATCGCACCTGTTTTCGTTCCTAATTTGAATTTCCTTCCCTCTCCATACCCCTCTTCTATTACCCCACATAAATTTAATAACCCATTCTCTTTAAATGAATTAACACATGTTTTAAACCGTGTTATAGATTCCTCCCCTGGTACCGATGGTTTTCCCTACTCCTTTTTGGTTAATTCTGGTATGAATACGAAATTATATTATCTTTCTTTAGTCAATAAATTTTTTGAACTTGGCGTTGTTCCAGAATCCTGGAAGAACCAAATCATCATTCCTTTATTGAAACCCGGTAAACCCTCGTCCGACCCCTCTTCCTACCGTCCCATCGCTTTATCCTCCACTTTGGTGAAAATACTTGAACACTTAATTAAGAACCGTCTCGAATGGTTCGTCGAAAATTCGTCTATCTTATCCTACACCCAATTCGGCTTCCGGAGAGATTTGAGCACCACGGATAGTCTTTCCATCCTTACCACTGATATCAGATTAGCCTTTTCAAAAAATGAAGTTCTTGTGGGTGTTTTCCTTGATATAAATTCGGCATATGATAGCGTCCTACTCCCCCTACTCAGGCAAAAATTGCTTCAGCTGAGTATCCCGGTGAGGTTGGCCCATTTTATATGCAACATGTTCATGGATCGAACCATCCAAATCCGCCTTAATGGCTCTCTTCTCCCCCCCCGACACGTCTGGAAGGGCTTACCACAAGGCTCTGTCCTCAGTCCTCTATTATATAACCTTTACACGTACGACCTAGATCAAGTAGTAAGCTCTTTTTGTAACATACTTCAATACGCTGATGATATAGTTCTGTATGTTGCAGCTACCTCAGTCCAAGAAGCCGAAGTTAGGCTCAACAGAGCTCTGTCATACTTAGAGGACTGGCTATCTGTTCACGGCCTATCATTATCTGTGCCGAAGTGCTGTGCTGTCGTATTTACTCGAAAGAGAATAATTCCGGAAATAAAGCTGATCTTTGCTGGCCAAGCTATCCCACCCAAAAATGTAGTTAAATTTTTAGGAGTATTTCTTGATTCTAAAATGTCTGGTGTTCCCCATTTAAACTATGTTCTCAAGAAATGCGAATCTAACACTAATGTTCTCCGCTGTTTGTCGGGTGTGTGGTGGGGTGCCCACCCCTACACCCAAAAACTGATTTATAACGCCATTATACGGAGTGTGCTTGACTACGGCACATTTATTTTAGAACCTTGTAGTAAAATGGCGCTATTAAAATTAGATAAACTCCAATTTAGATGTCTCAGGATAATATTGGGCGCCATGAAATCTTCCCCTACTAACGCTCTACAGATAGAAGCTCTTGATCCCCCTCTCTACCTCCGTAGAAATTTTCTATGCTCTAGATTTCTCTTAGGTGCCTTCCAAAACTCCTCCCATCCCCTATTGCCTAAATTAGAGTTTCTATCTGACACAATCCCTTCAAACTCGTACTGGCGTAATAAAGATCCTCCTCCCTTAATTGTTAACTTCCGCAAAATTCGCAATATACCAGACCCTATTTTCCAAACATCTCACCCTCTACTCTATTCCATTGATTATGATGCCCTCCTTTTCCGACCCGAAATACTCCTAGACTTTGGGATCTCTAAGAACTCTCCTTGTGCCAATACAAAGTTTAATCAAATCATAGCTTCGCAGTGGAGTGAGTGGCTCCCTGTTTATACTGATGCATCGAAATTGACGAGTGATGGTTGTGTAGGTGCTGCTGTTTGGATACCTAACCTTCAGGTGCTCCTAAGCTTTAAATGCCCCCCAATGTCCTCAGTCTTCACTGGTGAATCGGTAGCTATTTTGGAAGCTATCAATTTTGCTATCGTCAACTCTTTAAATAAGACTATCATTTTTTCAGACTCCTTAAGCTGCCTCCAGGCGGTACTCGGTAATCAGTATATGTCTGGTTCAAAATTCCCTCTAATCCTCAAAATTAAGGAGGCTCTGTATAGTTGTCAAAATCATAATTTAAACATTGTTCTTGCTTGGATTCCTAGTCATTGTGGCATCACAGGCAACGAGTCAGTTGATGTTTTCGCTAAAGACTCTATCCAAATTGGTAGTTGTGAACACTATTATATCACTGCTAATGATCTACGTGCTCAGGCTCTGCCCGTTCTTAATAGGCACTGGCAGTCAATCTGGGAAATTTCCAGACTGGCTAAAGGTCGTTACTATAGCGACATTCAACCCACCATTCCCTCCAGACCCTGGTTCTATCGCTTCCGCTCAACTAACAAACGGACCGTTTCAATTATTTGCAGACTCCGGTTGGGACATTCATGTACTCCCCTCCACCTCCATAAAATTGGTGTACGAAGCAGCCCTATCTGTGACTGCGGTGTTGAGGAAGGTTCTACTGATCATGTATTTTTCAATTGTCCTTTACGCCCCGTGTCCCTGTATGATATTCTCCCTGCCAAAATCCCTCGTCCCATCAACATGAAGTCGCTCCTTTTGTATATGTGTAATTCCCCTTTTGTTCATATGTTATGTAAATATATAGATATGTATGACATTAAACTTTAATTAATAATAATACCGGTTATACAATCTTTCGTAATGTTTCATTATTGTATATAACTTTTATAATTTTTTTGTCTATTCGCTTTCGTGCTGTGGAAGTCACAAAACGCAGTCATAAAAGAATATAATTCTCTTTGGTCATAACGCGACAAGCGACATTAACTTGACACTGGCAGATAATGGCCATTTTAAAATGAGCCGCATTGCCATTTTAAACCTAAGAAGAAGAAGAATATTTTTCCTTCTTCCTTTAAATTACATAGAAAATAAGAAATTAGAAATCATCAATCCTTTGATAATTAATCCTTTACTTTCCTTTTTTTCTTTAGTCAAGCAAGCCAGAGTAAATCGAGTGTATCTTAATTTATAAACAAATTCAAATTTTAATTTCGCTTTTTTTCTTTTTTGTAATTTTATTTAAAAATTAATAAACATGCAGGAGGAACTTACATCTATGTTAGAAGAGCAAATAGAATTTGGTGAAAACCTTATTTTGCAATTAGTGGCTATTGAACATATTAACGGAGTGGTCAAATTAACAAGGAAGATTGGTCAAGAAATAGAATTTTTGAAAAAGGTTTTTATTTTAAATTAATCCTAATTTAATTAACTGTTAGTTTTTATCTTTAATTGCTTTTTATAGTTAATTTTTCTTTTAGTTACAAAGAACAGGAAAAATAAAAAAGGAACAACTTTTATGTTCAAATTTACGTCATTTGGGAGCATTGACCAAATGCGCTTTAAGGGATGATGTAGTTGCAGTTTTTAAAAATTTTCCAATGAATGATAATAATAAATTAATAATTGATATCATAAGCAACGAAGAAAAAGTATGGACTAAAGGTAGGTAAGTCAATTCAGTAGATTCCGTTTTTTAAACTAAAAATTTAGACCACCTTACCATTTAGGCCACCTTGAAAAAACCTGGAAAAAACAGGGTTTTTCTAGGTTCAAGGTTGTTTTTTGTAGGTTCATGCTTCTTAAATTCTAAGAATGTTTATGAAAATTAATGTTATTTTTATATTAATATTACAAACATTGGTTTACTTTACAGTGATTGCGAGAAATCCAAAATCTCTATCTGCTCATAGTTCAGGCATGGCATCATTTGGTGCACGATCAATATTAGATCAAGCAAATGATTACTTGGAATGTGCCAAATTGTACCCTTGCATGTATCAACCACCGAAGGTGTGTATAGAAAAAATACTGAATTTCTACTATATAAATTATTAAGTACAATACCTATAAAATTTTTAATAAAAAAAATATACAGAAATCCAATGAATAAAACTTGCTTTTTCTATTCCATGGAAATAACAGCTTTTGTGTGCTTTTGTGTTTGGTGAGTGAGTAAGGTATGCAGTGTCCATTTTTACAGTCCCTTTTTATTGTTACTATGGTGGGCATAGCACTGTGGCGTTGTTTAGGTTACGTTGGATTTGAAAAAGATAATTATAGCAATTATGTAAGTATTTGGTAGACTTAAATTTGTTTTTTTTTTCAGGTTGTTTTTGAATTTGCAAGTGGTATAGAGGAAAGTTTAGCAAATAAATTAAAAGCAGCAGGCATTATCATAAGAGGAGACATCCTCCCGAATTCACATTACTTAGAAGATGATACAGATGATTCTGACATCAGTGATAATGATATGTGTAATAACAGGTGACATCATTAATTATTCTATTATTAAAAAAAGGTCCAGTAGTTTTGGAGCCTATTCAAATCAAACAAACAATCAAATCTTTCCTTATATATATAAGTCAAGGCAGCGCTTGGCCGCAATCTCACTTGATGTTAGGTGCAGATGCGGCCGAAGGTGGACCACGCTTACCTAGTAGATGCCCATTTACCCTACGTTTGAAGACCCCGAGATTGTAATTTTGGGGAAACACAGACGCAGGCAGTGAGTTCCACTCCTTAGCAGTTCGGACAAGGAAGGTGGAACTGTAACGCTTCGTGCGTGATCGAGGAACTTCAACCACGAAGGGATGAAACCCGCGCCCGCGCCTCGTGTTTCGCAAGTGGAACGGTTCCGGTTGGATCAAATCGAAGAGAATGGACGCACACTCTCCATGGTACAGACGATAGAAAATTGATAGACATGCTACTTTTCGGCGATGCTGTAGGCTTTGAAGTTGAGACTCCACAAGGGAGTCGTCGCCAATGAGTTTCTTAGCTCGCCTTTCAATCGAGTCCAGTGCAGCCAACTGATATCGGGCAGACCCATCCCAGAGGTGGCAGCAGTACTCCATGCAGGATCGGACTTGTGCTCTATATAAGTTAAGGAGCTGTCTCGCAGTGAAGTACCGCCTAACCTTGGAAAGGATGCCCAATTTTCGGGCAGCCGTTTTGGCAATGGACTCCTCTTTATAATATTGGTATAGATAGGGCACTGGCCTTACTCTATGCAAACACCAATTTTACTTCAGTACATTTGACTATAGTTTAGCGACTGATGGCAAATTAACAAAAATAACAACAAAAATCCTTATATTTAATGCTCTAAATAAGGTATTTACATTTTTTTCAGGAATCAAACAAATTCTGATGAGTTTTTGAAGTGTGAAGAAGAAAATAGTCTTAATTCAGATGTTGCAGATAACAGTCACATGACGCTCATTAACCTAGACGTGACCGCCATGATGGCATATGTGAGCAATATGACAAATGGATATTGTGACTACGAGTTTCAACAAGGAGTGTTAACCCAACAAGCGGCCTGGGAGAGAGAGAGACCCGTCAAGCCAATTCTCGACAAGTTATTTGAAGGTTTATTTCATATTATAACTTGACATTCATACTATCAGACGGACACGACAAATCCATATCTGTATAGGCCTTTATATAATATAACACTAGCTGTTGCAGGCGTCTTCGTCCGCGTGGCTTTATAAAAAACAGCCTATTTTATTCACTAATAATGTAGCTTTTTTTAAGGGGATTTTTTTTAAATTGGTTTGGTAGTTTTTGAGTTTATTCATTACAAACAAAAATACAAATCTTCTCTCTTTATAATATCACATAAATAACTCTCGTGGTTACTAGTAATCCACTACGAATTTTTAAATAAGGGAAAAGCTCTGGCAAAGAGGAAATTATGTAATATTTTTTCCAGGCAAGGTGTTAATATGCTGCAATACGGCCTGGGAAGGATTTGAGAGCATTGTTAATATATTGGGTGGGCCAATGGAAAAACAAAGAACAGCTGAATTAAAAAACCGGGTAAAAGTCTACCCAGATAATTTTGCTGGTAAGGTTCATTAATTGTAATTCTGAGCTTTATTAATTATTAGTAATAGTATTTATTAGTAGCATTAATTAATTATTAGTATATTTTTAGCCCAAAATAAAATCAAAATTGTTATTTTTAAACCATATTTTTCTCTTTAAAATTCTAACATGTAGGTATTTGTTCTTCCTACATTTCCGGGCTTCAGCTTCAACTTCAAGTAAGCTTTGGCTGTAGAGTTGCTTTTATAGTCGACTGGCTGGTGCACGCGACTTCGTCTGGGTTGAAAGATAAAATAGTTTATAGTTTAAAATAGAATTAGGTGTACCGATAGAGGGACACCACAAAAATATATGATCAATAAAAATAGATTAAATGTTTTAATACTCAAGAAAAAGGGTCACGGAAAAAGTCGCGGGAAAAAGCTAGTTCATTAAGTATTTTTGTTACGTACAAAGTACTATCGATAGTATTATTTTTAGGTGACAACGATTTACGAAGGGATTCATTAAAAGTGAAAGGACACGTTCGATTAAGATCAAAAATAATATTCAACTTTGGGCATAGGGCGAAAGCTCTTACTGTATCCGCTAATGAAGGGTTTATGAGAGCTGCCTTCCAACAGGTGAATATAATTCCTACAATAAAATATAATATTATTATTAATCTCTGGTTAGTTAAGAAATGTATAGATATTGGGCTGTCAGCATAATTATGGTAAATTGACGACATGTTTGGTCTAGTGGTTAGTAACCCTAGCTGTTACGCTAGCTAGCTAAGTACGGCTACCTAGCTAGTAACGGTCGCGGGTTCGAATCCCACTAGAGGCAAATGTTTATGTGTTTAACATTTTACCTTTGTACCTGAGTCGTGTATGTGTGTATTTATAATGTGTATGTATTTACAAAAAAAAAGTAATCTATGTAGTATATCAACTGTCTGGTATTCATAATACAAGTTGCTTTGTGTGGAACTAGATGGTGCTATGTGTGAAGATATTAATTATTATTATTATGAGAAAACTTGAAATTTACATTTTAAGAGAATAATTGTAAAATATTATGAAAACTTTCAGGGTGTCCATTATACAGCGTTTATTCACGAATCACGAGCTCTTACTGAAGGAAAAGAAGAGACTGCCAAGAAGATATTCTGATGAGAACTTTTTGATATGTACACTTTAGTTGGCAGAACTGGTTTATGGGATCGTTAAATAAATATTATTTGTTATATAATTATCATGTTTTTTTTTCTGCTACCTAATGTATGTACATAGGGCTCTTGGTATTGAAAATGTTTGAAATACAAAATACAAATCAGAATGATTGTATCATAAGTTACTAAAATATATTTTTTCATCTTCACACACATACATTTATTCGATTATCATTGAATAAATGTATAAAACTTTTCGTAAAAAAAAACAGATAACTTCCTTGTGTTCTCAGCTAAGTAGGTAGGTATTTTTTTTCATTAATTCAGCGAATTTTAACATTTTTTAAAATTCGCGGCTGTTGTATGAGTTGATTGAAGTTGATTGATTGTAGCATCGAGAGTTGACTGAAGTTGACACCAAAATTCAATTTCTGGAAAAATTCTGACAGCACAATTCTGTGTCAAAATAAAATCAAAACAAATAAAGATAAACAATAAAAACATTACATAGCCGTTAGATTAGATTAGAACTTAGCTTATGTAGCCAATTAGCCATGATCGAATATTTTTGTACTAAGAATATCTAAATAATCATAATAATGAAATAATATGCAGCGATTTTCTCTCGTATTTTCGGTGTATAAATCGTTGTATTTAGATAATTTTTAAAACACTTGATTGATTTTGTTTTTTAATTATATTTGTGGGAATTGTGAAGAATCCTAGAGAGTACTATGTTCCTTGATCATGACTGAAGAAAGTGACCGTTTAGATTTCCAATTTACTATAGAAAATGTTGGGTTTTTGGACAACGAACTCGATAACTCACATCTAGTTCAAGATTCACTGAAAGTGGTCGAGAACTATGTAAATGCTGGTGAAGGTGAAGCGAATACTAGTGGTTTTGAGAGGTCAACCATTTCAGCCAATAGAGTGTATAGTTTCACACAAAATAAAACGATTTCCAAAAATGCTAGTAGTATTTCTAAACATGACAATATATCTCAGTGTTCCAATATTACAAGTAAAAGTTTAATCGACTGGGGATTACCTTTAGAAATTGTCAAAAAATATGAAGAAAGAGGTATAAAGGAGATGTTCAGTTGGCAGGTCAACTGCTTAGGCAACACAAAGGTTCTGTTCGATTGTTGCAATCTCGTATATTCTGCCCCCACATCTGCTGGTAAAACACTTGTAGCTGAGATATTAACTATCAAAACAATACTAGAAAGGCAAAAGAAAGTTATAATCATTCTACCTTTTGTTTCAATTGTGAGAGAGAAAACGGTTTATTTTCAAGATATACTAAGCAGTTCTGGTATCAGAGTAGAAGGCTTTTCAGGCTCACAGACTCCTCCGGGAGGATTGCAGGCTGTTCATGTAGCAATTTGTACAATAGAAAAGGCAAACAGTTTAATAAACAAGCTTCTAGAAGATGACAACATTACAAATCTGGGTGCTGTGATAGTTGATGAATTACATTTATTGGGTGATCCTCACCGCGGTTACATATTGGAGCTTCTGTTGACAAAGATAAAATATATAACTGCTCATCTTAATTTAAAAATACAAGTTATCGGTATGTCAGCTACTCTCCCTAACTTGGAGAAGTTAGCAATCTGGTTAGAAGCCGAGCTGTTTATAACTAAATTCAGGCCTATTCCGCTGGATGAATTTTGTTTAATTGGTAATAAATATTATGATAAATGTGGTAATTTTACAGGATTACTTGATAGTGTAGATGGAGATCATGTGTTGAAGATATGCTTAAACACAATCGAAGAGGGATGTTCAATATTGATATTTTGCATGACGAAAAATGGATGTGAAAATTTGGCTGAAAAACTTGCTCTATCATTTTACAAGTTGGGCTGTTCAAAAGAGCCAGTTGGAACAATGCTAAGGGAGCAATTAAAACCGGAAATTATATTGGATGTTTTGGAGCAATTGAAAAATTGTCCCGTTGGCATAGACAAAGTACTCAAACATACTATATCGTTTGGTGTTGCTTACCATCATGCAGGACTTACATATGATGAGAGAGATATCATAGAGGGCGCTTTCAAAAGTGGGGCCATACGTGTTTTAGTTGCAACTTCAACACTAAGTTCCGGCGTGAATCTACCTGCTCGAAAAGTTATTATAAGATCACCAGTCTTTCAAAAAAAACCTATTGACATGTTGTCTTATAAACAAATGGCTGGTAGAGCTGGAAGAATGGGAAAAGATGTTAAAGGCGAAAGCATTTTAATCTGCACTGAAGCTGAAAAAAATGTAGGACTCAATTTAATGATGAGCTCACTAAAGCCGGTTATGAGTTGTTTGGAATATGATGAAAAATATAAAAGAGCTATTCTAGAAATCATTGCATGTCAGGTGGCTTCTACATTGGAGCAATTAGAGATGTATTCAAAGTGCACATTATTTTTTTCACAGGCAAGCACATCTTTGCATCCAAATGTCGGGGTAGAAAACTTACATTCTTTCTTAAAGGAGTTAATAGAATTAAAATTAGTTAGGATTCAGTGCGACAATTTTGCGGAGCATTATTTGCCAACGCTTTTAGGTAAAGCCTGTCTTTCATCTTCTATGGCGCCCGATGACGGGCTGACTTTGTTCTGCGAATTACAGAAGGCTCGTCAACACTTAGCCTTGGATTCCGATTTGCATCTGATTTATTTAGTAACACCATACAGTGTTAGTAATCAGTGGGCTTCCATAGATTGGTTTCATCTATCAAATTTATGGCAGTCCTTAACAGCACCCTTGAAAAGGGCGGGATTGCTGGTTGGCATACAGGAGAGTTTCATAGTACGTTGTATAAAGGGTTCCTTGAATAGAAACCATCACACTGTACAGGCCAATTACAATCTTCATGGCAGGTGTGTTATTTCTCTCAATCCTTATAGTCATTAGGTATACAAAAATTGCTTTATTTTAATATATAAATCTTTTACAGATTTTATACAGCCCTCGCATTACATGATCTTGTAAATGAGGTGCCATTGTCAGAGGTTGCAACTAAGTTTCAATGTTCACGTGGTTTTTTGCAAACTTTACAACAAGGGGCAGCAACATTTGCTGGTAAGTAATGTAAAACCTCATTAGATTCTGTGCGTAAGAAAAGATGTGTTAATCTTATTTATCCCCCACTTGAAATTATTATTATAATTAGTTGAATTTCCACCAGTAGGTGAACACTAGTATAAATAAAAGTTTGTATTTTTCAGGTATGGTAGCGGCATTTTGCCGTCAACTGGGTTGGAAAAACATGGAGATACTTGTGTCTCAGTTTCAAGAACGTTTACAATTCGGTATTCATTCAGAATTAATTGATTTAATGAAACTGTCATCCCTAAATGGAAGAAGAGCTAGGGCTCTCTATAATGCAGGATTCGAGACTCTAACAAGTATTGCCTCTTCGAGTGTGAATATTGTAGAAAATGTGTTATACAAAGATGCGCCGTTTGAAAGTGAAATGGCCGATGAAGACGAAGGAAACAGAAGACGTAACAAAATAAGAAACATTAAAATTTCTGGTCACAACGGAATGACTGTTAGAGAAGCCGCTGAAAACATTATATTGGAAGCAAGGAAATACTTGGAACACGAAATGGGAGGGGCTCGAATAAATTGGGGTGAACATGATATTACAAACTCACAGAATACTCATCCTGAAATATGTACTAAAGAAGAGATACAATGTGATAGTTTCATTGTGATAGAACTTAATCCAGGTGGATTAAGTTCCCCTGGATTAACAGAACTAAACAACAAATTTAAGTCTAATACGAAAGAGCTGGAAGATATACCGACTACTATAAAAAATGAGGACAATACATGCGAAGAAAACAATTTAGATATCAAACCCAATATAAAAGAAGAAAGTTCAATTATTAATGAATCAATTAACGAAGATGTACAATTAAATTATTTAATTTCTATCAGTCAAACTAGATCACTAAATACGAGTAAGGAGTCCAACATGAAAGATATTGAGGACATATTGACTGACATAAATGATAAAAGCTCATCTACGGCCCTTCAAATGTCAAATCAGGAAAAAGATTTGGTTGTAATACTCAATAGAGCAAGAGATTTTGTTACTCATGAATATGTTATAAAATCTGAATTTACAGAAGAAAATAATTGTAATCATGTTTTGTTTGAAGAACAAAATGGTACTGAAGTTAAAGCATTGAGCAAAGTTTCAGAAAAGGATGATATTATGTGGGATTCCTTAAGTTTCTCGGAAACTGCGATTGAAAATATAACTCAATTGGAAACTCCAGGGCAAACGTCATCACCATTGATTAGTGAAGAAAAAGTTGCAGTTAAAAACGTTTGTAGTAAAACAACTCGTTCTAGTATCACAATAAAAGATATTAGTTTGTTTTCATCTGAAGGAGACAATTCTAGTCTATTTGAAGAAAGTTTACGGCTTGGAGGAGATGAGAAACCTATTGTTACAGTCAATACAGATGACGTGAATGCCTCAAACAATGACCTTTTAGTACTTGTTGGTAAATCCACTGCTAGTGCAGTTAATAATAAAAATATTGAAAATAGTACAAGAGAAACTAAAGATGAAAAATTATATGATTACAATATGCACACAGTTAGTCCATTAAAACGTCGCGCGGAACATACGAATTCTGTTGTATCACCGAAAAGGACTAAAAATTATATCTTTCATATAGAACCTGTTAATCGTTACACAAATACTAACAAATCTAAAAATATTCAAAGACTAAATACAATTAAGGAGCAGAATTTAAAAGGAAAGTTAGTTTGCAATGAAACAGAGCAAATGAAATTGATTGCATCCAATTCATACAAAATTGATATTAATATATCCAAAAGTGAAAAGTGTCATTTGTATGTTCTCACAGGACGAGATATCGTAGATTATTTAAATTATATTAAAAATTTACAAAACGTGTCCATTCATATAGACTTTGAAAGAGTACATGTGGAACAAAACAATGTTATCGGAGGTTGTTTGGAGTCCTTCGACAGTAAACTAATACAAAAACAGAATGTCTGCCCTATAAGAAGCATATCATTATATTGTGAGGAAAATATTTGCTTTTTTCTAGAAATTTCTTCTTTAAAAGTTGAACTTTCAGAATTCATAAGCGGACTGGTCACGTCTCTTAGTATTATTCCGAAATTGATTTCGATATCTGTTAAACATAACTATCTGGCCATTAAAAAGAAATTCGGAATAGATTTTCCTGGGAATATTCTAGACATTTCCCTCGCTCACTGGATTATTAACAGTGAAGAAAAAGTACGGGATGTTAATTATTTGGTGGGTATTATTATTATTTATTATTATATTCATCCCCAGCTCACTTGCAGCACCTGAGGCGTTGCTTGTGTTTAGGGTTGCCAACTTTTTTTGACAAAAAAAACGTATAAGCTGGTTTGAATAGGAAAAAAAATAAAGTATTAGGAAGAAAAAAAGTATTTTTTAAATTTTATGTTTTTATTGCTTTAAAAACGTATTTTTGTGTGCTCTTAGCACATGCTAACAATTTTTTGTTATCTTTAAATGTTGCAGAGCTTGTTTGACAATCAACATTTAAATTCAGTAAAGGTTGAAAATAAAGTATTTTTGCATACTTATGTAAAAGTATAAAGTATAATTACCAAAAATAAAGTAGGATACGTTATTATAAAGTATGGTTGGCAACCTTACTTGTGTTATAATAGGTTACGGTAGCCATCTTTTTTTTTACTAGAGTTGGTAAATCCAGCTCATCCAGCTCTGTAGCGAAGATGAGACCTATGATGGATCAAGCTCACCCAGAAGACGCCTATTGACTCGAACTTTGAAAGGATTTGGGTTATATTAAACTACCGTCAAGTGTACCGTCAGCCTGTCTCAAGACCTTAACTTGAAAAAAAATAGGCGTCGATAGCCTACCTGTCCCTTTCATAAAAATAAATATGTATATTGAATCTGAATTTAATTTCATTTCAAACTAAAAATTACAGGTGAAATACATAGGAACTAAAAGTTTGCTGATGACAAATACGAAAAAAAGAATGACGGACGTTGGCACAATTCCAGAATACGTTTTAGATGAGTGCTTTAAAGTGAGATCAATTTGGTTCATTGCACTTGAATTAGAAAGAATGTTAATGGAGCAGTTTGAAAATGCTACAGCATGTATAGGTAATTTTTATTACAATTTGTCCACGATTCTCTATCTAAAAGTCACAGACTAAAGAGCATACAAAAAAAAACGAAAGTGAAAAAACTGAAGAAATTAATGAACTAGCTAAATATTACCCCATAATTCGGACTAGTTGTACCTACTCGCAACTTTGTACGCGCTTTAGTTGATTTTTTTGAAAATCCCACAGGAACCTAACATTTTTCCAGGATAAAAAGTATCCTATATATATATATATATTAATCCATTTCCTATATGTGTGCCAAATCTCATTCAAATCCGTTTTAGCCGTTTCTGAGACTAGCGTCCACAGACAAACAGACAAAAATTCTATAAGGATGAAAGTTTGTATACCTATACACATATAAATTGCACCCCAGGCGAAGCCGGGAGCGGGTCACTACTCACTGGTCTCTAATTAAAGTTACATGACGGATTACACTTATGCTCCCACTAAAGTTCACAACTAAATAATAATAAAGGTGCCCCTAGACGATCATGCGGAATGACATGCGTTTACGTGAATTATCATGCTCCATGTCATGCCGCATGATCGTCTAGGGACCGCTATACGATCATGCGTGTATGTCAGTTACCTATAGCTTGCAGAATTAAAAATAAAAGGAACTATCAATCAACTGCCAGCACGTAGTTGCATGTCATTCACATCAATCAATACAATTAAACAGTCATGCATACATGAACAGCACGTAACGCATGTCATGCTGCATGATCGTCTAGGGACACCTTTAAATCTTGTGTACCATACTGTTACAGACCGAGAAATGTATATATTGAAGATTCTAACTGCCTGTGAGTACCATGGAATCGCAATAGACAAGGATCTAGCGAAGAGAATGTTAGAGGATGTCCAGAAAACACGCGAGCGTCTAGAAAAAGTTGCTTACAAACTGGCCGGACGTCGTTTCAATTTTAACTCTCCGAAGGAAGTTGCTCAGGTAAGTCAAGTATAAATTAATTATAATTAGTATAAATAATTATAAAAATTATTCTACAACTGTTCGGAATTATACAAGCAGATTATTTATATTTATGTCATTGTTTTCGTTCATAATGAGATAATGAGAATAACGAGAATAACACGTTGATAATGAGAATGACATTTTTTTATTGTTTATATAAATAATTATGTCTGGCGACCCTTAATTTTGTGTTCCGAGCTATTTTTTGTTTATTTTTATTGAAAACTGTAATAGCTTTCGCATGCGACTTCGAGCGCGCAACTTTATAAAATACAGCCTATGTTACTCGCTGATAATGTAGCTTTCGATAGGTGAAAGAATTTTCAAAATCGGTCCAGTAGTTTGAGTTTATTCATTACAAACAAATTTACATACAAATTTTCTTTAGAATATTAGTATAGAAAAAGTCGCTGTCCGCCTCCGTCTGCTTCTCTGGTAATTTCTAAACAAAATGGATTTTGATATGGTTTTCACTAATGGAAAAAGCGATAAACGAGGAAGCAGCTGTTGTCTCAATGTGTTTTACTATTTTCAGGTCTTGTATGCAGGAAAAGCACCATACAAACGGACAACAGGAAAAAATGCATTGATGATGGAAAATACACCTCTAGCTCACGCTATCGTCTATTATAGAAAATTAGAAGCTGTATTATCTCACACTTTGTTTCCTCTTAACCAATTTATATCCGAAAGAGATTCTGATAATAGGTAAGTGTTAATAATAATTTTTCTTCCATTTTCCACTAGTGTTTGTCGGCTACTCCAAATTCAATTATGATTATTAAAAAGGTGGGGATGAAAAATTGATTTTTTCTTTTTCTATCGATGTCAGCAGTTTCTTAATCGAAAAAAATCGGTTCACTCATGAATGTGATAAAAGTTCTGGGGCCGTATTATCACCTCTTAAAGCGATGCAAAGACGATTGAGTGAGGGAGATGTCGCCTTACATCATGTATTGCGCCATCTCGTTTACTCACTCGTTTTTGCATCGTTTTAAGAGGTGATAGTAGGCCCTCTGAACTCTTTTGTCTTTAACTTATCATACTTAATATATTATAAATATTAAGTAACTCTGTCTGTCTGTTACATTTTCACGCCTTAATACACGTCAGGGATACAAGAAAGGATATAGGATACCTTTCATCCAGAAAAAAGCACTGAGAGGTCAAGCGTTGTGTTGCTTATTAGTTACTAATTATTATGTCTATTTTACAATTACTGGGCCGATTTTTAAAAAAAAATCCACCTATAGAAAGCTACATTATCAGCGAGTGACATTGGCTATATATTATAAGGTTACGCGGGCGAAGTCGCGTCCAACAGCTAGTATACGATAATAGGTTTTGTTATTTTCAGGATTTACCCCACGTACTCGATGTACACATGCACAGGTCGCATATGTATGAACAAACCCAATTTGCAGTTAGCTCCGCGAACATTCTCAATACCATTGGAGTTGTTATCTCCCGATGAGAATCCCGAACGTGGCGAAGTCGTGTTCAACTGTAGAGATATAATCGTGGCCTCGAAGGACCACGTGCTCGTCAGTGCCGACTATTGTCAATTGGAAATGAGAATATTGACTCATCTATGCGGTGACCACACTTTGACCAATATTATGCACTCGGATGTGGACGTGTTCAAATCAATAGCGTCTTCCTGGAGCGATGTTCCAATGGATGAGGTAGTTGCTAATATATTTTTATTATGTTTGTCTCATTTTTTGAACATCCTTTAAAATGCTTTAAAATATTCTATTACTAGCTGGTGCCCGCGACTTCGTCCGCGTTCTGGATGAAAGGTACCCTATGTTCTTTCTGGTGTCCCAGACAACGTGTATGCAAAATTTCATGGTGATCGGTTCAGTAGTTTTTGCGTGAATGCCTAACAAACAAACAAACTCACATTCTCATTTATAATATTAGTAAGAAAGTTAACTAATGCGTAAAACACGCCTCAGGTAGACGACGAACTCCGTCAGAGGGCCAAGCAGGTATGTTACGGGATAATTTATGGCATGGGCGCTCTATCCCTGTCCATGGCACTGGACATCCCGCAGGCGGAGGCCTCGAGTTTACTGGAGACGTTCCACCAGCGGTATGCCGCCATACAAAAGTACACGGATAGCGTCGCGAAGAGCTCCCACAAGTGCGGATACGTAGAGACCATAACACACCGCAGGCGGTACATTAAAGAACTTAGATATTCGCCCACTTCTCGGACTGGAAGTAAGTACTGTCTGCCAAGCGGGTCTATTCTCTACCTGTGGTTTTTAAAACCTATCGACTCTGTGTCGACATTAAATCGGAAATAATACTTTGTTAAAAGTAAAAACCACACACAACCAATAACTTCATCGACATGTATAATCACGGTAAAAACGTCATAGACATTTTTACAGGTGCTTGTGTCTCTATGTGTGGTTTTGCTTAGGTTATCGACTCGATGCGGTTATAGACTCGACAATTGTCTACTTTTTGTATTCACTAAGCACCTGTCAAAATGTCTATGACGTTTTTACCGTGGTTATACATGTTGAGGAAGTTAAGGTGACGCTCCCAAAACGCTCTCTGTTGGCGCACAGCGCGGTACTGAGGAACACTCGCATGCATTCCCTTTCAAACACAAATGAGGTACGAATAAGGTTGAATATCCAATGATCCATTTCTCTGTTTTTCTTGCATAGAACTAAAGGACGTAAGTCTCAAATCAAATTTAATTTATTATGAGAATAATAATCGTTCTAGGTAAATTTTGTCTTGAGAATAACTAATAAACCTCATTTTCTTTCTATGAGTATTTATTTTGCATATGTAACTAAAGTTGCTTCTGAGATAAAAGAAAAAATATCGAAAAAATGACTCCATTTAAAAAAATAAAAGTATCGAGTCAATTTCTACTAATTGTGTTTCTGTCTTGACATTGACTAGAAGAAGGTGTAAAATATAATATTATTTAAGTTTTACATTGATGTGATATTTGGTTTACTTACAGTTTTACGGCAAACAATCATAATGTTTAGGGAGCCGGGCCTTAATGGTCGCTTTTATAATTAGCCGTGGCACGACACGGCACGGTAATACCGTGGGCGTCTCAAGTATTTTTGTGGCCGTCGACGCCGTGCCGCGGATGATAAATTAAAAGCGTCTGCATACAATTACATACATACATTTTGCTTTCCTATCTTACCGTGATGGTAAAAACGTGCCGTGCCGTGCCGCTGCTGCTACGGCAAATTATAAAAGCGACCATTGGCGCGTTATTGTGTGGTTTTTATATTTGAGAAAGTATTATTTCTAATTTAATGTCGACACAGAGTCGATAAGTTTTAAAAACCACAGATAGAGAATAGGCCCGCTGATAAGGAATGTGATAGACTGGTATACACCATACAGTGATAACAAGTTATTCCTTTTTATATTATAAAGGGTCGCAGACAGGCTGTAGGTCCACTTGATGGCAGGTGGTTACCGTCGCCTGAGGTCTTTAGGTGTCTAGCCAGGTGATTACTTGGTGCCAGTTGCCGCCATGTTAGCGTGTTACGCTCGTGCGAGTGTGACAAAACTTACAGCTGCATTGTATTATGAACCTTATAGTGTGTCTAATGTTAATTGTAAGTTTTAAGCTTTCTTCGTCGGAATCGACTTCCTTTTCTGCGTGAACAATTCACGACGCGCCTTATAAAGTGTGTACTACTGTAAGAACATAATATGGTAACCGTTTCTTTATATTTCTGTCACCATAAAAATTATTATTTTTCCGGAGGACCCTGCCTTTGTATAGTGTGTATAACATAGATAAATGATTGTTCTCGCTGCGCTCGACTAGATACCGCCTTCGTATTTGTAAAATGCGGCATAAAATAGTACGCCGAATTCGGCGTACCCGAACCAGTCACACTGCAAACTGTCTGTGATGTGTACGTGCCGAATGTTTTATTAAATTTTAGGTATAATAAAATACCAGTTTGCGTAGTGAAACTGTGTAAAAATATAATAAAACTAGGGGTAAAAAGTTTAATTTTTTACATACACTACAATAAAAAGTTGCCACATTTTCGGAGCTATTGCTTTTGTATAGCGCTCTATCTAGTCTAGCGCAGCGAGACCAATCAATTATCTTTGGTGTATAATTTATACGTCCACAGGTGCAGCTCAAAGGAAAGCCATTAATACAAAAATCCAAGGTTCCGCAGCGGACATAACCAAGATGGCGATGTGTGCAATAGATTCTCGTATATCCGGCACAGACATTCACCTCATTATTCAAATGCACGATGAACTTATATACGAAGTGCCCGAAGAAAAAGTTGACTGGTTTATTGAAGTTTTAAGGGATAGTATGGAGAACCCGATTAAACTCAACGTTCCTTTGCCAGTGAAAGTGAAGTCTGGTCACAAATGGGGCTCCCTCAAGGAAATACCAAGACTTAAGCAAGATTAGAAATACTTATATATGAAAAAAACTCAAACTTGTAATAGACTGTAAAATGTTTATATTTTATTTTTGTGATAATTATGTAATGATTTTATAATAAATAGAAATGAAATTTTGAATATTTCATTTTATTTAATATTAATAATAAATAAAATTGTTGCCTACCTAAAATTGATAATATGAACGTACAATAGTATCAATTGCTATTGTAGTTACACCTGCAATAGTGATTGGTTGAGAGTCGATAATTGTAATTTAATGAATTATCGTTACATACATCCTGTCATAATTATCCTAATATATTTATTAGTTTGTACTCATAAATATATAGGTAGATAAAGGGAACCGCGTTAAGAATATTTCGTACAGTTAGGAATATCAAAACGAAACAACGCAATTTCTATAAATTAAAAATGCGTTTAATAGAGTCTAAGCAAAGATTTAAATCTTTGAGTCTAGGTATAAGAATTGTTACAAAAATTGAATGAGGATTTTATAGCACCAAAACATTCTATAAAACAAGATAGGTAGGTATGTGTTATTTTTACCAAATTACAAATTTTTTTTGATCGAGTTTTTTGAATTGGAGTCCATACATAAAAACATATACCTATACATACATACACACAATATCGCCTTATATATATAGATAGATTATATTATAATATACCTACTTTCTACTAAACATTTTGCGTAAAACTTTTCTCATTATACTTATCTCAAATCACTAGAATTACTAGAACCTTGACATTGCATTGTTTTTCTTGTAAACACAACGCCCTCTCGCCGAGTTTTCCACTGGTTTTTCCGAGCCACAGCGCGGCGATAGAGGTCGGGCTTTACGCGCACAGGGCGGTCCTTAGGCGCTCAATCAATACCAAGTTTTGATACCCCACAGCACCGTTTGTCACCCTCCGTCACGTCACTGGCACCGACAGACGCGCAACCCTTCGAAACTAACAACCTACAACTCTAGTTACCATTAAAAAAACGTAAAATGAACGCGACTGAAACTAGCTTATTTTGTTTTAGGAGTGGTTTAGTACTTTGAGTTACTTGAGTGTTAAGTGTTGAAAATGCACCTACATTTCGAGAGAAATGTGAACGCGAAATGCGACTGTACTATTTTATCACTCTCCTGGATGGGAAAAGTTCCCGATGAGCTACCGGAGGTAAGCAAATAAATTTTAAAATTAGTTATTTGTGAATTATAATAAAGTAGATTAATTAATTTTAACATACGAATACTTATATAATTTCAAACTGTGAATTTAATGCAGAAGGTTTTTGTTGTTTGATCTAGCCTTTGACTAGTGGCCTAAAAACAGTTGAAAGCGACTGGCGCGACCACGTTAACAGCAAAAGCTTTTTTTAATACTCTCATTTTGTCATCGCGAATGCTTCGTCTGACATTATTAAACATCAAACTAGGGAAACTTAATGGGACTTTCACTAATTATTTAAATCGTTAAGTGGGAGTTGAAATATATACCTGTTATAAATTAGATGACCCTCGACAGATAGACGTCGACGTCAAATGTCAGCTAAAAAAATGGATGAATAAAGAAAATGATATTTCGACGTTTTTCCCTTTTGATCCGATCGTTCCAAAGATGTACGCTCAGAAACATATTTGGGGATTCATTTTTTATTTAAAAAATTAAATATAAAAAACAAATTGCATAATAATAACATGTATTTTATCATTATTTGTGTAATAAGCTATTTCTATTTTCTCATCAACAACAACCTGTATCTTGACTTTTGTCCTATCAGGCTCGGAATCACATGTGGCAGTACTTGTGGTGTTGCTTGAGATTCGAAGGTGGAACGTTCATCGTAAACAAATTACTTACATGATTTAATTAAAATAATAATGCAATATTTTTTTAATTACAAACTTATACAATAAATCAGTGAAAAAACGCATTCAATGCCATTTGAGCCATTTTTGAGAATACAAATTTTAATAGACAAAAATTGGAATTTTTGTCTGTTTGTCTAAAAAGACAAATAATTATAAAAACTACCTTGTAACACAAGTAGGTACATACAACGTTTAGAATTTTTAAAAATGTTTATGTACAGACATGGCTCTTTTACGATTTTTATATACGTGATACTATTTTCTAATAAATATATCTAAATATCTTGAATCTGTAAAATAAATAGTTAATCTTGAAACTTTGTATTTATTTATTATTATAATTAACTAGCTAACGCTGTCCGGATGTCTTATTTTTCAGCAAATTATATATGTACACAAACCCGTCCCGTTTATTGCATTTTCCTTATCAAAATATCAAAATCAAAAATCAAAAAAATCAAACCGTATCAAAATACCTTTAGAAGAATTTAACGGAGAAACAGACAGACAGCGACTTTATGCTATAACGAGCTGTTGCCCGCGTCTTCGTCCGCGTTCAAAATGTTATACCTATAGTCTAGCCTTCATCGATAAATGGATTATCCAACACAAAAATAATTTTTCATTTCGAACCAGTAGTTCCTCAGATTAGCGCGTTCAATTAAACAAACTTTTCATTAGATATAGATATAGACATAGATTAGTTCTTATAGGTAGAAATAAAAAAAATTGATAATTATTTTCCTAACTCACTTAACTATTTCAATAACTATCAATACAAAATCATCCTTCAGAAAAAAATTTTGATGAAAAAGTATATCAAAGGTTTTTGATTTTAACTTGAAATAACGCAATTAACGCAGACCATTCCGATCGGATGTTTGGTCTGGTTCATCAAGAATTCAATACATTCGGACGGACCCTTTATTTGTCCCTCACTTTTCTATCCATTTAGGTGACTGTCATATTATACCTATCCATCTACTTTTCTACCATCTAATATATTATTTAAAAAAACGCGCGATTGTAATATCGTTGTCGAATTCAATATCCTCATTTATAACTAAAAAAAGTGTGTCTCAGCTCCGACGCACGACTGGAGTTTTACTCCTTACCAACGATAAATAAATAATTTAATAAATATACTTAATTGATTTAATAAATACACGTTACGCGTTACAGGCTACAATATGCTTCAACACATATTAATATAATATTGAAGCATATTGTAGCCTGTAACGCGTAACGTGTGACATGTGACATTTGATTTTACTTCCATAACTTTTACCGGGCTTAGGTATACATATATAAAATCGATTGCTCCAAAAAAAACGTCAAAAATCTTTAAATTCCATATTTTTGTAAACACATTGAATATTAAAATTTATGCATAGTATAGTATTATACTGGAAACAAGGACTTTAACATATTGTGCATATGGTAGCAGCCCTAATGTCGCGTTCGTCACAGATGGACGTATAGATTACGAAGTCATCAAGTGACACGAAAGGCTTTATTGCCTGCCAGTACCAGTACCAGTGCTGCACAGAATCTAGCCATTATTACGGTACATTAAATTGCAATTTATTTTTTGCAAACCCCTTTTGTTCCATCAATCATTATTAAATCGTTGAAGGGTTTGAGCAAGAAATTTATTCGATACCTATTTGGTAGGAGTGTACCTATCTATAGTGACTTATTCAGTAAACAATCCTTGAGTCTCTAAGTTCCTAGAAGGTCTTGATCCTAGAAATACTTATAGGCTTGATTTAATTCCGATTGGAATAGCTGGATTGTTGAAATTTCCGAACCCGTAATACCATCATAACTCTGAGCAATTGGAAATGTCAATAACGGAATGGAAAATTAAGCCAAAATCTTAGTTAGGTATGCTCTATAATTCAAAATACAAATGTACTATAAACTTGATTTTCAGTATTGGAAAGTTCAGGAAGTTCAGAAAAGGAACGGAGATTCTTAGTAAAAGACATTACAATACTAAAAAGTTTCCGGCATTCGATATTTGAAATTGTTTTTTGAGGTTCATTTATTTTTTTGACTGTTTGGTAGTTGTCACCGTAAAGTGTAACATTGCAATTGCTTTCTCTAATTCACAACATTTTTTTTTCTAAAATCTGTAAACCGTCTCTCTATGCAAAAATTGGAAAATGGACCGTCAGCCTGTTTGTCAACCTTAACATTAAATAAAATAAAACTTCATTCATTAACTTGTTTCATTATTTCAGGAGCTACCATTTCAGCAGCTGAGTTAATGACTCGCTGTACTAATTACTACTCAATGTACTGTGTAAGTTATTACTACTCACGTACATTTCGATCTAATTAGTTATCAGTATCTGACTTAAAATAAATTTGATTTTGTTTCCGTAAGTATATCCCTTATTAAACGCAATTTCCCGTAGCCGTTCATTAAGTAACATTTCAAGGGAAGACAGCATCCCGACTTATAGTTTCTAGGAAAACTCTTGCAACCCCAGGAAATTTAATCTGCGTTACGGCCAGGGCGCAAACAGCTTCGAACTTGGGTCTCCCATTCAATTAACTTTTCCTGCACCAACACAGCTTTTGACCTATTTACTTCCATTCCTATTCAATGTTCAACACTTCGCGAACTACTTCTTATTGCTCTGGCGAAGAGTCGATTTATACGCCCTAAATCTAATTTACCTACTATCGGAGAGGCTGCGCATACAATCCGATTAAATAATTGCGTCTAATAAATAACACCTATGAAGTCAAATATAATTAAAAAAAAAATAAAAATCAAAATATTTATTTATCAATTGGGTTTCTACAAGAAACTTATGATCGTCATTATAAATTTAAATTTACCAGGGTTTCGAAAAAAAGCCAAGATGACGATCCTGAGAAGAAACCCCGAAAGAAACTCAGGATACTAATCTTTTGTCATCTTTAAAATATAAAATAACAACTATGTATACTACAATCAATTTAAAAATAATAATAATAATATTAAAGTATACATTAAAATACAACACAATACTTACCTATGAGCTCCGAATTTTTCATAAGGTTTACAAACTCCAGTTTCTTTGCATCTACATAAATAAAAGTGCCAGCTGCCTTATGTAAGAAGTAAGTACCTAATGCTAACAATATGCTAACAACAATGTTATCGTGGCATTATTTACTTTAGAACTTCTCGACACCAATTATTATACATATACATATGTACCCGAGTATACCGCTTTGTAAGTAAGCAGATGTCGTTGCGAGATGACTACTTGAAATTAAGAACAAAAGCGCGTCTTTGTGCCGGCATTGTTATGTATTTTATTAATCTGAGACAAAGGCCTTTCAGGGCGGGAAATAACTGTAATATTCAAGATGATATTTTTTTACAAAATATACCCAGTCATCTTCTATGAGCGAAATTGTGAACAATTGTCCTGTGTTATTTTATTATACCAGTAGTATAAAAAATAGTCACTTTTTATCACTTTTTACACAGTTTTATTATATTTATACACAGTTTCACTACGCAAACTGGCATTTTATTATGCTCAAAATTTAATAAAACCCTCGGCACGTACACATCACAGACAGTTTTCAGTGTGATTGGCTCGGGTACACCGAATTCGGCGTAGTATTTTTTGCCGCACAAGTACAACGGCGGTATCTAGTCGAGCGCAGCGAGACCAATCATTCATCTATGTACCATACTATTGGAATTGCAGCGTACCATCGGCCTACAAATAAAACTAAATTAAAACATAATCATATTTAAAAAAAAAATCAAATTTAAAAAATTGTAATACTAATATTATCATATTTTTTAGATTTCGCATTTATTGCTTTAATATTGTATTAAATATTTAAGAAAATAAATAAATAAATAATAATTTACAACTTTAATCTTGACCTACGTAGTATTGCCCTCGAATTTTGACAATTATATCTACTTACGCTAATCAGATTAATTTAAATTTATATTTGTACCCGAAAACCTGTTGACAAAATCAGAGTGGCGGTTGAAATGGTAATCCAATAGTTTAGAAATTGTTTTAATTGACTGCCGATAGAGGTGGTAATGGCTACTGGGACGTCGGAGCATTCGACTACTTAATATCTGACTAATTGGCAATTTCGTGTTCAATCTCCGCTCATCTCATCCCCCATCCCCCACCCCCATCCCTCGTCCCCCAGACAGGATTCGACCGATTAGTTACTTAATTGCCGGAACTGCAATAATTAGTAGATAGGTACCGTTTCACGAAAATAAACGTACGAAGACAATTTTAAAAATTTAATTTTAACTATTTGTTATCATTTGAAGAAAAAATGTGTGAGATCATGAACACAATACATAAATGAATATAAGAGTAAACAATGCTTATACAATGTTATATAATATGTAAGACATCAGCAGTACTATCATACCCAAGTATAAAACCAAATACATAGGATTTTGGTATAAATTCCGAGAAATTGAAGGAGGAATGTCCAAAATTCTGGCATCGCTACCTCGGTATATCTTAACTAATGACGTAAAAATATTCGACTTTTGTCTTCATTGAGTGGGTGCAAGTTACTGCGTTTCAGTGACGTAAAACAAAGGCCGCATTTACATTAGCAGTTGGCGTGAAAACATGAAAAATATAACTGCATAAGATTAAAAAAAGCAAAAGGCATGCAAGCAAAGCAGTTCTTTAGTTATTCATAACGTTACTCGGCACGATTTAATAAAATTTTGTACGCGAATGCAATTTTTACAACAGCTAATATCCTCTTCATCGCAAGGTCAACCGTCAAGGTAGGGCACTTTAAATATTAGCGAGGGGTACATTGCGTCGAGCCTTCTTGTGTTTTTTTTTTAAATGAGGATCATTTACTAGCCACGAAACATTTTAGAATCAATTTTTTATTCGTTAAATTACTTAATTAATACATTTGTCCTAGATATTTTGATAATAATACTAAAAACGATTGAGGGTTTAATCGTGTACTAATCACGTCATACTTTTACAACATAAATATTTTTAAAGTTATTAAAATTTTTGTATTTTTTATAATTAAGTTATTATTAAAACGTTTTTATTTTTAACTCTTGTATTGTTATACAAGAGTTGTACAACAGAACTGCGAAAGCCGTTAATAAGTCAAGCGTACTATCTATCTATGTATAAACATATCGATATCTATACTAATATTATAAAGAGAGAAAATTTGTATACTTGTAATGAACCTCAAAACTAATTTAATAAACTATAATTGACCTATATAAAGCTACATTATCAGCTATATAAAGTTACATTATGTTACTCGTAAGATTTTACATTATGTTACTCGTAAGGCTATATTTTATAAAATTTAGCTGTTGCACGCGACTTCGCCCGCGTAATAAAATATAAAATAAAGTCGCTGGCCGCCTCTGTCCGTTTCCTTATTAACTTCTTTTAAACCATTCACTAATTAAAAAGCAATAGACGAGGAAGGTGTGTGTTTATAATTTCAAGAAAAAATTGCATCATGCGAAGCCGGATGCGAGTTATTAACTATGTATTAACATTAACTACCCGGGTAAAATTACCAGAGTGTTTGAACACTTTTTTTGTGGAAAGGTGACCTTTTCAAATATACATCAACTGACCAACCACAAACAACAACAAACTAACAATATTTAAGTTTTCATTCAGAGTTTCGGTAGTCGTATCCACTTCTGTTGTAGAATGTATGTATCTACCGTCCAGAAGTCAGTGGTACGAGTTCGAATTTGAAATCCATTTAGCTAAGTCAGATTGTGTGGTGTGGAAATTGAATAACAATTTCAACCCTCCTCTTCCAATTGAAGTACCGAAAATGGTATACCAACTTTTCATATACCTACCCTTTTCGTCATACATAACACAAATCAAACTAAGTATATTTATATACTATATATATTATAGTATACTATAGTATAGTAAGCAAATTTATAGGAACTAAGCACTTAAAATTAATTAAAATATTCTTAGCTAGCGGTACCCGCGATTTCGTTCGCGCCCCTTTTTTAGGTGTTTAACACAATAAAACAAGCATGTTTAATGTGTGTTTAACACATAAACATTTTATTATAAATTTTATTCATATGTATAACACATAAAAACAAGCAGTCTGAAGCTGTCTGAAGGAGGCAGAGGCGGACAGCGACTTTATTTTATAATATGTATAAATAAATAAATATAGGTGTATATAATAGAAGATATAGATAAATATAGTTTTTATTAAATACAATATCTTATTGTTACAGGAAGAAGGTTGGAAATTGAATCGCAACAACTACTATCAAGAGGGTTGGTTGGCGACTGGCAATGTGCGAGGCGTGGTCGGGGTCACATTCACGTCGTCTCACGCGCGGCGGCCGCACGAGTTACCTTTGCGAACCAATTATAACCTGCGCGGGCACAGATCTGACGTAAGTTTTTTGCCGAATGAAAATGACGTACCTTTTGTCGTCAAATAATAACTGGTTAGTACATGCGCACTTAGCGGCTAATGAGACCTTGCTTTAGTTTAGTCGGCCAATGAGAGAGAAAAAAATATTTGGACAGCAGTGGGATATTGACTTTGATAGGATAGAGAAAAGAGACGAGATGTTATTTCACAATGGTCTCCTGCCGGTGGTTACTGCCGCCAGAAGTGTTGACCAGTTTATGACTGCGAAACGCAGTTTGCCACTACAATTCATTAATCAAGTATGTAGATTGACATTTAGAAGGGACCTTTTACAAAAAAAAATAATTATATGAGTTACTTTACCACAAATATTTCCTTGCTTATACCTAAATTTTCAGTAAACGTTATAACAACTATGTAGTATTTAATTCACTCAGATTAAATGTCACTTCCCCATTAGACCCAAAATAATGTCATTACAAACCTAGCGAAAACTCATGTGCTAAATATGTAGATTATCTATATCTATACATATTATAAAACAATATGTATCGCTGTCCGCTTCTATTTGTTTCTCCACTAACTACCTCTAAGCCACTCAATGGATTTTGATACGGTTTTCACCAATGGAAAGAGGGATAAATGAGGAAGATTTGCGTACCTATCTATAAAAAGTCGGCAGCGGGTCGCTAAGGAATAATAATATATTGTTCGTAGCATTACGTTACGTAGCATGTGCTACGCCGTAGCGACCTACAAGTGCCGTGCCGTATATGCACATTTCGTAACCAATCCGTACACACATTTTATAAAGTCTTATGAAAATTCAATATTTCAAATATTGAATTTTCATGTACCTAATACTAATGACATTTATCCTCAATTGCTTGTTTATTTGTTGATATAATACATCACTTTACTTGACGCGAGACACAACTCGCGTCAAAATTAAAGGATCTTCCTTGTCTTCAATACTTAATTCAGTGCTTTTTCAAGAATGCTAGTATTGACTTAACTAAAATATATGTAATTTTAATTTGTGGTTCGAATAAATACCTAATTATTAATAATAAAATAAATAATTAAAAGAACCAGTTTTTTTTTTTTTTTTTTTTTATTTTTTTTAAACATAGTCACACAGCACTCAAACAATAAAGATATATAGTAATAATAAATACATATGTATACTTAATACCTAATGCCAATAACGGACTACATTATTTTACCATAAAAAAAAAGAGCAAACAATACAATAAATAGTTTTCTTACTAATTAACACAATCGTGAAACAAGATAAAAGAAACAAACAAAAAAACAGATCGAAAGTAAACAAAAAGGAAGTGGTGTGTGTGTGTGTGTGTGTGTGTGTGTGTGTGCGTGTGTGTGTGTGTGTGTGTGTGTGTGTGTGTGTGTGTGTGTGTGTGTGTGTGTGTGGTTATTATACATTATTATGAGAATCCTTATTATCAATGTGACTTAGTCAATTTAGTTGACTCCTAAATACTGCCTTTTTAAAGTTAAATAAGTCTAATGATGCAAATAATTTATTATAATTTCTGTGCATCCTACAAACAATAGAATTTTGTGCATAGTTAGAATGTGACATAGGGACATGAAATAGAGGAGTGTGTCTAGTTCTGACAAGAGGTGCACGTAGTTGGAGGAAAAGAGACGTGAGTTCAGGACTGTCAATAACTCCGTTGCAGACATTGTACAAAAAGAGCATATCCAGTAGGGAGCGTCTACCTTCAAGTGTCATTAGGCCATGAAACAAGTTAGATTCAGCGTTGCTTACGTATCTATGACATTTTTTGTAGTTGAGATGCTTTAAAAATTTAGACTGAACTTGCTCAATGCTATGAATATGTTTTTTATATTGGGGATTCCATATGCTACCTACAAGAGCCGATGGCCGCGGCAGCCGGAAGGTTTTCGAGTGGATTTATTGGTCGCTTTTATAATTTGCCGTAGCACGGCACGGCACGGCACGTTTTTACCGTCACGGTAAGATAGGAAAGCAAAATGTATGTAATTGTATGCAGACGCTTTTAATTTATCATCCACTGGACGGCGTCGATGGCCACAAAAATACTTGAGACGCCCACTGTATTACCGTGCCGTGCCGTGCTGTGCTACGGCAAATTATAAAAGCAAGCGTAGCGTAAAGCGTGATTTGATAAGGGCCGCGGATCTACGGTGGATCTTGTCTACTTCTAAACGGTCCTTTTGGAAAATTAGAGTGGAGGCCTATGTCCAGCAGTGGACGTCCTACGGCTGAGATGATGATGATAACAAAATAAGTACATAGTAGTTTCCCGACGTCAAGTTGAATAAGAGTAATATAAATTCTAAGTTAAAAGTACTATTTCAGCGTCTGTTACGTAGTGAGGTTTATACGAAGTTTAAAGTGAATTGTGCTAGAGTCCAGAGGGCTAATGTTATTGCTAAGGCTTCTCACAGGATTTAATCATCCTTGAAATAACTTACCCGTTGCCACACTGTATATCTAAAGCTTGGTAAAATGAACACTCACTTAATGTGATTCCAGCAAAATACTTAATACAAAACATAAATTATTGCAATCCACGAAGCCTTTCATAAGTTTCTTTGTTTGTATATAATTTATTATGAGTTTGCTCCTTTAAAACGGTACTATAAATTATATTGTTGACATTTCGCGTTTATTAATATTTCAACGGACGCAATTTGATTTGTGTTTATAATTACTTTATTAAATAACTTAACCAATGCGCCCCTGCTTCGCCTGAGTGGATTTTTGGGGTGTGATCATCATCATCATCTCAGCCGCAGGACGTCCACTGCTGGACATAGGCCTCCGCCATAATTTTCTAATGGGACCGGTCAGAAGCAGCCTGGATCCACCGTTGACCCGCGGCCTTTATTAGGTCGTCTGTCCACCTTGTGGATAGACGTCACCCATTTTTTTGATAACGCTGTCGAAAAAGCTACATAATTTAAAAATTAATTTTATTTATAACGACGAATCTGATGAAGCTTAGGAAGTAGCATTAAAATGATTTAAAATGTTTGCAAAGAACACATATTTTTATGCACGCGTCTACTCGTATTTTAATTTAATTAAAAGGAAGTATAATATAAAAAGTTCATCGGGCAAAGGAAAAACCCATTATGGAGCACATAATTTACAGCAACATAGCAATTCAAATGGAGTGTTCCCTTTTAATTACAAGCGGAGAAAAAATGTAACCTTTCGTCAGAAGGAATTTAGATGGCTGCTGTATCCCATTCACGTCTTTTGGAACAACGTTTTTTATGCAGAAGCACCTTGGTACGCTTGGTACTTAAGTATTATATTTAATTTGCAATTTTATGAAATATTATCAATATTTTATCAAATTTATAAACCCACACACAGACTGTAGAAAAAAATAAATTTGGCCATATTATGATTTTTACATGTTATAAAAAATTATTAACGAATTAATCAAGTTAAGATAAGATAAGAATTCCATTCTATCGAAAAAGAAAACAGAACACGAGTTTAGTTTAAGTCAAAGTTAAACTTAAAAAATCTAATAACTTATTGACTACCTACTTTTGTTTAAAGAACTAAGCAATTACCTATGATTATTCACTTAACAACCGTAAGAAAGTCATGCAAAAAATTGATGTACGGTGGGGAATGCTTTTGAGCTATTTTAAAATTCCCCACAGATCAAAATGTTCCAACTAAACTAAATAGTTTTGTTGGTCGGCGAGTTTGTCTGTCGGTCAAAAATGGTTATTTTTATATGGAATTGCGACTGTCGGGTCAGCTAATAGATAATAAAACATAGGTAAACACAATACATAAATATCTGAAAATATTTTATTATTTTATCTTTTTTATTTTTTTTACTTTCTGGCGGGTCAAAGGACAAGTATGAAGACTGTAAAGGTTATATGTATGAGTAGGTATAGATTGATAAGGGAATGTAAATTTGAATTTGGCATCCTTTACTAATACAATGAAACACAAGAGCACACGTGCTATTATTTCACAGTGGTGTTCTATAAGAGAGTGCTTACTGCCATAAAAAAGTCTGCGAAATGTAGTGTCTGCTATATCAGTATACATTATACCTTTCATCATGGATACAATCCATCATGGATCGAATACTCATCCATCATCGATCGGACTCATGCCCCGAGATGGTATTGGGGAAGACCTACCGACTAAACCTCTTGGCGTCCTCCGCGTCCGCTATGAGGCGAAGTTGCAAGGTCGGACGAACACTCTTCCCGCAACTCCGCCGCGGGGGTCCGTAACCGGACACTGCTTGTATACATTATACCTAGTCGAATTATATCAACAGGTGATCCTAGTGAAATGGAACGAGCCATACCAGAAGTTGGCGTCGTGCGACAGCTCGGGAGTCATATTCGTTTGGATCAAGTACGAGGGGAGATGGAGCATAGAACTCATTAATGACAGGAGTACACCGGTCACTCACTTCTCCTGGTCACACGATGGACGGATGGCACTTATTTGTTACCAGGTTAGTGCTAATAAAGAGAGAACATTTTGTATTTTTGTATGTTTGTATATAATGACCAAACTCAAAAACTACTAGATCGCGATTTTAAAAATTCTTTTACCTATAGAAAGCTACTTTATCAGCTAGTAACATAGGCTATATTTTATAAAGTTACGAGGACGAAGTCGCGTGTAAAAGCTAGTTGAAAATATTTTCCTATCTATTCCCTAAGATGACTGAGTTTCACAATCACAGCCAGAACTTTTTCTCATTTATGCAACCTGTTACCACAGCATACTTATTACGCAATAAGTAAGTATGCTGTGCTGTTACCAAATAGGTTGTATTTTTGTGTGTAGTTCGGTTGGCAGGCTGACTGTACACTTGATCGTTGATCCACTTGATTTGTTGCCGTGTTGTGAATTTGCTGCCTACTTTGATACGATAAAGGATAAGGGGTTATAGAAGCGAAAAAAAAAAGAACAAATTAGAGCCTCGCTTCCACTCGTAGCTGCACAGAAAAGAGAGTCATCACATTTCTACACAACTTCCAAACCGATTTGTTTATAGTTCACGAATCGTCTGTCGACATTCGTTACGCAATCTATTCAATGGTGATATGTAACCAAATTGGATTCTCTGATCGATACCACTCTATCCTAGATAAGTCCCTTGAGGGCACGTATCAAACTCGACTCCCTTTAATTCCAAACAAACAAGCACACAACGTGAGTTACGCAATCCGCTTTCAATTCTGTATCGTGTTCTGTTGTATATTGTATTGAAGTTACAAGTACATTGAAAGTAATATTCTATAATTATATATTACTTGCTGTTGCACGCGACTTCGCCCGCGTAACTTTATAAATGTAGCCTATGTTACTCGCTCATAATGTAGTTTCCTAAAGGTGAAAGAATTTTCAAAATTGGTTTAGAAGTTTTTGAGTACAATCTAGAATAATAGAGTACAAACATACATACAAATCTATTCTCATAATATTAGTATAGATAATTTGAAAGTATAATTTGAAGTCGCTTTCCGGGTCTGTTCGTCTGTATGTATATCCGCTCTGTATGTAACTCATATATCCGCTAACTCATAGTAATCACCCAACCGATTTTGATGCGATTTTCACCATCAGTTAGGTTTTTCATTGAATTTTATTGAATTTAGCTTTTATTGTATTTTATACCATATAGGTATAAAATACAATAAAAGCTAATTAAGATTTTTACTGGAAAAATGTTAGGTTCCTGTAGGGTTTTAAAAAAATGATATGCAACGCGTACAAAGTATTTCATAGATATGAAAGGTTTGTTCTAGACTAGACCAATTCGTCTATCTCTAGCTGTTCCTCGGAGTGTTTATCTGCGTGTTTGAAACACGCACATTTTGCTAAAAGACATTACGAATTGAATAAGCTGTCACACATATTTTAACTTAGCAGTAACAAGAATTAACACGTTTTTCAACTATGAAACAGTAGGTACGTTTATTTCTGGAAACAAGCCCGCTTGTGATGACCTTGGTAGATTTGTTTGCAACGAATAATGTATGCAAATACTTATATACCTAAAGCAACCAATTATATAAAGTTTATACTGCATCTCGTAGTTAAATTTGTGTTTTGAATAAAATTTGTAAAATTATTAGATTCAGATATTCCTGATACATTTTTGTTCGCAAAGTTAAGTTAATTTAAGTTAATACGTCTTATGGCTGAAATATTTTTATGTAGATAAAATTTAATTAACGTAGGTCATGTTTAAAAGCCATTATTTACTGTATATTATATTCTCAATTCGACGCTGTCTATACAGGTAACAACTGAACTTGACAGAGGACACGAGGTGTCAACACCAATTTCTTAAATGGCTTCCATGTGTATTCGACTACGCAATGTTGGTTGACATTGTTGAACAGAAACTTAATTGTACAGTCAGCGTCAATAGTCACCGTATTATTATAATACAATTATTTATAATCATCCGTACTTATTGCTTATTGTACTTTGATATAGTAAATAAAAAACACATTTAAAATTAGTTGACAGATGTTGCTATAACAACTATACATCTACTTAGAGAACTTCTAAATATATAGGTTAATTTCGTAAACAAATGTGGATTGCACAATTTTGGCTATATATTCTAGAATAAAGTTCTAATGAGAAAATATCTTAAGCTTTAGTGTTATATGTCTATATTGTCTATTTAGAATTCAGTTCTCTATCATTAAACTGTATGGTGGTACGCGTCTCTTTTCGTTTTCGGTATACTTTTGCTTCTTTTCGGGCATTTCATAATAATTCACCATAGGATAATTTTTCCATAGTTTAATAGCCCAAACGGAACTCCACGCCTACGAAGCCGTGGAAAAATATGAACTATTAGGTAGATTAGTAAGTGGCCATCTGGTGGGAGGAAAAGGTTGTCCCCTAACCCCCGCCCATAGACGGTGAATCCCACATACCCCACCGATTTCCCTATGATAGGTGGGGGATCTGGTTTGCAGATTTTTCCATGCAAAAAAGGGCATTCTGCGTTTCTCAGTCATATAGGTACTACAGCTACAGTGGAATAACAGCTCATATGTTGTCTTCCGATTAGTAAGGTATACATTTAAAAATTTGAAATAAAGCTAAAATGCAACTAAAATGGCATTTTCATATGAATACGAAGACGCGCGATAATCGCACATATCCATATATTGCTATTATTAATTTGTACTGCTACTAATTTTATGACGCTGACTGTACTAAGAAAGGTGCGTCAGATTCGCGAGGGAGCGTTTTAATCTATCGAAACACCCACGAACCCGTCAGGTGACTTGTTTATCGATACGTGATCGCCATTTGAAGGTTTCAGGGCGACTAACCAAGTATACTTATATATTATTTGACGACACGTTTGGTCTAGTGGTTACTAACCTTAGCTGTTAACCAAACGGTCGCGGGTTCGAATCCCGCTAGGGACAAATGTTTATGTGTTAACATCTTGTTAACAATTTACCATTGTACCTAAGTCATGGATGTTTGTATTTATAATATGTTTGTACTTATTTACAAAAAAAAAAGTAATGTATGTAGTATATCAACTGTCTGGTATCCATAATACAAGCATTACACACGTTTAGTACACGTCATTAGCATTAGTACACAAGTTCTTTAATGAACATTACCTAGTACTTACTGTTCACTTTCAACAAGTAAAAGACACGTAACAGTTCTCCTATCTCTCCAACATTCAAAGACTTCGTATGAAGTATGTACACGCTTGCTAATTTATCTCTAAGTACCTACTAAATAGGTATTCTTCATGAATATCTTGTATACGACAGACGAGAGTAAGACCAAATGTTTGTTAGAGAAATTTCATCCTGAATAATAATCCTATCGATTAGTATAATAAAATAGCGAGTGTTTCTTTTTTTTAATTTTAGTTGGTTCGAGTCCTGGGCTAGTCAAGCGAGTTTAAAAAAAATATTTGAATGCAGTTTTGTTTCTTTTTAAAAATAAAGGAATGTCTCCTTTATGTAAAATGAGCCAACTTAAAGATTTAAGGTAGTTTCCCTCCAGGGCCCGACTTATTTTTCCACACTGTATATAGATACTCTTTATAAAATTAACATTACACTTAAGAAATATATATTGTACATATATTAAAATAGATATTAGGTATTTACTTACTCTTTTACCGAGCCGAGAGATATTGGTTATTCAATTGCTGTTTACTGTTTACCTATGCTCGCAGTGAAGGCATCGATCTCATACTAAGAACTTCACGTACGAACGACTAGATAGGAGCTAGACAAACTGTTTTAAAAGAGCGAACCAAATAAAGTTGGATAAGAGTACTGCGCTAGGCATCACGAGGTCTGAATATTAAACAGATAACAAGCTTCACGGCCCTTATTGGAAGTTAGGAAAATTAACATAAATAAACTCAAATTTCCGGTGATTCTGAGCCAAAATAACAGCCAATGAAGTTTACTTTAATTGTAATTTGTTTCAGCTTTGTTTGTGCGTAACGCTTTCAAATTGTCGTGTTTATTCGATTATTATGTAATGGCTTTTCTGCATAACTTTCTTACAATTTCATTTTGAACTAAAGCTATAAGATTAAGCTAAAGCTTTTATTTTTTTCATAATTTCTAATAAACCGAATTAGTTGTTATTATTAATTAATTATTATAAACAATTAATTTTTATATTAACAACTTTACTAAGTAATTATTTTTGCATTAATTAGAATAAGCTTAATGAGAAATGATTTTTTTAGGTAATTAATAGAGATTAATTACATAAAATTATCTACATAAAATGAAAATAGCGACAGATAGGCCATTCAATAAATTTTGATAAAAATTTACAAGGGACCCGACCCCGGCTCCGCACGGATTTTTTTCTGCAAATTATATACGCAAACCTTCCGCGTTTATCGCTTTTATCGTTAGTGGAAACAGTATCAAAATCCGTTGGGTGGTTTTCTTGTGTGAGTAGATACAAGAATAGGCTATAAATTAATTTATTTTGCACTGAAACAAAAAAAGCACACGTGCTGTCACCGGCGGCATTAGCCGTCCTAGACAATTCTAGGACATGTACAGTATACTTAAAGTATTCGTGTTTAGCTATGTTCAGCAGCTATTTATCATAATAACAGAAGGTTTCTTTTATCTTAGGATGGATTTGTCCTGGTTGGTTCAGTGGCGGGTCAACGGTACTGGTCGTCTATGTTGTCACTCGACGCCAGGATCACGTGTGGATGTTGGACACCTGACGACGGTCAGGTCTATCTGGGCACGGCCTCTGCCCAACTAGTTGTCATGGATGTGCATGGTGCTATGGTCTCACAGGTATAATACTTACTTCTTATTTTAGTGTTATGTGTTTACAATAAATATATTATACCTTATATTGACATAGTATTAACACTCAACAAATTGTCCAGGACAGAATAAGTCACAATAATTATGTTATAAAATAAGTTGGTTAGTCAAAAAAATAAATGTTAATAATTCAAACACAAATCGTCAAAAACACACAATAAACAAAAAAGATTAGTCTTAAATAATATTTTATGTTTAAAATAAGAAAAAAATGTAATCATTTAATTATACGTAAATTCTAAAGTAAGGTATACGCAGACTTAAATTAGCTGTGAACAGAAGCTGTAAGAAGTGTATGAAGACACTGAAAATATTTCCATTTATTATATTTTTATTTTTAATAAAATGATACGGGAACATAAACAATAATAACCCAATTTTCCCACCAAACGAGCGCGATAAAGCGATAACGCGAAGTATCCAGCTGTTGAAATAATCACACTTAGCCAAAGCACTCCAAACTCTTTGTTGCAAAGTTTTTCTTCGCTCGATCTTGATATTGAAACTATTGGCTATTTTCCAGTTGTTGTTAAGGTTCCATTTTCTCTGTGTTAAGTCAACGGAATGAAGGTCTTGAATTAGAAGAATATAACGATATAAAAGAATACTCGAGGCGCTTTATCTTCTACAAAATATATATATATATATATTCGTGACAATATAGATATATAGAAATTTATATAGAATTTTATTAGGAATTTGTTAGGCTTAGTAACGATTTTATGCTATTAAACTCTACTTTATTTATAACTTCATCTACGGTTTGTTGTAAAATATGCTACGAATAAATAATAATACAAATATGCTACGAATGTACAGTCAAGGGCAAAAATATATGTACGTTTCCAAGCGGCAAACATATCTGTACAATTGAGAGGCCAGAAATATCTGTTCGATAATTCAGTCAGAAATATGTGAGCATTTAAAGGGTCAAAAAGATCTAGACGTTCACGTAGCCATAAATAAATGTACAATGTCAGTCAAATACATCTAGGCAAATAGGAGTGCATAAATATCTGTACAAACAAACAAGTTTTCGTATTTTGAATTATGACAATCATCGAAAAGAGTACCATTCTGTCATATGATCTGTTTGTCCCTTTCATTTTGATTGTGGCGTCATTAACGTAATATTTCTTTCACCTTTCATTCTATTATTTTAGATTCTGCTTCACAGCGTTCACAGCTATCATAAGTATACGATTTTCACATGGTTTTTCTCGTGAATAATTAGCGTTTTTTCAATGCTAAATTTATGTCAGTAACATATTTATACTAGACGTAGCGATGAAACGGAAGATATTTATTCGGAATTTAAGTAATTATACAATATTAGTACGAAAATCTTTCGATTACGCTAATCTATACTAATATTATAAAGCTGAAGAGTTTGTTTGTTTGTTTGAACGCGCTAATCTCAGGAACTACTGGTTCGAATTGAAAAATTCTTTTTGTGTTGGATAGATCATTAATAGAGGAAGGCTTTAGGCGACTAATACGAGCGAAGAAACAGTCGAAAATGTGGAAAAAAAAATGGGGAAAACCGTTCGAGATACCCAAATGTCTCTTTGCCGTTAAAAAGAACACTTAGGTTTTTACTAACTTAGAGCATTTAATAATTACGCAACGAAATCCTCCTTCAAAAAATATGTCAAAAATATGAAGATTTGCTTTAAATCTATTCCCGTTGGCCGATTTTTTTTATCACGTCTAGATTTATCGATATGAATTTTTATTAAATATCCATTTAGGTTTTTTGAATTAATTTTGTGCGTCAACATCATAAACAGTATAGTATACATACGAAATAGGTTTTAGCGAGTTGTAAGAGAAAGAAGGAAAGTGCCGAAAGTAAATTTTTTTACACTTGGTTGGTACAAATTTGGTAGTACACATGCGCATTTATTGGCTCTGTTCATAAAAAATACATAAACTAAGTACAAATAAAATACTTAAAAAAAGTAGAGAATATGCAAAACATCAAAATATTTGATAACTAGACTTGACAGTCTTGACACGCTCTTTGTTTTCATGTATATAATATTTGCGTGTTTGACTGACATTGTACATATATTTATGGCTACGTGAACGTCTAGATCTTTTTGACCCTTTAAATGCTCACATATTTCTGACCGAATTATCGAACAGATATTTCTGGCCTCTCAACTGTACAGATATTTTTGCCGCTTTGGAAACGTACAGATATTATTGCCCTTGACTGTACGTAGAAAGTGCTACGGTGCTACGGTTCTCGCTACGCATTTTCGTAGTGATAAAAAGCTGAAATAACGATTGACGTTTCATTTTGATGAAATATTCTCTGTTCTAAGTTCTAACTATATATCGTAAACATCCCGCGTTTGTAGTATAGGTACACAACAATATTTATTTAGTACTTATGTACTTATATTGTTATGTAGTGTTCTCAAAATATTTGTACACCCCAAAGGGTAGAATGTAGCGAGCCTTATTTATTATAAAACCATTGTAATAACCTATGTTCAGCAAATAAATTATTATTTTAAAAAAAATACACAAGTTTCTGTGATTGTTTGTTACTCTTTCACGTATAAAGTGCTGATTGAATTTTGAAGAAAGTTTGCAGTGATATAGTTTATATCGCACGTGTTAAAAACACATACACATCCGTATATATATTTATATAAAGAAATATATGTGTGACGTCACAGGCCATTAAGTTGCCGCATAATCACTAGTCTAGTTGGCAACAGAAGCAGAAAACGTGTCTAAGAACTTTTTAAGTGTCGTGGCGAGGGAGAAGTGCTCGTTAACAATCATTCGATGCAATTGTTAAAACCTTTTGAAAATATTTACATATATAGTATTATGTATATTCTTATTTGTTTGGTTTTATTAATAGATTAAAAGTAATTTTGATTATAGCAATCAAAATTATTTTTGCAGCTATACTTACATAAAAAACTGTATAGGATATTCTATTATTTGCTAAAGTTTCTCTATCCGCTGCAATTCTCTAATTTGCATTGCATGCGGCATATGTTCATAGGGTATCGTTCTGAAGATTTGCCTCCTCGTAGAAAAAATATCTTTAGGCGATGGTTAAAACTAAGTCTAAAAAAACTAAGGCTAAAAGAACTAAGTCTGCCTGAATTACCATTGATTGAAAAATAATTAATACGTAAATCGTTAATGAAGGTGACGTGTCCTTTAAGTCTCTTTTCCTTTTCAGGTTCAACTAGTGGCCGAGGGTGGAATAACATCTATGGCGTGGTCTTGCGAGAAATTCAAAATGGAGGAAGGCGAAGAAGGCCCCGAGAACAGTGGAGGTCACGTGCTCGCAGTGGCTTTAGGCAACGGGGAGATTGTGCTGCTACGCGGACACGATGACGTCAGTCCAGCGCGGGTACGGACTGGTTTGAGGGGAAACACTTTGGCTATGGAGTGGGCAAATTCAAGGGAGCTGTTAGCAGTAGCCGGCACATTGATTCCTGGTAAAATTTCCTATTACTTTCTCTATATCTAACTCAACTTTATATATGTCGTCGGCAGATCGTAGAATTGGGCAGATCGTAAAGTATGAAATCAAAAATCTTTCACCAGAAGTCAAAAATAGGCGCGACGAGGAGCGGAGCGAAGCAAAGCGAGGAGGAGCGTGTTAGGTTTACATGGAAATTTTGGGGAGCCGAGCGAAGCGGAGCGGAGTTAGGCGACCCTCTCAGTTTTAACAGAAACATGAACTGCCCAGAGTGCCCAGGAATATCATTATATGCCCAATTCTACGATATGCCGACGACATATATATATATATATATATATATATATATATATCTTTATATAACAATCACAGAACAAAGAATCGACTCCCCGCGCGTTACTAGAATAAAATAATAAAATAAAAAATAATAAAATGTAATAATAAAATGTTTGTGTCGACCAATTGCGTTGAGCGCAACTCTCAGCGAATTTGATTACCAGTTTCTATTGGAGTAAACATTATCCAAAAAAGCGTTAGAAATATCTAATTTTGCTGTAATTTGGTTTAATAATTAAAGCAAAAACGTGAGTAAGCAAAATTCTGATGGTGTATCATTTTTTTATGGATCATTCTCAAAATCAAATTATTAGGCAGGCAGGGTATTTGTATTAACAGAACACATAAAGCATAATGTGTGAGTGAATTGGTGATTTTATATCGTATCATTGATAACATAGATTTCCACACAACAAACACTTTAATCGGATGAAAATGCTTCGTCAACCTTTATCATAAAAAAGTAAACTGGTCGTACTTAGCGCATGACTAAGCGTTTTGGAAATATCTTTTCCTTTTGTACGTGGAAAAAAATGTTTTGAGATTTATTCTAAACGTTTTGATAAACGAGATGTCTTGAAGGCAAACTTTTTATTCGCTGTTCACACGAATTTTACGAGCACTATACAAGTTTATGGCACTCGTTTTATGCGATCGTGTTGGTGTCACCTAAACCACTTTTAGCTGTTTAAGTGAGAATTTTCTTTGTATTAACATAAATTACACACACCTACACATGAGACTTCGCCTTAATAATACTATTATTATTCGTATATCTAATTTAAAGAGCTATTAAATATTATAATAAATCATTTATATCAACCCCCAAGATAACCATACAAGGGATATCTACAAGTGACCGAAAAATTATACATATTATAGCTAATATGATCTTGAACTAAAACATACTGTAAGTTGTTATGTTCGTCAGACAGACTGACGGTACACTTGATGGTAAGTGGATTTGAACGAGTTTCAATGGGCTCGTCATTTGATGACCACCGTCGTTTTTACAAAATACAAACTACGCCGGGAAGATGCATGTTCACTGCTGACCTTAATACGAGAAGGATTCCACAGCTTGGTGTCACTTACTAATGAATTCTCAAAATGGGAAGGAACCAAATGGAGTAGCATGCATGAACATAAAAACTCACATGCGTTTGTTTCACTGTATATTTCTGTAAGAAAATGGTTACTGCTACCAGACCGACTGCCAAACGCCAGACGCTGTCTAGTTTATGACTACCAATTGACTTGTCACAGCAAGTTTGAACAGTTTTTCAGTTCATTTGAATTTACCGGGTAAATAAAAATATATTAATACTAGCTGGTGCCCACGACTTCGTCCGCGTTCTGGATGAAAGGTACCCTATGTCCTTTCTGGTGTCCCAGGCAACGTGTATGCAAAATTTTATGGTGATCGGTTCAGTTTCCTATGCGTGAAAGCGTAACAAACAAACAAACTCACATTCACATTTATAATATTAGTAATGGATATGCCCATTTTTTTTTCAGAGCCACACGAGCCTCCCGACTCGCCGCCTTATAACAATGTGGTTAAATTCTATTCGGACAATGGGGCTCTCATTTACACCGTTCCCATACCAAATACACAGGTATGAATATATATATATTTTTAGATTCTAATGTCTACAAATTAGTTTATAGATATCTGAAGTGTTATAGCAACCTCTAAGGGGGTCAAACCGACCTACAAATAGTACTGAGCGGAAAATGGATGGATAGGTACTCGTTTACATAACATGATATTATGTATTTAACATATTTTTTTAGCAGGTAATTTTCATTTTTAGATTAAAATAATCCACATAAAGATTTATTTTGCTTACTTTTTATTTAAAAATGTAATAAACACACCGTCAGCAATTATTATTGTATTATTGTATTGTAACTATCGTAGGTTTTATAATGAAAATTTCAATACAACACAAGATAGCCAGCAGGGGTTCTACCCAAAACAATAAAACATGGCATGTGGTCTATGAGACCAATTAGCATTGTGATTTATGAGAGAAAAGGTTGAGAACCTCTGATTTAACTCTAGGGTAGGTTAATATTATAGTTTTCTTTGTGTTAAGCTTCCTCCTTTTCTGTTCGTGCTATTTATTCTCAAAACATAATTTCGTTAGACGACATTGTAATTCGCCCTATTAAACTCGTTATTGCGATATTTATAGCTACCATAACTGAGGCTTTTAACATCATTATTATGAACATTGTGTTAATATTACCACACTGTAATATTACTACACTATAACTTTAACTCATATATGTATGTAGGGTACCTGTTATAATTTATAAATCGGTATAGGTTTAACGCAATAGCAATAAAGACTCTGGCGACGATATATTTCCTATCAATAACTCATGAACCATGAACTCGCAGGTTATAGAGGTGCTCATTGACTCACACCAAGGAATTTTATTCAGTAGTTTTTTTTTTTTTTTTTTGAAACATTTAGGGCCTCTTTCACCATCTGTCAAGTAGGCTAACTAACCGCCGTCAACTAGCCGTAAAGTCACCTGTCACCGGGAATAATTTAGCTGATATATCTTTAATTGAACGGTAAAAGTCCCAAACATTAAAAAGAAAATAATAAAAAATATTCGCCTATGAAAGGATGTATGTACTAAACCGAGTGCATAATTTAATAAAAACATAGATAAAATTATTTCTAAAAGTAACTAATCAACACTTTACTTGTAGTTCGTGAAAGAGGTCCTTATTAATTTATTAGCTTTCTGTGAGTACTTAGATTTTGAAATATTTAACCAAACGTGTTTTGAAAGACTTTAAAGACTGAAAGAATTTTCTTTGTTGTAAATACATTGTGTGGTTGTTTGAAGAAATACTGGTTTGGTGTTTAGGCACGCGTATCGGCATTGACGTGGGGTCACGCGGCGCGAAGGCTGTTCGTGGGAGTCGGTGGGGCTGTGTGCACGGCTCGCGTGTGGCGGGTTGTGGCGCCTTTACAGTTGCTGGCGAGGGTTCGTGCCGCTCAAGCGCTGCGAGATCCAAGACATGCAGCTCGCTTGCCGCTTCCGCCGCGGTTGCAACCAGCGCTCGCTAACCTCTTCGCACACACCATACGGGTACACAACGTGAATTGTATTTATAATAACTCATTGTTATTTATAATGAAAGAAAGAAAGAAAGAAAAAGTTTTATTCACGATTACAAAGACACAACAATAAAAAAAAAACAAAAAAAAAACAACAAAACAGAAATTTATGGATTATGACAATGAGGATTGTTGACAGATAATAGACTCTTCAGCTAAAATTGTAATTTATGAGTGATAATAGGTATGTGATTTAGCATAGATTCCCGATAGGTATATCACAATACTTACAAGTTATTTACAAATTATACACCATCGTCTATGAAGGAGCACAAGCAACTTCAATTGGTTATACAAGAACTATATAAGAACCGACTCCGATAGGTTGAAGATTAATAATTCTTTATGATTCTATATCGAGATGCTTTCTATTTGCCGAGTCGCCTTTATACCTCAGGTTTTGATAACCGAATAGATTTGGTTTGATACTTTATGCCTTTCTTAAAAGTCCAAAATATTGACACTTCTTTACTTACATTTTTATTTTTCGACACAGCTGTATTTCTGATTCTTAATACATTTCATAAAATTATATAAAATAGCGTTTTTTATATACGGTCACCATTTTAGATATAGTAAAATCATAATTACTTATACTATCAAAAGGATTTTTTTTACCAAAAGTGAAACAAAAGGCGGCCGAATATATTTTTTATAAACTTAATTTGTTGGTTTTCAGTGCAATGTGCCGGAAACTCATGAGCTGCGCCGGTTCGTGTCACGTCCTCCCGGAGGAGCTGCGCCAGCCGGAGGAGTGGGCACGCGCCTGCACTGCACCATGTTGCGGCACGATGACGAGGAGGCCGGTGCATACACACTCTACTTGGAGCACTTAGGCGGGCTAGTGCCTCTGCTCAAAGGTCGACGCACCAGCAAGATTCGCCCGGAGTTTGTCATATTCGACCCGCAAGCGGAAGGTATTTTCTTCATTGGACACCGTGCATCTTCTTCTTTGCCTGGCCCTTTCCCACTTTATTTGGTAAATTCACAGCGAAAAATAATTCCTCTTTCGTAGCCAATTACCAAACAGCAATTACGAAAACGGGCTAAACGGGGGTCGGCCCTCCGTATCATGCGTCTCCGCAGCTCGGTCTTGGGTCCTCTTTGTTGATTTGGGCTTCCTTGACGTTCTTATTTACAACATTATTGGACACCGTATATGTTGAAAAAAAATATTGCATCTAAATCCGTAGAATTCGAGCTACAACAAACGAGCTGCCCATAGAACGGCAGCTCAGTTTATGACTGCAAAGCATAGTGTGCACTAACTACATCATAGACAATAAACGTGTATCTCCTGTTTACATATTATAGCGCGTATCTCTTATTTCAAATCCTGTCAGTAAAAAATCTGTAAAGTTTAAAAACGACGTAGAGCGTAGTACTATATTTAGTAAATAATTAAGAATCGCCTTAACGCCTTATCGCTCTGAATCAGGGGTTCCGGGTTCAATTCCCGGCTGGGCCAACTTTGCAAATGAACTAAGTTGACACCGGTCTTTGGTGTGCATATCGGTTGTATGGTTATCCCATAATACAACCCTTATAGTGCTTACTTTAGGGGCCATACAATTGGCGTACCTCCACTTTCGGGTACGCCGAGGATCTGACAGGGAGCACAGGCCTCCCCGCGTTGGATAGCCGTGGCGGGGCACCGCGAAGTCGTGTACGACCCCGCCCATCAACGGCCGCGATAGATAGAAAGTCGTTGGGTTTTAGCCGGTATGAATCCGGCATAACCCCCCGCAGTGTCCCCTTCACTGCCGGGTATCCAAGAGGATTTCCCAACGAGAAAAAAAAAGGGGCCATACAATTGTAATGGTAAGTTAAAAAGATGATTTTATTTTGTTTTACATTTGATAGGCACAAGTAATCTATCAGGCGTAGTGCAGAATGTACGGGAGAGTAGCAGCAGTGGGAGCGCGACAGGCAGCTCGTCGAGCGGCAGTGCAGGCAGTGCAGGCAGTGGAGGTCGAGGGTCTCCTAGAGTCGCCCGCACCCCACGACCCGCTCGCCGTGCTCCCAACCACAGAGACTCTGACTCCTCAGACACCGAAAGGGAAGAAGGTAATAATATTCATAACTGAAATAAATCAATTTTACATTTCCTTTTTCAAATTTACTGAAGCGAAACGAAAAACTACTAATAACTGAACTACCGATGCAAACTTGCTAGCTGAGACACCTTACGATCCCAGAGAAGTGAAGTGCTACCGCTCCACGCGTGACTAATGTTATAGTATTTAGTCTATGTTAACAGATAGTCTGTGTGTGTTGCACCATGGCATAAGTCGACACCATCTCCTAATAAAGTAAATTTTAAATATATAAATTATCTTTAATTTTAGAAAGACAACCATTAAAAGTTTTATAACAACTATGATGTCGATTGGCGACCGTCGACTAGCATGGCAACTTGTCACAAGTAAATAGGCTATTGTGAATTGACGATGTTGATAATTTATGATTATATTTCCTTTGCTCCTTTTTATTTGTTTAGTCCGTGGTTTTGACTAAAGGTACTGTTGAGATTTGTTTGTGTAGGTACTCGTAGGTCATAGTGTTTCGTCTCCGGGACGATCTGTTGTGTCGTACTTCTAAATAAGTAGGCATATAATTGTCGTTTCAAATCTATCAGTTCTACTACATAGGTATACTTATGAAGTATACTAAGTAACTAAAATAAATAGTTGCTTACAAATATTTTAGATAACTAGATGCTCATTCAATAAAACCAATTTTTTTTTAAATATTATTACAGGCTGCTCAGGGTCTCCGAGATTACAGAGACGTCGACGCGCACGAGAGAGGCGTAAGATCCGAAATAACAACGAGAAAGATGACGCGCTAGATGAACTTGCTTATATCGATTCACTGCCGGAGGTAGCACATATCATACCTTAAGTCGATGTAAAATATTTAAAAACATTAATTAATTGTCTCATATATTTTCAGGACGTGCGGCTAGTAGAAGTAACATCAAACATTTGGGGAACCAAATTTAAAATGCACGGTTTGGCCAAAAATGTGCCCGCTAACCTGGGACAGGTGACGTACAAGACTTCTCTTCTACACTTACAGCCTCGGCAGATGACACTCACGATCACTGAATTGAGGGACGACTATCCGATAGGACCAGACCCTAGTTTTAATCCGAACCTCTTTTCCGAAGACGAAGAAGAAGTATTTCAGTCCAACGACAATAAATCACCGTCGCACACCAACAATAACATCTGGAGAAAGATAACGTTTAGCGAAAGGGTCAATAGTAATAATAATCAAAATGAAAACTACGCTCCGAACAACAATAACACAAGTCCATCGCTAGCCAGAGCCGAATCGTACGACGAGTTTCCTTACATCGATACTAACGATATGAATAATATGTCAGATAATGTGTACAATAACGCGCCTGTACGACACACCGCACAAACGACTGAAAGAAGGGTGAACAACTCGACACAACACGTGCCCAATAGACACGCCATCTCCCCTCTTCGTTGTGAGAGCTCTGTGCCCACATTACAGTCACCAAAAAACGCAGTCGCACCCACCGATATCATATTTGAAAGACCATCGCCACAAACCGTCACTTGCGGAGGCCGCGGAGATTTCTGCGGAGGTAGAACCGATTATAGCGTCCGAGGGGACAACGTGTCCCTCAAAGGAAATCTGTCCAACATAGAACAGCAGTTTAGCTTAAATCTTAGTCTAGAACCTAGCAGACAAGTTACCATAAAGAAATGTGATAATCACGTAACAGACACATGTCTCTCGAAATTACGCAAGAATATTTGCAGCAGAGGCGAGTCGGGGTCTTACGAAATGAACACTAGGATTTTAAAGTCGCTTTGTAGTAAAAATTATGAGCACGAGGTACACCCGGACGCTTTGAATAGAAGGGCAGACACGTTGAAGAACTTGCAGAAAGGGGAAGACCTTAAGTTTATCGATGAGGAGACGCCGGTCGACACGACTATAAACAATATAACGGACCGAGCGAGAGAAGTCAGGGTCCAGAGGACAACCACAGTAGTTCCGATCAGCCCGGTATGCGCAAATGTGCCGGTATACGACACAATGACGCGCAGCTGCAGCGTCGGTTATCTTGACCTAGTAGATCCACAAGTTCTTCACGCTCAAGTCAGTCTCAGCGCGCTTCGAGGCGAACCGCCTCGCCGCCTCGTATTGGTAAACAATAAGCGGCACAGAAAAAATCAAAAAAGACATTTCCGAGCCAATGACGTTAAGCAAATAGAGGTACCGAGACCTAGTTTGAAAAAGTGTGGTAAATCAAAGAGTCTAGACTCAAGCGAGTTATCGTTGACTGTTGAGAAAGCAAAGCGGAATTCCAGGGCAGAGTTGAACGTTAAAGGTGACGTCGCATCGGCGAACTCTAGTAGTCGCTGCAATAGTACAGGTGGGGAGGACAACAGTGGGACGAGCGCAGAAGAAGGCCAGAGGACGGGGGTGCGACGGTCACGAAGGGACTACCCCGTGTGCACCTCGTGCCGGCTCGTGTCGCCTTACGATCGTCGTGACGTAGACGCTGCCACTTATGTGTGCGTGGCGTGTACGACGCGTGCACCTCCAACTCCGCCCCCTGCTGTAACGTCCCGAGCGCCCGCCCCGCCAACACCCGCGCGCTCTTCACACACAGACAGCGATTCCGACTACAGCAAGTATTATAGTTAGTATGAAGTAGTTGCTTCTAACCAACCAGTGACCCCTTCACTCCAGGTACAATCTTCTAGTGCTAACAACACTTAGTAAAGTAAATAGTTCTTTCAGCACCGTGTTTCTGGCATGCACTGCGAGTTCATAGAAAATTGCGTTCGCGAACACGAGGTTCTGTCGTTAATTTTGAAGCTTCAGCTGCACTGAAATTGTTTTTTTTTTAATACAACAATAGAGCTTTTATGGCACTGTTTCATATAGGTGGTAAATTTAGTAGGGCTAAAAATTTGTATTGAAAATACAATTATAGCCTCGATAAATTAGATTGACTCTTAGTATACTTTGTTGGTATCGACCAGGGTGGTTGCGGATACAGAATTTTTAACGTCCGCGGATACGGATACGGACGCGGATTTTTAGATGAACAGATGATTATCATTAGATTACATTTTAAAGTGCAGAAATAATTGATTTTAATTGATCATTTTAATTTATTTTTTTATTAAGTAGGTACTTTATCAAACTTTTAACAGAAAATTGAAACAATTAAAACAAAAAAAATAAAAAACTGAAACAATCCTGCGAAATTTGCGAGATTTAGGACTAGCACCATTCCGCGGGTATAGTCTAAATAACTACAAAATCATTGCGATACGAATATCCGCAACACCCCTGATGGTATCGACACGTAGTTCATTTGTATTGTAACGGTTGCGAACTTCCATTTCAGGTTCGTTAGAGCAGTTGGCTTTGCGATTGCTAGCGTCGCGAGGGGGCAGCTCGGTCGGAAAGGGTGGTGCGGGCGCAAGAGGAGGGGTGAGCAGTGTAGCGGAGAGGGAGAGCAGCTCAGCGCCTGCGTCGCCACGCCCCGCGCGCAGTCAACCCGCGTCCCCCGCACCGCGCGCTCCTCCACGTAGACACAGATACTCCTCCGCGTCGCCCATACGGTACTTCCATAAACATAGCGTGGTCTTCACTTGAAAATGCTTGATACTTATTTATTTACCTTGTTTATTAAACCTTTTAGTGAGCGTAATCTGTAATTACAGAATAGAATTATCTTTTTTTAGACAACTACTAAACTCGCCCCTGTTAAATCGAAGAAGGAACAAGAAGCAGTCGGAAAGTTCAGACGACGAGTTTTCAAATGGTGGATACAGCGAAGTAAACAGTAGGAATTATCGTGACCTGGAAAGCTTTCAGAAGGCTCAACTTAGGAACAAAGTATGTATTTTAGGCAAACTTTACGTAGCTACTTTTTGTTTATTTAGTTCATCGGGTCTCTGTTACTGTGATAAACTACCTGAAAATGTGTGACAGTTGAAGCGCGCTGGCGGTGCGATGTCGCCGGCAGCGTTGGTCGGAGCAGTGGGCGCTGGAGGGAGCAGGGGAGGAGGCACGCGGAGGCAACTGGTGATGCATAACAAGGCCCCCATGTGGAACGAGAACAGCCAAGTGTACCAGCTCGACTTCGGGGGTCGCGTCACGCAGGAGTCCGCCAAGAACTTCCAGATCGAGTACCACGGAAAACAGGTAACTTGTTTTGCTTGATATTTATTTTCTAGAGAAACCTTTATCTCGACATATCGTAAGATCTGTACGACAATATCGCTGGTGTGAACTCGTGCTCTTTCCTTTCCTCCCGCCTCACCCCGCATTCCTAAGGAGTGGTATAGTGATTTCGGCCAAACTATATTAGTCCAACTAGTAGGGCCTCTCGTTAATGTAAGATAACAATAATAACACTGCATTTGAAATCAGGTGATGCAGTTCGGTCGTATAGACGGCAACGCGTATACGCTAGACTTCCAATACCCATTCTCCGCGCTGCAGGCGTTCGCCGTAGCGTTAGCCAACGTCACGCAGCGTCTCAAGTGAACGCCACGTCTCGAACATCATAGTTCATACGCCATTAAGGTACTTTGACCATTTCGTGATGTAGATCTCTTAAAATGACACCGATCATGCTCAGCTACAATTTAATTAAAACGAAAAACACATATTTAACATCAGTAACACTGGATCTTGATTAAGTTTTTCTTTAAATTATTTATTAAAGTTACCTATTATACATATTGTTCCTTTATTTTTTAAAGTTTGGCGAGTTATGGATGAAAAACCATTAGCGTGTGTCCTGAGTGACGGCGTATCGCGAATGCGTACATATTTTTTTGGTGCGATTCAGGCTTCCGCTATACGCCGTCACTCAAGACACACACTTAGTAAGTAAGTACCTAAGTAGGTATATGAGCGTTTCTCTTTTTTTATTTGAAACCACAATTCTCCTTATAATAATTTGTTGCGATACTTACGAAGACATTTGTCAGACATGGTAATAGTTTACAATAATTAATTAAAAAAATACTAGATAATATACCTACTCATTCGAAAGCATTTTTTAATATGAAATTTATGTCATTTAATAGAAATCTACATTACGAAAACATTATGCGCTAAGTAAATAAATGTCTACGTATTTAGTTAATTAATGTTACCACTCCATGACAATGTTGAATATTATACTTAAATATTTTGTATACTAGTTATAGATAGGTAGATATATAATGTGTGAAATATAATCTCAATGACTAAAGGCAGCGTTCGCACTGACGTGACAAGGCTAAATATTATATTATTTTAGTAGCAACAAGACACTCGGTTTCGCAGTCTTAAATAAGGTAAATCCCCACTCCCTTAAATAAGATATTTCGGTAAGTGAGTAAGGTATACCAGAAAGTTCCCTATCCCTTCCGCTAATGAGGCAACGTTGAGACAGGACAACCTTATTTCTTATGATAGGTCTCTTTAAAAATTATGTAAATAATTTTTCTTATTTTTTTTTCACTATAAAAACTTGCAAATTGACCATTGGTTTATTAATCTAGTTCAGAATACAGAATACACCTAATAAATTTTGCCAGTTTAATACTAAGTTAATTAACATAGGGTACACGTTTACCGCATGCCACTAAATATTTTAAGCTTTTTATATACGTAGGGCCTCTTTCACCATGTGTCAAGTAGGCTAACCGTCATTTAAAGTCACCTGTCCCCGGGAATAATTAGGCTGATTACTGATATATCTAGATCTACCTTTGTTTGTACATCAAAAGTCAAATATTAAAAAGAAAATAATAAGACAAATTCGTCTATCGTAGGATGCACTAAACCGAGTGCATAATTTAATAAAGCATCAAATTATTTCTAAAAGTAACTAATCAACACTTTACTTGTAGTTATTGAAAGAGGCCCTTACCTTTATATTTTAACTCACATAAATTGAAAACAATAAGGTCTTTGTTTTAACAAAAGTTGGTAGGTAAGTATAAGTATATAATAATATAGAATCAATTCGTCAGTGCGACCGCCGCCTAAATTATTCCCTGCCATTGGGACCATCACTACAAAGAACAAAATTAGTGTCTTATTGTATTCCTCAAAGACATAATAAACTATTTATTATTTCACTTTATAAATTTGACAATTTTGTCAACGTTATTATACTGTATGACGGTCAACAAAAATACAAATGTAAATCGTTTGGCCTATTACGCTAAATTCTTTTTAAAAGCATATTCTTTTACAAATTATTTATTTACATTTAGAATATAATTCTCATTTTTTTTTCTGCTTAGGTAACTAGTCCATACAGATATGTTTACAAAGAAAATACGCTCTTATAAAGGCTCTACCGAATAAGTCGTAAAATGTCGTCTTTTATAGCTTCAATCCAAATGTAGAGTTATGGTTAAATTTAATTGTTTTTTATTGCACTAATATTTTTAGGTAGGATACCTACAGGTTTATTGTTTTTTTAAGGTATATTTTCTTTAGGAGAAACATGCTAGGTAACTGTTGGCCTAACTCTCTTGCAAATGTGTGGATCGGATTTTTAAAGATTTTATTGTTTAGTTACATAATGCGTACCAACTTAGTATTACATAATCAATATTTTTCTTTGTAGTTAAATTTAAATATAAAATCTGAATGTGATCCTTTTTAGCACATTTTTATATAGGTTATATTTAATATTGTTGTTGTGTTGTGTGTTAATAGTTAAAATTAATTAAATTGTTGTCTTTTAGAGTTATTAGTGTGCAAATTGAGTGTTTGAAATTTTAAAATATATTATATTATTATAATAAAAATATTCGGACACTCATTTTAAAAATCTCATTTGGTCTTAAGGAATTGGAATATTATATTGACTATTAATATATTCACATACCATAATTAGTGGTATATTTTTTCCTATGACGTAAAAAAAGCAGAATATTTTGTCTTATTTATTTGACATATTTCCTTTGAATACTTACCTATTGCTTAAAATCAAATAGTATGGTTCCTTGGGTATTACTGAGTCCTATATAAGATCATAAAAAAAAATTTCACTTTCATTTTCAAATTAGAAAAAAGACTAATATTTATAAAGTCACTGTTAAATTAAATAAGAACAAATACAATACTTACCTACAAAAAATTCCTATATTTTTTAATAATAATTTTAATAATTAATTAATTTCTAATGACTTCACTTATGAGTAGTTAATGGAAGGAAAATTCTTATAAATTTGACCTTTTAAAACGTTATAAATTTTTAATTTGAGTTTGTTATGAAAACAGGCTTATTTTTATAAATTAACTTTGTTATAACAAATTGTTAAAATATTTAATGTTTTTACTAGTATTTTATTTTTTGTGATATTTTGAACATTCAGCATTTCCGCAGTAACTATATACCAGTAGCTTTATTTATATTATAGGGGAAAAGAAATTAATTATACATTTTCCATTCTTGTTTCTTAATTTAAATACATTTAGAAGGGCAATTTATGTACCAATATGTATTATTTATATTGAGTGTTAAATAATATATCTTCTTCTTAGGGCCTCTTTCACCATCCGTCAAGTAGGCTAACCGTCATTTAAAGTTACCTGTCACCGGGAATAATGTAGCTGATATATCTTTGTTTGTATGTACGCTAAAAAACCCAAACAATAAAAAGAAAATAATAATAAAAATTTGCCTATCGAAGGATACACTACATAAGTGAACCGAGTGCATAATTTAAAATATTTATTTTTTCTAAAAGTAACTAATCAACACTTTACTCGTAGTTGGTGAATGAGGCCCTTAATTATATAATTAATTAAATTGCAAAGTATATCTTTTACTTTGAACTAAATACATATCTCCTGTTAATTACTATTGTTAGTGTGTCTATTTTCCACTTCATTTTAATGTATAACTTTTAATTTAGTATATGCAGGACAACCAATGGGTAGCACTTCTGACGGTAGTAACACCCACCATGAAATAATAGCACATATGCTTTTGTTTTTCGGTGAGTGAGTAACGGGTAAGCCCTAACCTATCTTCATCCCTTGTCTTATTAATATAGTTTTTGCAACCCCCATTTCATATGTTGTTATTAAGTAACGGTATCCAATCCAGTTACCATCAGCTGGAGTGTCAGCCTTTCTGCTAACATTTACATTAAAAAAAATTGCACATTGTTGATTTATTTTTTGAAGTTACTATTTCATTATTGTAAATTAAGCGTAAGTTACGTTTTGTTTGCTCAATATTAGTTCTGATCCTATTCATTGGAATGTTGATGTCTGTTGTAACATATAAGTGCTTTTTTAAAACTAATGTATGTATATAAATGTATGTAAAATAGCGACAAGGTGTAAATAAAAATAAACTCTTGAGAAATATTAACATGTTTTTTTATTAACTGTCAGCTCATTTGTGGGACACAAACCGGAAGATTCTTTTGTATTTTTTCTTTTAAATTAAATGCATTTTGAAACAAGACTGAAATAATCGACACACTCAAAAATGCCTAAAATGTAGTGTAGGCGATGTAATCTCAAAATGGATAAAAGAGAGCTTAGTACATGAGTACGAAATTTGCTAGATACATTAAAATCAAATATATACATAAGTATAATAAAATTGTAAACGAGCTGTCTGTCCATTAAATATTTTTCAAAAAACAATTTGTACAAGTTGTACATAATTTTTTTTGTATGTGCACACTAATCTCAGAAACGGCTTAACGGATTTGGATGAAATTTGGAACACAGATAGTTTATTACTTGGATTAACATATGGGATACTCTTTATCCTGGAAAAATATTAGGTTCCTGTTTTCTAGGTCATCATGTTGCATATAATAAATAATAAATGTAAAATATGCGTGCTACATTATTCTTAAATTAATTAATATGTTATTTTTGTATTGTTTTTCAAAACAGAAAATATTGAACCAGTTGCGAATATACGGTCTTACATAATATAATTAATTAATCAATTATTAATATTCATTTCATAAAATTATTTACTTTTATATAAACACATATTCGTTATAAACATTAATTATTATGTAACATTATATTTTTCATGTTAAAAACTTTTATCTGTGCAGCCATTTTGCAATTAATTAATAAATTAATTTTGCAATTAATTAGTAAATTAAATATTCTTAATTCATATTCATATAATATACATAAATATCCTTAATTCAAAGATCCTTATTTCATAATAATTCAGTACAAGTAATTAATAAGATGGTCAGACTAAGTGATTATATATACTGTTTCACTCATAATGAACTTATTCAAAAACTTATTATGAAAGAAATTATACACAAGTTATTATCAGTTGCCCATCAGAATAAAGAGACAATCTTAACTTTTTGACGACACATTTGGTCTAGTGGCCGTTAACCAAACGGTCGCGGGTTCGAATCCTGCTAGGGGAAAATGTTTGTGTTAAGGAGGAAAACATGTATGTATTTAAAAAAAAAAGTTATCTATGTAGTATATCAACTGTCTGGTATCCATAATAGAAACATTAGTTGCTTACTTTGCAACTAGATTGTGCTGTGTAGAATGAGTGTGAAGATATTAATTTATTTATTAAAAAAATAATAATATATTTTTATATAACAATTGCTTAAATTACAAGTGAATCTTCCTGGTGTGTGTCATCATATCAATATAATTAACATTGGAAGTGGTATAAATGTTCAAAGGCGCCCGTTTTTTGGACGCGAAAGCTTTGGCTAATCACTATCACTCGCACTCTGTCCGGGCACATAGTCTGCGTCATCTTCATCCGATATGTCCAGATCGTCTAGATCTTGGAACAGTGACTCGTCTACTTTGACTGCGTCTCCTAATAAAAAAAATACATGGATGAGTGTTTCATCAAATAATGTTTATCTCCCAAAAACAGGATAACAAGATCACTTTTTTGAAGTTGAATGACTACTGTTTCTAGAAGAGAAGAAACGTCAGAAGAAACTCTTCAGCATTCAAATCTTTTAATTTGCTCCTTTTAACTTTAAAAGAATTTACAATGATTTGATCCCATGCATTTTTAATGGTCATTATATAATACTAGCAACCCGCTCTCGGCTTCACCCGCATCTCATGTAGTTTAAAAGAACTAAGCGTACATGCGGAGGGACATATAGACAGTCTCTGTGGGGGACTTTGTTTTATACTGTTAGGATGTTGAAGAAGAAACCTGGAAGAAACTCAGGGTATTCTTTCTATTAGGATTATTATGAAAAAGGAATTTATAACGAAAAATTTCTGTCGTATATCCTGAAATATACCATGTCTTAAATCTTAAATAATTTATAATAAAGTCAATCATCTTTGCAGAATTCTTATAAACAACCCAAAATGCCCTAAAATTTAAAGTTATTGATAATCCAAAGGTATAGCAATATCAAATTGTTATGCTGACTAGACTTTTTAGAATGCACTTTGAACTAATGAATTTTAACGAAATCTGATCAACCCAACTCACCATCATCAAGGAACTTAAGATCTGATTCGTTGAGTGTTGTGTCTCTTAAGAAGAGTTCTTTGCCAGTGAGTTTTGTTTTATCCTTTGCTTCTCTCTCCCTCTTGGCCGGGATGCCCATATCAATCTCAAACTGTTTTCTCCATGCCAAAAATGATTCCACTGTTACTCTGGTGCCTTGAAACCTTTTCTGTAAATTATACATTTTTTAAATACTAAATATAACACATCATTTATGATTATCCTACTAATATTATATCTTACAAGTAGAGGAAGTTGTCATATTTATCCGGCTCTGGGGAAATGAACACGAATATAATCGTTGAATAAATCCAACTCTGGAGGCTTAAGGGTTAACAAAAATTTAATAAACGGTTTTCCAATTAATTTTCTGTTACATCACATACCATTTCAGCTTCCTCGTCGGCTTTCTTTTTAGCAAGTACTTTCTCTTCTTGTTCCTTCTTTATCTTATCCCACCTTTCAATAAGCCACTCCTGACCAGCAGATACTAGTGTAAATATCATTACCATGCCTAGATTTTCATTGCCCTGTAAAATAAAAATAAAGAAGTATATAATAACTTTTATCATACATATTAGTAATAATTATAATAACACATGTAATTAAATACTGAAAAAAAAAAAAAAAAAAAAAAAAAAAAAAACAATATAAGATTATAAACAGTTATAAGGTTAAAATGGTTTACATCAACTTCAAATTTCATCTTCCATCAACTGCATCTTCCAGATTCATAAAAATCTCTTGATTAATAAAAGCTCAATCTTTTTCAATCTTACCTGTTCAGTTAAATGTTTAATTAATTCGTCCTTATCAACGCCTTCCTCAAAATTGTCTTCATCCTCTATTTCTATAACCGGTAATTCATCAGGATACTTTGCAGTATACGTAAAGACCAATTGGCAGGCAAGGCCTTCTCCATCATCATACCCCTCAGATTTAATGGGTATACTGAATCTGTGGAATGGTTCTGTCTCTAAAACTGACGAACGGAATAATAATTTAACAGTTAGTAATTATTGTATTTAGAAGAAAGTAAATTTAATATTAATTCACCTTTCATGTCGCCGTAATAAATGGATTCTAAAGCTTCCACTTCACTTGATTGTTCATAATTATAATCCATGATTTCGTTATTAGACTAGTGAACAAAATAATAAAGAATTAAATCAAGGAAGTTTAACATTTGCAATTTGTATGCATGCAATACGATAATACGAAACGAATATGTAATTATGTACCGAAAATACCATGCGAATATGTCACAGACTATAGAATACAGTCATAGAGTAAATTATAATATACAGTGATGCATAAACATAGTATACTTCGCAGTGATGCTAGCGGAATATGTACATAGGTCTTTAGACATATAACTTTATAATCTGTGCTTATACTGCTCTTTGCTTCCTCGTTTGCTTCTTGCTTACTCTCTTTTCATTCATTGTTGTTTTTCCGTATATATTATAAGTTACTCTATGTTGTATGGTGTTATGCACAAACTAAATAGTAGATACTAACGTATCAGACGGAAATCTGCAGTACAAATGCGCTGGACATGAGCTCGAGTACTTTAATTTCACCTGATTGGTCATAGCAAAATAGAACATTTGACTTCCCCGCCCCTCTCAGCCTCTCGCCCCTTTGTTTTTTTACGGGCTATTAGTCCTTGAATTTATTTTTAAGTAAGGAAATATCATCACAATTAAAACATAGTAAATAATGCGTACATATTTATTTTTTAGGATATAGGCAAACATAACATGGACTTAATATACGACTTAAATAGAAACTAGAATAGAAATAAATAGAACAATAACGCCCGTACTAACAAAGTGTGCGATAAACTCAACAGATTACACTATAACACTGCACATCCACTGAGTCCTGTCACGAACTTGTATTTTCTGGCACACAGCACTTGTAATACATACTTAATATAATAAATGTATCCAAAGATTGTTATTAATAAATTAGTAGATATATAAAAAGGCGGAAATTAATCGACGCAACAATATAAACAACAATGACCTTACAAAACAAAATGGCTTCCGCTCTTAGTACAGATCGCTATAAGGCAATCAAGGCGATGAGAGGGGAGGTGAAATGTCATGTTCTATTTTGCTATTACCACAGGCTATAAAATTCCTATGTCTAGTGAATTTTCCTTGAAGATTACCAGCCGTGGTGTTATGGCGTAGTGTTATGGTGTTAATGGTGTGTGGTCACGGATTATAAAGACTACATATGTTGTTTGTGTGTGGTGATTATTATTATGATGAATGATGGTTATTATTATATTAGTAGATATTAATTGAATTTCATAACTAATTGATACCAAATTACAAAGAAATGGAATCTTCAGATTTATCTTGTAACTCCAGAGCGATGACTGACTCTGAGTAAGTTAAATAAAAAATGTATTTATTTATTTACATTGTATTTTCATGATTATATAAATAAAATATTGATTTCTCTTTTCTAGGAATATAGGAATAAGGACGGACGATATTGTAGAATTACAGGAAGAAGTCATTGCTAATTTTGAAAAGCCCAATGTTCCAAATGTTAATGTTCCGGAACGTATTATTTTGTGCCTGGACGTATGTTACGATAACATAGGTTCCTGTTATCGTTTAGGAGACGGAACAACATTTACATCATTCAACATGTTGAAACGTATATTAGACTTCTTTATTCATTCAAAACACGCTATAAACAATGAAACTGAATTTGCATTGCTTCTACTAAAAGATTCAGAAGCGTGTTGGATGCACGATTTCACTGACAACATAAGAGATATTATTAACGCAATTGACTACATTGTTCCGGAGGAAAGTATTAGTGAAACTTTTGATTTCAAACAGGTTTTCGAAATATTGAAGCAAAAAGCGGAAATACCCCAATATAAAGGAGATTGCATACTACCACCCCCTTATGTTGTAAGAATGGTTGTTTTATTTTCAAGATCGAATTGTATTCCCCAGATTTCGCAGGATTCTTATTTTACATTTCTCAAGAAACAACTATACTTTTATATTGACATTCTCTTAGCTCATGAAGAAGATTGTTCATCAAACAAATGTGAAGAAGTTTACGACACACTCCAAGACTTCGACAATGGGTATTCATATGTTTTTGAAGTGTCCAAAAATGCAACAAAAATACATGATTGTATTGCAAAATTACTGGCACATCCATTTCAGAGGCCATTGCAGAAAAATGCAAATTATAGCATTGGTGTTAGAATTTAAGGAAATTTTGCAGATAAGACAATAAAAAACATAAAAATTCTTTGAAATGTTTATTTTAAATTTTTAAACAGATTATTAGTGGTACAAAAAAAGGATATACTAAAGCTATAATTTATACAATATGTTCACATTGTTACAAACATGTATGCATCATGTACTTTTGAAATATATTAAACAGAAATAATCTTCCCAGATAACAACTTAGTTTCAATGCTCTCTTCTGCATAATATAACACTGGTAGAATTGCATCATTTTAGTAAATTATGTATTTCATTTGCAATTTCAAGAAATCTTGGCTATGTAATTTCAAAAAGCTGCAACAATGATTCTTTCTCAAATAACAGTAGTACTTCAGTAAGATTTGATTTTTATACTAAAAGTTCAGCACAGCCAAATGGTTAATTTGATCTTACCAATACACAAAATACTCAGTTTTATTTCAATATTTATGTCAGTTTGTAATAATATCAAAACATCATAATGATTGAGCAAAGTATACAAACACAAAAGAAATTGATAAATAAAAAGCAAGAGTAAATATAGTTCATTGAGAGAACAAATCCATATTTTAAATTTAAATTCATTTTAAGAATATTTTAATACAAAGTATTAAAAAAATCAAAAAAATAACAAACTATACATCTCATCTCAATTCCAGTAAACAATACAAAAATAAATGTAACGTGATGACTGTATATAATTATTAAAAAATAAAAATATATTTACACACATCGGATAGGCATCTAAAATGATTTAAATGTGTTCCAAAAAAACATGGTGACCGTAATCTTAGCTCTCATACACTAAATCAATGTTTAAAACATAAACGAGGGCCACTAATATCACTTCACTGGTACTATATACTAAAGTTAAAGCAAAATTATTATAATTTATACATGATACGGCGCGATTTAAGTGAAAATTGTCGCACTGACAAAGCATTGTGAAAAAACATCGCGCATTCTAAACAATAAATAAAGCTTGAATCAGATTACAAATCAGCATACTAACTCTGTTGTTAAGAATGTCACCAATGCGGAAACCATTCTTGGTGCCATTTCACCACTTGAAAATTCAAAAGTGGCGAACCACTCTGACTGATATCTGGACAGGTTCATGAACAAAAAATCGCATATATAAAGAGAACCGAAAATAAATTATTTTTTGAACTGATTATTTTAGTTACGTTATCATTACTTTTAGATCACCCTTCATATATTTGATTTCTTTTTGCATTAAAACTGCAAAAGGAGGAAAACAGTGAATAATTAATTCACCGGATCAGCTCAAACAAAGATGGATTAATTAGCTTAAAGTGAATTTGAATCACATTTAGACACGAGAAACCTTTCCTTTCGACGCTTAGCATATTCTAGGTGATGAATGTGTACAAGTTAGCGATCCATGACCTTTTCTATGAAGTCTTATATAGCCATGTCTCTACTTCAATACTTTTACACCCTCACAAACTAGTTCTTGGGGCGCAGAGTTTGCTCATTGATGACACTCTCACAAAGAGTTTGCTGTCAAAGGCAAATAATGCCTCCTACGCATACACACCAGTCCTACCTACCTCATCTATCGACGTTTTACATTTTGACACTGGTTGATTTATAAACGAAATAAATAACTTCACTTATCAGTCTCAACACTTTAAAATCTATTTACAATATTGTTAAAATATTTCAACAAACACTCTGAACTCATTCAATCGGCCAATCTAGCCAGCTTCCTCCCATCTATGCAATATTTCTGTTATTTGGCTACAATTTATCTCTGCAGTCTTCACCAAATCACATTAATAAATTAAGAATAATGGATCAATAGTTTTGCATTTGCATAACAAAATGCAAAACTATTTTTTCACTAGTCTAATGATAAACTAGGACCAATTTGATGTCAGAGATAAATTGTATACTAAATTGTGTTCTACAATGGAATGATTTTCAACATTCAACCACACATATTTTTGTGTTTACATTATATTTTTTCAGCACATTACAAGGCGATATTCACAAAATACAAATTATACAAAAAACCCTTAAAAATGGCTTCAAAACACAAGCCGATTGACTGCCAATCTTGAAATTGAAATTTGAAATCATTGAGAGATCAAAATTGACAGTGCATCAAAATAACTTTGTATTCGACGATTTCATCTAATAATAAATTTAAGGTCCTATAAGTAACAGAGGCCTTATTACCAGCTTCGATATCATTAAATGGCCATTCTGATAGGAACCAAATTTTATATCGAACAAACTAAAACTACCAATGCAAATCGTTATCTTTTATGAAAGTAAGAAAGTTGCAATAACAAAAAAATCTTTGACTGAGTATTTCTATCACAAAATTCATTATATCAAACACTAATAATGACCATTTATAATATAAACAAACAAACAATATAATATATACGGGCCACCGGCGCGGGCGCAGGTTTGTTTATTGCAAGGAAGACAGGACTAGACGAGACAATATTACATTTTAACACACACAATGGCTATTTTCCTACCACGAGTTTTCTATATATTCAATATTTTAATATGCATTTTAGATGTTCTCTTATATAAATATTTGCATTTATATGTAAGTGTGAATACAAAAAATCTACCAGTATTCTATTCTGAATATATGATGACCCTATATCTTGACTTTTTTTGGGCAAGTATTTTCCATTCTGAACTAATGGGATAAAGTAATTATAACTCGTGATAAGTGAATAGTAATTAACATCTACAGAACACATCCGCCCTTCAAGGAGCCGTTCGAGTTAATGGATGAATGAACAATATGAGTGCTTTGGGGAACGATGGAATGTCCTTCGGGTGGCATCAGTCTTATTATGAAGAAGAAGAAGAAGTTGTCTGAATGTTCGGCGCAGCTCCCCACCAACCCCTTTATTTACTATCTAAAAATGTGTTATCGCTATTTATACTGTGGTTCTTGCTGCTTTTCGCTTGTTCCGATAATATATTTGTCGAGAATTTAGTCAATCCAAAAGCATAGAACAAATTGAATCCAGTTTGAGGATGTTAAAAAATCAGATCCTAAATTTTTGTGTACTTTGATAATTCAATTCAAAAAATTCAATTTATAAATTGCTAGGTTAAAGAGGCACTGCAATAGGCCATCATTTCTTTTTTTTAAATTCTATCTCAAAAAATCTATGTCAATCATGTGCCCATATAATTTATAAACAAAATTACATAATAATAATAATTCATCACGTAATACATTCTCTATGCGGTGTAGTTTTTTGAAAATATCACAGAAATATAAAATTTTTCTAGGATTTAAAGTATCCTATATGTTAATCCTGATAACACACTAACTTTGTGTCAAATTTTATCAAAATCTGTCAAGCCGTTTCTGAGAATTTGCGTGCACAAATGCAGAGAAAAAAATTCTAAAAACTACATAAGTACAACGAGTACAAATTGTCTTTTGATAAAATATTTAATATACATTCATGTCTCGTTTATGATTATTTATTTATATTATATGTATAGATGTTCAATTCTAGAATTGTGGAGAATATTTCAACGTTAATATCAAATCAAATCGAACAACGATTCCATTTATTTATCTTTATTTCATCTAACCAATAATAGTTAAATAGGTCACTACTTTATAAAAAGTTATACAAAGAATTAGTAGTCAATGCATTCTAAAAATTTTCTCAAGTATTAAATTTCAAGCTTTCTATTTGTATTTATTCAAATTGATTTATTGTTAAAAATGGCCTATTGTCGTGAATCTGGAGCTAATTTGTTACATTTACTTTAGTTATTCTTAGATCGAATTGACGAATCGCACACTCGGAACAAATTTATCATCTTGCAATAATTATGTAATGTGATAATTGTCTTTGGATAATTCTATTTTAATACAGTCCAAAATTTTTACGAATTCTACCTGCCCTAATTTATTTATTATTATAATATCTCTATCGTACTAAATAATTTCAATCTTGTATCATATAATATGTAATAATATTATGTAGGTTATAACGACGTGATTTTACTAAATTCGGAGTACTTAGGTTTAAAGGTAAGGCCTAATAATTCTATAATAATAATTATTATGTGGAGCAATTGCAATATCAGAACCTACGGGTAACGAGTAGGGTATGTTTGGGACCCCAACTATTCAATTTACGACATTTTCAATAGCGATGCACCAAAATACTCGTCATTAGATGTTATTTTAGAAATACACATATTATATTCAAACACATTATGTTACGTAAAGAGTTATATCTAACCGAAAGTAGTCGACTCTTTATCCGGGATAGATATTGCATGAGAAATTTAAAGTAAAAAATTTAGATAAATAATTTATTTTGATTCTATTTATATATCTATCAAGCCACATTTGATGATTTAAAAAATTCCATATATTACAGACTCTCAATTTGATACACCTTTTTGTCTAACCTTTGATTATTTTTTTTTATAGCAGGATAAATTCATTCTATACATAATCGGTTGGATTGCCCCTTTGAGTAACATATTGTATAAAACCGTTTTTTCATTCGTAGACAGCAGTCCAATTCGTTCATTTTTTTGCTACTAATCGCGTTCTTGACTATACTCGTCTGGATTTCATTATCATTTACCTTTTACGATAAAGCTCGTCTAAGCTAAAAGTACGCTCTCCCTACAAAGAATGTACATTTTTACACAAAACACTAAAAATAAAATTTGTCGATAAACGCACACGCACTAGTATTGCTTTACACATATTTATCGATATGATTGCATACATTTTTAGTTGAGATGGAGCGAAGTTTTAGCTTGGGCAAAACGAACCAGTTAAAATGAAGGCTTCTTTTGGAGTGAACGTAAGTGAGCCGTCACGCTCGGATTGGTGACGCAATGAATCGAGTCTTCACTTCTATCGTGTGGTTGTTCAGTTCAGTTTCTATTAGCGGTTCGTTGCGTTGCTATCGGTCGGGGTCGGGGTTTGGTGGGGGGGAGGGGGGGGGGGGGGTGTGTGTTGGCGTCAAAGTACGCAGGCGGCGAATACCGCCATAGCGCGTCAGGGGGGAGGCCTGTCGGGCAGAGCGCGTTCGGGCAACGCGGGCGCAGCCTCTTCGGCGCCCGAGCCTCCGGTGCGCGCGCGCATCACGCTCGCGTACGCTCGGTACCTCTTTATCTGCACACAAACAAGTTAACTGTTGAAACACAACTCTACAAGGAAACATACTTATCTAAAATGGCGGCTTGTACTGTGCATATAGTTTTACTTCACGGTCACAGTTTTACAACACATACAGTTGTGAAACTAATGTACTCGCGTAGAGAGAAGGCTAATAATAAAAAACTTAATACATTCAAAAATAAAGTGACATGTAAATATCGGGCGATGCGAAACATGTAAATGTAGTAAGCGCCTGATCCCATAATAGTAGGTAATCACATTCAATAGTTGTGATCTGTGGCTTTTGGGCAGCAGTGGATGCTCACCTCGTAGACGAGATAGTGGTCCTTGTCCCTTGCGTGCGGCGTGGAGTCTCGCGCGTGCCTCAGCGCCGCCAGCTCTTCCTCGAGTCGCGCGGCGCGCGTCTCGTGCTCCAACAGCTGTTCACGCTAACGCACAAAACACACCCATATTTCAAAACAATAGATTAATAACGAATGCACATAACACTGTCCCAACTAAATAGAACGATCACGCAAAAACTAGCCACCATGAACAAGGCCTTCATTGAGGCTGCGAATTTGCAAATTGAGAGTGAGAAATAAGAAGTTTAGATACCATGTTGAGCCTCGTGTGCGAACAGGGCAGCAGAGGTCGCTGGAACTTCCTCTGCGAGCCAACCGCACCGGCGAGTGGCGGTGCAGAGTAAGCGGCGCATACAAAATTCACTGTCTCTACCCACGAACATAGCTCTTTGGAGTCACTGAAACAATACCCAGGCATACATATACTTTTCAATGTGTATCTAAATATATCAGCCTATGTAACAATTCATATTGGCAGTACTAATGCCCGTTTATGTCAACAGTTACCTAAAGTTTATAACGCCGGACTACAAGGCGTACTTGCAAGGCGAAGTAGTTGGGCGTTCCCTAACTCTAGGTAAATGCTGATGAAAATGAGCATAAGACTCTCAATGAGATCCCATTCTTAGTCTACAGGCGACACAACATCCAATTGATCATATCATACCGAGGGATGCTTCAAACAATCTCTTAAAAACAGACAGTATTATTTTTAATTTATGTCCTCAGTGTAAAAAACATATGTCTGACATTGTATTACTTACTTATAGATAACTTTGAATGACTTTTATATGTATGAAAATAAAAATCAAAACATTCCAATCACTCACCTTGTTTGAAATAAGTATTCAGCCTGATCAGCTGTCTGCAGTCTAAATACGTGTTGCTTTTTGGTATAATCTGTAGCTTTTGTTGCGAGCGCGTGATGTATCCTATAATAAGAGGTAAAAGAAACAGTAAAATGCCATAAAGGACAAGAGTATCAAAGTATGTTATTATTATCGTTATCCCTATTGTCGTAAGTATGATTATGGTAAATAAATTCAAATAAGAGATATAAATTACATATAATTTTACAACGTTTTTTGACTTACCTAATGGCGTTGTGTAAGTTATCTGACATTTGACTTCGTCTAAATCCATGTTCGTCCTTATGTAAATATAATACTAAGTCTCTTAACGTGCAATAGAACATTTTCCACCCTCGTCGACCGAACGGAGCTGTAAAACAAATTATATTGAACTCTTTTTTGCGGTAATTTATTGCTGCAAACGAATTCAGGCATATTAATTATATAAATAAAAATGTTTTTCTACTTCTCAATATTTTCTTTACTAGACATAATTGACACAAATGATATTATATAGAAACTTCCGAACGCACGCTGCGTCCCACTGAAGTCGACGTGTGAACATTTCTCCTTTATTTTTACAAATCTGTTAAATAAGTAATCATCGCTGCCAAACCAAAATCCGTTATGTGCAAAATTTACTCTATTATCAAAATAATATAATTATAACCTATTAAATTTTCAGGTCGACTGATAAAGACTAAAGCATATTACGTACTCTTCTTGCCGTTGGGGTCTACGCAGCACTTGCGCATGACGTATCCCTTCTTGTACTCGACGGCGCGACTCTGGTCGGGCACGTCGAGGAAGGGGTTGGCGCCGGCCATCGCCGCGCGCGCCTCCCCTCCACCCGCCGCGGCCCCGCCTCCGTTGCCGCCCGCCGCGCTGCTATCCGTGTCGCTGCAAACCAATCGGTTCTATTAGCGACCTCTTTTGGCTAATGAGGGTACGAGTAAGAGTGGGTGGACTCACAGCGCCCACTGCAGTGGCTGCGTGCGGATGGCGTGGTAGAGGTGCTTGAGGGTCTCGCGCGGGAAGTGATCGCCGTCGTTGAGGTCGGCGAGGTTGTCGATGAACTCGGCGCACGACATGCGCCGAAACGAGCCGCCGCACCCGTGCAGGTCCGTGTTCAGCAGCATCAGCGCACACGTCAGCGTGTGCACCGCGTCTGACACCAAACGTGACTATCTAATCTCTCTTTTCGTACACAAATTCAAAAGATTATCTCCATGCCTTTGTGTTTTTAGGTGGGTAAATGTTGTTTTATTTTATAAAAAACGTTATAAAATAATGGCTGTGCGTTCATAGTCAGGACGAACTATCTTATAAGTACAGATGAGATTAGAGGCAAGTGCAACCTTGGGAGTTGAAGGCGCCGGGGTTGCAGTCGAGGTAGCGGCGCGAGAAGTGCACGAGCACTCGCTCCCGCTCCTGGGTCTCCCCGCTGAGCGCGAACCGCGACAGGAACACGCGCAGCGCCGCGTCCAAAGTCGCGCCGAAGAAGCTGAAATGCTTCACGTACTCTTCGGCCACGGCACGCGAGAACTCGTTGCTGTAACCGAATTTTTTTTTTTTTTAAAACGCATTATAAATTTAAAATTTTACAGTGAAAACTTCTTTAGGCGCTTTTATTGCTGAGGAGTGAACGTAAGTGACGCGTCACGCTCGGGGTCGGTGACATTGAATCGTGCTATACGTAAATATTATAAAAATTGAAAAGTTACAAGTTTTCACTTTTATTTTGTCGTCATAAGCACAACCCATTTTTTTTTATGAAAAATAAAAATATGTTATTTCTAAGAAAAAATCACCGTGTTCTTGTGTGAGCAAGGACTACACTACAAGTGTTGTAATGTAATCCGCGTAAACGAATAAATTAGTTAAGAATTGTACTAACTTTTTACTTAAATGTCTAGAGACATCTGACTTCTTGAACCCGTCGAGGTGGTAGAGACGTTTCGCAAGTCTTTCGGCTGACGGTATGTCCACAGCTTTGGGGCTGTAATGGAACGAGTGTAAGGAATCTCCATCGGAGCCTTCGTCTGAACCACCGTCGGAGCCACTGACTAATTCCTAGAACAATTAATAAATCTATGTGAGCTTCAACTAGCATAATTTTTTAGGAACTGTAATTAAAAAGACTTAAGTAAGTCTCCAAGTAATTAATTTCAAGAATTTGAGCTACAGTAAAACAAATTCTTTCAATTATCAAACTAAAACATAACCATACATTGTATTTATTTCAATTAATATGATTTTTATGACTGATATTATACATCTTTGCAAGTGTTGCCACATTGTATTTATTTCAATTATATGATTTTTATGACTGATATTATACATCTTTGCAAGTGTTGCCGCCTTCTCGCTGTACATATTATTCTATTTAGTCCCATCTTCTCCAACAAATGGTCAATTTAGTAAAAAATTATACAAAATATTTCTACGGCAAACATAAAAACAAACCGGAGTATATCTTTAACCAACTCGATGGCCAAAACATATTGCTGCGATATTATTTAAAAATGCAGCTGTTTTTGTGACAAAATTAACTTAATAAGTATTTACTTTAATTATTATAGTCTGGTAGCTGCTTGTTGTGCAAAAAGGCAACTTGTGTTCCAAAACCAATGACATCTTATAACCTCAAATTTTAAAAATAATGACTGTAAAAGCAATTACTAATCTGTTCAAAACATGTAGTAGTTGATAAAACTGATAACCTATTTTGATAACGTCTTTTGATAAACCTAATTAGACATATTATTCTATGATTTCCATGCTATTTTTTTATATTAAGATCAGCAGACAAGATACTTGACGGTAGGTGGGGTACCGTCGCCTATAGCACAAGCATGGATTAAGGATAATGGATAGAGATAAATGAGAGGATAAATGACTGAGAAACTCAGTCATTTGGGTATGTACTATTACAGTAATTATTATTCTTATAAATTTTTGGTCGACAATTTATACTGTTTTTTTTTAATTTTCCACTACTTTGCTATCTTGAAGAATTTCATTACCTGATATCCTTGATTCTCTGGTGAATTGTGTCCGTTCTCCCTCCCGTTTGGTGTGTAACTCGTGCTGTGGTTGTTATGATTGTTGTTATTGTTGTTTAAGTTGTCATTGTTGTTTGCATTCTGCTTATCGGGCCCCTTGACCTGTATGACTATTCTGTATTCGTTGTTGTGGTCCCCGTTGAGAGTGAGATCGCTGCCGTGCTCGTTGGCCTTCGCCCTCTTGTGGCAGGGCTCCGACACGAGGATAGTGGAGTCCGAGTCGGACGGATCGGACAGTTCCATCCGCGGACAAGACCGTCCCGTCTCGAATATGTCGTCTTGGTCTTGATAATCTGGACTAGATATATTGGACACTGCTTCCGAAAGACTCATGTCACCTAAAATTCAAATTTGAGCAGTCAAAATCCATAGTTAATATTGACACCACAGTTTTGCAATCAGTTTGAATAAAGGTACCAATTACATAACAATAGTATGATACCATTAATTATTATCGATCATCAGAGTGTACTGCATTCCACAGTTACTAATCTAATAAACTGTCCCATGTATTTTGGTCATGTCAAAATCTTCCAACTTCATACAAACAAATAAATTGTTATTACTCTGGTTTCTGGCAACACCCAATCTAATAAACTGTCCGCTGGTGTTGCAATGTGGTCAACAGACCCTAAGCAATAGTCTGTTTATTCGTCACACATTCAACATTATCATCTCAGCAGCGTTAGGACATCCACTGCCTACCTCCTAATATACCAAAAGGACCTGTCAGAAACAACCCGTCGACCGTCGTTTTATCACTAAGGAATTTCGGACGAGAAGTGTCTCAGAGCTTCTGGATCGCTGCCGTCGTATATTAAATAATAATAAAATAGCTGAGTATGCACCATTGAGCGTCCTATGCGTGTGATGAGCGGTGGAAAGTTGGTGGTGAGCGCGGTGAGTGGGAGTTGCGCGTGAAGACATAACAGAAGATGACACCGACGTTGGAGACGCGGGCGATGATGAACTGCAATCGAACAATTATTTTCTCATCTCATATCAACAAATTTAATAAATTGAACACCAAACAAAATTAGATTAATTAATAAGAAAAAAATGGAGAAAAAGGTTTTGGTTTAGGTTTTAGGTTTGGAAAGAAAATACAATTTGTAGTTATAAATCGGCTTTCTCTCTGTAGTAATAGTCAGTACGAAAGTGTCAAATTATTCAAGTGTTACAAAATTTCCACAGACAACATCTAAGCTCAAGTTAATTTTGCAAAAGTCGCTTTGCAGGCTTGGGTAGGTGGTATCTTTTTTTTATAAATTTTTCTCCTTTTTTATGAAATTTTTAACCCGTAATATTCACACCTTTTTAATTTAGAGCTAGTGAGTGAAAATGCCGCAAGCACAGCCAATAAAATGGCGCAAAGGCCTCCGTTTTCAAAATTTCGACGTATTCGAAACGAAGATAAAACATATCATTATTTAAGGTAATAGATATTATGCGCTATTTACGAAATAAAAACTTGGCGATTTTGTGGTTAGTGTTAATTATAACTCTAATGACAATAAGTGGTCATTCATGTTTTGCCGAATACAGCTGGCGTAGCATAGGTGTCCAAGAAATATGTGAAATGAAAAAGATAAAATAAGTAATTTCTGGTCGCCCTTGTCACGAGTAGAGGAGGGGTTATTCGATAAAAATATAATGATAAATCCCTGGCATGCAAATAACGAGTTATTACAAAGAACTAATATGTAATACTGAATAGTCGTAAATACTTTTCTGATCTATGTACTTAAAACTACCAACTACCAAAACAACCACAACTATACCACGGATTAGTTTAGTCCCAACTTATGTAAAAGCCCAGTGAAGCTATATGAATGAATTCAATTAATGTTAGTAAGTTCAAATCTAAACGTGATAGCTATTTATTTATAATTTCGCTAAAATGGCGCATGCCATGACCGTATCCGTAATGAATTAAGACTGTTTTGCCTTTCTGCAATGTCTCGATAATTTTGTCATGTATTTGTGCAAAAATTTCCGGTGCGGGATTTACCGCACAATTGCGGGATTACCGCAGGTCCCATTGACATGCGGGAAATAGCTGGAATGCGGGATTGCAAATAATAGTTTGCACAGAACATTATTGTCCGATAATTGTGGAGTTGTAGTAATTATTATAAACAATTAACAAAAAAAGAACATTACGGATATGGTCAAGTTACGTATCTAAGTTGGATATATTTTCTCTTTTTGGTTTTAAATATTTTTGGATGCCCAACAGGCGAGTGGTCGTCAAAACGTTTATTGTGAAGGGCCAATAGATGTTCAATAAATCAATAAATATTAAAGTAATTCTTCGAACAGGTGTACAATTTAAGATAATACATTAAAATATATCAATACACTTATTTCCGCTTAAATGTTATGGCAGTAGTTTTGTAAATCTCAGAACTGGACTGCAATTTGAAGACCACTTCCCTATAGGTTAGATTTAACGCAAATTTTACACTTTACTTGTGTGGAGCCATCAAACGGTTACTATTATTGAAAGAGAAAGAGAAGTTGATGATGAGGTGGGTTGGTGAGGTGATAACAGAGATGATGAAGGTTGGCTCACCGTTGTGAGATGCCATCGGAGATGGAGGTAGATGTGGAGGTGGCTGCGGAACCGTTGCAGTGCGTACGCTCCGACGAGCACGAAACGGGCGCGTTGTATGTCCACACGATTCTAATCGTAACAACATCACACCAGTTTTAATACTGTGGACTGTGTACTTCGACATACACTGCACCACTGATGTTCGTTTACAAATTTTCCATAGCCGCGATCAAAATGTATCGTCAGTACGCGAATAGGAACGAACAAGTGATTTCCTATTTAGTAAATCCGTATTGTAAATAGAAAGTCTCTTTTTAATTAGATTAAGTACTAAATTTCCTATTATAAACTTATAAAAAAATCCTTTTATATCCACTTATAAAAAAAAAATCTTTTTATGAAATAATTTATAAATTAATAAAAAGTAGATAATGTTTTCAAATTCGAAGCACCTGTTAAATGTATTGAAAAGCGCATGTCAGTTTTTTCAAATTAATTTTCGTGTGGTAGGTTATATAAATAGGCCATGTTGCAATGATAACGCAGAAAATCAAATGAAACCCGCATTTTCGAGTTCGTCAAAGAAGGCGCACGTTATGGGGAAAGACTGTGATATCAGGAACTTCAAGACGCCAAAATATAGTTGAAGGACGTACCAAAATACAGTGATACTATTTTGGATCTATCTAGTAGTGGTCTTAGTCGCAGGAGAAATAGTAACTATAACAATAATAAATAATTTATAAGGATTCCTATCGGAAATTGTGAAAAACCACCATCTTATTGTATAGGTCGCGCATTCTATTAAGGTCCGAAGACGAAACTAGTGGGGGCAATCGGCGCATGTGTACAATTGCGCACAAAATTGCTCAGGGAAATGCAATATTTTTTTTCTTATTTCGTATTTTTTGCACCTTACTAACTTAACATTACATGCAGTGTTGATATTCCTCGTACGTCGAAGAAGAAGGCTTTTTATGCATTTTTTATTACTAATACTATAAAACAATCTGTACGCAACAGTACACAAGAGACACGCGAGACACGCGCGAACTATACTCTGGTCGCTAATTTTCGGCGCAATTTTAGTAAATTTTTAAATTATTCATTTATTTTCATTTTGAAAATGGTCAAAATTATGGTTTATTAAACTTTTAATTTGTTTAAGAAGCTTATATATTTTAATAAGCGTTTGAGAGTTTGACTGTCAGTTAATATGCTCGTATTTCATTAAATGTCAAAGTCAGGTAGGTTACATAAGATGGAAGAGATACATAATTACAAACTTTACAGCTGTAAAATGCATTGTTTATATAAAAAGTAATATTAATTTATACATTTTATATAGATAAATCTTTAAGAAATTAAATGTTATCTTTTTCCTTTAACTATTTATTACTTCCTTTTCTTTAAAAATTAAAAATCTTTCATGAACTAAAGTTTAATGTTGTAGGTAATCTTTTTCGAGTATGACGAGTAATGTAGGTATTTTACTCACCCGTTAGAGATTCTAGCATTTTTAACTTTAGCATTCCTTCGACAACACTTTATCGCACAAAATGGCATATTTGGAGATTGAAAATTAGCAAAATACAGACAGAAAAAAATGCTCGATTCAAACAATCGTGTTTAAACGGTACTATTTGACATTGCGAACAACCTTCCAAATCAAACTGAAAGTCAAATAAGCAAATATTATAGAGTCTGTAGTTTAAGATGATCAACCTGAAATATTTTTATCAGATTACTTATATAGAATACAAACAGATTTATCATATTATGAATTCGTCACACGCTTATCCATTATTTATCGAGATTGCAATATGGATAATTTTAGTACCACTGACTGATAAGCATTTAAAGAAAATGTTGACTAAGATAGCAGTACTGTAGGAATTTGTTATACCGTGGGTGTTTTAGTGTATTTAATAAAAAATACTAATTATAGTCATATAACCTTTTTGTACTTATTTGTGCACATCATTATAATTAAAAACATTATCTTAAGTCTAATAGATCAGTATTCCTATTTTATACTCTGAGTTATAGCAGACACTCAGATATTCAATCAATATGCAAGCAAAAGCATATATGCATTGGTGTTTACAAACCTAATATCGAATATAAATAGGTAAAGCCTAAACACTCAATACTTTTTTATTGGCTTATCAAGCGATTTCCTTCTTTTCGTTTAATAAAGCGGGTAGATGGCGCTTATTTCATACAATTAAATGTTACTGAGGGTGTCGCTCACGATCAACTTCAGTGTTTTTTCCCCATTCTAAAATTGCCCAACTCTCCTAAAGAGGGTTTCACTTCAAAAATTTTTAGCGACAGTATTTCCTCACCTTCGAAATTAATATGATTAAATTAGTGCCTTAAATGCGGAAATCATTCATATGGGTTTATTGTCAGAAAGTACGGGACTTGACTTTTGATTGATAAAATTAATTACATCTTGTACATACCAAAACCGAATATTAATTGCATTGTATTTGAGTAGAAATTGACAAAATTAATGACATCTTGAAACCAAAACCAAGCTTTAATTTCCGTTGTCGAGAATACTTTAGTCGGTAATACATTGTACACGATAAAGTGCAGGGTTAAGGGAGGCAGAGGAAGGATTATTCACTAATAAGCTAGACGTTTTAATCAAATGTTGGGTGTTGTTTAGTATCAAAAAGTACATGAACCGTATGACGTCATCGGGTTGCATATAATTAACACCTCACATGATGTTATGGTAGCTAAAATATTGTAAGTTATTATGATACTTTAACGCGTATGTGGTATAGATATGCTAAAATTAAACCAGATAAATTGTATATATTTAAGGGATCCTAATTTAACCCAAACCGCTATGGGCTCAGGGCAGTTTCTGAATTAAATGTAAGTATATAATTCTTTTCTGTCCAGACGTGATAGATAACAACTTATTATAAAGCTATACCTTAAAATTGCAGGTATAAGATGATATTTTCTCTGCACACTCTAAATGCGCTCACGTTTTAAAACTGTAGCATACACAATGACGGTATGGCACGGCACTTAACAGCAAAAGAATTTTTCCTAAACATATTATTTTTAACCTTATTGCAATGATCTTAGCACTCACACTCCTTTATTTCAAATACCAAGAGGTCGTATCATTTCGCGCCGTGCCACGTGATGCTTTGCAGCATGCAAAGGAGTGTGCATACTGAAATAATCATGTTTAAGACGGTTATTCAATTTGTAGGAAATCGGAAGGTGTCAACGCAGTTACAACAGATTGAATCCAATTTAGATTTTTATTATTTATTTTCAACTCTATGTCTTGGACTTAGATATCAATTTAGTGTAGTGTGATCACTTAGTTCACTACTTAGGTTCCTAAATTGGTTTCCTACAAGTTGAAAAGTGTAATAACTGCTTATGCAAAAATACTTTGCTATGCTGTGCCGTGCGATTCCGTCAGTCAACGCCGGCTTTTATTGTGTAAGCTGTTGTATCTAGGTGTGTAAACATTGAACCTTATAGTGCTTTTATAGAGTTCAATTTCATTTGCACCGTGTTGGGATTGAAGTAAAGCGTCACCTGTCCGAATCGGAGCGAGGCCCGGGCGTGGCGGAGTCGGGCCGCGCGTCGAGAAGAGTGTTCAGTGATGACGTCACGTCCTCCTCCATCTCGACCGCCACCGCGCTCAGCGACGACTCCTTCTGAAACTTGCACGCGCTGCATACAACTATTTTCTTCATTCATCACACGGTCTCATTCATCCACAGATTCATTGGAAATTGTGCAATCTTGCAGTATATTTTATGACGACGGGGATAGCTTTATCTCCTCTTAAATCCACGTGTGGATACTTCTTTTCCCTCCTCTATCCACCAGGTGGATCCAAGTGGAGGGATAGTGCCTCCTTGCACTTGGATCCACTAAGATTTCACATGGATTCCACTTGGTTAGCGGAATGTGGATTCAAGTGGCATAGAAAAATATTATGTTTGTTAATGAATCCCCCCAACGGTAGATTTAAGAGGTGATAAAGGGATCCACATGTGGAGCCAAGCTGTGGATCTAAGTGGAAGGAGGCCAAATTTTTCGCAAAACCCCTGCCGAACATAGAGCGAACGGTTTGTTATTAAGGTGTAAACACACGCCAATCCTAAAAATTAGCATTTTTAAAAAAATATGTTAGAAGAAACTGTCAATGCGATTGGTTTGAAAAAAATATATGTTATACTTAAACATGTGAAGAACAAATTGTATTGTTTATAAATTCCATCGAAATAGTAGAAACCCCACAATAAAAGTTAGAACATAAGAAGAATTTGACTTATATTGAAATTTGTTGGGAAAACGGTTTATTGCGCGCAAATGATTCCTACACCGAATAATAAGTCAATCATTTTAAATCATTTAAAAAAAATGTATTGATTTTTTTATTTTTTTTTAATGTAGTTTTAATGAAAAGTACAAAAAACCACATTTGTCAGGCCTGTTGAATTGTTTCCGCCGCCTCGGAACTCTAAATATATGGAGCTACAGTGTCTCAGTGACTGCGTTGAGGTGTGGATCACGTTTGTGTTTTTCGTGCGGAATTAGTATGATATATATAAACATTCTAAAGGTTATATCGGTGAAGGTCAAATCGTCAATGTCATTCGCCTTTGTGAATCCCTTAATGTTTAAAATCGATAGAAATAGTTACCTGTAAATGATCCTCGGAACGAGACGTCCTAACCACGTGGGACGCTCGTGACGTCAACTCCGCACCTGCCGCACCCCCCGCCGCAACCCCCGCTCCGCCTGCAGGCGATGCCGGCTGTGAACTAAACCTGTAATGTAACCTGTATTAGAGTGGTTGTAAGTTACAGTAGTAATTATGTTAATCTTAACCTAATTGTAATTATTTCTCTAAAACACTTTTAAAAATAGCAACTGCTTACATAATAATATGCTCACACAAATACCAAAACGTCAATTACTACATATATGTACTACAAAGTATAATTTAAGACAGGCAAAAGTTCCACCATAATATTTCATATATACAAAAATTCGAGACATTTTTAATTTGCCATCACCTAGTCTAGGTAGCGACATAATCACGTTGATATCTATACACACAATAAAACTTTTTTTTATTGCTAATCCAAATTTAACTAGGATCTGGTAAGCATGTGCTATAGGTATTTATTTGATTATAAAATTTGTTTTCAATTCGAAATTTTAATATCTTTAAAAAAGCTACAACAAATAATCACTTTCACGAATCCAACGACAAAATTCAGAGTGGTCGAACTCGCTTTGGTCTAGCTTCTTATGAAAAGCTTTTTTAGCTTCTTGTAAAGAAAATGAAATTATTATTTATTTAGATATAATTAAATGAAGACTATCGTCAAAAGGCCCAAAAGTGATAATAATGTATGCAAACAATACTTACATATTTTGTTTAACATGATCACTAATAAGGCCTGTGTCTGGTGAGGAGTTGTGCCGCTGTGCGAGTTCAGGTCTGCCGGCCAGACGCGTCTCTATAGGCGATGCGGGCGTCGAATTATACCTGAATTATAAAAATAACTTCACTTATATGTACTCTAATGCAATTTTTTTACTATTAAAAAATTGTCGAGCAATTTTCTCATTTAAAAATCTATTAAATTATCTAGCCACTGTTTTTACTAAGAAATAATAGCAATATTATATTCTAATTTATTATTTAATTTCAAAGAATAGTTTAAAACCAGTCATTTTCGGATAACATTATTTATATTGTATTTTAAATGCTAACACAATAATATGACAAAGAATTGCATTTTAATTAACCATTTATATTTTAAAAACAAAATAACAAACTTTGCGAAAATTTTGTGTCTAACAAGGAAAAAGACAGTAACATCGTACTTTTAGTTGTTTTTTTTTATCTCGCTTACCTGTGGTAATGTGTACGATGTGTGGGCGCGTGATGATTGTGGTGCGGATGCTCTACCCTTGATAGATTTAGAATTAGGTCCCCTGTCATCATGTACGCTTCGAACTTTGGCTGGTTGGCACGAGGCCTCCTCTCCGCGACTCTCTCCTCGCCAAGGAGCGCCTCGCAACTCTCCCCCGAGTGCACTCCCGATCCGTTACTCGACGAGTGACTCGAAGAGTTACTGTTTGAGTTACTCGATGGAGGCGAACTTTTTCTGTAAGTAATTCAAAGTTTTAACTGTTAAAAGCTCATTCAGATAACTGATTTTTGCGCTTTGTTAAACTAGAAGCAATCCCAATTGTGGCCATACACTTCATTTATGTAAAAAATGAAATCTGTAGATCAAGTAAGTCGTCTATTGAAATCCATATAAAGTACAATAATAATATGTAATGATTCAAATAAATCACAAGACAAAAAGTGGCTGTCGTCAGACAGACGGACAAGAATTAAAACGCCAATTACTGTAAATCTTACATAATTTATGGTAATAAAATATCTTTCATTGGTCGAACAGAAACAGGTTAATAGTACAAAGATAATAATTATACATTTTGGCAATAATATGAATACAAATTATGTTGTCATATTTAAACCAAACCATTATTCAAATTTAAAAAGGCACCTACTTTACTTGGGACTCAAGGCTGAATATTTGTATATTATATATTCGTATTATAATTTGCTAAAATATAAATGTTGAAAAATGAAACTATGAAATTTCTCTGCAGTTCTTGCAAAAGAATTAAATTTTTTAACAGAACTTTGGTCCTTTGTAATAAAGAATATTTTTATTTTCTTTACAATTCTGAACAATTTTTGCACAAATATAAAGGTGATTAAATATTCCAGCATTGGCAGTAAGGCCTTAGTGAGGGTGTTTTTGAAGCAAACATTTTACACAGAAGCAATAGGATATCGTGGTCATATAAAGCTCATAAATATATCTGTTCAATGCAATCTATTCCAATAAAGACCACGAAGAATAAATCTGAACCGAGTGACGCAAACAATTACTAACATTACCATTAAACAAAGTGTATTACAGACAACATTTTTAAACTTTGATATCAACACAGCATTGGCACGATTCATTCGCGTGACGTGCACCCATTTATTTTCAAAGACCCCCCTCTCCCCTTTACGTAATTCGATTACGATCGAGATTACCGTAACACGTGAATCACAATAATTAATTTTCTAGCATGCGAAACCGATAACTTTAAAAAACACCAATAGTCGGAAATTATATTTAATACCTAAACAGTGCAGTGTAAGCTTTGCACACACGAACGAACCAATTGTTGCGGAGCATCGCACGACACTAAATAAATATTTTGGTACAATACAAATATCCTTATAGATATAAATTATAAGCCCATGTGTGTTTGGTGTGGGGGCGGCTATATATGACGAGGGGGGTGTCTCGACCCGCGACACATATGGCACCAGTAATCACTTATCGCCGTCGGAAATCAGCTGTCAAACCGTCAGGGGTTGGTTTACACACCCAGTCAAATGATTTTTAAACGAAAGGTCAATCACATAATGTACAAGATCGACAAAAACACGTTTCTATCATAGCTAGATAATATTTTTAGCTACTAGAAAAAATATTAATCGTTAAGATAAGTATAAGGTATTTGAAACTAGAATTGTAAAATTAAAAAAATAAATAAAGATCGGTTACATAACAGGTAAGTGAGTAAACTAGGTACTTAAAAGTTGTTCAATGTTTTCAAAACTTAATTTTTTAATTCGAAATTGGACCATAATCTTTTCAAAGATGGAGAAAAAACTGTATCCTAATTTTTTTTAATAAAATAATTGAACCAAAGCTACTAAACAAAAATATCGATTCACAAACTATAATAATATAATTTATTAGACCTCCGTGAGACAAGTAAAACCTTATTTGTTCGCCATTCAAAAACTACAAAAATAATAATAATTGCCAATAGCATTCAACAGTTCATTTAACATATTAATATTTATGTTTAACGTCTAAGCAAAACAACACCCTAGTCCACTAGGTCATCAAACTTTATACATGAACAGGCAAAGACTATATAATTGTAGTTTAGATCAATGTGAACAGGCCGATATATTTTCTCATAATGTAATACAAGTTTCTTTTTCTTTTTATGCTGTTGATCAGCATAAAAAAATAAGCATAAATTCTTTAATTCTTTTATTGACTAATGTTGAAAATTGAATTGAAATTGAAAACCAAATTATTATACATTAATTAAATTGCACAATTGCTGACTGTTGTAACTTTATACTGCAAGTTATTAGTTTACAATAAACAAAATACAATAAATATTGTTATTTGAAATTGTAAATATTTTTTTAAAATCTTATTATTTACGTGGATCCAAGTTCGATTCTCAATACGATGCAAATATAATATAGTGTAGCAGGTAATTGCTCCCGGTCGATTTGTTGCTTTCATTCTATTTATAAGCATACAATGATAAATATTTCGTCTTACATGTCGTGATTTGTCCGAGTGCCGCTAGACCTCCGCTCTGCAGCCGCAGACAAATATCGTCTCACATTCGCCTTGATCTGTGGGTCTGAAATGAGCATACATCATTTAACTTTGTTAGGAAGTCATCACAACTGAATATGAATTGTGCAATAAAGAGATCGTGCGAGTTAATTAACGAAAACAAATCTCAAATAAAACTTTTTATGGGTGAACAATTTGCTTTGATCCTACTCAAATCGTAATTTGAGTAAAATATTAGAGGTAAAATGAATAACTTTTAATCAAAGTAAGCAAGCATGTTTTAAGAATTAAATAATTCATTTGATAGTAAATTGATGTTACTTTTATAAAAATCCAAATTTCTAGTGTCGATCAAAATCAGATCAGATACTTTCTAGTATCACATAATAATAGTGTTGAAGTGAAAGTATGAGAGGATACATTCTGGGAATTAAACAGTTTACCTAAATGAGTATTTTTGAATGTTTGGTTGAGCGTTGTTTTTCAATAATAGGCACTAAGTTTACATCGATTGATTCAAATAGGCTTTTTTTTTTAGCCTCGAAAAATCGAAACACAAGTGTGCTCTGTCACTACTTTCCAAATCCAGACCAGAGCTTTGAAAAGTTAATTTCCAAACTGCCAGTAATCGAACCTGAGACCTGTGGGACAGAAGCGTTAAGGCAAGCACCTCAACCACTCATCTAACGGGCTCGTCAAATTCCTTTCACTGCGGTGGCCTAGCATCACTTTTACCGTTCTACTTCACGAACTAATAATTAAATTTGACGTTCCGTAAGAACACTGCAATTTTCATAAAGGTATGTCATGACACATATCGGAATAGAGTATCATATGATAGTGCGCCAAGAACAAGAACAAGTCTTTGTAAACTTGTCAGTAGAAGAAGGGCGACTTATTTCTTCATACAGATACCTATATATACAATATCTAATGCGAATAATTTTAGATACAAATATCTCAATATTATTATGTACAATACAACTATTTCAGTACAGATTGTCTTTATAAATGTAAAGGACATCCTCTTATTTTAGTTCTAAAAATAGATATTGTGCTGTAACTACTTGTAAATCGAGACGAGGATACCTTGTCCTAAACGCCGTATGCATGTTGTCGATCACGCAAAAAAGTTCCGGAGAAAATAGAATAAGGGCAAGAGACAAAATGAAAATTAGAGGCTGAAATACAATAGCACACGTGCTTTTGATTTACATTGATCTTTTATTGAGGAGAGGTTACACGCATTGTGCCCTGCCACAAACATTGCAGTGTGAGAGTTTTCTGGTTCGCCCAGAAAGTAAACTTAGAAGGAAAATATTGTCATCAGCAATCATGTGAAGATTCTTTTAGGAATATGACATCGGAGTAGGTCTGAAGCAAAGCTCGGAACTTGTGGATGGGTTGAGTTTATGTATTTTGATTGTGGGGCGGATACCTATATTGTGGGACGCACAAAGTTGTTTGTGCGTATATATATAAATTTATTTAACAAATAAATATATACGCACAAACACTTTTTTCCTAATATATATCTGCAATTTGACATAAAAAAATTATCAAGTTTGAACTACAACATAGACCTTTTGTAAACATGCACAGACAGAGAATCTAAAAATTCAAATTGAAAAGTTAAACCATAAAGTAAGGGACATTACATTATTAATTATGTATTATTACATTATTAGCCGGATTACATATTATAGTGAACCCTGCCCAGATCCCGAGAGAGATCTAAACTAGTCCAGGCAAGGCAACTCTTATTTGTTGCGGCTTACTTCAGAAACTCGGCCGAACCACTCGGGGTTGCGCGAATTTTATTACTTGCATCTGGCATCGTACGTCTCTCTTAATATAAAGGTCATGCGAATAATGTTGATTCGATCTAATATAAATGCGCATATGAAAATAAAACGGGACTATTCGTTACGTGAAATAAATGGACAAAAATACTTGATATAAAACCTTATTTATAAATATTACTTAGACGTGAATTAAGTGAACAAAATAATGCGAATATAAACTCACCCTTTTTCAGCCTCAGAGTGACAGGATCCGATGATAATCGTAAGCATTTTAAAACTGCAACAAAACAGAGTGGAATCTATAATATAAAATAATAAATTAATTCGAAAGATTTGAATGAATTTTTGGAAAGTGGGACAAAATATCGGGACGAACAAGGACAAACAACAAATACCTAAATTAAAATAGATCTGGAAGTACCGTTCTAAATTTTCTAAGGTTGAAAATGAAAACTCGCAATGGACGCACCCGAGCGTACGACCCACTGAGTTATTATTTGTTTAGTGGTTTATACATATATAATAAATACGCTAATCCAGCTTCAATTTTTAGCAATATTCACGTATGTTGACTTCAACAGGCGTTGAACTTTTTGTTTTATTTTATTATTTTTAGATAATTCCTCGGGTAACAGTATAAAAGGACCCTATATCCTCTCTCATCCCTGACAAGTGACAACGTGTACGCAAATCGTGATAATCGGTAAGTATAGTTACGGTTTTGAAAGAGTAACAAACAAACAAATTAACATTCGCATTTATAATATTAGTTCTGAAGCTTTCCATCTACTTCTATACTTACTAATATTATATAGAGAGAAGATTTGTATGTTTGTAATGAATAAACTCAAAAACTACTAGACCGCGATTTTAAAAATTCTTTCACCTGTAGACAGCTATGTTATTAGCGAGTAATATAATAGGTTATATTTTATAAAGTTACACGGGCCAAGTCGTGTGCAACGGCTAGTATTTAATAATAACCCCCACTTAGATATCTCTTGTAACAGTTTTGCACGGTTCTCTTATTGGAGCGAAATCTTATTTGATTGATTAAGTGTTATCAGCTTTTAGTGTTTGACGTTTCGCGGATTGTCGGCATGTGTGTGTGATAAAATGGCAAGTTCCTCACCTTCTCGGGTACTAAACCGGTTAACATCAGTTCCATTAACCTTGAGCAATACGTCTCCTGCCTCGACCTGTAATTGGAAACAAGTGTACATTAAACTTATTTCAAAACTTATAAGTAACTAGTAACTATTTTTATATAGGTACATTTTTTCTGTGCGACGATATTGCGTTCGTCGAGCATGTATATGGAAGAATAAATGAAAAACGCGACAATAATATAACAATAATGAACGATTGTACTGATAAAATATTAAATTAAATAATAATCAGCGTTGAAACAATAAGCAATATTATATTTAACATTAGACCACAACAAACACAATACCCTTGACGATTGTTCCACGTGAGGTTGTAATATACATCCATACCTACTGAGAAGACTTGTGAAACGGCAAATATACTTTTAACATGACATAAGAAATTATCATTCCAGCCGTAGGACGTCCACTACTGGACGTAGTCCTTCCCCCATAATTTTCCAGGAGGACCTGTCAGAAGCAGCTCGGATCCATGATTACAAAAAATATACTATTTATGATTACCTAAAACCTTGCCAAAGTTGTTTTAATATATACAAAAATAAGCGTTTATATAAAAAATAAAACCTGAATTTGAAATATTAATAATATGAAGTAGGTATAAACACATTACTAGGTCAGGTCTATTCAATATAAATATTTATAAAGTTATGGTCCAGTGTAGGTATATACTGCAGTGTGGAATGGATCCATTCTCAAAAAGTCCTGTATCTTTAGAATATGGGAGAGTATCTGAATGTCCATTATATATATTTTTATTATAAAGGGTTGGAGGCAGTCTGATGGTCCACTGGATGGTAGGTGGTTACCGTCGCTTACAAGGAGGATGCAGGTCTGCAGACAATCATTTTAGGAAGCCCATATTGTAGAGCTAATTTATCATAACTAGTAGTAAGAGCATCAATTAAAAACGAACCAAGAACGTAATATTGTAGGTACATTAAATTCACACAACACACTATCGCACATTATTCTATTTTTAAATAAAAAATGGCCGTACGCCAGTAAACACAACCCCTAATTTTTAATTCAGCAGCCATACGTGAACTACGGCTATATGGCCTATGCCAAAAAACATCGCAGCACACACCAAATATACCTACATAAAAACTAATGTAGACGCACACAACTCACTATTAATAATATTATCTTGTTTACACAATTCTGTTGATTAATTCTACATATCACTGCATCCGTGCACTGTCAATGAATCACTGAGCCAGTTTTATGTTATAATAAAAAAATATGTTTATAATTTAATTGCTAAACACTCGTGTTAACACAATCTCTCTATATTGAAATTTTAGCGTAGGTATAGTTAGTTAGTATGTTTTTTATAAAACTGTCCCGTTTATATGTTGCGTTTATGCAACTGTTCATAGTACAACGGTGCAGTTGTAAATGAGAGGAATCTGGAGGCGTTAACATGTGAGAAACGTTTGTAGTATGTGGATTTGAGTATAGTAGTAGTAGGAATAGGAATGCGGCGAGGACTCGTGCCTCGCGTGCACTCCGCGCCAGTCGCGCTGTCAACTACACAATATATTATGTTATCACACATCGGAGGGTCGCGTAATGGATTGAGTTTGGGAGATAGATGAACGAAATCAAACTCAACAGAAACAAGCAGACGGAAGTACAAATTAGGAAGCTAAGGCGGGTACATCAAATCAAAAGTGAACACCGCTAAGAAGTAGGTATATCAGTGATACGCAAATATACTAGTTATTGTATTTAATTACGCACATAATAAAAATAAGTAAAGAGGAAACAGTTCACTATCTTTTTCTCATTAATTGTTTGTGATTTTTTGTTTAGGTAGCTATTGCAGAGCTTTTTTTCTATTTAACTATAAGACATCAGATAGGCTGACGGCCCACTTGGTGGAAGGTGGCAAACCATATATAATTATCCCTATAACCATAGGGATATAGGGATTAGAAGGGGGATAGGGTAAATGGGCTCTGGTATAATTAACAGCTCACGTGCTTCGCGTATTTCACGGTAGTCTACTGTCACTAGGCGAGCTGTCCAATTAAGATTCGCAAATAACAATATACGAGGATGAGTAAGTACTATAGTATCTAAACATAATTGTGTCATTATAGCATAGAAGATTTAACCGGGATTATAATAAAAGTGCTTATGAAAAATACACACTATAATTTATAATTACTCAATTTATACATCTTATGAGCTTGCTCATATTTATTTCGTAGAACCTCAAGGTTTTTCTGGTTATGTACAATTTTGTACAATTTTTGCTCAAGAAAATTGTTTTGTTTTAATGCGTTCATGTGACGTCAAAATTATATAATGTTGTCGTATCTCAGAGGAAGCACAATATCGTGGATAATGCAATGTAGGTGACACATTAAAAGCAGTTTAACATGTTGCACCAAGACTTATGCTTCCATATCAACGTTTATACTTATCTACATAATTATATGTGTGTGTGTGTGTGTGTGTGTTTGTGTTATTAAAGAATTCGCATTTTATTGCGTACCGTAAAAGTTCTCTTTACTGCATGAATAAGGGAGATTATTAAAAAAAAAAATTAAAATTTTACAGAGTGTAATATATATTTTTATTACCAAACACAATAACCGGCCGGCTGGGATAGGATAGACGAAACCCTAGTAGGCTAAGGCCAAGTTCAACTTTGAATATTTTGTTTGTAACAAACAGTACCTACAGAAAAGTTTGAAAAGTTGATCTTGCCATAATCGAACCCAATCGTTCTACGATTATGTCAATTTTTAGAATACAGAGGACCTCTTAGAAACGCTTTGAAAGACTTTTATTAAATGTGTTGCTTTCAGTAAATCTAAGCAGAAAGTAAATAATGTTATACAAATGGTGATTTTATACAGGATAGTATTTGAAGGAACGAAATGGGTATAATAAATATTGTGGTCGCCTATAAAGCGATCGCACGAGTATACGACGCCCACTTGGGCGCCTCGCCCACACCTAGTTCAACTCGACCATAGACCGTTAAGTACTTATACTTTCTTCTACATCACCTTTTTGTAGACAAATTCATAGGGCGCGACCGTTTTTAATATTACACAGGTCGCATACTGTACCTATATAGGTGGTAGAACTAAAAGAGGACCAAGAGATAAACTCACTTATTAGGTACCAGATTAAACAGCACAAACAATTTGCAACAGAAATAAAATAAAAGGCGACGAACACAGGAACGAGTAGGAGGCGAACCAATTTAGTCGTAAATTACTTTCCGCAATCCATTCAGGACGGAAGGAGATTTCCTACAGGTAGCTAGGCAGCTACCCATTTCAAAGGATGCGGCAGCGGCAATGCGTGTAATGCGGTGTATTATGTTTTCACGAGAAATATGTAGGCCGCGATTGTTATATTGTTTTCATAACACATGTATTTTTTTGGAATGATAGGGAAAATTGGATTTTGGCGAAGTTTCTGAATGTCCGATTTATCAAACTGTCTAGTGCGCGATAATAAGCAGACTGTAAAAGTTGATATTTTGGGAAATACACGTAAGAACATGAAACACTGTATGAAGTTTTCTTTCGCGGCAGTATTGAGATGTAAGATCGCCGTTCCATTTTTTTTAAATCATCATTATATCAATAAACAAAAACTTTTATACTTGGAAAAAACAGCAAATAGTTATTAAAATTTTAATTAAAGTGAGACAAGGTTGCCAGATAGAATTATAAGCTGACATAATCTGTAAAATTAGGACTTTGAACAGATACATACTCGTAGTTACATTACATACAAGTTGATAAAAAAACATTTCTTAATTACTTTCAAAAATCATTTAATTTACTTTATTCTACAGAATACAGTCGTTAGTTTTAAAAAAATAGTGTATCTATACTGATATTATAAAGAGAGAAAATTTGTATGTTTGTAATGGATGAACTCAAAAACTACTGGACCGATTTTGAAAATTCTTTCACCTATAGAGAGTTATATTATCAGCGAGAAACATAGGCTATATTTTATAAAGTTACGCGGGCGAAATCTCTTGCAACAGCTAGTTAAAAAATATATTCTAAGATGTGTGAAGCCTGATTGATAGCCACCTCACTCACATATTGTTATTGTACATATAGTAAATATATATATGTATACATAGTATAGTGTGCGAAAAACATGTTCAAGTGAAGGTTATCTTTCCGTGAAACACATGTAAGTAAAGTTATATTACGTAGGTTAAGGTCACCACGACATACTACATAATAAATAGGTTTACATGGATACAATTTTACAGTTGTTTACTTGTTATTTATCTGAGAACCTAGTCAATGCCCGCGACTTCGTTCGCTAATAATAATTACTATTCTAAGATATGAATTTATAATTTTATAAACAAAAACTAAAATTATCTACTAAATGTTAAACTAAAAATGAAATGTGTATGTAATAAATTAAGAGTAGGCCTGTTTCTTCACACAGCGGCTTTTTTTTACTTTTTGCATTTTCTAAATGAAACATTTAAATAAAGAAAAATAATAAAGAAAAATTTTAATTAGAAGACTTTAGACAAGTACCTACATGTATAATCAATGTTCACAAATGTGAGATTTTTTTTAATCGGATGAGTAGGTACCTCATGTTTCGAAGATTACCTTTTACATACAAACATACAAACTTTATAATATTATGGCATATATATTGGTTAGTATAACTAGATATAGTTACTTATTTTTATTAGATAACTATTTGGTAAATTTCTAAATCGCTTGAGAATTGGGATTACTTAGTTCATAACAATTTTATAACCAATCAACATTGTATTGTATCCGCTTAGCCGCGAAACATTGGATTAAGAATTGAATACACTGCTACGCATGGTTGAGACGGCTACTAATTAGTTGGAAAATCGAAAGCGTGAGGTCCATACTTCAATCACACCAATGTTTTACAAAAAAACCGACAGATTATTATGCATAGCGTTAACATTCATCTCAAGAGGAATAATCGCACGGCTCACGGCTCATTGCCCAAGACAAGGAGCCTGTAACTAGTAACTGAATGAAAATCGCTTCATATGTTGTATGTAACTAGGAGTAGGCATATCTCTTAACTAATACATAGTAGGTATTATTAGAAATGTAACGCTGATATAAAGTTAACATAGAATTCTCATCACTGTAGTGAATTGTTTGAGATATTATGTATTATGGAAAAGAATAAATGTCCTCATTTCCATTGATGCTTTTGTTAAATTTTGTAAGCATCATTTCATTTCTGTTCATTCATCGTTCACAGAGTTCCTTTTGTGTGTTCTTTTTAGAAAAAGCTTCAATCCATTGCGAAATACATCCTATTAATCTAGAACTAATATTTTGCAAAACTTGTATGGATGTATGAACGTTTGTTACTCATTCACAAAAAAAATGACTTAACTAATGGATTTGAATGAAATTAGGCACACAGATAGTTTATTACCTGGATTAATATACCTATAGAATACTTTGGCAAAATTTTAGGTTCTCGAGAGATCATCTAAAAATTTAAAAACTAGCTGTTGCACCCGCATTACTTTGTAAAATATAGTCTATTTTACTCGGTTATAGATAGTTAGTCTATAAAAGAATTTCTAAAATCGGCCCACTAGTTTTTTGAGTTTAATTATCATCATCAAACATACAAATCTTCTCTCTTTATTTTGAAGAGTATCAACATACATCAAACATACAAATCTTCTCTCTTAATTTTTGTATGTATAAATATGGCTACCCATATATATATGGGTAGCATAGTATATATATATATATATATATATAAATATGGGTAGGTCATTACACATTACCACATACTTTTATTAGGTTACTAATAAAAGTATGTGGTACATACAGTAAACAAATTAAATTTATTAACATAGTCAGAACTGGTTGGGATTAGTATACCATTTAAGGAGAAATATATACAGCAATTAACCATGTATGTTATATCTTTGTAATGTAACCTTTGTAAGAGATTAGTCAGTAATTGGTTAGCGATTTAATCTGAATATATTAAAAATAAAACCTGACAGTGTACTTGATGTTAATTTTGTATAAACCTAATTAGGCGTGATTGGCCTTGAAACATAATAATTAATAATATGTAGGTAAGTTTTCTATTTCAAAAATAGGTACTATAGTGTTATGAATAGAATTTACTAGAGATAGATATTTTCTGTTTTAACTTAGTTTAGCGCCGTTTCGGCCGATCTCATCACGACTTCCGAGTGCTACGTCGAGGTAGATGCTATCTAGATGAAACAAAGTGCTGTCGACAAGAATCCTCCAAAAATTGCAAACTTTGATAAAATTCAGTTCAAAATGAAATGGCTTTTGTGAATTGAAATATCAATACGAGTTACTTTATCAATTACTAGGCTGTTGCACGCGACTTCGTTCACGTAACTTTATAAAATATAGCTTATTTCACTAACTATAGAAATAGTTAGTAAGATGAAATTTTTTTTTAAATCAGTCTCTTAGCTTTTGAGTTTATTCATTACGAACAAAAATACAAAAAAAAATATTTTTTGAATTTAATAAGTTTATATACCTACTCAACACTCAATTAATCACTAGAAACCCACTGTCTTCTTTGCACAGATGATAGTTACATTTTTTTCTACAAATTATAATATGCACAAACCTTCCTGGTTTATTGTTTTAATATATTTAATTTATATTTTATAAATATATTGAAAAATATAAAATATTTAAACATATATGTACAGATGTTTAAATAAATTATACTTTCTATTTATAAAATGGAGAAAAATATTGTCATAAAAATAGCTAACCTTCATGATAAAAATTTAAGTGTTAATTTCATTCAAATATTTACAAAAGTAATTTTTTATGATTAATTCAAAAGAACACTTTACATATAATATTATATACTTGGCAGATAATGGTTATCTGCCAAGTATGATAATCCATAATAATTATGTAACACATTCTAAATATATCAAGTCATTGAATCCATTGAAAATTTTTGTTTCATGGCAAGTAAAGCATGGTAAAGCAAAGCACTATCAGAAAAAAGGTAATAATAAATAATTTGCAGTATGCTCGAAGATCCGCACCTATGCATAAATGAAATAATTACCATATAATGTGAACATGTAATTAATAAGCATTTGCTATTTATTATACATTAATTCATTATCACTTTACTTTTTAAGTTTTAAAAAACATATTAGATTCAAGTTTCCATTTACAATTTAAAGTTATTTCATTTTATAAAATGTTTAGATTTTATAGCGCTTCTTTTATGTGTTATGATAAATATTAGCAAACAGTCTGACTGAATATTTGATATGTGGCTGCCATTGGCATTGGCCATGGCCATGGGCAATGGCAATATTATTATAAAGAGAAAAGGTTTGTATTTTTGTTTGTAATGAATAAACTCAAAAACTACTAGACTGTTTTTAAAAATTCTTTCACTAATTGAATGCTACATTATCACTGAGTAACATATTATATTGTTAATGTTAAGTCAGTGAGTCAGTTAAATTAGGGATACATAACCCAAGGTTAAAAAAATCTAATAGGTACTAATATTACAAAGAGATTTGTATTGAAACAAACTAAATTCAGGTAAAAATTTATACTCTTAAGGTACAAGATTTTGCACAATTATACAGTAAAAATACTGTGAAATAACCGGCAGGTCAGTAAGTTTAAGTGACAGTGGGCCAGACACATAGTATGGAAGCTGCTTGTGACTGGTCCTATTGGAAAATTATGGGGGAGGCCTATGTCCAGCAGTGGACTAACTGCAGCTGAGTTGATGATTTATCATATATTTATATTTATTTGATGAATCTAAATTTATGTTACTATTTTGTATTCTATTTATTTAGTGACTTCACAATCTTCAAATCATCATCAGTTCACAAAAAATACAATAATATCTACAAGGAGCTATTAACATTAAATTTTTCAAACATAAGGAAAACATAACATTGACGAAATAGGTAAGTGAATTGGTAAATTAAGAAAAAAAAATATTTTTTTTATAAATAAATTATTTTATACTTATAGGTGAAGACGTGGACGAAAATTATTACGAAAGCCAGTCTTTTAGTAATACGATATGTACCGCCTATCGACTAGAATTACATTTGATACTCAATTATGTGATGTGACTCACTTTCTATGCAATTTTGTGAAAACTTATTACTGCCTATTATTATTGTAATTGCGTGAATAGGTTGCAAGAGAATTTTAAAAAACAAGCATTTTGCAAAATATGAATAAATAGTTCAAGTAAGTAAAATTTAAAAATCTTGTACCCATTTGGGTGTCGTATTTTGGAACTCGATTAAAAAGTGAAAATTTAATTTTTACTCTTACCTCGCCACTACGAGCTGCTGGAGAATTTTCTTCGATTTCGTATATAATATGCGGCAAACCGGCTTCGCCAAGCAAAGAGAATCCGAATCCCAAATTATCACTGCGATTCAAGACCACTAGTTTTTCGTCAGCCATATTCAGTGCACAGCAGCATTGATTAACATCCTCGATAGGATTTCACTATTTAACACAATATTAAAAACACGCGGAATATTATAGCAATAGTTAAAACAATTTATTTGTCGAAAATATCCATAATTACATTCACAATACACGATAAAACAAGCAAGCGCACGGAACCGAAGTAACAGATCCAGATCCAGAGCAGGCAAATGGAATGATGGAGCCACCAAGCAAGGCACAGATTACTAATAAGTTACGCTAAGGGAGTATGAAGGGAGTATGTATATTAGTTAAATAGTCTGTGTCATTGTACAGAGTGTTATGTTCTTGGTCTTTGTCACCACCTCAACTAAATAGTAGATATTATCGTATTTTGTCACGTATGCTTGACAAAGACCGAAAAGCTATAGATAAAATAGTCCTTTTTGGCACATCTATATCATTTGTATTGTAATGTGGTAAGTATAGACTTCATACAGCACTTATAAAAAACAGCGTTTCCCAGCGTAAAAAACAAACACTTCCCAAAGCAACTCAGCAATTCAGCATACAATAACAGTAACATGGTACCACAGACCAAACAAACTATTTTGTTTGTAAACTTATTCGTCTACTCTATTCTGTGGACACCAAGTGGACCATGAAGTGGACCAATGACCTGTGGACAGTACACAACACGCATTGACATTTGAACACACAATCACTCATGGATTTAATATATTAATAAGGATTTATTACTTGCGGCTAAAAAGCGGGCCAAGTAGGATATATAGAAGAGGAGCCGTGTGTCCCTTTCTAATAGGGTGACCATAAGATTTTTGTTGTATAAGACAAATTTAAACGTTTTATTTATTTATTTTCAAGGAAAACTTACAGTGATATTTATACAAAAAATTACTAATATATAGGTAGTAGTAGTTTCTTTTAATATAAACATAAATAAATAAACACATAAGCAATGGACGATTACTGAGAAATGTATCGATGGTTATTCACTAAAGACACTGCCCATCTATCCCCGACCGTCTTGGAGATATCCCGCTTTGAAAACTCCAAAAAAGTTGTATGGACTGTAAAAAATGTATGAACGGGATGGGATACTCTCTATGACATTGTGCAAACCCTACTTTTCTATCCCTGATACGTTCCGAGGACCTTTCACCAACATTTTACTAGGTCGGTGTACTGAACGTCCTGGTTAGGTATATTAACGATGAGTGGTATTTGATATTTCAGCTTTAAATATAGTAAAGTAAATTACAATAAATATGTAGTAAATATAGGAAAGTAAAGTAAATTGCGAAAACAATAAATTTTTTTGTACAAAATGGAAAATGACTTTTTCGAAATTTTTTTCTATACAAATGGTACGAGTTTTGTTTCTGAGGCGGCACGAAGTTTGCCGGACCAACTAGATTTACTAGATTAACATAATTGTACATAACCATATCCACCAACGTTACAAATTTATGGTTAACATAGTTGGTAGATTTATTATTATGTTATTTTTAGCTTACCTGTGAAAAGATATATTGCAACAACCATAGGATTCGCTCGGACAAGCATACACGCAACACTCTTTCACCATTTTAACTTTAAATTTACTTTCTATGAACGATTTTAAAAAACAATATGTAAACTGCTATTTAAAAACACCGCCATGACATTTCATAGGGATGCCAGTAAAAAATAAAATAAAAAATAGTATTGAAACTATAAATATTATCTTTTGTAATTTAGTAATATATCACAAAATTAATGTTATTATAATAATTTCATTTAAAAACTATTAAAATAATTGAACTACAATTAATATACATAGTGTTTGATCTAAGATTTTAATTTAAGTTTTTAATGAAATACATTTTTGTAGTCTGGCAAGATGAAAGAAAGGGACACAAGGCCTTAGTTTGGCTATCTCTTTTTTTCTCGGTTTAGCCCATGTGCAAGGCGCAATGAAAAATATACTCTAACTATTGGTAATACAGTTAATTTTTTAAAAGCAATTTTTTGAAGTTATCAATCCTGTTATATTATTAAAAAATCCTTGGAACTGTCAGATTCACATCCAAAGATTCTCCGTATCTGCGTGTTCAGTTCCAGTTTACGGTTATTTATTGGTTGTGTAACAAAAAGTTAAATATTATTTGTAATATATAAATAATTCTACTGACATATAATGTATCCCTTTTCGGTTTTGGTGAAGGAAACTGTTCCGAACTACTTAGCTAGTTTACCAATTCCTGACTCAATTGGTGGTTGGTTTCGTTTAGGAGGTAAGGGACCAATGTATATTATGATGTGGGAAGTATTACTTTAATAAAGGGAATAAGGAAAGTAATTTAATTAAATATTGCAACGTAGATTTTCTATCATATTAAAATGGATTCTAATTTTAATTAATTTTATACAACCTAATGAGCCACTTAATTAAACGTGGGAAATGGGTTTTTCTCTTAACAATTAATAAATGTGAATATTAATGGACAATTAAGTATAATACCTCGCTCCAAAACTGAAATAATTGATGTTATGTACTGTTAATATTAACCTATTATCTAATTAAGCGATTTATTGTTTTTACCACATTATGCCAAGTTACATAAACTCCATTTATGTTGAGATGATAACACCTATCTGTACATGAGATAAAACTTTATGTAAAAATAGGAATTGTTGCAAACAACTATTATTAGCAGGTCTTTGGATTAACACTATTTATTTCTAGATTATGGTTAGCTGCTATATAAATAAATAAATAAATAAAATAAATATTACTTAAGAGATTACAATTTTTTGTCACGGTCCTTTGCTTTATATGCTTGCTATTTTTTTTTATATGATTTTTTTTATTATTTTAGTCAAGGATTGGTTGGCCTTGATTCCTCCTACATTGGTTGTCGGGGGAATATCCTATGTATCTTATCAGACTGTAAAGAAAGCTAGAGAGGGTGGCAACGGAAGAGTTAACTCTTGTATCCGAAAGGACATCAATAAAGTTGTGGACTTCGTAGATATAGAGGATATCACTGAGAAGGTAGTCTTGTGTAGGTGTTGGAAAAGCAAAAATGTAAGTGAATTCCACAAATTAATTATTTATTTTTAACATACTATACTATTTACTACATATTATAAAACAAAGTTCTCCGCCGCGTCTGTCTGTCCCTATGTATGCTTAGATCTTTAAAACTGCGCGGTTTTCACTAATGGATGTAATGTGGTTTTCACTAATGGATAAAGTGGTTCTCGAGGAAGGTTTTAGTATATAATTTACAAAGTTATGCGGGTGAAGTTGCGGGCAGCAGCTAGTAATATTATAAACAGCAAAAGTTTGTTTGTAGGAGGTAATCTTAGAATTTCAGGATGGAGATAGGCTTAATTTTCCGCATAGTCGAAGCCACAGGTACCAGCTAAGGTCCAATACTTGGCAAAAGTATGTCAGGTATCAATGTACATCAGGCTTTATATCTTTGATTATTTATTCAATGTAGTCGAAGTCAGGAGCTCCAGCTACTTATGTATAAATATGTACTTTATAAATGGGTATGTAATAATGTAGTATAACAATTCATAGTATATTATCAAAAGATGTACCTATTACTGGTATAAGGATTAAGTATGTTTGAGTTGGTTGTGACCTACATAAATGTTATCATTATGTCATGTGGTAAGTAATGTAGAATTTGTTTAATATGTATTTTTGTAGTTATACATTACTCTATGTTCTGATAATGATGGCAGTCAGATATATCTTAAGTGTTAGCTTACACAGATTTTTTATTTGCAGTGGCCATATTGCGATGGTGCTCACGGACCTCACAACAAGGAGACGGGTGACAATGTAGGTCCCGTTGTAGTCAAACATAAGGAAAATAAATAAAAATTAAAGCCGAGAGTATTTTTTACTTAATGAGTGATAGAAAATGTGATCAAAACAGAGCAATAATTATGTAAACAGAGATCAGAATAGATAACTACATAGATATGTCATGTAATTAATTATATTGACATAATATGGGACATTCATGCTTAAATATTTAATGTGTTAGCTACAAGTACAGTATTAGTTGTATAGTAATAAAACAAATATGAATTGATATAAGCTTTTATATCTATTCTATCCTTTTTTTTTTAATGAAAATATATTTTGACCTCTGTTATAACAATGACATTGTTATAGAAATTGAATGAACAAAAAATGTGTACCATTAGAATTTAAGTATAAATAATTTTATTTGCATTTTTTAATGTTTTTTCTTGCCTACTTTGAAATGATTGCTTTTTTATTGTGAAATGTTATATTTCTTTGCTTTCAAAGCACATGGTTTTGGGATTTTAATAAAAAATATATACACTTGATTTTTTTTTATTTAATTAAAATGTTTTCTTAAGTTAATCACATCACAGACAATAATTAGACTTCAATTTAATAATTAGACGCCAATAGGTAATTAAAATAAATAAATAACAAATCTGTCAAATACAGAAATATGTTACCAGTGAAATAAAGGCTTTCCGAGACTTAACTCGGTCTTAAATAATGAATAGTTTTATTGAAACATATTTATATCTTCAATTAGATATTAGCTGCTAACTGGAATTCTTTAACGTCAAATAATGGTCAATTACAATAATGAGTCTCTTATGGAAGTAAATTTTTATAAATATTGTCTGCCAATTGTAAGATATGGCACAATATTTAGGTATCAGCTACTCTTAATGTGAGCATTATTCACATTATTTTTTTATAGCTTAATTATTTATCAAGCAAGTAAAATCATTTGAAGTATCTTTACCCTTAATTATCCCACCTCATTTACATTACAGTTCACAGAGAACAGTTGTTAAGGAAACAGGTGATTTTATATAATTATTTTATAATAAAATTTACATACTTAATAAAAAAAACAGTGTAATATCCTGGTTTAATATTGCCTTCTTGTTGCTAGGTTGACGTTTACACGACAAAATTGTATAAAACATACTCATTAAGCGACTTATGTTTTTAAAAGTTTTATTCAATGCAACATCTACATTGTGCACAAGCCTATACACTAACAAGCAAGATTCGTGGCTTACTAATATTGAGTATACTTAGGACTAATACACTATTATTGTCAGTCTTGAAATATTGACGCTTCCTTTGAAGACAGTCCATCTGTTCTTCAGAGCTGAAATAAGACATTTTTTAAATTAAGAACAAAAAGGTAACTTTATACAAGTTTTTATTTTACTTATAAAGTTCATAGCATGCGTGACGTGTCGATTTTTTAAAGTAGTTTTTATAAATAAAGAATAAAATAAAATCGCTCGGGAACAGTATGTATGTACCTACTTTATTTCTGTTCCCGAGGTATAATTGAAAAATAAAAATTCAACGCCTGACAAAAAAATACAAGTAATAAAGATTGAATTAATGTCTTAGAAAAAGGTCTGCCGATAATTCGAGCTAAAATATGATCTAACAACAACTACTTAGCACATTTAAATATTTATCGTATGCTATGGCTATGACCCCTTTGCACATAAGTAATTTTAAAAGTATTGAAACAAATATTGAATAACTTCATACTTCTATTCTAGTTTCCGCTACGTTTTCTTCGTTTCTTAACAATTCGTGTTTAAGTCCATTTCTTTTCCTGCAACAGAACAAGGTTACAAAATAAGTAAGTAAGTACCTACTAACTAACAAAGCTAGAATTTATACGTCATTGTAATGGGGATAATAATGTTTCGTAAAGCTTTTGTTAACATCCGAGGTCCTTGCCTCTCGTTTTACAACCTGGTTTCCGTCCCAGTTGACCGCCTCCTACGCAACGTAGGACAGGATCACCGTATCAAGTTACTTCACACAATGGCATAATTCATACCAGGGAAGCCATATAAATGTAAAATGTCTACCACGTATTACGATATTCGTGCAGTGTAAATTATATAAAAGCGATTTGAAGTGAAGTAAACTTTAATGGTCCTTCGATCTGGATCAGCTAACCCTGCGACTAGATTGTTTAACAATAATTCTCTTCTCAATTACCCACTAACGTCATAAGCGATAACAGCAACTCGTTTTTAAGTAGTTAAGTGTTTATTCCCATTAGCCCACCTACACTAATGGTTCAATTTTGATGCGTCTATCTAGCAACAAATACCGAAGCAGTTTTTGTAATAGGTAAGTATTTATTTGCAATAGCTAATGCATTGTGTAGCACAAAGGTTTAGGTACTTAAACCTGACTGAATAAGATGGGACAAGATTGAATATATACATAAAATGATATTTTACCTAAAACATTTTTGTTCTAATAAAAGCACATTTTGGTATTGTATTAATTTCATTTCTTTAATTTTCAATTAACATAGTAATTTTCTATTTAATTTTTGATTCAAATCTATGGCAATAGGCCTTGGAGTGGTATTCGCAATCAAAAGATTTAGATACATCTTCTGCAATCTTGTGCAATCTGCAAGTGTTTAACAAAAGGCTGTTTTTACGTCTCTAAATATTGCGCCTATAAATTACCACAAATCGCGATTTCGGTTCAAGCAAAGATCGTATTTCAAGATCATTGGTAATGAACCGTGAAAGCGGAGAGCTGAATTCGTAATTTAAAAAAAAATGTCATGGCCAATCGACTGACCACGGTCAGTAGATATAATGAACTTTCAAAGAATGCATGGACCCTTTCACTTATGTATTTTTAACTAAGTATTCTTTGTCATTTTAAGGAGGAGCCCTACAAAGAAATAATTTAAAACTAACACAGCCATTGTATCTCGACATACCTACCTATCCATATCCAGTACAGTATAATATTATAGTCTACCCTTACTTAATACCAATATTTCAACTGTACGAGTCTAGTAAGAGTATAGATAACATGTAATTATAACTAAACTAAAAACAACTATGAAATGTTGTTTCTAGTCCTTACTTATTATTTTAATATTATAAATGCGAAAGTTTCTATGGATGTATGGATGTTTGTACCTAACATTTTCACGCAAGAACTACTGAACACTGGGACACCAGAAAGGACATAGGGTACCTTTCATCTAGAAAAAAGTACTGCTTCCGAGGGATTATCTAAAATTAAGGAAACTAACTCCTGGCTAAGTATAATAGCAATAACGATGTCAGGCGATATAAGTATTGCTTTTTCAACGCGGACGAAGTCGCGGGCACCAGCTAGTTTAGTTATAGGAAGGAAGAGTTTTAGAGTGTAATGTACTTACAAATATATTCTTCTCCAAACAATAAACACGACATAGGCGAGGCACACAACACTGCAAGTAACAACAATCATGATGCCTGCGGCAGCTCCGAGGGGTTCTCCATTTGATGATTCATAAAATCTCTGCCTTTCTGAATCTCTCACTACCAACGTTCCAGCCGCTGAAAGAATAAATATTTAAATTTGTATGTTTGTTACTCAATGGCGCAGAAACGGCTGAACGAATTTGGCACACAGATTTGGATGAATTTATTACAATTATAATACTTTTTATACTGAAAAAAATATTAAAATAAGAAAAAATACAGCACGTGCACATGCTAGTTTAAAATAAATGGTGAATTCTAATCAGATAAATGGGTCCGTTGCACTATACGTGAATGTATCGAGCACATTTTTTTTTACTAACTATACAAAGTTAATAGGTACCTATTGTTATGTTAGTGTGAGAATTGTGGTTTTAATTTATTTAACAATAAGTTACTGTTACGTAATACTCTCACAGTCTTGAAAAAGGACTTGACTTAGGTAAGCTTATTTCTCTTCAATAATTATTAATTAATAAAAAAGCCTCAGAAAAAACATGAACAAATTTTAATGCAAATTGAGTTTCATTTTAAAATTTTAGGCTAACATAATAAAAAAAGATTTCTCCGCTTATTTACAAATTAATTAACGCCTGCCATCTTTATAGCTGTGATGACGGCGTCATCAAATTTTTTATATTTTTAGACCCCTGAAATATAACAGGATAAAAATTAAAATCTGTGCGCCAATTTTCATCGAAAAGCCGTTTTGTGTTATTTAGGAACGAACATACAAACTTCTTTATTTATACCTAATATTGTTAGGGTTCGGTTAGGTACACGAGGTATGTGTGCGGATTATGAGTGGCGGGCTCCCTCCCGTCATTGGTGTTCTCCGCACTCGAGTGCTTCCACTTGAGTGCGGACTTTTCTTGAAAGCCTCGCTGTCTGGAGAAGGCTGCCCGCCTTCTGCAGATGGTCTAGGGGGACCTTGCGCACATGGTTGGCTAGCTGTGTGTGCCTGCACAAGGTCCCCCCCTTCGCGTGGGTATTGCCTGGGTGTCTCCGGGCAATGCCTTTCTTTGGCGATAGCCTAGCCAGTAATGGCTAGGCTGCCCTGGGGGTGGATCGGAGTTAGGTGCCTCGGCAGAGCCCGGTCCACTCCGCTCACAGGGCAAGGAGGCACCGGGGAGTTTTAGTGGGTATTCCCAGTGCCGCTAACATCCTAACATCAGGTGCTGGGCGACCCTCACATATCCCTATCGCCTAGCCAGCGGTAGGGAATCTATAAGCGGCTTTCTCCTCGTCAAGGGTTCGGTTAGGTGTTATTAACCAATAAAGACTAACACAATACTTTTAAAAAGCAATTAATTGATAAACAACTCAATATTGTTTAAAAATATTAAAATATCACACCTTGTAAAAATTCGGCTTGTGAGTCAGGCGCACCGGGCGCTTCTAAACGGGAGTCTTCTGCGTCTTCCGGGAAAGTCGGCAGGTCCATATGCTGGTCGTTGTCGTCACGAGAATGTAGCATATCCAGAACTTCAGATCTATGGGCAATAATAATTTGTTTTATGACAATTATTTTTGATGATAGATATTTATTCTGTGTGTCAGCTCCTACCATAAGCTCCGACACACGACTGGAGTTTACTCCTTACGAACGATTATAACATTTAAATTTAACAATTCGAACACGCCGCAAGAACATAATTGTTCTTTTTTAAATACCTAATAATGCATTTCTCTGTAACTTCAGAGATATTCTAAAATATAAGAACGTAATATAGCGTATAACTGGATGAAAGGTACCCTATGTCCCAGGCAACGTGTATGAAAAATTTCATGGTGATCGGTTCAGTAGTTTTTGCGTGAAAGAGTTACAAACATCCATACGTACCTACATGTATACATACAATATACAAACTTTCGCATTTATAATAGGTATTATTACGGATTACGGAAGTACGGACTATATCACTACTAAGTTTTATTTTTACTACTGTGTCCGCGTCTTCATACACACTGTAGTTCGTATTTTAAAATTCCAATGAAACGTAACATTTTTATAGGATAAAAAGTATCCTATTAGGTTGATCATCAATACATACTTAAGTGAAAGCCGATTAGCGTGCACAAACGCACAGACAAACAGACAGACATATTATCAGTATTAATATTTTTTATAGATACTTTATTTATTATATTAGATAACTTAGGTTTCAATCATATTGTATAGCGTCGCCTTTAATCTCAATGAAAATTTATAATAAAAAGTTGCAGTACCTGCTTACACCATCCTTGTCATCTACCAGTAGCTTAAGCAGCGTTGCGTTCGCTTCAAGTGTTTTGTATCGACTATTGTCTTCCACTTCTCTCATGAGACTAGGGAGTGTGTTATCAAATTCTTTTGTAATCCCTTTGCTCGTTGAACCTTCCCTGTAGCATTTAACACCTGCAATATAAGGAGATATTAGAACTAAAATCTAATCACCTGGGCTAAATATTCTTTACCGGTTTGCATACTGAAGTATTAAAGTACTAAGATATTCAAAGATTTGTTGAATAGGTAGGTATAATTTAAGTGTAGACCTATAAGAATCTTTCCTCGAATTCGTCCACGGAAATAACATATCTTCCTATATGTGAAGTTTCATCAGAATTCGTTCAGTAGTTTTTTTCGTGAAATAATACTGTTGTGGGGCAATGTAATGACTTAGGCGAGTTTTAAGATTTTGTAGAAATTAATTAAATCTATATATCTATCTAATATATAAAATTCTCATGTCGCGGTGTTTGTTGCTAAACTCCTCCGAAACGGCTGGACCGATTTTGATGAAATTTTGTGTGCTTATCGAGTAGGTCTGAGAATCGTCCAACATCTATTTTTCGTACCCCTAAATGGTAAGGGTGGGCCACCCCCAAAAAAAAAATTATATAGCAAAACAACGTTTGCCAGGTCAGCTAGTATTAAATAAAAATCAATTGCCCCATGTATCAAAGAGCAATTGTGTATCAACTTATGAAAACGGCACGACCGACTTTGTTGATTTTTTGTGTTGTGGTCGGAAATCAAAGAAATGGTCGGAAATAGTGGTATTTTTAAATAAAATTAACAGGGTAACGACTCTCGGGTCAGCTAGCACTAAATAATAATAAACACTGTCGAATTTATTGTGATATAATTATGTGTTACGAATAATGTTGTTATCGGGTTGCTCTTATTGTTACATAGATATGTGTATTGCTACGTGAAAATTTATTCAATAGAATTCTTTTCTTACATTCTTACAAGCAGAACAATTAGTGTGTACTAAGTATGTGGCGGCTGATCGTATTTATCCGGCAGTTCGTGATGTGCTTAGTCAGATCGTGATATGGCTCTCTTTCATGAAGTTGCAAAGTGATCAAAAAAGTGCTTATCAAATTAAATTTAATCAAAAACTAATCAGAATCTCACAATATATAAATTATATGCCTACTAACGATATACTTCGAACGATGTGACTGATATTAATTAGGCACTTCACGAAACATCGCCATTATCACGATCTGCCTTGGCACATCACGAACTGCAGGATTATACGATCACCCGCCGACATGTACAAGCCAAACATGACTTTTTAATGTAGAACTTACTTTATTATTAGTTTAAATAAAAGTTACGAAATCGACCGTTAAACCAAATAAATGCTGTATTTGCTAAGTCCAGAAAACCGTGTCGAGTCCGCGACTAAGCTAAGTGGGTAGGTACATAGCAGTTAACTTATCGAAGTGCAAACATACTTGATACCGACTCCAATTAGTAGGTCAGACGCAACTTTAGGCTAATGTGTGTTTAACGGAGTTCCGAATCCGGTTTTCGCATTCGACTTCACTTGAAGTCGTATTCAATGCAGACCTCGGGTCAACATTGGAACCGACACACGAAGCTTTCAGTCGAATTGACTAAATTGAATTAAATTTTCTGGATATGATTTGTATAACTTTATAACGAACTAAACTATTTAATGTATTTAGTTACATCGTATACTGAGAATCTTCAAATATAACATTAGTTTACGCGTTGTGGTAGATTATTTTGATTATAATTTATAATATAAAATTAACAATAATCCAAAACCACTGAACCGATTTTGATGAAACTTTCAGACAATCTTCAGATTATTGCAGAGGGTGATCCTGTGAAGTTTGGGAGCGGTCGGATGCGGGTGAAGCCGGGAGCGGGTCGCTAGTAAATATCAGCTTCAAATAAATAAAAAAAAACAGATCAAATCGGTCTATTACTAACCAAACTAACATACCTACACAGGTTAAATTTATAACACCCCTCTTTTGCATCAGGCGTCGTGGGTTAAAATAGAAAGATCCTACTTATCAGATGCTGACGATTCCGAGATTCGCGGTAAGCGTTTAGCCAGATTTATGAATATGCGTCAATTGAAAAGGCGAAGTGATTGCTTGGTGACTCACGATTGCGGGTACGTACCTATTCTGATTGGTGTACGTACACCGGGACACTGAGATAATCTGTAACCTCTATTTCAAAGTGAAAGTTAATAATGTTATCGATTCACACGTGTCACATGAAGTGAGTACCTATTCTCAAAACTTATATCAAACAACAAACTAACAAACAATAATAATGACTTGAACTAAACAAAAATAATGATAACTATTGTTGTAATGTCTTTGTTGTTACGTTAGTATGATGAAATAAATTTTACTGGTAAATTTTAGGTATCTACTTCATTAATTATTATAGTCCAGTCGGGTTAGACGAAAAACGTCTACATACCTTCTACAAGAACTAAGCTATCAAATTTAATTAAATCTAAATAAAACTAAACTAAAATCTAAAATAAATACGCCTAAAAAATATCTATATAATTGGGCGCCCTCGGCATGGTACCGAGGATACTGGCAGCATTTCCTCGCTGTATTGCAATGCTAATGCGTTGCGCGAGGAAGCTGCCAGCTCGTCGGTCACCAGTGGCGTTAATAAGCCTTTTTGAAAGTTCTTTTAGAAGTTGGCGAGCGCTGGGACCCCACGGACCAAGGGTCTCGACTCCGAAAGGCACAAAAGTGTATCCGGAACTGAGACCCCGGTATTTCGCAGTCTTTAATTTTTCGGCTGCTTTAGCGGCCGCACCCACTTGCCTACTCGTTCCGTGGACGTGGGAAGGAGCCAGTGTGTCCACGCAAGTAGCGTCCCACACTAGAATCCTTCCCACACTCCAGGGAATCAGGGACATGCCGTCCGGTCTCTTGCCATCATCCCTGGCTATGCCAGTTGGTTCCATTAAGGTAGGCACGTTGACGGTGGCAAGAGACCGGCGGATTATATCATTGAGTGCGGCGTGTCTGGAAAAGCGGCCAGCACTTTTCTGGCATGAAAGCCCGTGGTGACCCAACTCGTCAACCTCGCTGCCGCAGGCGCACCTGTGTGGAGCACAGACACGAACCCCGAGACGAAGACACGTTGCCAAACGAAGGGTATCTGGCTCGATCAAATACATTTAAAAAAAACTCGGCTGCTTTATTATATTAGTATTTTAAAGTAATTAAGAAGGGTTACCGTTTAAGTATTTGGCTTCTGCATTGATCTCTTGATTTTATGGTAGTCATTAAGAGAGTATGCTCGGAACATAGTGCGACAAAGTATAAGCAGGAATTACTATCAGCTTACATAAGAGTAACATAAAGATGCGTCAAGTAGTCAATTCGGCGGACATAAAATTTATTAATCTGTAGTAAGTGTACCTATGTATTTATAGGCTTTTTATGGTTTAGTAGTATATCTATCTAGTTTTTTGTAAGTTTTTCTGTAATTAGTAGGTATTTCATTTACCGTACGTTATGTCAATAAATAAATGAACATGATTTTTCATATGTTAACATAGGATGTAAGTACTTTATAAAGATACACGGAATAACGCGAAATTTACGGAACGATACGCGGAAGTTACGCAGATTGAAGAGCGGTCAAAAGCTAGTAAATGGATAAATAAAACAGCGTAAGTGACACTCGTTACTTAAAGAATTATTTATTTTACTCATGACAAACATAAATGAACCTTTACATCTTGACAGCTGCAGCTTACAGCTGCATTATATGTACTTCTTAAAATTAACTTAAAGTTTAAAGTTAACTTTTTTAACTTTTAACTTTACGCTTCGTTGTGAAAACACGAGTATAGGCACATTCAATTCTTATTTGCCCAAGATTTCCTCTTAAACGTTTTACTTGGGTATTCCTGCGACGTCACGACTGATATTGGGTTTTATAATTAATTGACTAGTTTCAGAGATTAAATTAAACTTTATGTTATAACTTCCGTAATAATCTTATTTCAATAACCCTTGACATTTCCTTTGGTTATTGCCCTTCCGAACATCTTAAAATACTTGACGTAATGGAGGTGCACAATAATGTAGCTGTTCAAAACAAACGGGTAGTCGTCTTCTTGATGGAGAGGGCACTCACAAATGACCAGAAAACACAAATCTCATTATAGTCAAGGAGGAATGAAAACAGATAAAAGGAAGAACAAAAAAATTGCTCTTCAAGACGAAATATAAATTATATTTGATCTTTACTTTCCGTACTCATTTCAACTCATATTAGGGGTTTAAATTTAAAAAAAAAGTCGGTTTTCAGGTGTACAAACTCAACCAATAGATCATACACTCATTTTCACATTTAGTGGACAGTACGGAAGAGGTCCTCTGCACTCCAATGTACAAAACTTTTTGATCCTCTAGATTTTTTTTTTCACTTATTTATTGATGAATCATAGAAATGACTAACTAAAATTTACTCAGATTTACATATAGAGGTATGTTACATAAACAAAAAAAAAATGCTGTGTGGTCCCGGATTAGAACTAACGCGTTATACGTAAAGCTGTTTTTAAAAAAAAAACGTAAAACCAATCCTTTCAAGGAGAACCAGTGTTGCCAGTGTTGGATATAGCTTTTGTTAGGTGTGTTACTATTATTTTATCGTTTCCGAGTTTACAAAGCGCTTGCCTCATTGTTTTAAGAGGCGTAGATACTGATATAAAAGGTTTAATGCAGTTTTTGCGGAATGGTTCGCACGCCACCTGCCGGAAGAGCCTCTTCCGTGTGATTACAAACTGCATTGCGTTAATCTGATGCATTTAATTGAGTGACATCAATCATAGTTGTACTATCGCTTTAACAGCTACATAATATGATGATGCTATCATATTCTTTCTTTGTTACTTCAATCGTTGCCATGTCAGTTTCATAAATAAGAATACCGTGAATTTTTCAAAAAAATTGACAAAACAAAACACAACAAAAAAATCAGAAAATCGTTCGTGCCGTTATAAAATGTAATAGTACTCGTACATGTATTTTTTTACCAGTTTATAAAGCAATTCGCTAAAAAATTTTGGAAGAAGTTTTTCGCTTCTTATGAACTTTGCTCCAAAATGATTGTTTAAAAAAAGGGCAATTTATTATTTTTCTCAAATGATAAAATAATTCCATGAATTATTTTAAGTATGATTATTTTACAGTAACGCACCGTTATGTTACTTATAGTAAAAATATATTTAAAGTGACCATGACTGTTGAGTCATCATAAAAAGGTTTTTCATTTTGCAATTTCGGTTGTCATGTTCGCCTTTAGAAACGCCAAAGCGAAGACAACGAAATTAATTGACCTCACGAAGTTCAATGTTCGTTTTGGAACAATAAGATTTATTCTTTGCTTCGGTGCCTGTTTCGCGAATTTTTTACAATAGGTATAAAGACTCACGTTTGTGATTGGTCTTTGTTTAACTGGTCATTGGCTGGCTGGACTGGATAATAAGATTCACAGATAACCTAAGTGGTATAGGTTTTTGTTTTATTGTCTATATTAAATCAATCTAGCTTTAATGTTTCGCAGGAAAAAACAATTATAAGTCATCTATAGATAGCTAAGGTAATTTGGTCGTAATGTAAAAGTACATACTTAAGAATGCTTGTGAGATAAAAATCTACAGGTTAAGTTACGAATAACATTACTCGGTAGTACCTACATGGTAGTACGAGGAATAGATGTGTCTTTGTTGGTTGCAGGTACAACTTTTGTGAAGTAGCAAACTTAGTTAAACATTAAATCAATACTCAAGCCGTTTATGGTGAGTTTATTGAAAGCGACTATATTTTCTCTCTTGTAAAACGAGCGGTCAAAGCGTTTGGGAAAGGCAATTTATATTCGAGTATGCGCTTGCGCATGCATGTTTTATTTTCTCTTGCTACTCTTTCACCGGTTATAATCACAATGAAACAATTCAATGATTTTTAATCTTTTCTTTGTATTAAACTCGACAGACAGTCAACAGGTGCTGTAATTGCGCTTCCGACCATAGTAAGATTGGCTTAAATGCTCCACTCGCACGTGGTGCTCGAAAAAATTAATTATTCTATTACATATTATGTACCTACTTAGATGTTTTAAATGAAACGGATCCATCCACGCTACTATTCAGATACTATTTCGATATTCAGCGTAACTGGAAACACTGGTTTTTTTTAACAAAACGTTTTGATGATATCAGTAAAATTTTCCTACAAATCTGCTACAACGTCTAATGGTCACGCTTAGTACCTACTGGTGCTGGAAGGTCGCGGTGAGGTAAATGAGTGAGATTAAGTATCAGGTAGACCTCATTCACGGTTACCTGAGAAACCACGTATGAGTCACAAAGTAATGCATCATTCTTCGTACACTATTTACTAAAGACAGGTAGTTTGTAGTATATATTTACATAATTTATCACATAAGTAGGTATCTATATCGTCTACTGATTTACAATTTTGTGTGATACAATCGGAAATGGCCAATGATTCACTCTCAATACTCTGCGACAGTCCCAAGAATTTATCATTGAGTATTTTGTACAATTAAAAAGAGATTAGTTTGAAGTTGACTGTTAACTAAGTAGATATGCGTCAGTCTCCACTTTGTAAAACATTGTTTTTAAATTAACGTCCATCAGGTGATGATCACAGCAAGGAAACTGTTAAATGGTCGTTATTAGGTACTTGAAGTTAAACCTACTGTAGTTACACACATAAGTACCTACATACATAACTATTTTTTATTACTTTGGTTATAATCGTAAACAAAGTCATTAGTTTATTCATTACTTAGCAATTTTTTCTGCAAATTATACACAAACCTTCCTCGTTTCTTTAGATTAGTGAAAACCGTATATAAAAGTTAGACCTAAGTATAATTTGCAGAAAAAAATTGTACGCGTACGATGCTGGGAGCGGGTTGCTAGATAATAATAAAATCTAATAATACTCTAAATCACAAACAAGCTAAGTAAGGCACGAGAATACATAATTTGAAACAGAAGCTAATATAAAGAAATTAATTAACATTAAAATACTACCAACTACATACCATTAAGAAAGAATAACCATAATAAATAAAATCTTACCCAAGACAGACACGATGACAACGCATAGTAATTGATGGCGCGCCATTGCTTCAATTTTGTTTTGTTATTTCTATAACAGAAAATAATAATTTATAAACTTAGTGTAACAATGTATTATATGACGTACATGTTTGTAATCTACATTATCAGTCGCCACTTTACTTACTTATTAAAAGTAGAGTAGGTAGGTATATAATATATTTGTCAAGACTTTATACTGCAACTGATAAGATTTAAAAATTTTATAATACAATCTAAAAACAATGGCGCAGCTACTCTATCCATTATTAATGACAATTATTAGTGGTTTGTTACGAATTTACAGGAATCATTTAACTAGGTAAGTAATTAGTTAATTAATTTAATCATTTATGTAAGTAAGTAATATACTTAATTAAAAATGGCCAGACATTTAGGTACATAATTTATTGTAATTACTTGTGTTCATTATTTTATGAATTTAAATAATTAAAAAAAAGACTTCGTTCATATATAAAATCTCCTCTCGGTATCGAGTCCATGGATTCTTCAGGTTAAAATTGCGCTAAAACTTTTTCAAAGTTTGCATTTTGTGCTTAGTACTTAGTGGCATCCCGTCTGGCTGCAATGACCACCCTCACCATGAAATTACTATAGGTTTTGTTTCGGTGAGTGAGAACGGATGCGTGAGCCATTGCCCTATCCCCTCGTTATTCCTTATCATCTTTATCCTATCAAGATCTACAATGCATTTGTAGCTCATGCGGCGTTGCTTTGGGTATTTGGTAGATGTATGTACTTATGTAGACCACCAAATGGATCGTTCAACCTGTCTATCAACGTTTTCACTTTTTTATAAAAAAAAGTCCTCCACCGCGTCTGTCTGTCTGTCTGTCTTTCTGTCCCTATGTATGCTTAGATCTTTAAAACTACGCAACGGATTTTAATGCGGTTTTCACTAATGGATAGAGTGGTTCTCGAGGAAGGTTTTAATTTACAAAGTATATAATTTACAAAGTAACGCGGGCGAAGTCGCGGGCAGCAGCTAGTCTTATATAAAAGGCAATGTGTGTATGTATGTCCCCGTATGTCTCCTATAGACTCAAAAACCGCTGAAACGATTTTGATGAAACTTTCAGACAATCTTCAGATTAGTGAAGTTCCTGTGATGTTTGGTAGCGATCGGACGCGGACGAAGTCGCGGGCAAAAAAAATACTGACTAAATTTAACTGACGCTTAAATTACTAGTCTGATCCAGGCTTCGCAGAGGGTGCAATTTTTATATACACAAACCTTCCCCGTATTTTCTTTCCAAAACCGAATTAAAATCGGCCAAGCGGTTATTGAGTCCATAGAGGGCAGACAGGGTCGCGAGTTATGGATCCAGGCTACTTCTGACCGGTCCTTTTGAAAAATTTCAAAAGTTCATCAAGCAGTGGACGTTCACTTATTCGCGACGATGAGTTTTTTTTACTCTTTCAAAATACACAGACGGAGACATGCGTCATAGCTAGTTAGATATTAATATTATTGACAGTTTTAATAATAGATAGATACTCCTTGGTCTTGCTTAAGGGAACTATAGCCACTTACCATCAAGTGGACCACAGCCAGCAGAGCAGGGAGATGGTTTTTTTTAAAAAAAATACACAGTAAATGAATAGAAAATTTTCAAATGTTACCAATGGTATTCCGTGACAATTTATTTGCATGACTTCAATTGTAACTTTTTAGACACTCATTTAATATTTGAAACAATTTTTCATTGATGAAAATAGAAAAATATTTAATATATCGTGTTTAAACTATAAATACACTTAACACAATGTTCGCAACTTACCGGTATATCTAGTAGACATTCGCCACGAACACTTTCGCGATGTTAAAACAGAAACCAGTTCTATAACGAGAACGCTAAAAATAATTGAAGTCGTCTCAAGGGATCCGATTCAGTATATAGAGTGCACTGTGCGTTTTATATCCACTGTTTTTTTGCTACTAAGTTTAGGTCACGTAGTTAAACGTTCGCGGGTCGCACGTGTGCATGTAGCGACGTCGTATGGCTATCTGCCGATTCTTGCTTTGGCGATCGCTTGCTTGCTCCCTGCGCAGGAGCCGATGCCGGTGACCTCACAGATGCAGGAAATGCATGAAACAATCACGTTTGGATGCGGCATCACAGTAACGAATCGATTGCGAACTTCTCAGAAGAACTGGATTTGTTGAAGTTTTGCAGTAACTTCATTAAAGTTAAATTTGCACATTGTTTTCGATACATGCCGCCGTAACGACCGTCAAAATTAGATTTTATTATTTTAAAACATAATAATTTCAGTAGGTATTAATACTAAATAAAATACTAAGTAATTTGAAAAGATATACAACATGTTACCAACGTTACTCACTTCGTTGAATATCGTGAATTCCTGATTTCTCGGGAGAGGTATGAAATAGATAGCTCAAACGTCTTCGATACTGAACATCGAAATTATTAGTCACTATTTTTTCAAGCCATTCTCTTTTATCCTTATCTTTATTAGGGTTTAACTTTACTTAATTATTTCTGTTTTGGCGACTTGGTCGCAAAATACTGTTTTTTCTACTTTTAATTTAATTTTAATTTAAGTTTTAAGTAATTAAAGTTGTAATTAGTTTTTATTATTATACATACAGTTCCGTGAACTCTCTTTCCTCATTTCTACCGGAAGACCGTGATTCACATAAATTCTATTTTAACATCTTATAATTTAACTTTATTGCTCCTTGAAAGTCTATGTGATACGACCTCTCCCAGGAGTTGAACTCCGCCCCTTGCGGCACTATAACAGTCCGCTATATTGGAGTTTTGTACTATATTGAAATGCTGTTACTGTTATGCGTATATACGTAGGTGTAGACGTGACAATACACCAGTGACACCCACATATGCGTACATTATTATTATGGTACATTTATTATGAGAGCATCTACATTTCGTCCCACATTTATTACTTACGCCCTTATTTCTAAGTGCAGGATTGGGCCCTAAATAAAAATATACCGTAAGAGAATCATTTTTTTTTTAATAAAGGTCGTCAGACAGACAGAGGTTTCACTTGATGGTAGGCTACTACAAGGCATAAAGGTACTGACAGACATAGACATGCTCATTACTAGCACGAAAGCATGCTAGTAATGAGCAAATGCTACTAAGTAGCATATATGTCATAACGTTGCTAGTAATAAGCATGCTTATTTTTAGCATGCTACAAAATCATGCTATCTGAGGCGCGGGTGGAAGGCCGAAGGGGGGTGCTCACAGCATGTCTATGGCTAGTACGTTTATTTAGGAGCATCCTTAAAACTAGCATGATTTTTGGTGGCAAATGTGAACAGTTGCATGAGCAATGAGCATGCTAGTTTTAAGCATTCTAATGAGCATACTAGTAGGTAATGAGCATGTCTGTCAGTATACCTACCTTTAGTTTTTGTTTAAGATTTCAATGTATATAAATCTATAAATAAAATAGACACTGTTACTATAATAACACAGATTATTATGTTATTTATACAGATAGACCACGTTACTTTATGGTGGAAGAATTGTCATTTTTTTGATTTATTATTTGTCATTTACTTATATCTATAAATTTTAGGGTTAGGTACAAGAGAGATACTGCGAAAAGTAATTCCAAATGAATAAGATGAGATTTTATTACCTTCATTAAATACCTAGAAATATAACATTAGAAAGGAAACCGTATTAAAATGGATTTACACAGACTTCGTGTTTTAAACTTTAGTGACGTTAGTAATGAAGCTAACAAGATGTTTCCAAATAACAATGAAGAGAAAAGTGTTCAATCGGCCAAGAAAGAAATTAAGGACAATACAAACCCAAAGACTGAAGCTAGTTTGGGAAAAAGCGCAAACAGGTCTGGAATCGCACTACCAAACACAAGCAAATCTATAATGGAAGGCTTAAATAAAGCTGGACCAGTTTACAAAATCGCTTCACAAAGTATCTAATTTAAATTTAATAACATTTTTCGTTTCTTTTATTAGTTTAGATTTTAAAGTAATTCCTGTGAATACAAAATTATGGCCACATGTCTTATAAATTGACTTGTTAAATACTGAATATTATGCCGTTTATATTTAAATCTATGTATTCTTAGATAACTGACTTAATACAAGTAGGTAATATCTAAACTTAAATCAAGATTTTCGTTTTCTTTCTAAATATTTTTTTAGTTTACACCAACCGGTCAGTAGATCCATGCTTCGCACATGTTGTTACATTTTAAAAAATTGCATTTTCCCGCAAACCTGCCTCGTGTCATTTTTTTGGATAACAGTAGTGAAATACGTACCTATCAAATAAAATCAATAAAAATGGTTTAAAATATGTTAGAGAAGCAGGGAGAAGCGGATAGCGATTTTAAATTATTATATAATTTATACAATATATATATTATATAGAACAGACAATTAATTAATTACAATACTAATAAATATATAAAAAAATGTTTACAATTTTCTCGTGGCAATTGCTTTTACAGATAAAACACAAAAGGCTAAAACAGCTTCGAGGGGCAATAAAATTAAGATTGTCGATAAAACTATTGAATCGAATTCAATTGATTTGAACGATATTTTTATTCAGAAAACAATTGATGCACATAAAACCGATAAACGGAAACGACGGAGGCAAAAAAGACACAAAGAATTAGAAGTTTTATTTTCAGGACAGACATCTAATTTAATTAATACTATACACAAAGAAAATCTTACAAATCAAAAAATGCGAAAAGAGTTTACATTTTCTAATAAATATTCATTCAGTAGCGATGCCCAATTGAAAAACGGTCGCAAGTTTGAAAAAGGAAAAAGCCTGCATGCGTCTGCAAAGCGATGCTTCTTCTTATGCAACCCTTTAAAATTAATTTGTTCTCGTAGAAATTTAAAAATGAAATCAGCTCCTAACTGCGTTTATACAACGAGGAGAGACAATCCTTTTTATTCATGTGAAGAGAGAAAATCGATTAAAACCATTAAAACAATTAAAAGAGAGAAAAGAAAAGAAGAGAAGTCACAAGGAGACGGTTCATTTCAAAAACCATCTCTACCACGACATTTCGTTATGAAGAAACCTACAAACGATCATAATAAAGTATGCAAACCTCCTAAATTCCGTAAACATAACATACGGAGAAAAGGTAGACGATGTTGGTCCTGTTTGTCGTATTTTCGAAATCCTAAAAAAAGAGTAATGTATCGAAATAATAAACCCAAACATGTAATTATCATTGGTGACGACTGCCGATGTGAATCAGCTACGGTTTCCTGTGAACCTGCGTTATTAAAAGCAAAGGAAATTGATTATTCTATAGATAGACATGACAGCGGTCGACACGTATGTAAACATAGAGATATATTGTCAGTTGACGGTAAGAAAAAGTTTTTAGATAATACAATTTCGGATACACGGACATTGAAAAAGAAGAGAAGTATAAGAGTAGAAGATAAGAGATGCGAGGATTTGGAGTATCATAACATAAATAGAAACATTTTGGAATCAACTAAAATTCAAAATTCATTAAAGAGAGGTGGTATTGCAAAATTTGATTCATGCAAGTGTCAAAATCCAAGTTTTAGTGAACGCCTAGAACGCCCACAAAGGCCTAGAAATTTAAAACAAAGAAAAAAAGTAAATAAGTGCATTTCTGCGTTGTTTTTAATTTTACTGTCGCCATTCTTACTAATAAAAAGATTGTGGCTGGCATTGAGGGGTAAAAATAAAATCATTATTCCTACTTCACAGAAACAAAAGGTTAAGCTACGTTCAAGACCAATTAAAAAATTTGTAAATTGTTCAACACAAACTAAGCTAAATTATTCAAAGACTAGGAAGTTCAAAAATGACTCAAAACTCGTAAAGAACCCTGTCAGATGCGAATGTAATAAACGTATAGTAAAAAACAAGGGCACACAGTCAATAAATAATAGGCAAAATTACCATAGGTGTCGATGCAACAAAATGGTATCATGTTTTAGACAGTTTATTAACATAATTAATCCGTGTAGGTGTTTACGTACATCTAAACGCAGGCACAAAAGAACAGCTAAAAATGAACATTGTAAAATATTGACTAATGCCAGTACAAGTATTAGCAATAACTTATTAAAAGCTAATACAGCACCTATTACTCCGCCCTTGTGCACATCTACACCTCTACCAGTGAGACATAGTTGTAATGAACCGGATCCAAAAAAGAATTACAAATTGTTTTTTCGTAACGACCGAGGGTGGTTAATGAAAAGATTATATAGTAAACATAAACGCTGCAAATATTGTGGAGCACTTCATTCATTCCAAAAGACGTGCAATACCACAAATAAAACACCAAAAGGACCTCATATTTTGAAACATAATAGTTGTAATAAACATGCGCATGCGCAAACAGCACGTGTTAAATGTCCTGAAAAATCTATATTTCATAGGATTTTCATACGGTGTTGCAAAAACCCAACGCTACGTATGACAAGAATAGTCCAAGACGTGGAAGCTCAGTTGGATTCTGCCGATCCGTGTCAAAGCCTTTATTATTCTAGTTTAAGACGCAAACGTAATAGTTTTATTTATAATAATTATCAATGTTTATATAATCTTTCTTTGACAATGCGAGAAATTTGTGAAAGTTTTAAAAGTTTTTGCAGATGGTATCTCTGTGTTTGCATATGGAGTCCGTGTCTTTTTATTGGTTATTGTTCATTTTTAATAATACGTTTTATTTTGTGTATGTTTTAAATGTCTATTTTATTTAGGTATTTTTATGTTTGTTAATAAACCATTTTATTATTTTAGATATTCTGATTTCTTTATTAATTATTCATTATTAAGCCATGGATAAAAACTTAAAAATTGAATAGTGCATTATTTTTGTAATAATATTTAAAACCTAAAAACCCTCTTCTGTTTCCATTGATAAAACCGTGTGAGTTGGAACGGGAAAATTAATTTAATGATCGAATTTAAGCTATTTTTTTTGTGTTGCATAAATAATAACCGAATAATATAACAATCTTAACAATGGTAAAACATGTAAATGTTGCCGCCTAAACACTGCCAACGTCAAGTGGTATCTATGATATCCAGAGACTGAAAATAAACTGTAACCACCTGTAACCAAATACAACAATGTACTTTTGTGAAGATAATTTCAATGTAAGTATATTGTAGTAAGATATTGTGAAGATCATTTGTAATACAAATACATTAATTTGCATATAGACATTTGATATTAGTCCATACAACATATTTCAATTCTGTGGACTGTCTCACTGACACATGACATAACATTTGATTGACGTTTGACCAATGGCAACATGGAATTGAGTTGAGATTAGAATAGAAAAGAAAATACATATTAGAAAATTGGAAATAATGTTCTCAATGAAACATATTCGTTTTTAATATTTTCTTCTATATTTTTGGTGATATTTCTGTGTTTATAAACTTATTTATTACTTTATTAATTGTGTATGTATTAAATATGCAATCTGAAGAGAAAAAAGGCAAGACAGTAGATTTACCATCCATGGATCCTGGAGTGAGAGTCAAACAGCTCGCAGCTTATGGAGCCATGGTGGAGGTCGATCCTAATGTTCCACCGAGAAGGTATTGGAGAATTGTTTGCGACCTAAAGAAAGAAATATTTTTCATTGTGCAATCTCTCTTACAATATTTACAACTAGATATCATCAAAACTTAAATGATTATTAGAATTAGGAATAAGAAAAGAAAAATTACAAAATAAATAGAGAATTTATGGTTTGATGGTTCGAGGTGGCTACCATCGCCTATAACAAATGCAACATCACAAGTGCTACAAATGTGCTGCTAGTATGATGCATACACGCTATGATTACACTCACAGTGGTCTATAGTCTATTTATGAGCTATGTGCACATTTTATTATGTGTGAATATTTTATTTTCAGGTATTACCGTTCCGGCTTAGAAATGGTTAGAATGGCCAATGTTTATCTTGCAGAGGGCAGTTTAGAAAATGCATATATATTGTATATGAAGTTTATGACACTGTTTGTGGAGAAGATGCGAAAGCATCCGGAATATGCATCTGTCACTGCACAGGTTAAGAGTGTGAATCAGGCCAAGCTGAAGGAAGTTATGCCTAAAGCAGAGAAATTGAAACAAAAGCTTTTGGATCAATACACAAAGGAATATAAAAGCTATTTAGAAAATGAGGTGAGTACAATGATCTTGCTTTTTACTTTGCTGACTTGTATCATGTAATGTTTAGTTAAATATTTAAATAAAAGATTTGTAATCGTAAGATGAATTAACTTTATGTACATACATACTTTTATAACAATTCACACATATCCTATAGTGCTCACAATGTGTCTATGCAGTGTTCATAACCGAAGAGTATCTTGTCAAAGGCCGGACACAGCGCTACACCAATGCCATAGAGCATCTTTTTAATATCTATTACATATCATATTTATATGGATATTACCTCAATTACTAATATGTACTACTAAAAATCCCCTATCTATTTGATCAGTTTATTTTTTGAATCTGCACTTGTAGGAAAAGAGAAGGATTGCTGAACTTGAAAGGAGGAAGCAGGAAAGAGAGGATGCTAAGCTTGCAGAACGCCTGCAAGCAGATGAGAATAAAAGGGATGCAAATACTACCACACCACATCTTGTGAATACGGTATGAATATTCTACTGATCCTATAAAGCACTTCACTTGTAACATTTTGATAGTGTTTGAAGACCATCAGCCTTTTTCCTAGTTGACTAAGGAATTTCACTAACCGCCACAGATTGATATGAAATTTGTAATACTGTTACTTTGGTAGTATTTTCATGACATGGTAACCTTGACCTGATGCTGCAGCATCAAGTAGTCTGCAGGATACCAAACTCTTCACCAACTTTCAGCAGGTATAGCGTGTTTAGGCTCTATAGAAACTCAAGAGTTAGTTTATAATTTTTAATGATAACTTGGTCCTTTTCAGGATGATTGGGCAGTGATGCCTTCAGCTCCACCAATAGATGGCGTTTTATATCCGGATGATTTTGCAGCAGAACCGCCGCGCGCTCCTTCCCATCATTACCAGCCAGTACCACCACTCATACCACCTTCGAGACCACATTCGTAAGCTACTTCTTACTTAAAAAAAGTTATTATTATTATTTATATAATACACTGTTTATTTTTTAATTTTTTCTAAATTTACTCTTCATAAGAACCTTCCTCAGATTTCAATGAATAATGAAAGCCGTCCTCGAGTTTTGCACATAGCTATTCGTTTTTATTTATATAGATTTAACATCTTGCATTACTGGTTATTCATTACGCAATTATTCTTTAGGATATCTTTTTTTATTTAAAGGCAGGTTAAATATCCAGCGGAATGAGCTCTAGCCAGGTAGCTCTAGGTGAAAATTTGAGATTAGTTTGGGAAATAAGTATCTTGGATACTTAAAAGTTTTTCATGCATTCACTTACAGGGAAAACAGCCGTGACACTCTTTCACCGTTATCGGCCGGACGTCGCTTGCGCACTGTAGTCGTGCCCGCGGCTTTGCTGCAGCGCTTCCTCAACCTTGCCGCTGAGAACACTTCGCGAAACGTCGAAACGTGCGGGATTTTAGCTGGAACTTTAGTGAGTATCACCATTCACTTAACTATTATGTACTTAATTCTTTGGTATTAATGTATGTGTAAAATTGTTTACCTCTCATATGTTTTTTATTCTGATTGCTAATGCTAATCAGTTTGTTATTTTTTTCAAAATAGAGTTGTGCATGACTCTTAGTATATATTTATGTACTAGCTGGTGCTCGCGACTTGGTCCGCGTTCTGAATGAAAGGTACCCTATGTTCTGGTTATTTCTGGTTATTCTGTTTATTTCTGGTGTCCCAGACAATGTGCATGCAAAATTTCATGGTGATCGGTTCAGTAGTTTTTGTGTTAATGCGTAACAAACAAACAAACTTACATTTACATAATACTAGTAAGGATGTACTAGCTGGTGCCCGCGACTTCGTCCGCATTGAAAAATAAAATATATAAGAAATATAACGCTGTTCCGCTAATATAACACTTTTTCTAAGCATTAGTTTTTTTTTATTTTATATTAGATGATCCCATGGAAACAGTCCTTTTTATCTGGATGAATAGTACCCTATGTGTTTTCCTGTATGCCTTAACAGACAGAGAGAGTTACTTAGTACTTGTATTTGCGTTTGTAACACTTAACGAAACATCTAAGATTGTAATTGTTCAGCAATATTTAGCTTTATTTTCTAAAATTACCATTTTTTTTTAATTTATTTGATTATAATGATAATTTATTACGATTTCAGGAGCGCAATCAACTTATAATAACTCACGTGGTCGTACCGAAACAGACCGGCACATCGGATTCGTGCAATACCAGCAACGAGGAAGAAATATTTCACTATCAAGATCAGCATAATCTCATTACGCTTGGATGGATACACGTAAGACTTTTATAACTCAATTTATACACAAGTATTTTACTTTACTTTTTAGCAGATTTTTACATTTATTTTTATTTTATTTTTTATTTTATTTATTAGGTAGCCAACACATTATACAACAATCCGTGCACTTATTCACATTTAAATACTATTTTATAATGTTGTATACCTACTCTACTTACAGGCTAACTCAGCTTGCATTAAAAACGAACAAAAAAGACGACATTTTCTGTTTTTTTTTTTTTACAAAATAAAACTAATAAAAAAGAAAATAATACATAATAATAATGACATGTTACTGTTACAGACGCATCCGACTCAAACGGCATTCCTGTCGTCGGTGGATCTCCATACGCAATGCTCCTATCAGCTAATGATGCCAGAGGCCATCGCAATAGTTTGTGCACCCAAATATAACGAGTAAGTTAAAAAAAAAATTGAAAATATTAGATAAATATAAAATATTAGAAAAGATTAGATATATCTTTTCTTGTGTAATAGATTGTAATTGTATAAAAAAAATATTATTTTTTTTTAATTTCCTGCACAAATGTGCGATTCACCAAAAATTCATACAAAAATGTATGTGAGATACTCCATGAAATGTTGTAATTTAAATCGTTTTTCTTTTTCAGAACGGGTTACTTTGCGCTAACACCGGATTATGGGATGCAATTCATCGCCAATTGTCGACAATCTGGCTTCCATCCTCATCCGAATGATCCGCCATTATTTTATGTAAGTTTTATGTAAAGTTGAAACGATAATTTGTTGGTTAATTGACAGCGTTGTTAAGTCATTTAACGGACACTTAACAGTCCGCAAATTATATATAAAATGTGGTGTTGGTTTGTATATCTCTCAAAAACTCGAAAACTAGCCGACGGATTGACTTGAAATATAATCTCGATCGCGAGGAAAAAAAACTCGCCAACGATAACCGCTGTCACATTTAAAGTGGCAGTTAGCCGTTGTCATGGCATCCGCTGACCGTTTAACGTCAAAGAAAACCACAGCGAAGCGTGCTCGGGCTGAGCTAGTATTATATCCTTACTAATATTATAAATGTGAATGTGAGTTTGTTTGTTTGTTTGTTACGCATTCACGCAAAAACTAGGTACTGAACCGATCACCATGAAATTTTGCACACACATTGTCTGGGACACCAGAAAGAACATAGGGTACCTTTCATCGAGAACGCGGACGAAGTCGCGAACACCAGCTAGTATAATAATATAGGTGAGCTTATTACACAGGCAAGCTCTTTGGATTTCGTCGCTTTTAATGGGAAAGTAATACATATACAGGGTTACTTGTAAGTAGAACGTATGTACATACATTGAGAGGTGTTAGTATTGATCAAAACTAACAATTTTCATTATGTAATATTCTTTACAAAAATTAATCGTTTTCGAGATATTTAACATTTTAAGTTTTTTTCAGAAAAGAGTTACTTTTCCATAGTTTTCGGGTTGTATTTTCTTTTGTTCACAATGTTGGCCGATTTTTTTTCCTGTTTTTATTTAAATGATGCTTAGGTGTAACTTGGATTAATTTTTGGACAGAATATTACATATTATGTAATGTAAATTGTTAGTTTTGATCAATACTAACACCTCTCAATGTATACGTACATCTACTTACAAGTAATCCTGTATACTGGATATGTGATGGAACTGTTTTTTTTTTTTTTTTTTTTTTTTTTTTTTTTTTTTTTTTTTTTTTTTTTTTTTTAATATGTAATGGTTGTTACAGGATGTGACTCATATACGAGTCAGTGAATCGGCACTTGTCGAAATGACGGACCTCCGAAGATGAGCTGACTTATAAACGTCGCTTAGGTCAAAGCATTAAGGCGTGGTCCTTTAAGGACGAGCTTGTCGTGTCGTATAAGGCGCGTATTATTTATTATTTACTATAGACAAATCATCACTCAAGTATATAAAAATATAAAATCACATGTAATCTAAGTAAGCTTTATTATTATTGTATTATGTTGTCTTGTTTAGATAATTATTTGCCATATCACTTTGAAAATGTTAGATCGTCCTAATTTAGAAATATTTGAAGGCTATTATTTCAATAGTAAGTATTTTAAATAAAATAACAGTCGATTAATATATGACTTTACTAAACTTTTAAAAAGAAGAATGACGGGTTTCTTTGACTCCTATTGAAGTAGGATTTCTCCTAACTCAAGCATTTATACATTTTTTTGATTTTTATCTTATTTAGCATGTTATTAAATTGATTTAAAACAGGAACTGAAGTTAATTTGCCATGTTTAAACATCGACCTTAATGTATTCTATTAGACTTGGTGACCAGAACAAAAATAGTTTAACAAATAAGGTATACTCTAAAGTTCGCGACCAAAAGGTCGTAAGTGCCGTGGAAAATACGGCGCTTACGCGTTCTTCGCTTTCTTCCTTCGCTCGCTTTCAAATAATTAAGAAGAAAATTTCATTATCCGTTACTATACAAATGCGTAATTCTGTTAGTATATAAAAATCATTGTGTTTAACCCACATAATTCACTTACTGATTACAGAATATCTATCTTTTTTTTAGTAGCTCATCATAATATATACGTATTCCTTTTGAAATCCAAAAAAAAAACCACCAATCTTCTTCTTTATGTGTATGTATATAAGTGACTAAGTGCAATATAGAAATAAAAAATTTACAGTTAAGTCATCGTTAGGTTTCCAATAAGGGTTTGTAGTTTTAATTAACACATAAGAGCTTCGCTTTTCTTTCATAAATCCAAAGCAAGACATTCAACGAGCATTTATTTCTCTCTCTGTGTGTGATAATATTTCGTCTATAGTGCAAATGTGTGATATGTTATGAGCACGAAGACTGAAGCTTAGATAACTGTTGACTAATTGATATTTAAAAGTATGGAAGGACTTGGAAGGTTTTCCTGTGCAGCTGTCTCTTTCTCTCTCATGAAACTCTTCACTAGATGAAAAGAGAAAGCGCTATATATATGGTGAATGTGAGAAGGCATTGGATATGAAGTCATGTCCTATGTCACAGCATACTTATATCGTACAGTAGGCCGACGGAGACGTCTAGACAGGGTAATCGTGCGGGGCGTGAGGGGTGAGGCGCGAGTGGGACGTGCCCAAGCTGCATACTTCGTCGTTCTTAGTAGCTTGGGATAATTTATTATATAAATAAAAATGATGCATACGGCATGTGCTGTAAGTGCATGCAAATCTTTATCTCGCACTAATAAAGAACTAAGCTTTCATCAATTTCCGCACGATGAAGAAAGGTAGTTAAGCACATTTTATATTACTTAATTTGTGTCAATCCTTCCGTAATTTTTAAATACCTACACAGGCGGCGGTATCGCCCAACATCAAAGGCGTCGGCCTACTGTAGGAAATAAGTATGCTGTGCCTATGTATTGAGTTATCATTTTTATGGACATTTTCATACTTAATTAAAGTGTTTGTAAAGTTTTAATTAAAAATAAATTGTTGTTTTTTAAAAGTTTACTTAATTAGAATTCTGGCAATTCGATTTCTATGAATTTAAAATACAGTTTATTATTGCAAGCTCATATTGTTTGGTTTTCAAAGTTTCTCTTGGCGTCTTTTGTTTTCATGTTATAACTTTCTATTAGCGCCTAAATCACTATTTTTTTTATAAAAGTTTTACCCCAATCTTAGCAGGCTATGATTTCTCTAAGAATTAAACTTGTTACATTCAATTAAGTCATTGTGTTTTTGTTTTTGTGAGTTTTAACACAAAAATAAATAATATATTTTTAATTTGTTTAGACATTGTTTACAGTGTTGGATTGTTATTGGCCAATTATTGCCTGATTAATTTATTATATTATATTGTTAGTGTTGAATTATTTTTACGAATAGTTATCTACAGAATCACAAAAAGTTATTAAGAAATTATATTGAATTACTATTTTAAATGCCAATGAACAAAGATGTTCACTATCAGAGGATTTGATTTTATTAGTCACAAATTAAGTGAGCAATACGATAATTTATATATTAATTCCTTATTTCCATATAAGTTTCATTAAATAGCTTACTATTTAATTGCCATTCAATTTAAACCATTCTTTATTTATTGAGTAATAAATATTATCAAGTAACAACTTTTATCAAAAAATAAGTGAAATGGGGAAATATGTACTATACTTTACTTAAGATCTTTTTGTATCGTCGCCATTTTAATATTCTGAGAAATTAATATAAGTATATCAAATCGAACATAATGCTAATAATATACTTTTAATAAAATATTCATTTGTACCAACAAAAATGTTATTCTTACAACTAAAAGTCGTAAGTCTCTTTCAATGACATACTGTACCAATTTATTTATGAATATTATATATTTTATGGTCACTACATTAATTATTAATATTAAAAATATCCTCTTTCGAATGATTCGAAACATTAAAATTTTTATCTACTCGCGGAATATAAAATTTAAAAAAATAAATAAAATAAAATTTTGAAACTGAATAAAAAAAATTGGGACCTCAAACGGTCATATGGTTTATTTAGATAACACTAGATCAGGCGTTTTTAATGTGCATTTTAAATAAATACCTACAAGTAGAATAATATTTAAAATTCCTTAAATATTTTAATTTATTTTGATTTCAATAGAACTTTTTTGCATTATAATGTGTGTGCCTTGAAAATTCATGTAAAATGACTATGAAAACTTTGCTCGAGTTGTGAAATTCATCTTTAAAGTTAATGTATTATTATAAAAACAATACACTGCGTGTCTTCTCAAATTTCGCGAACTTATGAACTGTATTAGCTTAATGCTTTATACCTATAATGAATGTATTCAAAATGCTGTTCACATTTGACGTTTGCAAAATTTTTTTATCTCGGTACAACGAAACAAAATATGTTTATATGTTTGCTTTAACAGATCATATGTTTTTGATAGTTTTTGTTTTTGTGTGGTTACTGTCGCCAGAAGAACAAGATATTGTTATGGTACGTTTATTCTTAATTTTAGATGATTTTTATTCGAGAGTAAATGAGAGATACTTACTGTTTGGTTGGACTATCAAAACAAAGTCAAATGTGATTACTGCATAGTAATTCTGTTGTCTGAGCTCAAATAGTGTGCATCTTCTAATAATATATAATTATATTATACATAGTATGTAAAATCATGATCTTATGTGTGATTACTAACATGGACCAATATGAATAAAAATGTCTTTAAAATTAATACAATATTTTATTTTATTTCACAGTTTAATATTATTATGATAAGATATTTTTATTATGTATATTACACTGATAAACACATTTTCTATATATTTTTTTGACTAAAGCTATCATATAGGTACTCATAATTAAAGGATAAGACTTTCACATTGAATTCTGACTGCTGGAGTCTTGTGAACATCAATCATGAGGATTTATCTAGATCAGCTATATTTTTGGAACACTTTACAGTCAGGCGAAATTACTAAAGGCGTTTGAACACTAAAAAGCTATGGAACTACAAGAGAACTACGCTCTTAATATTGTTGAACATAATTTATTAAACTTAACTCCGGAATTACATAAGTTCCGAGAATTTAGATAAAGTGGTAGATATAGGACTTAGGCAAACGTAATACAACATAGCATATTCTACAAGGTATTAGTCTACAAGGTCTAAAACAGCTATTACTAAGCGAAGTTACAACCTTAAAAAATACAACCAGTAATGATTTTTAAGTTATTTAATAGCGACAAAGCTTTACAGCTTAAAGTGCATATATAGGGACACATATTGTTTTAGAATACTATCAACCATTAGTTTTTTTTATTCTGAAAAATAAATAAAATATAGTCTATTATTAAAACAAGAAGTATTCACCTTATTTACATAAAATAATTACATTACATTTACATAAAAGTACTAACTTAATACTTATATAAATTAACAAAATAATAACAATAACATATTACTAGAATGACATTGGCCAAACAGTTCACAAAAATCCAATCGAGAAAAGAAATTGGTGAACGAAAGCTTTTCTTTTAAACAAAATTAGTTAATAATTAGGTATAAGTAATTGAAATTTAAACTTTATTTAGTATAATTTTAGAATTCAAAAAAAAAATACTTAAAGCTAATATTGCAGAGCAGAATCAATTTCTAAGTATTTTCTTTATTATATATATTATTTTTTATTTATTTTATATAAATTGATATAGTAAGTACCTATAGGCTAATTTTTTTATTAGATTTCTAATGATGTGCCAAACAAATCGCAAATGTGAAAATTATCCTAATCAATTTAATGTGACTTATTTTTTAAAATAATCGAAATTTTCTATGCACAATATTTACAATGCGTTAAAATAAGATTTTGTACATACTACGATATATTAAGGCACTCGGTGCTACTTTTACCAAAGCGATAATTTTTATTTATTTCTACATATTTGATTTCTACAAAAACAACTATCTATATAATGGTGTTGTCTATTATATCTAAATACATAATAAACCCTTTTTATTTTATTAACGCAAATAATTATATATTTACTTTATAACCTAAATTTTAGGCTCTTAATTAATTATTTATTTAGTACACATATTCATAATATAGAAGACCACAGCAATAGAGTAGCTAGTCAACTGTTGCACACTTATATGGTGTGCGAATTTATTTGTCTGCTACATATCGCACAATTATGAATATGAGTGAATTTTTTCCAGTAGGTGCATCTATTACATCGAATTACATATGTCGTCGGCACATCGTAGAATTGGGCATATCATAATATTGCTGTTAAAACTGAGAGAGTCGCCTCATTCCGCTTCGCTTCGCTCGGCTCCCCAAATTTATTTCTATGTAAACCTAACACGCTCCTCCTCGCTTTGCTTCGCTCCGCTCCTCGTCGCACCTATTTTTGACTTAAGATTTTTGATTTCATACTTTACGATCTGCCCAATTCTACGATTTGCCCACGACACATACAATACGTTCATTCTTAAGGTGCGTCCAGATTAAATAGCATTTTAGTAACTGTTGTTGTAATAACACGTCTTAAATATTTAACACTAGGGTGCTAGTTCGTTCTTTGAAAATCACCAAAGTTTACATTAACTATTGCCAATTGGAAAGATCAATGTGCACAAATCGAGATTAAAAATGCCATTATTAAAAAAATTGTAACATTATTGCTTTGTTTCAAATAAAAATTGATTTTTATTTAACATAAAATTCTTAAAAGTTGACACGATTCTTTACCTCTCAGCTATACAGAATTGGTGTCAGAGTCTTTAGGTTTAAAAGTGTGTGTGTCAGCTGCGACGCACGAATAAATAAATAATTTAATAAATATAATTATTATTATTTAGTATTGAAGCATATTGTAGCCTGTAACGCGTAACTTGCGACATGTATTGTGACGTGTGATTTTACTCCCATAAATTTTCATACCCAGGGTATATGTGACATAATATGTAGGTAGGTATATGAAATCTATTCTTAAGGAGAAGTCCAATAAAACTTTTGGTTTTTTTATTGTTACTTAGTGCTGTGTTCGTGTCGCTTAAAACGATTCAGCAGCTAATTAAACAATTTTAAAGAGTACCTAAAATTCTTTAAAATGCTTGGTAAATAGAGAATTATTGCTACTTTATTGTAGTATTACACTAATGGTGTTTCTGTCCCTATTTAATGAATATTAACATTTGTGTGCCATATAACATCTAGTTAAGTTATTGTATCTGACGAAATTAGTTAAAATAGGTAACTTAGTTGATTACTTATTTGAATTTTTTAAATGACAGTTATATCCCGATCTTGAAAGAGGATTTATATAAATTCTATAGCCATCAATAACCACCCACTTTATAATCTCACTTATTTCGGCAGATACGAATAAATATTAAATAATCATTGCTTATTATATTATTTTGTATAATGCACCATTACGGATATTATATTTAAATTAAATGAGTTTCTAAAACAAGTCCGCAATCTACTTAAGTGTGTTCTATTAGTGCAGTGCAAGATTATTTGGTACTAAATACAGCACTAATTTTATTGGATATATGTTCTAACTAATTTTGTTGAATATATCTGAATAATATTTAGAAGTTAAAAGTACAATTGTCTCAGTTATTTAGTCTTTAGTTATTTTATTTAATGTTCAATATATGTATATTGATATAGGCTAACTATTGAACAAGACCATTCACTGATGACAAATGATTATTATAATACAAAAAATACTTAATTATACCAAGAGAACACAATTCAGCTTAAAGCTATGATATAACAAAGGAAGATGCGATTTTTTTAGTGGTATTTTTTTCCAATAATCATTATTCCATGTAAGTATATACCTAGTTTATTTTTTTTTAACAAACGAGCACCAAAAATTTTCACTGCATTGCTGTTGGTCCATAAAATCCGCTTATCCAATAAGATCACGCCTAAGGCATTATTAGGGGCGGGACCTACACCTTAGACGCTTTCTTATTGGACAAACGGATTTTATGGACCAATAGCAATGCAGGGAAATTTTTTAGTACCTACTCGTTTTTTAAAAAAACAGTGTATAGGTAGTATGAATTAATTCTACTGAAGGTAATTTTTTTTTTAATAATTCATTTATATGTAGTTTCAATAATATATTTTTTATGGCTTACAATGGTGTAGTAATTACAGCATTATAATAGCAATTATGAATATAACGGCTAAATTGTTGGGAAGCTGCGAAGATCCCGCAGAGTTAGGGGTCCTCATTTTTGAAGGTGGTTCGATGTGGATAGTTTTGTTCATCATCCAATAGTACACGTCAGTGAGACCCTGGTCTTTCAATTCTGGACCAATTATCTTCCTGATTCGATCGTTGTATGTATTCAACCAGTTTATCTGGACAAATTAATTATAACTTTATGAGAAAGTTAAATCTTACCAACGATAACCAAAATATTTTTATACACAAGTTACAAAGAAAGTTATAGACCTAATATCTTATAATTTAACATAGACGTACGTGATTTAACTGTTTATTTTCTATTATTTTTCTAAACAAATTTGCATAAAATAACCTTAGTTAGGTTGAGAGATATAAAACCGTCTAGTATAAATAGTTCGGTTGTTTGTTCGGTTAACCGAACTAATGCAACTTTTTAGTAGCAGTAGTAAACAGATTATTAGAAAGAAAGATTGCATAGGCAGTAGGTAGGTATATTTTAGGAATATAAGTTAGTTTTTATTTTACTTTTTAAGCTTTGAATCACTTAGTTTTCCTTTATATCTACAACTGCCTTTTCAGTTCTAAGCTTCGCTTTTATTGCTTGGACAAGTTTGATCCAAAAGGTCTTTAGACAAAAATTATGTATATATTCTTTAAAACTTACTAAATAATTCTGTTTCAAAAATAATTACCTCATATTCCGTGAGCAAAGTCCTGTCAATCAGTTTCGGTTCATACGGGATCAATGTGGCTTCTTGAAAACCGAGATAACCGTCTGATTTGTCCACAACTTCAAGGACATTGCCCAACCGCACACCGAACTTGTTTGGTTCGTACCAAGCTGGCTCTGAAGCAAGTTGAAAATGTTAGTAAAAAATGCTATTTAAATTATACTTCCTTATTTTACTATCACTTGATTTCGTAGGGGGTATCTATTAGTAAAAATATTCAAAATATATGTTCGTAATTTATACGATTGTCAACAGATGTCGATGCTTCAATTTTGTTAAATTGCGCTAACGATCTACATCTCTACAAATATCTACTTGTGGGTTTTTTATTTTTTTATTTACATTAGAATAGCCAACGTAATTTTTGTGGCTTATGCTCCGCTCGCACGAAGAATCTGGCACTAATAATTTATTCCCCTTTGCCACTAAAAAGTATTTTCAATAATTTCCCCTTTCGCACGAATACATATGCTCCATTGCCACGAGACACGAGACTAATCTAAATTTGTACAGTTTGACACAAAAATAAATAAATTTTAACTCCCAATAATGTAATTACAGAAATTATATTTGTATTTTGCTTGTTGCCGAATGCAAAACTATTATAGAAGGATCTGGGTAGCACCGAAGAATATTGCCTGTCTCCGAAAAGTCGAAGACATTATCGCGTTCAAATTATAATAATACAAAAGAAACTCTTAAAAAACTACTATATTATTAAAGATAATAAGGCAATTAGCTTACCACTTGTTATAAAATATCCGTCTCTGAATGTATGCAAGTTTGTATCTTGTCTATAATCAATTACAACTGGATCTGGAAATAAAGTGATAAATTTTAATTTAACTTTTTTTTAATAATAATAAAAAATATGCTTTATTGTTCGTTTTTATTTGATTTCTTTATTAATTTAAAGGTCATTGTTCAATTAATTATTAAAAATTAAATTCACTGTTCATAAATATTGGGGAAGAAAAAATTATTTGCATAAACATATATGACACAAACACACACAAAGATTTTACATGAGTTAACAGTTTTGTATTTTTTTTGTCATTCAAGGAAGAATAAAAAAATAGAATACCCCATTTACCCACATATAAACCTAAATACATATGAAGTTCAAACCCATTGAGCTGGTTCAACACAGCGATGATATTATGTCAATCCTAACGGACAAATTAAGTAACTCAATGTGAAAACAACGAGTTACCTTCTCGTCTATTGAGCGCGGCACCGACTCCGTGTCCAGTAGGATGCGGGTAATCTTGCTTGGCAGCCCACAGAGGTGCTCTGGCAACGGGATCTACGTGAGCTGCCGGCAAAGCTGAAGGAGTTTGCAGGGTCGATAGAGCAGACACAGATCGCAGTACTGTTGTATATGCCCTCCGTTCGTCTTTATTTGGTCTTCCGTAGTGAAGTGTGCGTGTCACCACTGTGGTTCCCTCTGTCAATTCAATATCACTTGATTACACATTTATATTGACTAGTCGCCTAGGTACTGGTTCAGAATCGAAAAAGGTGAAAAAAAAATTTTCAAATTTTTTTTAGGATAACGAAACAACAAAAAAAATGGGTTCACAGAAAAATTTGCAATAGTTATGGTCGAATGAAAATGATTTATATTTTAATTTCACACTATTTGTAATTATTTATACTTGTGTCGCGTCTATATTATAAGTTACGTCGCTTAGCTTATACTTTTTGAACGTAAAAAAATACTAATGTACTAGTCTAACAGTTACTAATTAGCTACAAATTAAGATTCCCAGTGGTATTGTTTAAAACATCATCCGATTTTTAACATACCTAAACCAAAATACATGTTCGTGGTGTCTAGTGTTTTTTGGACCCACTGGTCTGGTGCATAAGTGCATAACTTGTATTTGTATGTTTCTGTTTTCGTTGTTATTGTTTTCCTTAAATAGGTAAATGTAAATCACCGTCATATTGTCCGCCAGATCGTATCACTAAGGTTGAGTTGTTGAGGACCCTCCGGTTGCTGGCGTTAGTAGCTCTGTAGCCAGGTTCTGCGGCATTCGGTCCGAATGCTACACGTGTCTTCATTGATATGCCTACATAGTTGGCCTGAGTTGCCCTTGTTACGTCCACTTTAATTGCAACCGAGAGCTCGGTCAGTCCCGTTTTCACCTGTGCATATTGGAACCATTATAATTGTAATATTTTTACTTTTTACCTACATATCACAAATAGTACAGACATCAAAGGCAGCTTAACCGTGATGCAATTGTAATCAGCATTCACATATATCTATATCTTTGCACATTGCAGTTATAGGTAGGTATATGTAAACACGTTCGCAATCTTGTTTATTTCTTTTTTGGCTATAAAACTATGGTACGGCGATTGATAGTCTGTTGTTGCTAATTAAATTCATAATTAACATTCTTTAGCAAGTCTAATGCAGTAATTTGGTGTGCAAATTATTATTCTCAGCCATGCATACATGTATGCATATATGATTTTCGTGTAGTGGAGAAACTATAACAATTTAAAAGATTTTACCATTCCTTCCATGTAGCTTAAAAGCGTGCACATAGCCACAGCATCACGCAAATGAGCTTTCCTCATGCCTTTTACTTCAGCTTCGTTTTTTTGTGCCTTCAAATATATGATTGGTGAAGGCTGAAAGACACGTTTAACTAGTGCAACACTTTGAGCTATAGCTGCTGAAGAACCTCTTTGAAATGTTCCTCCCGTGGGAATCAGAATCTTTGATTCGGTCGCACGTCGCAAGTCTGCATAAATTGTAGTGTAATCATTGACCCTTTAAAAGAAATTTAACAATATTACAAGAAATTTAATACTTAATAAAGGAAAAAAGCTCTTGAGTTCCTGACACGCTTACTGACCTTGTGCAATTATTGCTAACAGTGTAACAGTTATACACCGCGAGAGCTTCTCTAACTGGCATGGAAAGTTTTCCTTGCGGTGCATACACCCTGAGATCGTTGTGGCTTACAATGACAAAGGCTTTTAGTAAAGGAGAGTGCGGTACATCCCTCCCACGAACGTTCAGCAACCAAGCTACTTCATCGAGGGCAGTCACTACCATAGCATCTGCACCAACCAGTCGAAGCTCGCTGCGGACCGCTGATACTTTGTCACGCCAGGTGAGGCCTTAATAAGCAAATAATGCAAGTCTTAAAGCGTGGCCAATAAATAAGAACATTAAAAAATTGGATTCAATTAAGTCATCATGAGTATACCAGTGTAGTCCATGTTGTGTAAGTTAGCAACAATCCTTGAGAATTCGGGGCGTCTCTTCGCTGGATCGGGCTCCTCTTTCCATACATCATCCAGTAAATTGGGTATATGAACTGGCTGTAGACCTTCCCGTTGGAGTGTGGTTGATAACATTTGCCATTCGCTGACTGAAGTCAGTCGGGCGTCTGCTCCTACTCGCCCGCTGCGACCAAGTCGCTCCTGGGTACATATTCAAAATTTGTATTTTAATTGTAAGGTAGTTCGTTACCATACGAAAATCTTTTGACATGTTAATTTTTTTTATATTTAAGTCAGAAGAAGTGGCTGATGTCCACTTAAGATAGAATGATAGTCCTCTTTGAATATATTACCCAAAGAAGTAAAATTTATAAAACGGAAATTGATTTTTCGCAATGTTTAACATTTACTTTCTTACAACATACTTATTATATTATAGGTTTACTATCATAGCTATAAATTTAAGGTATATTACAGATATCCATTCGGCAATTGTGGGCAGACTTGGATCATTCCCATCGAGGACCATCCATGCGCAAGAAAGAATGCTGCGTGCTCTTTTCACGTCTTCCGATGGCACCCACACAGCGGCACCGCCTTCAGCCAGTACTGCCGCTGTACCCGCACCATCCCACCCACTGATGTATTCGAGGCGACGTTCCTCGGGTGCCGGCTCTTCGCTCTGACAAATAAGGTCAATCTTGTAATTTTACTTAATCGTAAATTAAAATAAAATTGTTTATTTTTTTAAGTTGAAATATATACTACTAGAGACATACCTACATATTATATTTATTTTACTAGGGTTTGGGAAAAAAATAGCCAAGGTAATGACAATCCCAAGAAGAAACCATGAAGGAAACTCAGGATACCATTCTTTTTGTCATCTTTAAAATAAAATAACTTAAAATTAACAATTTTGCGATTCTCGGGAGAAATTGAGGAAGAATAATTTTTTTCTTAATTAATTTGAAAATCGAAAAATATATTTAAAACATTATTTTCGTGTGTTTCTTTGAAAATGTAGAACTTCATTTCGTGTTACACAATTATAAACCAGCACCAGCTTTTACTTAGCTACTGACTCGGTTCAGCGGTTTTGCAGTCCATAAGGAACATACATACACACATTGCCTTTTATACATTAAGATTTAAAACGATTAGTTCGTAATACGTCTTTAGTATAGGAAAATAGGGAATTGAATTATGTAAATTTCGCATAATCAATAAGTAAAGTAAGGTTTAGGTGCTGTGCATGAAAAGCCTATACTTACCAAATGCTCATCGCTATAGAAAACAAGAAATGCATCAAAGACAGTGTTCACTGGGGTGTGGCGCTTGTCCCTCATGGCAATGCGAAGTCTGCCAAGTGGATTAGTGCTGCTTACTGCGTCTGGACATGCCGGTAGAGATGGTATAGTCGGCTGGATTAAAGGTGCCGTTGTGGAAGCACGGGACTCTACCAGTGTGGCTATATTCGATGTTGGTGTTGGAGTCTGAGGTAATGTCTGGGTTCGAGTCACAGCGTGACATACTGAAATCAAATGTATATTATTAAAAAAAAACAGGAAAATAATATTTTAAAAAAATCGAGGAGGCATCTTTCACTAACCAATATTTTCTGTAACATCTACTTATAAGTTTGCCCAGCCAATCAAATTCACTTTCAACTCTAAGATGAAACGAGATGTACTGCTACATGTCTCTTTTCAAGGAATACGTTGCTAAAAAAGTCCCATCAGAAGGAGAGAGCGGCTAGCGACAGCGGCGTTTGTGACGCGGGAATTTACCAGGATCACATAAAACACGAGAACGTCGGATCGTTGAGCTTTCTAAAAGCACATGTGCAACAAGGATCACCGAGGGATCGTTATCAACCCTCTCGCTTTAACAAAGCTCCCCCAGACAGGTTCCTTCCCATCCCATAAATATTATAGGTATGCTCGCTTATATCGATTTGCGAAGAGCGTTAGAGCTTTCAATGGGCTTGAACGAATTTATCTAACTTGATTTTTTTTGTGTATGATATTATTAGAATTTTTATATCTAAGTATACATACTACATGTATTTTAAGTGCGCAAGTTCAACCCACATCGGGTTCAACGACCGGGGAGGTACCCAAGGGATGTGAATTCTATTGGAATGACGTCAACAAGTAACAGGACATCATATTTGTCGAGGAGGATCGTCCTCATTCTTATCCCTCTAATATTTTATACATATATGGCAGTTTCAATGGACGTGAATGGGGTAATTCTGGAGAAAGTCTTACCAATTTGTTACACAGAAATGGCCGAATTGACGTCCCGACTCACTGGGGTAGCATAAAAATGTGAGATGTCCTTATTCCTGTAGGAAACTAGGAACCCGACTGCGAGAAAGACTAGGGAGGGGAGATAATTCCTTCAATGGCCCGCTAAATGGCCCGCCTGTAATTTTCAATGTAAATAAAAAAAATAAACTAAGCTGGCACATACATAATCAATATGACTTGTTGTGAGAATAGTAAGCCAGTTGGTAAAGTTCTAAGAGCCGCCATGAAAATCTTACAAAATACCTACTACGCCCACAAAACCCGCCACCAATCAAACAAAAGATCCCTTAAGGATCCACTCGAACCTATTCCCAAAGGGACAAAATATCCTGCGAGATACCAGGACGACATAATTAAGTTGAAGTTATAATTTTACGCATCGTCCTGTGCAAGGATACTCAAGGATAACAAACGACGGTCGATGACGCGTACGGTGCAGCGACCTAGCGGCGTCATACAATGCAATACAAACAAGTACAACACAAAGTGAATGCAACTGAGTGAAACTCGATAAACATAAGTTAAAGCAAACATAGCGTATTTATTTGCATTTTTTAGAAGCAGTGTGATGTTTTTATCACACTTGTAGTTTGATTAACTTTAATTAATTAAACGACTGATTTACTTAACAGAAGTCTTAATTGAACATAGTAGTATCATACCTCTTGCCTCAGACCTCTTGCCTTAATGAAATTGTCTTCGTCACGAACATTGCTAAAAATTTATGCTCTGCTAATTTAGTTTTTTATTTACACAAATGATAATGTGTCATCCAAATTTATGGGAAGACATGATTTCTGTTTAAATTATTATCAACGTAATTACTCTAAAAAGGATTTTTTGTATCTATGGAAAATTAATGACGGTTCAAAAAGCCAAAAAGCCTATCTATATTGAAGTTTTTTTTAAAATTTATCACTAAGTGTAAAAATAAATATTAGCTTGGGATAATGAAAGGTGTCATAATACTTTTTAACTTTAAAGTGCTCTCAAATTCGTTATTCAATTTTTGCCATTTAGTTATTAATAGCCTTCCCTTTGATATTCCGAATGTTTAACATTCATAAAATTCCATAAAAAACAAAATTCCACAAAACTTTTATATGATCACCATAGATTTACATTTTCTTAAACTAAATATCCTAATAGCAGCAACCGCAGAGATATACTATTTCGTTGCCTAATAGGCTAGAATCAAAATCGAACAAGTAAACTTTTATTGCAACTTAACTTTATTCGTCATAAATTAAGGCTCCATACTGAAATTAAATTGAAAAAGTGCGTGTGCGTGAGAACAATGGTTTGCCCCCTTTTTATACCAGGACAGTATAGGTTGAATGGAGACAATCGCTTTCGAGAGGGATGCGGACGGCGCATTTGATCCATGCATTCCAGGACCAAATTCACTTACATTAAAGCCCTAAAGGTACTTTATCCAGTTTTATTAATAAAATTGGGTTATTATAAAATAAATAATTAATAAAAAAACCATTTAATTAGATTTGGAGAAAAATTCCAGAGAATTTCCAATCCATAGAAAAATAAAAATACTCCAAAGCTTTCCTTTAGGCACAAGCTTGCGTCATATGACGTCAGTTCTTACCAGGAATTCATGGAGGGCTTGAAGTACTTATTAGGGGTGTGTGTACTGGGTTTTCCGTCTTAAAATATGCAATCTTCTTCTTAGCGTGCCACTTCTCTACGAAGGTTGGCGACCATCATGGCTATTCCGACCTTGGAAGCTGCTGCGCGAAAGAGGGAGCGAGTGCTCAATCCGAACCATTCTCTTAAATTCTTCAGCCGTATTTTTCCTTGCATCACTAGCTGAAGAATACGGTATCTTTCGCCCCTCATTACGTGCCTGGAATACCTACTGCAGCTTCCTCTCCTTTATAGTTCTTAGCACCTCCACTCCTTTTCTTATTTGACGCAAAACTTCAGCATTTGTTACTTTCTGCATCCAAGATATTCAATAAGCCCTGTTTGAATACGTGTTGAGTTAGACAATGTATAACTATTTAAGCATTGTTTAGCGAGCGTTTAAAATGTGCCTACCACAAAATCTTATTTAGTGCTTGTTTTTGTAGACAGTGTTAAAGTAGGTGAATTATAAATTTTGGTTTTCACGAGCTACTATTACGGATATGTTAATGATGAAATAAGCAAATCATAAGATTGGAATAAGGCATAAATTACAACAAATACGTTAGATCCTACTAATTCCTACTATTCCTACTAATATTATAAATGCGAAAGTTTGTTTGGATGTATGGATGTATGTATGGATGTTTGTAACTCTTTCACGCAAAAACTACTGAACCGATCACCATGAAATTTTGCATACACGTTGTCTGAAACACCAGAAAGGACATAGGGTACCTTTCATCCAGAAAAAAAGTACTGCTCCCGAGGGATTATCTAAAATTAAGGAAATTAACTCTTGACTAAGTATAATAGCAATAACGATGTCAGGCGATATCGGACGAAGTCGTGGGCACGCGCATAATGGAACGTAAGACTGACATTGACGTAATTGTCATTTGTCAAATATCGAGTTTGATTTGTTAATTTCATTCGAATGGTAATGTAATTTCATAGCGTTTCGTTTTTTTTAAGCATTTCGTCGTCGAGTTTTTAAATGTGAATAAGTGTGTATGGATTGTTGAATACTGTGTTGGCTTCCTAATAAATAAAATAAAATAAATAAATAAAGATATTATCGCATCGTATTCGTAAATTATCATTATCGAGTGAATAGGCATATTCTGAGTGTGCTCGCTCCATCATAGGCCTCTTCCTTGCTGCACGGCTGGTTGTTGGCCAAGAGCAAACCCATCTCTAATAAAAATAAAAAAAAACATGGATAAAAACGTGAGCGCGGCGGCAAGTTGAGGAAGAATATTACGCAAAACGATTACAAATTTGACAGAACACGTCCAAGGAAAAGAGGCCGCTAACTAGATACCCGTTAAACTAGCATCTGCCGGTGTTTAAATTTAAACCATGCACAAGCATTATCTAACCCTAAACAATGTGACGGCACTCTTTTGTAGTAAAGTAAAGTTTTATTTGTCCGTTAAAGTGCCGTTTTAGCCTCAGCCCAAACGATAATGTAGCCACCGGTTACTAGGCATACATAAACACAGAGGAGGTGCACCCTCTATGAACTAAGTAATAGGTAACTATTGCACACGAGAAGGTATAAAACAATTTTAGTGGATTACTCACACATACCTACTTATCACCTACCACGTCACTTGGAAAAAACTAAACAAAAAGTCTGAAATTTTCTATTGTCTGTTATTCTTTAATAATTTATGTACTTAATACTTACTGTTATTAAACTGTATACTCATTATACTGTATTAATTTAACATTGAAGTGAATAACTATTTCCTTCTTTTCACAATCAAAATACGTATACCCGTAACCCCGTAACCCTGCTTACACAATTATTTTACAAAAATATTAAATTATGCGTTCTTATCTTTTTTTACCTTACAATAGTTGCGTGGAAGACAGAGACCGAAGTTATAAAAACCTCCATTGTGAAGAGAACCGAGCAGCTCAAAGATAAACTGTTGGAAATGCAGCTAAAATCACTTGTACAATGGATCCTAAAGAGTTCTTTATATTATGGTTATTACTAAAGCAGTGGCTGGCCGCATTGAGGCCAGTACAGCTCTTTACTTTGATGATACCCTATTGTTGTGGTTGTTGTTGACGCATGTCACTGCGTCGTAGGGCGTGTGCGGTGGCGCGGTATGTCGGGTTGCTTGATGACGCGCCGGTGTTTTAATTTTTTTTTATTTTTCATTAAAGTTTCAAGTCTTTGAATTTATGATATATGGTGGTACTATGCCGTCACGGACGTTTTGATATTCTAATCAGTAATTGATTTTACGTGATCTATAGAAAAATAACATAAGAAATCTATAGAAAAATATCAATACATTCTATGTGCCAACGCCACGCGTGTCTTGTGAATATGTGACCGAAAGGGTTGCACATGTGGGCTTGGTGTACTAGGATATCAAAGGACGTTCAAAGGTAGAATGTCACATATGTTGAGTTCGTGTGTGGCACCCCCTGTGCACCCCAAGGGCGGGGTTACGTTTGGGGTGTAACTAGGGAAAGTAAAATAGGAGACTGATATGGGAGATTTATTCTTGATTTAGTATGCGATTCAGGGAAACGTTTGTCACGCCATTATAACAAAACTCTGACGATTTGAAATGACGTAATGGGACCAAACTATTTTTTAACTTGTTTGTATACTTATATAAAATATGTAAGTATAAGATTAAATATTACATTAGAAGATATTAATACTGATAAGTGAGAATATTATTTAAAGTTTCTTTTGTCGTTTTGACTAAATTTTTTTTTTAATTAAAAACTAATAAATTTTTGAAACTTAAATTAAAATATTTCTTTAAAAAAATGTCAGACTGTGGCAAGGGTGCTTACTTACAAAGAAGGTGTTTTAAGGCTTCCAACAAAGATGGCCTCACTTGAATCTCTTTTACCAGGCAAACATAACTTACTTAAGTATTGTAGGTATGTTCGTGAACTTTCTTCCTAACCTTAAGGTATGTGAAATCGTATTTTAAAAGCATAATTTTCAATACTTTTAACAAACTAATATAATATGTATGTACTTACATGGAAGTAAAAAAAAACACATTAGTTAATTAAAGTTAATAAATTTTACATTAAACTGAATAAATAAAGTAACAGAAGTAGCTTATTACTTAGATATTTACGGGAACTAAGTGTATTTTCATCAATACAAAATTCAAAAACTTAATGAGACCCTGTTATGAATCAAATTACATACATTATCTTTATTTTTTATTTGTATAATAAGTTCTTCAGTGCCTACGTGTATTATGCAGGTGTATATGTCACTGAACTTCTCCTAAACAGCTTCTTAACCGCTGGACCGATTTTGATAAAATATTACCTATAAAAATATTAGCTTTCTCCAGTTCTTTTAAACTTTAAAGTGTATCAAATTTCACACTCCTCCGTCAAAAAAAATTCTTAAAAAGGATTCCAAAGTTTTCCCTTTTTACATATTAATGGATAATACACCTAATAAATATCATGAGGCGTTTCATTGCTATTAACACAAATGGGAAGGGAAGGGAGGAAGTTTTGTGTAACTTTACACAAAACTTCCTCCCTTCCCAGTATGACAGTAGGTATTATGTGATAAAAATTTGCGGAAAATCCGCGCAAAAAGAAAATACACCCAATAAAATTCGCGTAGACTTACACCGCTTACTCGTTGATAATATAATACGACTTCGCATTATACTGTAAAAGAACTTTTACGCAGCAATGAGGAGAAGATAAATACTTATAAGGAATATTGCTTTTATTGATCGCTCGATAAAAGTTCAACCTAGTGGAAAATCTGGGGTTATTTTCAATAAATACTTTTTATTGACTACTTCTTCAAAAGGCAAACTTTAACATATCCTAAACATATTGATAAGTTGGCTGAAAAATTGTCGAGTTTACAGGAATTTTTCTTTGTACCTTTTTATCATAAAAAATTGTGAGCACACGTACTGCAAAATACCTACCAATAAATCAGAATTATATGTGGTTTTATATAAATTGATTAAAATTCAGATGTTTTGAGTAAACCATAATAAATGTGTAATAATAGCTGGATTTGCAATTGTGAACTGCGTAAGCGGCAAGCGTAAGCAAGTTCTTGTGGAAAAACAAATTAATCTTCAAAGGCCTTCCTCCAAAGGCAAGGTTTCAAAAGCCCTTTGTAAATTCTTTGACAAACATGATATCCTGGTACACAAAGTCATTGGGAGTGACATGCCCATTATTTCTGGACAAGGGGATTTCTTCCCTTTTCATTTACACCTTTTTGCCTCGCCTTTCTTAGTTTTAAGTTTTAATTACCTACTGGATTACTGCTTATGCGAGTAAACCTTTTTTATTATCTTCTTGTTACTGTAATGTGGTGATGATATTGGGTGCAGGTATCTCTTACTATGAAAAAAAAAAATACTGTTACGAAGAAAAACAAAAGAGGAGCTGATAAGATTTACGAAGTTAATTTTGTTTGTTTATTTTATTGATAGTGATGCCCTTTTAAATTATTTATAATATAACACAGATTACTAGGCATCCATAAACTTGAAGCGTTAAGAAGGGCCGGCAAGGGCCCGCTGTCTGTCGAAATGAAGGGTATGCTTACGCACTGGGCGTGGTTTCAACAACCAATCAGAGTTGAGTTTTTCACGCACTATAGGCACGGCACGGCACATCTTTGCGACAGACGCATTCATTTAACGTCGTATAAGAGGTCGTAAATTAAATACTATTCATTATAATTAAACAGTTATTCATTATAATAATATACCTAGATAATCGATGCCACTTTTATAAAAATCAAAATTACATCTATATAAAAATACATTTATATTCTTCCAAGGTTTTATCACTAAAATAAATAGTGATAAAACCTTGGAAGAAATTTAAAACTATTTTAACTATTATTATGATTTAAAGGCTTCAAACCACAGATTAAATAATAGTTACTATCTTTAACTATGAAAAAGCATTTTGCCCGCCGCTAAAAGCTCATAATGAACGAACTTTACTGATGGTTTAGGTACCTTAGCCTAGGTTTACCCACATAGATTTGCACGATGTACCATAAATGTTAAACTCATGCTTTTTGGAGCATACTGCCAGGGTTTTTACACAATGTGCACTATGGACTGATTTTATACAGAGCGCCTACAATGACTTAGGGTCCAATATAATAACACCTTTAGGGTTCTAATGAAACTCGCACGTTTCTGTAGCGCATCTGCAATGTTTGCGAATGCTGTGAGATGTTGCGAGATGATTTCTATGCTATTATGCGAAAAAGAAGTGCATTCATTGTGTGCAGGTTGCGAGGGAGTTGCAATGAAATCCTGTAGATGATAGCGGACAGAATGGACGGGGCGGTCTTTTGCCGATACATTAATCTGCATTTTAGTCGCTTTATAATTTTATATAAAGTTAAGTTTGGTATAGTTAGTTTAAGTTATGTTATTTTTTTATGTAATTTACTATGGACTAATTTGTCTGAAAATAATTTATTATCATTATAATGTTTATTTATTTTTATTTTATTTTATTTAAACACAGTCACACAGCATTCAAACGACAATAATATATAGTAATATTATGTATTATACTTAAAACCTACTGCTTCATTATTTTACCGTAAAAAAAAGGAAACAACACGAAATGAAATAAGAAAAAAGAAACAAACAAAAAACTGATAGGAAGTAAACGAAAAGGAAATGGTGTGTGTGTGTATGTGTTATAATAGTAGATATACCTATACCTACCTAGCTATAATGTCGTAGCAACTAATATGCCGATCTTCTATCCGCAACTAATATCCGCTCCACTTTTTCGATAATGGCATGGACTTTATCCGTAACAGATTTACCAAAACGAGCTTTGTCTTTGACATCAAAATTCTTGGACTGAAAGTTCATGAAAGTCATATTTTCCGCGCCTTGTGTCGCATTTTTCCCTTTTTTTATAATAAAACTTCATAATATCGAATTTCTTCGTTAGATTCACTCATTTTCGCGGACAGGAAAACAATAGAAAAATGACGGGAAACCGTTTATACTTTTTATTTTTCTGTTTTTTAATTGTCTTAATGTCTTCTTTTTAATGGGATAAAACCAGCCAGATACGATCAGTAGGCTAAAGAGATTTTACTGCAACTTTTTATTTTTAAAATACGAAAAAACTTTCCCCTACATAATTATGGGTTCTCTAAAATATTATGTCCTTGTCTCCTTGATGATAAGGTTTAGCAATACCCTTACTGTATTTCTGGTCTGCCGGTATACGGTTGTGCAGTTCCAGAAGTGGGTGGGGCGTTTTGTTTCACATACTGTTGCTGCCGCCGCCATACATATCTGTGCATTTATGATTGCCTGGTACGTTCGTGAACACTTCTGTGGCATATCCGCAAACGTCGCGCAATCAAGATGGTGCCCTTCGGTCCAGCGGCACCATCTGGCAGCATCCAGATGAAACACAAAAATATAACCTAAAACGAGACGAGACTCAAACTTGTCCTTAAAACATGTTAAAAAAATCTTATTCGTTGTTTCTTTGTTCGTCGAAAATTTCCCTTTTCGACGAAATGTACAAAAAATGTATTTCCGGGAAAACCGGATATGCGCGGATGAAACCGGAAACTGTTTCAGTTTCCGCTAGGAAAACAGCGCATCAAAGAGTTGGATATCCTTAAAATCAATATCCGGTCCGGATGTAAAATAACATAGCTAGACATCCTAGGCATCTATATGTTGGGTAACTTGAGACAATTAATACATCATCAAAGAAATCTTAGTGAAATATGTAAAACATATTTTGAATAAAAAGACGAAATACAAAGAAACTACAAAAAAACTAAATACAAATATTAAATTTCAATTTTTTTTTAACGAAGGCTCATTAAATTAAATCTTATCGATACGACTTTCTTTTCTACTCTATCCTGGTTTATTGGAACTGTATTGGCGATTGTCGATAATGTCGAACCGTTCGGAAAACACCAAGGCTTCATGGGTATAGAGGAGCAGGATTGACCAGAAATCGATATCCCATTAATACTTGTTGGGAATACCTTGTGGTATACCTATACACGGTCCAGAGAAATTTTCGTCAAAGCATTATTAACATTGGTTCCTATAACATAATCTACCCATAGGGATGTGATTTATGAACCGAACTGTTAGAAGTTCGTTAGAAGCAAGTAGCACATTGATGTACTTTAAAATATTAAAAGGAACAGGAATTGTTAAACAGCATAAATTGAGTTTACTTATTACCAATTTTTATTTATATTTTAAAGAATCAGCAGGTATGAATAATTAGGGATCCCTCCAAGAAGACGGAATCATTCCTTTATCTCTTATCAAATTTCTTTTGTGCTATTGCGAAATATATTTTTTAAACAACTGGCACACCCGCAAGCAACACTGCTGACTCCCTTCCTGAAAGCTTACAATCTGCTACGACTAGGCTTTCATAAAAGGAAAGTAACATCCAGACAGCAGACTCCCTTCCCCTGTGTAGCCAGAGAAATGCGCCAGAGGACGCGTGGGTGTTGTTATGGAAACGGTGTTGCCTAGTTACCGGTGAACAATAAATTGAAGAAGGTAGATTAACAGAGAAAGGAAAAGCGGTTCATGATTGGTTTCTTTTATTTAATTAACAAACGCATTTGAGGTCTCTTTCTCACCAAAAATGATAACAATGTAAAATGGTTACAGCAACATTGGATATGGAAAGGGTTAAACTTTGTTGAATTCAATATAGTAGGGTAGCAGGAAGCTATAAGAAGTAACATCGAATGAAAGGAACTCCAAGCACTCGAAGCAAGTTAAAAATTTGAGGATAGAAAAAAAAAAAGAAAATTTATTTTATTTTATTTTATTTTATTTTATTTTATTTTATTTTATCAATGCTAACAAGTGGTCACTCAGATTAATCTAAAGTTCATTGAAATTGATTAACGTTTTTAGATCAATGTTGCTTGCTTGAAGTTTTATTTAATTTTCTAGTTTCTAAAATTACTTAAAATTCGACAATTTTGGCCACTATCACTGCAAGTAGTGCATTTTCTTATCAATATGAGTATGATTTGATAACTGGTTTGCTGGTCAGTTAAAGTGCAGTAGCAAGTTCGGCGGTGTACACCAATTGCGCGGTTGCCAAGTGGCCGGTGCGGCGAGTTGGACCGCGCGGCCCAACTACCAGGCGCACAGATCAACGAAAAGGTGGGTGTTGCATGTGCATGGCCCGTGGGTGCATTCACCCGTGCGATGCACTCTGTAGTCTGTCTGCCTGCTGTATGCACTGCAGTCGCTTGACTCGCACCGTTGATCGCAGACGGCGGCTGCTTTATAGGGTATCATTTATTTTCACATTTAAAACAACTTCTCTCGCAACCATACTCCAAAAAAACTTGCATCTTATTGAATCAGAATATTCAAATGCTTTGTGATTAGTAAAAAAATAGTAAGCAGTAATGGCTTCTTAAATGGCTTCTTACATGGCTATCTTAAATTTATGCACACACTTAAATAGCGGGTGGCCATATTAAAGTGTTAGCATCATAATATTATACTTATATAGTCTTTGGTTAGCATTTGTTTAATGATAAATAATTGCTAATTTTTTTAATAAATAATTAAACAAAAACACATTTATTTGCAGGAATATTTTCGGTCATTGATTAGTTACAGATTAAAAGGAGCTTTTAATTGTCGGTACAGCTGTTAATTACCTAAGTATATTCATATTAAATTAAATATTTTGTCATGTTAACAAATACCTACTGCATGTGATAATAACAAAACAAAATAATTTAAATGTTAGATATAAATTGTTTGTGTTTTTATACCTAATACTTCTCTTATCTTATCAGTCGTTTCTGAGAACTTTAGTTTTTGAGTGAATTCTGTGAATTGTTATTTATTGGCCGTTTGACTTAATTGGAACAGAAACTTAAAACAATTTTAAAAAAACAATTACTTACGACATTTTAACATGTTACTTTCTGGCTATATTTTAATATATTATTAATGTGATTCAGAATAATTCCGTGTCAAATCGGCCTAGTCTCTAGTTCGGTCGGTAGCAAGAATAATCTATACTAATATTATAAAGCTGAAGAGTTTGTTTGTTTGTTTGAACGCGCTAATCTCAGGAACTACTGGTTCGAATTGAAAAATTCTTTTTGTGTTGGATAGATCATTTATCGTGGAAGGCTTTAGGCTATATAACATCACGTTGCGACTAATAGGAGTGAAGAAACAGTCGAAAAAACGGGGAAAATTATTCATCTTTGAGGGCTTCCATTGCGTGCGCTGCGAAAACCGTTCGAGATACCCAAATGATTCCCAAAATAACTATTCCACGCGGACAAAGTCGCAAGCACCAGCTAGTTTTAAAATAATTTTACTTACATACGTTTATAAATACCTACTATGGTTCAAAAGTGGACGTCATTTGCCCAATGGTTGGAAGTGTTGGAACCGACCCCTTTTGATTTGAATAAAACTTGGTCAGAAGATTTCTTTCATCCTGTAACTAAGTTCTACAAACGGAATTTTTTTTCTCAAATTCAAAATTTAAAATTTATTATTTTTCTGTTTTTAAAGTTTATTTTGAAATATCTCGAAAACTATTACAGCTACAAAACACCTTTGATTCTGAGATTAGCGTGCACAAACACACAGAAAAAATATAAAAATTATTTTTTTAAATATTTTATAAAAAAAAATTTTGAAACATATTTAATGTAGACATGGCTCGTTTACTATTCTATAGGTATATATACATACTATTATATAGAAGTATTATTTCAAATACCTAGATGTATAAGAACCGGTTTATTAAAAGTCTGACATACCTACTGTCAGTAGTTTTTACGATGTAAATGACTCCTCATCAGCTTTTACCTCTATTAATTGAGTACAACCCTTCGCTAATAAAGACAACGGCTGGTCATTTGTCAATGCTGGCCCTACTGGCCCCCTGGACCCCCCGGCGTTCCCCCTCGCGTCTGCAGGCATGGCGATTCCACCCCATCACTTTGGTTGGAGGACATGGCCTCGTTTATTTTTGGCAGGAATTCTCTATAACACGAAACAAATGGTTGCTTTGATAAGACTAGCTGGATGATATTCGTAATTCATGTTTCGTACCCAATCGGTATTAGTGCCCGCACTGGTAGAATTTTCAAAGGTTTTCAAAATTTTCAAGAATTTTCATAAATTTTTTTTTCTTCATTCGACTAAGACTCGTCAATAGCTTCTAAATGAAAAAAAAAATACGATTTACAAACAAATGAAAAAATGTGCTTACTTTACTTATCTGATTTATCATTTTTTCCTATAGACTAGCGAGCCGCCCCCGGATCAATTTTCCAGACATTTTTTTAATATATATTTTCCTCTACGTAAGAAAGGTTTCCTCGGACTTTAAGGAATATTTGTAAAAAAAAAATAGAATTTCATTAAAATCATTAATTAATTAAGTTTCATTAAAATTATGGCCTTTTTGTAAGAGGTTGGTTAGTGCCGCCAGACAATTTAAAGCAGTGTACACTACCACCGCTATTTGCCAGACCAAGACCAACAATTTTGTACTTAGTTGGGCAACACCGCCCATTATCTCAAATGCCTTTTGCATCGAAAACGCATTATACATTATAAATAATTATTAAAGCTATGTTGCATTTTAACCCTGATCAATTCATAACCTCAAAAACGAGTCTAGTCTAGACAAATGTCAAAATGTATATTATATAAATCTGAAAGAGGTTAGTGGGGCGTTAGTTGGCGGAACGAGCCAGTTAAAGGGAGCGGCGAGGCCTTTAAGCCTTCGCCAGTGCTGCTAGCCTGGTAGATATTTCTTTTTATGGGCTACGGATAAATGTCAGGGGAGTGCCGGCGGCACGCCTTCCCACCCGTGCGTTATGGCTTCAACCGTTATTGCCACGTTGGAATCACCACAGGGTTAGCTAATAAAGCAAAATTATTATGGTAACGTAAATTTTTTTACGAGATCGACCTTAGGGGTTGTTTTTTATATAAAAACGTCAATCAGCTGTTCATTACATAATTGAACAAACAGTTCAAATGTTCATTCAACACAAGCACACAACACACCACCGAAGTAACTAAGTAATTTGGTGTCGGGACCTACTGACAGTGATATGTTAAAAAGACGTCTTTTTAACATATCACTGCCTACTGACACCTAAGTTTCACATCAATCGAACCTGTGGAAGTTAGTGAGATCCCTTCGTCAACTAGGAAATCAGGCGATGGTCTTCAAAGGCCTGAATCCCGAACATATCTTAAATTACAGCTTAGAACCATCTCGATCATGTCAGCTTACCACTAACAAAAAAAAACCGGTTCAAAATCGAACCTTCTGTTATAGAAGCTACGATGCCACAGACAGACACAGATCTATACACAGGTCAAACTTATAATACCAATCTTTTGCGTCGGTCGTTAAACAATAGAAAGTAGCGACATTTCACATTGGATTAAATCATACCTACATGTGAAGAATGTTTTGATCTTTATTTAATCAACCTGATAAAACCGGAAGCTGCAATTTTCGAAAAGACCAGTCTAGTAATTTAATATCAGAAAATTTTGAACATAACTAAACAAACAGTTTCGCTACTTAGTTGGTCGCTTGGGAGGCATGTTGTATTACCGTCCAATTGGCATTTAAAGTCAAAGTTAGGACAACAAAGTTGTTCGAGCCCTACAGCGACATCTATTGACGGACCGAGGCAACGCGTGTATCGGCTACCCCACATAATCTTTTAATACCATATGTGACCCCTTCTACCTCACATAATTACTTATATTTTATTCGCCATACGATTCGCATTGTAAATTTTAACAATATATCACGTCGTTTACCAAAAGTCTACAGTTTTATTTCGAACTACCAAAATCATCACCCAAGAAGTAAATAAGTCGACTGGCTCCAACATATTGGTCCTTCAGAGCCAAATATCATATTGATTCTTCTTCGCCGAACAATATTTCCGAGGAGCAGCACCTTTGGAAAATACTACCGCAACTTTGGAGAAGACAAAGCGCACATCGACATTTCTTCTTGGACGAAAGGAACGACCGTGATAAGCGTGGGACAGTGAAGAATATACGCTAGCACAAGCTGTATTCGCTTCATGGCTAGAAGACGCACGTGAGTACCTTGGCTTTTTCTATATAACTAAAATGGGGCTAGATACCGTAGTTGAGAATAAATCGCGCAGTAGATCTCCAACTAGGCCCATTTGTGACGAAGAAAATGAGCCATTTGTTAATCAATTAATTAAAAAACGCGGAATAGTTAAAGCTAGACTTACAAAGTTCACAAGCTACCTACAAAATTGTAACGATAATTTAAACGCATTAACTGCTTGCTCTTTAATTCAGTTGAGGTTACGCGTACAGGGATTAAAGAGCCTGTGCATCGAATTTAATGATCTTCAGACGCAAATTGAAACAAATGTCTTTGAATCAAATCTCGATGATCAGTTATGCCAGCGAGATCAGTTTGAGGATGGTTACTACGGTGCACTGGCTCTGGCCGAGTCCATACTCAGCAGTGGCGAGATCGCTCAGAGCCCTTCGTGTTTGCAAAATACAGTAAACACGATTAAATTGCCTACAATATCGTTGCCTACTTTTGACGGTTCATATGATGACTGGCTTGCATTCAGGGACACTTATTTGTCACTTGTTCATAAGTCAAAAGACCTCTGTGACATTCAAAAGTTCCACTACCTCAAGTCTTCATTAGTGGGGAGTGCATTGTTGGTTATAGATGCGCTCGAATTAACAACAAGTAACTACTCAGTGGCATGGGAGCTCCTTCTCAATCGTTACAACAACAATAGGTTATTGACGCACAATCATATAAAAGCACTATTTTCAATGCAATCTTTGCCTAAAGAATCTCACATATTTATTAGAAAATTAATTGACACTACACTTAAAAATATACGCGCTTTAAAAATTCTAGGTGAACCTGTTTCATATTGGGAAACTTTAATTATTTATATTTTAGTTTCGAAGCTGGATAGGACTACCGAACGAGAGTGGGAGCAATATAAAAGTAGTCTTACTAGCAGCGATTCTGAAGTCAGAATTAAATTGGATGATTTGCTGAAATTTCTAAAAAACCGTGCTGACATGCTAGAAACATTACAGGCGTCGCACACTACGAGTTTCCGCGATAAATATGAAGTAAACAAAAAACATGTCAATGCTTCTTATAGCACCAACAAAATACACTGTAATGTTTCCACTTATAATAAACGAAATAAATCACAACGCGTATCGAGATTTGCATGTCCACTGTGTAAAACTAATCATCCACTTTATTCTTGTGTCAAGTTTCTTGAGTTAGACTATGAATCTAAATTAAATTTCATTAAAATTAATAATTTATGTGAGAATTGTTTACGTGCAGGTCATACTATAGATTCATGTTTGTTCGGACCATGCCGAAAGTGCACTAGTAAACACAATTCTATTCTTCATCCACCAGGCGACGATTGCATTCGCTCCACCCCGCGGAATACCTCACGCCCCGCGACGTCTAGCTCAGCCGTGTCAATCAATGCGCACTGTCAGCACACGCACACGCACACACTATCGGCGTGTGCATCACAACGCACACAACGATCGCTTATAAAACCGGTTTTGTTATCGACGGCCCTTGTTGAAGTTGCAGATAATAAAAATAATTATCACACCGCGCGCGCACTACTTGACAATGGGAGTCAAAGATGCTTTATAACAAAATCATTAGCTAATTTATTATGCGCGCCATTAGTACAGTCCACTCACGAAATTCGCGGTGTAGGTAATTCTGTGACGCAGTGTACGCAACACTGTAATATACAGATAAAATCGCGCATTAATACCTACACAACTAATTTACATTGTTTGGTTTTACCAAAAATAACAGCGACTATGCCAACTATATATGAAAATCGCGCAAGTTTCTGTATTCCAGAAAATATACAGTTGGCCGATCCGCAATTTCTTGATTTCCAAGACATCGACATTTTAATAGGTGCCGATAGGTTTTGGGATCTACTTACGCAGGGTAAGATAAGGTTATATAACGGACCTTACTTGCTAAATACGAAATTAGGCTGGATAGTATCGGGTCCTATCAATATAAACGCACGCATTGAGGACCACATCCAGTGTAATTTAACACAAACAACAGATTCATTGTTACGGCGGTTCTGGGAGATTGAGGAGTTGCCCACGGCTCGGAACGCAATGACTGACGAGAAGAAGGCTTGCGAGGAGCACTTCGTACGCAACACTACGCGCAATAGCGACGGAAGGTTCAGCATCAGCATGCCACTCAAGCAGTCAGCCGAGGTATTGGGAGAAACGTATCCTCAAGCTGAACGGCGTTTTCTGTCGCTGGAAAAACGGTTACAGTGTTCAGAAAATTATAAAAAAAAAAATGTACACGGATTTTATTCACGAGTATGAAGACTTAGGACACATGAGTGAAATTTCATCATACGACTCACAACATTTTATATTGCCCCGTCATAGTGTATTTCGCGAACATAGCACCACCACGAAACTTCGCGTTGTTTTCGATGGCAGCGCAGCGTCTGCGTCTGGCACGTCACTTAATGACCTTCAGATGGTAGGGTTCGCTATCCAAGGTGACTTGTTATCTATTCTTTTACGTTTTAAGCAGCATCGATACGTAGCCTGTGCGGATGTGGTAATGATGTACCGCCACGTCCTAATAGCTGAACAGCAACGTGAGCTTCAATTAATTCTTTGGCGCGACAGCCCCGAACTGCCGATCAGTATTTATCGTTTAAATCTAGTTACTTATGGCACAGCGTCGGTGCCCTTCTTAAGTGTTCGTTGTTTGAAACAATTAGCTATAGAATGCGCAGACGCTTCGTACGTTAGATAAAACTGCTATTCGAAAACATTTCGCATCATTTTAATTTTATTCAGATCATTTTTATTTTAATTCGCAATATAATTTAAATTTAATGGATAACAATGACCAGGTAACTTAAACGTAGCATCTTATCTCATGTGTCACAAGTATTCAATCCAATTCAATTCAATTTTAAGTCCAACAACAACGCAGATACGCAGACAAGGGTCTTACTGCAACGTATGTGGTTACTCAGCTGGGACAACGAAGTCCCTTCTGACGTCAGCCGCGCCTAGACTAAGTGCGCCGAGTCGTTACCGCTAGTTTAGGTGCAATACGTGTGCCGCGTTACGTAATTATTGTTAGCAACTATATAAACGCGCATAGAATTGCATATAATTTACCTACGCGTCACAGGTAGCATACGGCACTTGTATTTATATTCGCATAATTAATTATAAGTTACAGCTTACAGCTATCATTATCACTTGTTATATTCAAAGGGAAAAGTGTCGCTTTTAAAATCTTTATCAATACCGCTAGCAGTGAACCTATAACACTTTCCCATTCGAAAGATTCTCACAGATCTCGCGCATGGTGCGCGCCGCTTGTATTGTTATGTTTTTGAAAATTTATACATTATACGCGCAATAAAAAACAGCAAGCGGACGGGTATATAGATTGCGAGGAACTGGGAGAATCAACCAAGTTATTAACCAGGCTGACTTAGTTGGAATCAACACACACACACACACACACACACTTAAATCTAAACACAATTTTAGTAAGCTAAATTTATTTATCGCTATTTATTTATAAATTCATTAATTATTAATATTTAGTTATTAGTTTAATTTAACACCGCGTCATGCGAGTAGGCGATCGCATTGGTTACTCGCAAGAATTTACATTTAATAAAAAAACATCCGATTTTAATAACTAGTATTTCACGCTTTTATATTTCGCTATACTTCATAAAAAACTTATACATACCACACCACAAGCTTTACTGTTCGAATTACGTAACACTTGGTGGCCTATAGGTGGTAGGAATCTCGCACGAAAGGTTTTTTATGATTGTGTGCTTTGTAAACGATTGAGAGGGAAAACCGGAGGAGAGAATTACGCCTACATTTCCCTTCTTTACTTGTGGCGTAGATTACGCCAACCTCGTCATCATATTAAACCGCAAAATTTGTTTATTCGTTTATTTTGTCACACGGGCCATTCATTTGGAGCTCGTGAGCGATCTATCTACTGACGCCTACCTTCTTGCTCTTAAACGCTTTATAGCTCGACGCGGAAAACCAGCAGAGATTTTCTCTGATAACGAGAAGAACTTTGTGAGTCTAATGCATGAGTTTGCCAATTTTCTAGCAAGATGTACTTAGTAAAGATATTATCAATTATGCGCGACTAGTGAAAATATTAAATTTCGTTTCATACCTCTATATGCACCCCATTTTGGTTCTATTTGAGAAGCTAAGGTAAAATCATGTAAGTTTCACTACGCCGTGTTGTGGGAAACGCTCATTTCACATTTGAAGAATTTAGCACAAGTGCTAACGCAAATTGAAGGGGTCCTAAATTCACGCCCTTTGTCCCCGATGTCAGCTGATCCGCACGATTATCTACCTCTGACACTTGGACACTTCCTGGTCGGCCGTGCTCTGACGTCGCCTGCCTCAGAAGATCTTCAGCAGACGCCTGCACATCGCCTTAACCAGTACCAGATGGTGAAGAAAATAAGACAACATTTTTGGGAACGCTGGGCCAAAGAGTACACCTACATTTCCGAGCTCCAGACGCGATTCCTAGAAAAGATGGCGTTTCAAGAGTAGCGGGCATTCAGACTGCATCCGGCATCGTGAGGCGCATACACAAGACGCATACGCAAATCTGTCCCTTGGAGTCACAGCGAGACGGTTCTACTGGCACCGAAGACAACAACTCCTTTTGAAAGTCAGATCTTTCAAGGCCGGGGGCATGTTCGAGCCCTACAGCGACATCTATTGACGGACCGAGGCAACGCGTGTATCGGCTACCCCACATAATCTTTTAATACCATATGTGACCCCTTCTACCTCACATAATTACTTATATTTTATTCGCCATACGATTCGCATTGTAAATTTTAACAATATATCACGTCGTTTACCAAAAGTCTACAGTTTTATTTCGAACTACCAAAATCATCACCCAAGAAGTAAATAAGTCGACTGGCTCCAACAAAGTTAATCTAAGCTATTGCATAAATTATATACCTATCCTAACCAGAAAGAAGAGCTTAATATGTAGGTATAATAATGTTGATTAAATAATCTTCTGTAATTTGAGGCAAACATCATTCTCCTTCGATAAAGCTAAGGGTGAAAGTTTCAAAAATTGTCATACTTTATACAGAAGAGTTATCGTCAAAACTGTCGTAACTAATTCGGTTATTATTTGCGTAGTTTTAAATTAAAATTTCGAGTTAATTAATTGTTATTGTGTACGTTTTAACTGAAAATTAATGATATACTTATTATAAATTAGGTATGTGCTTTTTGTATTACTTACTTATTGTAACATAATTTAAAACAACCAAAAAGTCTTAATATAGTTTTACTTTTCACCTAAATAGGTACTGCGTAATGAGTTAGGCGCCAAGAAACTCTTAATTGTTCTTTTAAAGCCCTTTCAAGACGGCACAATCAGTTTAGCTCCTAGTAATTCATGTATTCCTAATGATTAAGGAATATCAGCATCCCATATTTCTCACGCTCGCACCCATCTCCCCAGGAACTCTCTCTGTCCTTGTCTAAATCCACAGGATGTTCTCTTCACACCTACAGGCTGTATCGTGAGAACCTTATATTGCATTATGCAGTCGGTTTTTACAAAAACGTTTTTTTATTTTGACTTTTTTTTTGTAATTTTGTTTTTAAAAACAGGGACGGTGGTTGGTTGTACGGTATCTTTTTTCACGAGATATTAGTTTGTGCCTTCTAATAAAATTTGTGCCTTCTAATAAAATTAATTGAATTACCTAATATGCAAAAACTAAGAAATAAAAATTTAGCAGTAAGAATTTGTGGAAGAATGAAAAAAATTAATAATAATTTGGCATTAATTTATATAAAAATAAGAAATAAATCGTCAAGATCAAAAACACAAATTGAATGGGCCCCAAAGTAAAGGCCGGAATACACATGCCTTTAGCTGGCAAACTTGCATACCAGCTCCTTGCATGTCCTAGCTATTGTGTGTATACACTAAATGGCTGTATCTGGCAAGCAAGAAGACAGCACACAAATTGATTTACTTGCATGCAATATGAGAGAGGGGACGCGGGGGTTGCAAAACCAGCACGTGTGAACAGATGCGCAAGCTACTGGCACGCCAGTAACTGTCGAGTTGCAATACGATACTATTTAATTCACTTCCAATGTAATTGCATGTTCAATGTAAACTGAGAGAGAACTAGGATGCTAGTGTGCCAGCTACAGTCATGTGTATATTACACGTTTTGGAAAACAGGTACGCAAATTGCATGCTAGCTTAATTTACAAATGTATTCACTGTGTGCTAGTAAGTTATACGTACGTGCCATATGTCTGGCACACACGTTCAATTTGTATGCAAGCTACTGATCTGGCAGGCATGTGTATTCCGGCCTTAAGGCACTACTAGGCTTTGTTATGGGATAACCATACAGCGAGGGTTATCTCAGGGAGAGGGCGAAAACCTGCACATCCAGACTAATTTTCAAAGTGGTTTTGCCGGGTAGGGTAACTAACCCGGGAGTGAGAGCTCTTAATCTTAACAACGTCTTAAGGCACTACTAGGCTTTGTTATGGGATAACCATATAGCGAGGGTTATCTCAGGGAGAGGGCGAAAACCTGCACATCCAGACTAATTTTCAAAGTGGCTTTGCCGGGTAGGGTAACTAACCCGGGAGTGAGAGCTCTTAATCTTAACAACGTCTTAAGGCACTACTAGGCTTTGTTATGGGATAACCATATAGCGAGGGTTATCTCAGGGAGAGGGCGAAAACCTGCACATCCACACTAGTAAACTTTGAAAAGATTAATTTCCAAAGTGGCTTTGCCGGGTAACTAACCCGGGAGTGAGAGCTCTTAACCTTTAACAACGTCTTGACCAATGGGCTCGTCATAAATCTTAATTTATACCGAAGGATTGCATAAAGGATTTTTGTCAACAATTTGCGTGTACATAAGAGAGCTTATGTTTGTGAAAAGCTATTTTACAAAACTTTTTATAAGCACGGACATGTTGAGCCGGATGTAAGCGGAAATGACCCAAAAGCATGTTCGCCGCGTGCACCATTTTACTTAACCGGGTTCCGATCGATACAAAGGATTTTTTAATACATTTTACTCTTCCGAATATTATCAGGAATTCTTTTTGTATGATGATACAGTTATTAACCAGTGTAATAAATTATACTTTAATTGTAACTTGCAATGAATGGCGCGGCATCACCGAATGTAGTCGCATTATAAAAAAATATTAGGTAGGTACCTGGATTAACCATACATAGAATAGTTTTTATTCTGGAAAAACGTTCGGTTAGTATAGGATCCTGCGGGTACCAAGTCAGCTAGGTATATGAATGTTATAAATGTGTAAGTTTTTAAAGATGTTGGATGTTTGCTTCATCACTGCACTGTAGGCAAGTAGTGGCCAGTAGTAGGCAAGTAGGGATGCCAGAGGCCATTAACCCATCCCTTATTAAGTATTGTGGTTGTAGTTGTATTTGTAATATTCTATTAGAAAGATAAGGGATAAGGTCCTTACCTTTCTGTGGTCGGCAACCCACTTGTAGCACCTATGGCGTTGCTTGTGCTACAGAAGACTTGTAGCGACTTACCATCTCCTGGACAGACAGCCTGTCTGTCGATCTTAGTTAAACCGTAAATATGGCTGAGTTCATCAGGATCTACTAACTGAATCCCCCAGGAAACCCACGGCTTCCCATAGGACAATAAAACACTTCAGTCCTAAAAATCATCCATAGATGGCAGATACTTAGAAATGTAAGTATGTAAGTACGAGTATAGATGGTAAATGTAAAAAAATATTTACTTATGTTTTATTGTTTTTTTGCTCAATTAGCTTTTGAGTAAACTGTAACGTATTCCATGTAAGTATTACATGCTTATTCTTAAGGTTTAGAAAACTTAATTAGATTTTATAAGTACCTACCTACATATAAAGTCGTCAAAAATTCCAATAATTATACGAAAAAATATACGAAATCGCGAAACAACAAACAAACAACAAACAACTACAATACTTAATAAAATAATGTTTTTAATTATTATAATGAAAAATACCTAAAAATATTTCTATCAATTTTCATATCATACATAAAAGTTGCTACTTGCAGAAACATCGCCCTCTAGTGAATTTTATAAGGTATCTCGCGGTACCACTTTCAATACTATCTATAACTTCTTTGCGACATCTAGCGAGTCAGTAAGAAACTATAAAACCGTTCTTCGTCCGTACCGTTTTGTCTGGGGTGCCTTGAGGCCCCAAGGACAGTTTTCTCGTAATAGAAAATTAATGAGAACCCCGGAAAAGTAATAATTATTTGTTTAAATAATAAATACAATGAAGTTTTATAGAAAAGTGGAATAGGGTTCCGAGGACGTCTCTAAAGCTAGCACAATTTATATGTGAAGTCAAATAAATAAAAATCGTAGACATAAGTAATTCATTTATTCATTATGTCACCTATGAAAATATTCTCATCATAAAAAATATAATAATCAAATAGAATTGCGACTTATAGAACGGACTTTGCAAAGAATATATAAATTAAACCATTAAATAATAATTAATATTAATTCCAAACTAATTATTGATTACGGTTTTATAAAACTGTGATTTATTTTTGGCAATTCCGCATCTAATATGCCGTCTCTTCTCCATTAATATAAATACTAATAATAAAATGTTTCATTTTTCAAAAAAATATTTTTACTAACTAAAGGTCTCATTTAAAATATTGTAAGTACCTATTCTAACAAAATTAAAACTTATATTTCTATATACCTATTCATATCCAAGTTAAAGTAAGTATTGTTCATTATATACATTTATCGTAGATAGAATTTGTAATAAAAAAAAACTTAGTAGATTTTATGATAATAAAATCATATTTGGGACAGAAAATCATATGAAAAACCTTAAAATCATAGAGCGTCTCGCATTGAATATAGGTAGGTACTTAGTGGCATCAAAATGAGCAATTGAATAAAACATATAAAAATAATGTTTCTTGACCTAATGATAAATGAGATTGGGATAAAATTATGAGCAAAACAATTACTGGTTGCGTCTTTAAAATTGTTAAAATCTAACCTTTGGTCCATTTTCGTAAACATTTTTCACAACCAACTACGGAAAAGTAACTTTTCTTCTCTGTTTCATAACTGGTTGAAACAGTACCGATTATTTTTTCGTAACTGGTTATGAAAATCGACCAAAGGAAGTCTAACTTACCCGCAACGATGAGTCCAAAAATTGCATAATTGCCAGTCTTTATAATCATGTTTACAGTCTATTAATATTGCGAACACAAAATAAACTTTTCACTCTTAAATTAATTTTTTAATTAAACTTATTATAAAACAAACATCTAACGAGTTTATTTATTATTTATAAAATTTAAAATAATAATTATTTTAAGCCGGCACAAACACTAAAAAAAACTATGAAACATATTAAAAATTTTAAAAACTGCGATCAGCGAAAAATTCACTCCTGCAGTGGTGGTTCGTGGTTCGTGGGTTTGCCGCGTTCGAAGTTGATAAGTCTAAACTAGAGCTAGAGCCAAGCTGATGGGATAAAAAATTTCATTCAGTCTACTGTGGAATAGATCTATTATCTCTTTCTGTATAGTATGTATTTGACACAAGTTAGAAAGAGACAATGCAGGATACAAGCTTGCGTTTGATAATACCTAATCGGAAATCGCCGCGCTTGCAAACATTTTTTGGTCGAACGGGCGACTATTTTATTTAATCAAACGATTTAAGTATTTCTTTTACTTTTGTTATTTTTATTGTTCCTTTCCTTCTCCGTCGGTCTCACTCTTGACAGAGTGGTCGTGGTCACCATTTCAGGTGTTGGTGGCAAGCTTAACAAACCGCCGCCATTCCTCTCTGATAGCCGCCTTCCTTGCGCACTCCTGTAGTGACGTTGGACTATCCACTGCAGCTTTAATCTGGTCCGTCCATCTCATGTTTATTGTTCATATTTTAGTTATTTGTTATTTATTGTTATTTTTATAATTATTAAGAATTGTATCTAACGAAGCTACAATCAAGTACTATAATTTTAAATCTGAGTAAATAATAATATTCAAATCTATTAAAATAATAATAAAACTTAATTTGCAAGATGTATTTAAATTAGAATAGTACATATTTTAGAAAATGTTTCGAAGTTCTGCATAAGCAAATTGATCTTGCGGTAACTTTGTTTACATTTTTTATCTTTTCTGGTTGGCCCTAGTTTAGTAAGTTTCAGCAGTCCTGCCTGATGGCACCCCAGATTTGAGCCACCCCTTAACCCCACCATCGTCCCCGTGGTAGTGGTGGCCACAGAATGGGGACAGGGAGCGTCCCGGCCTCATAAAGAAAATTGTCTTGCCTCACTAATTGAAGCAATGTTTGTTTTCCACAAAGGTAACTTAAGTAACAAATCAGAGTGTACTGCAAAGCGTCGGTATGGAATTTTTCAATATGCAATACAAAACTAACTTTAAGTTATTCACACAAATAAGTTTCACGTGAATAAAATTAGTTGTTTACTAGCTGGCGCCTGCGACTTCGTTCGCGTGAAAAAAGTAGCCTATCCTGTGTCCTGTACGTCTAAATGTTTCATGAAAATCAGTTAATTCGTTTAAGTGTTATGCATACATTATGCACACATTAAGTAAAGTACTTTTTGATATTTACAAGCACCTAGTAACAGTAAAATAAGGGCTAAAGATAAAATTGATACCTACGGGTACTTAAGTATTGGTCGTAGTGCACCTACTTTGTCCACCTGAGTATTTTGCCCCGTAGTCAACCTAAGTATGTCCAACTATAAAATGCTATGTACCTATAGGTAATTTGATATAACTGAGAGCGGACAAGGTTACTCGTTGAATACACTAAGTATGCAAACACACAAACACGTCTCTCCCCCTAATTGGACAATGGGGTTGGAAATGTTAGCGCAGAGACAATCAACTCGCGACATTTACCCGCTTACGAGCTTCGTTACCTTTCCACACCCCATTTTATAGGCCGTCCTCACTATACCCACTATACCGCCACATTCGCACAACAACCAAACGATCCAATAATAAACAATAAAATGTTCTATATTTTCTATGGATTTGTACTTAATTAGGCACTAAGTTTCGCTGTGGCCACGTGGTTCGACTGAGAGATTTTGAATGGATATAAGATATCCATTCAAAATCGAAAACTTCATTCATTTTCCCTGAAAGTTGAAATAAATGGAATCATTTCCAAAATTTTCAACTTAAATCAATCTACTAAAAAAAGGTTAAAAACGATTGTAAGTATGTATAGAATTTTAAAATGAAATTACTATCGAAGTAAAATGAACAAATTTAATAAAACCTTTATCAACAATACAGTCTTTTTTTTTCAATTATTATGTTTGATAGGTGCGTGGGATTGAGATTTTTTTTCTGTGATTTGAACGCGTGGTCGCGCTTTTACATAATATTTTATCTCTATAACTACATATACCTACATACATCCAAAACATATGGAGCGAAAAAAAACCACGTATTAATACTTGTGACGATAAACTCGCTGACTTGGAGAAGAATAAGAATTCATAATTTTCTTTGAAATATGACCAAATAAACATCACCTAATTATTTTCATTATTTTTTTAATGAATAAAAAAAAGTAGTTTTGTGACCTAAACCTAAAAGATAAAACAGAAGATTTTTTGTAGGCATGTCAAGTTCTACGAATTTTCTATAGAAATCAATCATAAGTATAACTCTCACCGCAGTGTTCGAAAGAAACATTTCTTTCAGACAGTTTTTTCGTCGACTCACTTTGCGAATTCGATTGCTAAAAAACCTTTTCATTTTACATGACAATTAAAGCCTATATCCATCGTGAAATTCTATAGTATTGATGATAGAATTGGCTTCCATTAAATCCTAAATAATTCTATTGCATTTTTTCTTAAAAATGAAAGTAAAGTAAGTACATATAGAAATAAAGACAGTATTCCCAATAAACTATTAGGCAGAGAAATAAAATAACCAAACATTTTTTTATAAACATGTTTTATTAATAAGTAACTAAAAATGTACAATATTAATTTAAAATGCTACAACTTCATACATAAGTTACACATTAACAGGCAGTATACATAGACTCAAACCAGTAACAATTTCCCATACGCGAACAGAACGGCGACATACCACACTTAGTATCGAACCAACACCTCTATACTTACGACACGAAACCAGCACGATTGCGATCTTTGTACATCTTTTCACATTTGTAATATACTATCATATGTATTTTTTTTACTACGAATATAAATATCCGTGTATAATGTGTATGTCGAGGGCAGATCGTAGAATTGGGCAGATCGTAAAGTAAGAAATCAAAAATCTTTCACCAAAAGTCAAAAATATGTGCTAAGAGGAGCGGAGCGAAGCAAAGCGAGGACGAGCGTGTTAGGTTTACATGGAAATAAATTTGGGGAGCTGAGCGAAACGAAGCGGAGTGAGGCGACTCTCTCAGTTTTAACAGAAATATGATCTGCCCAGGAATATCATTATATGCCCAATTCTACGATGTGCCGACGACATGTACATACATAATTATATATACTAACTATTTAGTGAAATTGGCATTAGGAAATGTGTTCAGGAATATAGGAGTAGTATCAATGTTAGATAAGTTCTCGTTTAGAAAATTAATCACAAAAATTAAAATTCTCGCTTCAATTAGTTACAAAAAGATGCCAAATTCATTATTATTAAACAAAAATAAAATTCAACGTGGCAGTTTTCTAGTACATAATTTAAATAATGTTTATATTATATTTAATATAATAATATATAAATAAACAATCGACTTATACACACATCAACATGCACACCAATTGCTTAATTTAAAAAAAAATAACAATACCTACACACCGAATGCCTAAAATCTATCAATTTTTCTATAATATAACTATTATAATATAAACACAATGTACAAAGATACGTCACTACGTCTCTACAGAATTATATTATAAAAAATCATCGTATCCGAAATGTATACAGACCCATTAAATCCACCTTATTCCGTATCATTCATTCACTTTATGGATAAGGCAACCGTTATAGACATATTAACCTTTAAATTCAAAGCGATATGTCATTTTAAAGGTTAAAAATGTCTATAACGGTTGCGTTGTCCATAAAGTGAATGATACGTAATAATCTCCGTTAATCTATTATTTCAATTCTACGTTTAAGGGTCGGCGCGCATTGGTGGACAGCACGGTTAAAGTATTTAAATTTTTTCATAGTACATATTTGTATTAATATTTTTTTTACAATATACGGCAACAGTGGCGCTTTGAATAATTATATTAAAAACCCTTCAGGTACAAAATAATATGTAAAAATTTAAATACTTTACCATGGTGTGTCAGTCTTGAAATGTGCGCCGTTCCTTATTCGTCACAATTTGCAAATCAGTACAAGAGAACGTATTCTGTATGCTTAATTAACAGGTGCAGTGGAAAATTATGTAAAAAAAATATATAAGTAAACTTAATATCTTTACATATTATGTTTTTAATCACAAACCTATTTAAAGCCCTTTCAGGTTATGCATTTGACGGACTGATCGTATATTTCTTTCGCATTTGAGCGGTAAAAAAAATTCTATTCTATTACATTCTTATTTAATTTATTATTTTATTTGATTATTATTTTATCAGAAATATACCAATTTTGAAGAAATAAATAATAATAATTTTAAGGTCTTTTTATTAAGGGCTCAATGCTCTATCATGCAATGTTTGATTTGAATATTGCGTTGCACTGATGTATTTTTTATTTTATTTATATAAGTATATTCATAACTTAATTTATACAATCAACACAACGATGGACTGGACACCTACATAATTATATCGTAAGATCGCTCACTACATTTTCATTAGAAAACTTCAATATTTATCATTAATTTATTTTAATAACACACAAAATTATTAGTTTTTATTTATTTGCGGCTATTATGCAGTGAAAATTATAGTATTTTTCACATAGCACGGCTACGGTGACATTTAGTTATTTTTCAAAAATTCTTTTACGAAAATTACAATGATTATACTCATTAGTTATTGGTCGTAGTAATACATTAAAAAAACATGACTTCTGAGACTTTATATTAAGATTTTCATCGAAACAAAAAAAAAAACTGAAATTATTTATTTTATATCTAGTACAAATTAATTTCTAAAATGTCCAGAATTTGTCACATTTTCGCTGGTTGAATTTTCGGTAATTATTGATTGAAAGCCAATAATGTTTTTCGATGAAAACATTTTACCTATAATGTAAACTCGACAAATAAAGTATCTAGGCTTTATCACCCTAAGATTGAATATTCTTTGTATGTTGTACAATGATAAGGTCTGTTTTCCTTTGAAAATTCAAAGTGACAATTTCTATTGTTATCTTTATTAGCGATGAAACGTATTTCAACCTATTTCAAATCTAAGCCTTAGCGAATTTTGAAATGAATGAAATTTGTAATCGAAACTGATAAAGCACTTTTCTTGTCTGCTTTACATTGAAAAAAACCTTACTGAGTCCAGCGCGACCTTAACTTCAAATATCAAACGTCACCTACTGTAGTCATATTATGTGAAAAATAGTATTTTTTTTAATTATTTTATATAGATAGTTATTATTTAAATTAGTTCATCACATCAAACCCTACACAGAAGATACGATATAATAATAGATATGTTCTCTATGGGGCATTTTTTTCAATATAATAATAATAATAATATTAAAAATCTCAATGTTAACTATACGAGATCTGGTTAAATTAAAACAAAATTATATATATAAAATTAAAATATTAAAAAGTAAGTAAAGTAGGTATAGTTCACACTAAGTTACATCTAAGTTAACATTATGATACCTAGTTGTTGTTATAGTAAATTCATTTATTTTTAATTAAAATCCCTTTGACCAAATGAAGTATTTGTGCTACAAAATAATTAATTAAGAAAAAAAATATCAAACGTTGTACTTGCATCGATGACTCTTCTTATAAAAAAAGGCAAGTAAAATTTATTTACTTACTATAATTATTTTATCGTTTGAAAACATCAATGTATTACAACTATGGATTTCGCATGCCATACAAAACACTACAAACTTTATGGAACATTTAAAAGTGACATATATTTAGAGCATCTACTCTTGTCATCATCTGTCATTCAAAACCAACCAAACGTCTGTCATTTAAAGAAAATGTGACTTTACGTCAACACATTAGAGTTTAAAATGAATTTTAGAACTACTTGGTGGTTATTACCTTTTAACATTGACGCGCGAAGGCAAGACTCCGTCATGATTCCGTTTTAGGCGTATGTACTTTTTATTTGGCGCTTTGGCATTTGTGACGCAAACTCCATAGTCGTAGTACTTCCATGTTTGATAACAAGATTAATTCTTGTCGGATTTCATACTAATATTATAATATATTTATGTGAAATAATTAAAAAAAATCTAATTTTTTAAAGCAGTATATCATCTCATTAATAATGCCCACAATTATAATTACTATATATTGGTCGTTAGTGTTGAACTAACAATACATTTTTCGTTTTTGTGTCCCACATTTCGGACGTTTACCTTATTATATGACATATTGACATCATTGTAAGATATTTTTTTATTTACCCTACTTGCGTCATCTACTCTAAAACGGGGGGTAGTGAGTAAAAAATGCAACCAACGGACGTATCAGTTCGCCACAATATTATGTGTTTCAGGACAATATACATACAGACCTCTACTTGAGTTATATTTTAAAAAAAGAACCTACTTGTGATTTTTTTAGGAATTACTAATTAATATTTTACTGTTTAAATAAAATAAATATAGGCTGAACAAATAAAAAAAAATATAAATTTTCATAGTTAATTTTCTCAAAAAACTTGAAAACAGCGGACATAATTTAAAAAATAAAAAGGAAATTTAGATGTTATATTATATATACATACATATAACATATAACAATAAAATTTCTTCTAATTGACTTGAGCATAATCGTTAGCTTAGCAACAACTTACTTAGTTGCATTTGTTTAAGTTCTACCGTACATTTAATATCTGTGTCGAGGTTTTCTTGTTTTTGCTTTTCTTGTCTATTTCTACTTTTAACTCGATCACGATTTTTTACGATACGCATACGAATCTATGAAAAAAAATATATGAAAACGAAAAAAATCCGGCTTTAATGGCAATCGCAACTAACTCGTGTCCATATCGTAAAAACATGTCTGTATTAAATATAATAAATAGTTATCTATATATACAATTATGGTTTATTTAATTTAAAATGACATAAAATCAGTGACTTTTCCAAATCAAGCATTTCTTCCAAACATATTTAATTTATAAATAAAAATTTGTAAGAAAGTAATGAGAAACAATTTGTGACAATTATTGTCACAATGAAAAATTTCGATTCAAAATTCAAAAGCTGCTCTGATTTTCTTTTTTAAAATTACAATAAAATTATGGTTATCATCATTACACTTATGTATACGCGACTACCCTCTATAATTAATTTGTTATAATTATGAAAGTTGAGAGATTTTATATTTGTCTTGAATACATATTACAATTTCATAAGAAAAGTAGGCTAGTTAGTTAGTTAGTCATATTACCAGTAAAATTTAAGTTATTTTTATTTTAATATAAAAGTTTTATTGATAATAATAATATATTCCTAATATATTTTTTTTCACTAACGCGCTATACACAAAGTACTATTGCCTTGAGATTTGTACAAAAATATAACTTCTAAGTTTTACTATTCAATGTGGAAACGATAAAAAAAATATGAAAATATGTGACTAATAAAATGACCGTGCATTTTGGAACAGGAAAAAAAGATAATGAAAAAAAAAATGACATTATCTTATACTTAATTTAAATTGTGCAAGTTAGTGTCGAATTATTTCAAATTATTTTTAACACTTAATATAAATGTTGACAATAGAATATTACACAATAATACAATGAAATAGACCAATATAATTAGATATAAGTATTTTTTTTGTAAATGTAAAATAGATAATGAAAATGTATAAGAAAGTGCTTTAATTATAATACAATAGTTAAAATATTAATCACTAAAATGAACATCAAAAATCTAAATTGACGACAGACAATTTTTAGAGAGAAAATAATTAGAAAATTGGTCTTTCAGTGCTCAGAGCTAAAACAGAGAAATGAAGAAAAAGAAAAGAAAGGCGTAGGCTAGGCTTTGTTAGCAAAAAGCTACGAAATTAGATAAAATCGCTGAGTATGAATGGCGAATAGTTTTTACAGAATCATTTATCTTTCTATTTCTGAAACTAATGTCAAAATAAAACCAACTCATTTGATTAAAAATATTACATTTTAAAAGATCGAATATTGGTTTATTACTTTAAGTAATATTTGCTCACATCAAGAGTTGACAATAGTTTTACTCTGTGTGATCTCCGATCTGACCGATTTAATTTATCGGTACGAGATAACTATTTTTTAAACTGTTTAACACAGATGATTGATTGGTCTCGCTGCGCTCGAATAGATAGAGCGCTATACAAAAACAATAGCTCCGTGAATGGGGTAACTTTTTATTGTAGTGTGTGTAAAACATAGTCACTTTTCATCACTTTTTATTTTACACAGTTTCATTATATTTTTACACAGGTTCACTACGCAAACTGGCATTTTATTATGCCCAAAATTTAATAAAACATTCCGCACGTACACATCATAGACAGCTTGCAGTGTGACTGGCTCGGGTACGCCGAACTCGGCGTAGTATTTGTTGCCGCATTTGACAAGAACGCCGGCGGTATCAATCAGTTGAGTCGTCAATAGTCAATATCAAATAGTCGAGCGCGGCGAGACCAATCATTCATCTGTTAAAAATGTGTGAATTATTTACAGTGTGTTGTCTATGTTGTTGTTGTTGTTGGGAGGAGTTGGTGCTGCTCGGTACAGCGGGTTCTTTCCTTTGATAGGCAGCGGATGCGCCTCCGTATTGAACACCCATTCGTTCAGCGGCACCAGATCGTCGTCGGAGAACAACAGGTACAAGTACTGAAAAACAGACAAATTTTATAGTTCATTTGGATCCTTTATTTTTAGTTTTTTTTTTTTGAAGTGAAAACTTCTTTAGGCATTTTTGAGATGGGAAAAAACATTGAACTCCCGACACTGCCATGTAATTAATGTAATGGAACCGAAACTGACGGCTCTGTATATACCTAAGTACTAAGCAGACAACTGCATATGAAAGTAAACTTACTAGATATGACAATAAGGATCAATATGGTATATATCTCTGACCAATAATATAGTTTCATATCATATCAACACCAAACCTTTTTAATGGTTTGTCATTATTAAGTTCATGTTAAATAATTATGTTCTATTTAATTATTTAGCATTGTGTGTCAGTGTCATATGTCAGTGTCACGGTAAAGGAGACTTCTTACAAAACAGCGACACTTGCATTTCATTTTTAATTTTTTTTTATATGTATCAGTCATTGTCTGGGACTGGGGACTGAGACCTGGGATTCAGGACCTAGGTTTCAATCTAGGCAGGGGTAAATTTTGAAATGAATCTTCCAAAGCTGGTTCTGGCACTAGAGCTGGAGGAAACTAGACAATGCGAATAGTGTTGGCATAATGACCTTGAGTGTTTCTGCTAGGAAGTAGCTCTGCTGCACGTCGTCTCCTTGCGGTTGCGGGTGATACACGTTGATGATACCCGTGTATCCGCCCTCCACTCGGCAGTTCTTCTCCAGTGCCTGACAAAGCCATACATTTCGTTATACACGTATATACGATAAGGACGCCTGCCTGTCACTTAAAGGTTGATTACTTTCAACCTTTAAACCTTTCTGCACAGAAAACGTAAGTTTAACTTTTGAATCACAATATCGTGTGTTATCCTGTCTATGTAGTTTATCTGTCTATGAATTAAAATTGCCTTGTGTATTATACGTAAGTTTTTTGTTTGTGCTGTTGGTGTACCTTTTATTAAATAAATAAATACGCTCGGATAGAGAACGCCACTGGTGCTTTCCCTTCGCTCTGGTTAGGCACATCATAATTATCTCAGGGAATGTTTCGTTTCTCTGGGACTATGAGGGAAAAGTCTATTTTTCAATCAACAATTACAAATTCATTATTACTATTTGTGACAAGCTCTTCATCGGCCAGTGATAACTGCAGACGAGTTTCGAAAGGAAATAAATACCTGTACGGCCTCCCAGCCCCAGTCGCGGTACTTTTGCTCCTTGGTGAGTCGCCACATTATGAAGTAGCTCTCGAAGGTCTCGGGCCGAAGAAGGTGTACCTTTTCGTTGCTCTTTTGGCCGCGCGCTTCCACAGCGCCCGAAAACCTGCCATTTTTGTTCAATCAGTCTCACATCTTTAATTTTTTTTTTTTATTAGTGATGGGTTTGCTCTTGGCCAACAACCAGAGCCCTGCAGCAAGGAAGAGGCCTATGATGGAGCGAGCTCACCCAGAAACTAATAACTTTGCATAGTGCAGACTTGTAAGACAAATTGCGCAGACGGAGGAGTCAGAAATTTCATGCTTAGTTGTCAATACGTGATAGTGTCAAGTGGTTATTTTGACTAAGTTAGTCACAATCACAATCATACACATAGCATAAAACAAAGTCACTTCCCGCCACCTGTGCCTCTGCATGTAAGTGCACTTAGATCTTTTAAACTATACACAACAGATTTTAATGCGAATTTCACTAATGAAAAGAGCGTTACACGAGGAAGGTTTTAACAGAAAAAAAAAACTTACAAAAATGAAATTTCACCCGTCCGAAGCCGAGAGAGGATCGCTAGTAAAATATAACCTATAGCATTCGTGTGGATGATGTACTTTTTTTCTCAGTGAAATTATTTTTGAAATCGGCTAAGTAGTTTAGGAGTCGTTTATTTACCTCCGATATTCAAACTTGCAAATTTCATTTCATAACATTACTTAGTATACACTATACAATAAATAAATAACACTGTTCTTTCTCATAGAAAATTCGGTCGTATGAAATCCGTACTAACTAATATCATACATGCGAAAGTTTGTATGGATGTATGGATGTTTGTATATCTTTCACGCAAAAACTACTGAACCGATCACCATCAAATTTTGCATACACGTTGTCTGGGATACCAGAAAGGACATAGGGTACCTTTCATCCAGAACGCGGACGAGGTCGCGGGCACCAGGTAGTTAGACATAAAATGAGACCTGAAGGCGTCCGGGCCGAGCTTGGTTTCGGAGCGAGCGTAGCTCTCGTGGCAAGTATGCGTCAACTTGGCGGCGACGTCCATATATCGCTCCGACAGAGTGTTATCGAGCGTAGTTGCCGCCAACCCGAACATGCCACCTGAAAATTCAGAATATAATTAATAATTAACTTATTATTGTCAAAACACTATTTGGGTTGGGCCACTGGTGCAAGCACTGGCAAGTACCATTACTTGCCAGTGCTTGCACCAGTGCCTCACCACACCATTGCTATTGCCAATACGATATTAGGATTGTTCTCATTGATCTTGTATTGTGTGCTATTGAAGTTATAGTGTACCTGCAAAACATGAGAGATGGTCCATCTTCTCCTCGAAGATGCGGCCGTACTTGAGCTCGGCGAGATAGGAGAGGCCTGAGGGGGAGACGCGAAGCATCTTGTCGAGCGCGGCCTCCATCGCCTCGTCGAACATGACGCGCGCCTGCGAGTCCTCCAAGCCCGACACCAGCCACGCCTTCAGCAGGTACTCGTAGTACGAGTCGCCCAGCGCTCCCAGCGACATGTGTCCTGGCCCACACAAAACACTTTATTTAGTATTGGGATCAAATGGGATTCTTTAATACAAGATTTGTGTAATATAATTTGATGTCATTTTACGAACGTGACTTTTTGCGAAAGTGACATTGTGCGAGCGTGACATTTTGCGAAAGTGACATTGTGCGAAAGTGACATTGTGCGCCGGGAGGAATTATTGTATAAGTAAATATTAAAATTGCAACCTAGAACAAGTAGAAAAACAATTTCATCTAAACGGTGGCGAGTTGCATAATTTGTTAATGTTTGTAATACATAATAAAAGTCACATATAAATAATATGTTGGTAATAAAATGTGTTACACTGCAGCACCTACACCACATACATTTTTAATTTCTCTGTAATGAGTATGAAAGCGGGCCTTGAAATGACTTGAATAAAGTACTCACTTTGTCCCCATTGTCCCGTACGTGGGTTGATGAAGTTCGGGTAAAGGCCACCCGGCTTCTCGATGTTCTGTAACACGTCGCGAATGCGCTCCACTTTCTTCCTGTAAACTGTGCGAACAATAAAATTATTATTATCGTAGGTACTTTGGTCCCGAAGAGATGGCGAACTGTTTCATTTGAAGCTTTGTTATGATCCTGATTAATAAGTTTATTAATAAATATATTTATAACAAAAATAGCATACATTCAACTTTTATAACAAAGTAAGAGGAAACAATAATTTCGAAAAAGTATAATGTCGATTGATAAATAGCGATTATAATTAAAAATCGTTAGGCGCGATTTCACCATACTCTGTTAGTATTTGACATCGCTGTTAAGTCATTTATTTGACGCGAGTGACAGCGCTAAATGACTTAAAAGCGATGTTAAATACTAACAGAGTATGCTGAAATCGAGCCTTTAGGTGTGTAGAATTGTAGATATTTGTTTTTTAATTTATTATCATATGTAAACACCAATTAAAAAGGTTGTTAAATATTTCAATGTTCAAATATTACAAATAACTTATTGTTATTACAAAGTTATATTGTAATGTAGTCCGAAATATAGTTATATTGAACGAAAAACTTAATATACAAACGAAAAATTGATGAAAGAGAAACAGAAAAACTTAATAATGTAGCCTATGCTTAACATACTTATAAGTATTTAAAATTTCACTTCGCGATTGAAGGAAAGTTGTTGCAGTTGGGGTAGGCTGAAAGGAAGTTCCGCACCGAATCATAAGGTAAAAGAAAAAAGTTTGCGCGCTCAAAAGCGCGTCTCTAATAGGTTGCTTTGAACACAGAAGCCCGACGGCATCTCGTGTCGATTTTGCTTTCACCAAGAAACACTCTTTAGCGTGTAGGTATTTCATTTTCTTTTCAAAACGACGACAAACAAAATTACCTAACAGCTGTATAAAGTCGTCTATCTATTATTATTATTTATGTATTAATATTAATAGCAATGATTCAAACAAATTTCTGGTTGTATTTTTGTAATTCTTTAAGAAACGCTTAAGAAAATAAGACGTCAATATTGGGAATATTGTGAATAAAGTGTGATGTCTTTTGAAAAAATGTAACCAATCGAAAGCACCAACCAATGATGTGATTAAATGAATGAAAAAATTATTAAAATCCTGTAAGCAATATTTCACAATATAAAAATGGATTTACGCTCTTTGGGTGACAATCTGAATAATCTTAATATACTGAATAATACAAAATGCCCCTGGGATTAGAGCCAGATATTTACGCACTATCTAAGTTTATTACAAAAAAACACAAAACTTAAATGTATTTTGTGCTATTATTAATTACTGGCTGGACTACGAGTTAAATTGTCATAACTCTGAATGTTGCAATTAAAAATAAAACTATATTTACCGTCCTTCCCAGTGACGTCGCTGAGATATGTGAACTCCATATGGAGCGTGCCAATTTCAGATAAAATACTGTTCGGCCCAGCCCAGTGGTACTGACGACTGGCCTGAAAATACAAAAAAAAAACATACTATACTAACTTATATTTGCATAGTTTTTAATTTGTATTTCACTAAAAAATTAATAGATAGGTATATGGTAAATAATAGTAAAAAATAAAGTAGTTTTCGACCAATGATACAGTTTCACGTTTAGCGCAATTATTGTGGCAAACGTTTTTCTCTACCACTTATCTCGACTTAAGGACTTATGTGTTCGTAATGTAGTGCATAAAGCACAACCCTTCATACACATACGAGTACTACTAGAGACAGATCGCTGACTTCCCTTCTTGACGACTCGTCGGCGTTTACTATTGAAAGCTGCTCTTTTGCTCTTATAAAACTGACTCGTCTGAAGGTTTTATATAGTACTAGCTGGTGCCCGCGACTTCGTCCGCGTTCTGGATGAAAGGTACCCTATGTCCTTTTTGGAGTCCCAGACAACGTGTATGCAAAATTTACAACGCCATCTAGGGAATTCTGTTTGAAGCAATGTAGTACTCTAATTCATCTAAAAGTTAACAGATGGCACTACATGTTAGTTATAGTTTATAAAATTACGTGTTAATAAAATTAAAGCTGCTGCCCGCGACTTCGCCCGCGTAACTTAGTAAATTATGTACTTAAACCTTCCTCGAGAACCACTCTACCCATTAGTGAAAACCGCATTAAAATCCGTTGCGTAGTTTTAAAGATCTAAGCATACAAAGGGACATAGGGACAGAAAAAGCGACTTTGTTTTATACTATGTAGTGAAGTAAGTGAACAATAGGAAGCTCGCAATTCGTGATACTCCTATTATAGTCTGTTACAAAAGGAAACCGCAATTATTTTTTTTTTTTTGAAAGCTTCCAAAGCATAAAGAAAACTCCATTTGAGAGGATCAATATAATTTTAAATCCTATTATTTTCAGAGTAAAGTATTATATGAAATTTTAAATCGTTCATCGAATTCTTACCTTGGTCGAAGGATTAATAAGGGAGTAAGGAAGGCCGGTGGGTGTTTCGAAAGCGGGAAGCAGACCGTCTGCTACTTCGGCAGCTTTATCTTTGAATATCGAGTCGCCGGTGAGCGCGTAGCAAGACAGCAAGCCGCCCACGAAACGGATTGTGGTCTCAAACACTGACAATTCTGTGTCCTGTAAATTAATAATTACGCCAGATGTAAAATATTATCAATTATTATTATATGATTATAAAATATAGAAACAATAGAAACCCATAATAAAAACTTTAGAAATGATTTTATTTTTGGGTTACTGATTAGTTTATAAATGTAGGTATATACACTGAAACCAAACTATAGTAACTTGTGCTGTCTATACTGGTGATAGGATACCTTTTTCAGGACAATGTACAATGTCCACTATTGTTTCTGGGATCGCCGATAAAGGTCAAAATAATGGACCAACATTAACATCTCGGAAGCCTGAAACTTTACCTACAAAGCTTACTACGAAACTTACATACTTAACTAAGAAAGACTTTGGAAAAGTAATGCATCCTTTTTATATAAAAGTCGGCAGGCAGGCTAACAGGGTAACCTTACAATAATAATACCATATTGAAATAACAGCTGACAGCTGACGTGCTTTATAAATGAGGATAATAATATAAACAAACAGTAAATAAATTTTTATTTAATATAAACTATTAAACATTTGTTTAAACTCAGCAAACTGCTATGTACAATACAATACATATTGTACTCATGCATAATTACTAAACAAAAGTACACAAATATAATTAACATCACGTAAATCAAAGCAAATTAATTTCGAAGTGTGTCGAACGCGTGTTTAAAAATCAACATTTGCATCAGTGATATGAAAACATGCGGGTTTGTATCAATCTTGCGTGAGAGTCGCTAATGGAATGGCACGTATGCAGATGTATTTAAAGACAATAAATTTGCTGTATTTTGTGTGTGAAGAAGCGTTTGATTATTCAGCTGACAGACGTTTAAATTAACTTTAGGTATTACTTATAGATAGTAGGTAATACGGCGAATTCTCTATCATTGCAGCTTAGTCACCTATTAACCCGACTTTAGTGGGTCGCCCGAGTGCAGAGCTAATTCATCGTTTCGATCGTGTCAACAAGCTTATAATTAATGAATTAATTATTAATTTTGTGTGTCTAAAATTGTACATTTTAATAATAAAATTTAAAAATTTACACACTTACTAGTAGTTGTTCAATTTTGGTACTTATTGACAACCTATAAAAAAATACTGTCGATTGTTATTGTATCACGTGATCACGACCTCGTTGATTGTCAAGGTCGTTTCCGATATGTTAAGTTAGCGTTGTCTAGTCATGGTAATAATGTGGTAACATGCACTGTGCTTAACATCGCCAGTGCGAGACACATTTCAAATTCAAATTGATTAAAATAATTCGCATTAACATAAAGTGGCGATTCTACATTTCATTCATGTTTTTGTTGTAAATTTCCATCGCATTGTGTGCTTAGTCACATGTTTTTCGTCAACTTGTTGTTAACAACTAACAACTTTTTTAGTCAAAATGAGGTGACTTTTTTATAACCAGCGGATTCATAGGCAATCTACACTAATCAATTTTGCATTCTCACGTATAAAAAAATATACAATACTTACGGCATCATTAATGTGAAGATGTTCTGCTACCCAGTCGCGTCCTTCTCTGAACTCGTCCATGAGCCCCATGAGGTAAAGGGTGTCGAGACCGTCGACTATAGTGACACCAAGGTCCCCACCGCCAAACACTCCCGACAAATGCGCCCGTTTCGATATCGGCTTCACCTCATTTTTACCCCATGCGTACAATTTGTAGTTGTTCCACGCGTGACGCATCATCTGCAACAACGTTTAACTAATTAGCATACACTTAACAAAAAAGTAACGTGTTATCTGTACCGTTTCTCGTAATGTCCATATTGGTGAGAATTTGGGTTACGGTACCTATTTGTAATAGTTGACTGTTTTGGCGGAGTAATATTTTGTGTGGTAATTAGTTTCTTTAGTGAGAGCAGTATAGTCCTTAATTTCAGGTAAGATTTAGATGAGGTCAATTAGCGAACTCGGCTTTTTCTTTCTTCGCCCTGAGTAAATATTTCTGTCGGCAACAAGCACAATTCATGTTTCAAAGGCTATATACGTAGCCAGTGTTTTTAAGAGCGCTAGCAAAGTCTCGAGGAGCAAGTTTTAATCTCGGCAGCTCTGTGCGGCGCCGGAACACTAATGAAAGGATATCGGACTTTCGTCTCGGCCATTAATTATTATTAGGTACCGACAACTTTCGTTAAAGTCGCCAATGACTTGGAAAACTGAAGAGTTCACCAATTACAGTTCAAACTTAACTAAAGGAAAGAGGATTCCGAGTGAATACTTGAAACGAGTGGAAAATTGAATGCCACAGAAAAACACTGAGCACTTCTATTGTTTTTCAATTTAATAATAAATTACACATAATCGATTGTTACTTCAATATTGTTAGTTTCAGCTATTTGTTTTGTTAGTAGAAATTAGTTTCGGCAAATGTAATAGGTAAATGTGTACATATTGTTGGTAATACAAATAAGTATGTTTTTTTTAAAATTGTGACCTGAACGACGTGAATTCGCTTTGCCATTGTATCATTGTCGGCGACGATGGTTGGTGGTATTGTGAATGGATTCTGTGTGGTCTTGGCCTCTATCTGTGCAGAGTTTTCCCACTGGGCAGCTCGCGCGATGCGGTCTGCGGGATGATATAGACGCCGATTGGCCACCACCGGGTCCATTTTTGATATCCGCACCAGCAAGAACATCATCGCCATAAAAGTTATGCCAGCCGTAACGAACCGCAGCAAAATCCGCATTTTGTTCAACCGAGTTGTTTCACAACGTCCTGATAACCTATGTTGAAAATGTAGCACACGATTCGAGGCTAATTATTTGACAATTATTTAAATTTTTTTCCTCAGTCAAATTGTAGTCCGTAAATACCACTGCACTCACTCTATTTTATTGCCACGTATGACACCAATTCACTTGTGATTAGATTTAATTTATCAACACACTAGATAACGCCGTAGATGTCAACATGCGCACAAGTCCAGTCGACGCGTAAACTCGGTCTGAACGTCGATTCAGAATAACCGCTCACGACGATCGTGGCTACAGATCTCATGTAATCATTTCTACATTGACGCGTTTACTGTATACCTACGTAAAGCTTATAGTTCGGTGATAACGAAAACGGTACATTAAATTTAAGATCACATTAAATAAATCTTACTTAAGTACATTAATAAATTGTACACTTAAAAAAAATCAATCATTAATTAAGAATCTTAATTAAGGGATTCACAAAGGCGAATGACATTGACGATTTGACCTTCACCGATATGACCTTTAGAATGTTTATATATATCATATTAATTCCACACGAAAAACACAAACGTAATCCACACCTCAACGCAGTCACTGAGACACTGTAGCTCCATATATTTAGAGTTCCGAGGCGGCGGAAACAATTCAACAGGCCTGATAAATGTGGTTTTTTGTACTTTTCATTAAAACTACATTAAAAAATAAATAAAAAAATTCGCAAATAAACCGTTTTCGCAACAAATTTCAATATAAGTCTAATTCTTCTTATGTTCTAACTTTTATTGTGGGGTTTCTACTACTTCGATGGACATTCTAAACAATACAATTTGTACTTCACATATTTAAGTATAACATAAATTTTTTTCAAACCAATTGCATTGAGTTTCTTCTAACATATTTTTTTAAAAATGCAAATTTTTAGGATTGGCGTGTGTTTACACCTTAACAAAAATAGCTAGAGTAACAAAAGTGTTGGTATCTGCGCTATTGAATATTCCCGTTGTCATATCATAAAAAATAATCAATCAATCAACCAAGTGGTGTGTAAATATATAAATAAATAATAATAAAAATTGTTTTGAGTTTTGAGACAAGCGTTTAAAAAATTCGACTATTTTGGAAAGGCTGATCTTTTCGTAATTTTCCAGTTTGCTTTGACTTACCGACACCGATCGTAACAAAATCGCATTACTGTGACACGTCTACAGCACCGTTAACAAAAAAAAATATCTATATTTTTTGTAATACGACTCAAACACAGAGCTGATTTTTATTTTTAAGGTTTCGTTATTTTCATGTTTCAAGATTTCTATATGAAGATCAGATTGTAATTTGACTAACCACTACTGGAAGCTACGGCAAATTACATTGCCAGACAGGCTAGAGTAGTCTTTTAGTTAATATACCAATTATAACTTTTTTTAAATAATTCACTAGTTTTTTTCTTGTTTTTTCACAACTTTTATCCCACGGTGTACGTTAGAAAATTTGGCGACTATTGCTATATAATCCATACCTATTAAATCGTTTTATCTGACTGCCTATCAATGCAAAGCCAGAACTGCCATGTTTAAAGCTGAAATTTAAAACATATGTTTATTTTAAAACATGTTTCTTCTCTCTATCTTCTCTATATCTCTCTTTCTAGACAATCACAATGAAAACTTTCATTTTGACCGTTGTAGGGAAAAAATTAGTGAGTTGACAAGGAATGTAAGACGCACAATAAATGTGTGCCTCATCTCTCTGCAGACTTATGATACAATTACGACATTATGATATCGTGATTGTAGAAGTATATAGTTAAAACGTATAGTAACGGTCCAGATATTATTATCAATGAGTATACCAATCACGTTTCCAAACATTCGTGATCCACACAAGTGAGTAAACGTTTACAAAACATTCATTGAATACCTATTTATAATATCGTACATTCCATGTTTGTTTGAGAGTTGCTAAGCGCTTGACAACACTCATTAACAGATATAAACGTATCTTGACCAGAATTATCTCTCTGTAAATTACCTACGAAATTCCTAAGAATTTTTTTTCGATTTTTTACAATAGAAAAAATCTCCACTATATTCTATTCGTGTAACAAATAGTATTATAGAAGACAATGAGTAGGTACTCAAAACTTTAAAAATTGAATAAAATCTCTCTCCATTTCACATTTGAATATTTGGCATTTGGAAGTTAATTTTTTTTTATAATTTTGCTTTATATTTATGTATGTGTGTGTGAATTTTTTTACGTATGTGTGTATGTAAATGGGAGAGGGCAACCGTTTTTAAGACGATGCGTTGACCGCAGGTTGACCGTGTCTTCTCCATCTACGAACGATGGCATTATTTTCTTTTTAAAAATTGCACTATAAAAATTGTTTATTTATAAATTTAATATGAATATTTATTAAGTATAAACATTGAACATTGCAACACTTGGGTTTTTACCATAGGAAAAATTAATATCTTCAAAAAATGGACATCGAATTATTAGAAGCAATTCTAAGATAGCATTTGACCTTAATATGTTGATTGTCTTGGATAACCAAAGAATTGCAATTAAAAAAAGTTTTTTGTTAATTAGTTTATGTGGTTAATATGATTGATACATAACACACAACAGATACCTACATTTCGAGTGCCTTGGGTAATCATGTTTGTTCGAGTTACTAGACAACTCGCTGGAATTTAACTGGCGCGTAATGTGATGCAAAATATTGTAATAAATGTTTAAATTTAATACACAAATTTTAAAACTGAGAAAATGTAGACAGAGTTTCCAAGTATTTATTAATTAAATACAATACAAAGTTATTTAAATTCAAAGATTAAATGGATCTGCCTTACACTTGAAGATGGACGAAATTAATGGTATCGAATACGTCTTGTGTCAGCAAAATGAGGAATAAAGGCCGATAAACGATCCCATTTCAATTTTGCATCATTATGTCGAATCACTTTGAGGAAACAGATAGAACGAAAAGCGTATTCAAGTTATTCCTCACTTATCAAGTTTTAATTCGTGGGAGTATTTTTTATTACGAAAGAGGGCAACTGTCGGCCGGGCGGACGGTATACCTACATGATGGTAGGTGGTTACCGTCGGTTTTAAGATAGCATAAAAATATTTATTCCTATCTATATAACTTAAAGTTTATTATATTATTGTTAAGTTTTTATGATATTTAAGAACAACTACATATATGAATTTTTAATCTACCAGAACCAGAAACTGAATGTTCACTTTACTGACTGACTGTCCATTTAATGGTAAGTGGCTACCGTCGTCGTAATACACAGCACCGTCAGCAGGCGCTGCAAATTCCGATAGTACAAGGGATGAGGGATAGAAGAATATGCAAGGGCATCCATTAATCACGCACCGAAACGAACTCGAAACAGATCTAGAAGTATTTATTTCCATGTCTCCATTTACCATTTGGCCAGACAGTAAGAGAGATAAAATCCTTAATACGACCTTCGATAATGCAGTTTATTTAGTTCACTCACAAGTGCAATCTCGTTTATTTAGAGAGGAGGGCTGAGAGTGGCTTCTGAAATGAAGCAAGCGTAATCCCTTTTCAAATTCTTTGTGCATTAATCTATCACGATGAAAGAGTTGGCAGCCGGCCAGGCGATTTTATTGCTGTTAATAGCTATAGTAACTAGTTACGTAATAACAACCATCGAAGCGTATTAAATCCCATCGAAAACATAAAATGAGAGCTTAAGGATCACTGTACAGGTAAATAATTGCAACATATTATAATGTAAAACTTGTGTATCTCTTGTAAAATATAAGTTACTGCATTCAACTTAAGTTAAGGCTTAAAGTCAACTCTTTAATGGAAAGCAGATATCATCTTTAGATTATTTTTTAGTTTTAAAACATAGGTATCTACTAGAGAGAGACAATCTTGTAAGTTTGTTTGTGTGACACGCCTTTGAAAAATTCTTTCACTATTTAGACATAGGCTATAATTAAGGCACCTAAGCCAGCGACATTTCAATCATAACGCATCAAGCAGAATAACCTATTACTATAAAGGAAAAAATCTTTCAAGATTTAATTCTTGAAATTTTTTGTCCTATTGAAAGATTAGCATGTATAATATTATAGTATAAAATATATATCTTTTGCGATATTTAGGGACATGAATGAATAGTTCCTGACATTTATGTAACACCCACATCCTAAGTAAGCACAAGTCTTAATAGAAATTTCACGAGCAACTTTTGACAAAGGTATAAAACTTGGAATCTCAACATGTCACAGATGTTATCAACTGAAATGGAATGAAAAAAAAAAAAACAGTTTATTTATAAATTCATATATAGATTATGTTAAAACCGTCGACTTATTATATCTAACGAGTCGACGATTTTAAAGAAGATGGATTTGATTTAGAAGACAATCAATCGCTCCACATCAAGCGATATACCTAATAAGAAAGGGAAATTAGCTCCGTAAAGATCAAGTTATATAAAAAAACACAAGTCAACGTTGAGATAGGTATAGAGTAATATTAAGAAAAACAATGTTCCATAATGAGACATAACATCAAAACTGCAATAAGGACGAGGATGAAACACGAGTGCCGAGTTGACTTAGAGGCAATATGTGCCGACTACGAAGTCGGAACCAATCTCGACGGGCAGTAATTAAGTGCGAGGTTCTGTGGTGGAAGTGGGTACCTACTACGTCTAGCCTCTACGTCTCTACGTGTGAAGCGTAAATCTGCGGCTCTTCACGGCCTCCTTCAGATTTACTGTTATAGCTCGCGGAGCGCACATAACGCCTCCCTTACACACATTCTCAAAATGACGTATTACGCGTGCGGTCTTCTTACTGACTAACACTTAAACTGCCTAGTGCCATTAAATAGTCGACAGATAAAGCAAAATAGCATAACATTTAAGTTATTTCAATTTAATAGTAAATATATATAGAACTGACTTTTATGGTTTTTTTTATATATCCCTATTAACATTTACAGTGCATATTTATAGATTGTCAAATACAGTAAAGGTAAAATAATTTATAAACTGTTGAAAAAGCAGTTTTTGCTAGGAAGCAGTTCTGCTTTATAGTTTACAGTATACAATTATTTTTTCATGTCTCAAATCCTACTTTCTCACTAAAGTTATATCACGCCTTAATTTTATACTCAACATATAATTAAGGCGTGGAGATAGGGTAAAATTTATCCAGAAAACAATACTGTTCCCTAGGGATCAGTAAGAAAATCTAAAAACAAATAAGCAACTTTGATTATATATTGACAATCAAAGATGAGCATTGTATCTAAGTATGACGCGGTAGTATTCTTATAAACGTAAAATTACATTAAAATTAATTAATATTAGCACACGGCGACGACATATTGTATCAAAACGTTTAACGTGCATTCCATTTATCTACTCATTTTTTGCGAGCAGACCTCTTAAATAATGTACGTCCACGAGTATTCCACAGAGTCCGATCGACACATATTGTGTCTGCGGGTGTGCGGTGTCAAATTGACGCCCTGTCATTGATAGATTGTCCCGCGTCCCGTTAACAACGGTTGCCTATTTCGCTTACACGCAACACGTTCACCCACAAACATGCGTTCATCTTGATTAGGCCGACATCCGAGCCATGAAATTCAAACTGGCAATCCGTAAAATTAAAAACTAAAGCGCACGACATCAATTTAGCGAAGATCCTCTGCACTCGATCGTATTGAGTTAATAGCACGTCTAGTCAAAGATTGTAGGCACGCGAATCGATAGAGTAAGCACGATCAAATATGTACAAAAAAAAGCTTTAATTCGGACGTTAGAATTTTTCGTAAGAATTCATAAGTAAGAAGTCGCTCGCAAGGGCTGTTTGAGTTTTTCTCTAATGGAAAATCTGCATAATGGGCCGCTCCCCCATTTGATTCGATCAGTTCCAGAACACGTTATCCACTACCCGTGCCAGCGCTCTAATTGCCGTCGTTGCTGCTTTTCTTTCGCGGAGAGAATACGACAGTTTTTGTTGATCTCCTTTTGCAAAACGAGCTTGCTGCTAGCGGACCCTCTTTTTGACTTTCATAAGGATAAAACAAACGATCAACTGATTCTGTTGTAAAGAAAAATAGAATTGTAAGAAAAAAAGAAGTAATAAGAAAAAAATAAGCGATCTATTATTATAATAATAATAACCAGGCTACGTCTATTTAAGTGTAGTTTTGATAGTTTTTACTTCTTAACTGTTGATGTTCTTTTAACGATTTTTTTATAATAAAGTCCTGCAAAATATTAATTGCATTAATTAATAAAATTAAAAGTAAATTAAATTTTATGACAATATCATTTCAATTGCTTTAAAGGAAAACTTCCTACAACACGAGTTGTATGATTCACAAAATGATTTTACACATCGGCGGCGTTACAAAAAGGATCGGGGTGTGTATCCTGTCCGACGATATGTAAAAAGAGCTGAAATAAATCATCCTTGCGGAACGAAAAATTAAAAGAGGTGACGGAGCAGAAGCAATTAATTAATTAATGTAGATATGCACGCGGAGTAAACAAAAAAAAACACTCGGATAAGACAGATTTTCAAGGCTTGAAAATCTGGTTTTTGTGTTGCGTGCCTTTTATGATGGGAACAATGGGAATCTCTTTTCGTATTTGGGAAAGCGCGGGTGCTTCGGGAAGGCCGCGACAACGGGCGGAATCGGAAAAATATTTAATTTGATAGAGGGCAGCGGGAAAACATTTATCATTATCACATCGTCGACGCGCCGCACCTTTGCTTTGCTGAATCATAAATATGCTTTCTAAAATATGGTTTAAGTATCATTGTCCCAGTTTTTGTGTTTTTTTTTTATTTTTTTATTTTACTTGAGATATTTCAGAAGTCGTCGTTTTCATCAGTCCGTACTAATATTATAAATGCGAAAGTTTGTATGGATGTATGTATGGATGTTGGTAACTCTTTCACGCAAAAACTACTGAACCGATTACTATGAAATTTTGCATACACGTTGTCTGGGACACCAGAAAGGACATAGGGTACCTTTCATCCAGAACGCGGACGAAGTCGCGGGCACCAGCTAGTAATTGAATAAATTTATTACTTTATAAAGTAAAACATTTTATTATGCACTCACACAAGGGAATCGCTATCAATGCAATAAGACACCAATGCATAATAAGCATGTACCAGTATAAACGATCTCTTGTACAAAAGTAATAAACTGGTAATGGTGTTGTAAGTAAATTATCCTTAAACAGATTTGTTATTTTACTGCCCATACTCAACTTGAATATAGTTAAGTTGAGAATGAAAATTAATGTGTCAAGCACGACCATACTTGAAGACACATAAAATAGAGTAGTAAACAGCGAATGTGTCTGCTACTTGCAGATAAAAAGAGCAATAAAATAATACGGTCACAGTTTCGCAGGAAAAGAGAACGTTTCCGGAGGGCATGTAGGTAAATAGTGTGAGCAGGCAGGTGCGGACGGATATATTTTTACGGTCCTTTAGTTTCGGCCGCTCAACACTGACTGCCGAAAAAGGTAACACGATCAATTTCAACAAAACAAGCGAATTCGACGAATCCTTGTTCAAGATAAATCACCGAAGACCACGTGGATCATCAATTTTAGCAACGTCGAGTTGTCAACACACCACTGTTTTAAACGCGGGTATATGAACGAGTATATATTTCTGGAATATTTTAGAAATACACGTAGGTATCACCTATGTATCTAAACTTTAAATAAAATGATACAGTTTCGCTGACGAATTTAAGAAGGCTTGCTGACGAACTTATAAAAATGACTCGATTCTGTTGTAAGAAAACGTGCAATAAAAGTCTGTTTTAGTAACGTCAATTGTGTCTTAGAATAGGGTTCTCATTCTTATCTCATGTGCGAGAAGCAAAATAGCGAGGCTGTACGTGCGGCTTGCATTGTGCGGCGGCCGTTCATTTGAATGTATAAATGGTTGCATGCAAAGCGCAGGCAGGCGATGTAAACGCCTATTCAACCCGCGGTACCGCTCTATTTGTTCAGGACAGCGTAGACGGAAGTTCGTGTAGGTGCGGATTGCAAACACCGACCGTTTCCGCTGCAGCGATGCACTCCAACTCGTAACTCAATAAACTTATAATGTTACAATCCAGCACACATACCATTTACATACTTATTGGCTACCCTTTCACAGTCGTAGTTTAAGTGCTTGCTTATATTACATTTCATGGGGAATTATAGGCTGAAAATTCAAATAAACGATCACGAATAGGTAGTGCTCTGTACTGTACCATATCTAACACTTATGATTGGTTCCGAGTTAATTGTTTGAATTTTGAAACATAGTTGAATCCCTTTAGAAAATACCCAATCGAGGTGGATTTAAACTCTGATGAATAACTAACGCCCTAAAGTTGAGTTTCAATTTTAATTGCTATAACTATTAGTTAACAATTAATGAAGGGCTCTCTGATCTGAATAGTTCACAAAGTGGATTTTAAACATAGTATTATTCGTTAGGTTCCATAGTAATCTCTGACAGAACAAAGCTTTACTAATTCCGCTTTAAAATAAGTAGAGCAAGTTCGTTAAAAAGAGATTTACTTAGTTTATCAAGTACTAAGTTGAAGGAATGGTTATCTTTAGAAGTAGGTCACATTACTTTTGTAAATACTGTGGCTAGTCTGCACAACATTATTCTAAATAAACCTTTGCTACTGGCTTAAAAGGAATAAAAATATTATCACAAAAAAAAATTAAAAACTAAGCAGTGTAAAATTATGCTAAAAGTACATAATCTAAAGGGTTTAAAAGTAGTTCTAGAAGCAAATAATTCTAGTATATATGCCACCTAGATATTTAGAGGTTACGTTTTGCTTTTTAGGTGACCTAGTATGAGGCGAACTCTCCGAGGAAGTCGAACCACTTTCCTCGGTTGTTATTTACACTGCTAGTATACTGTGACACACCTGGAAGAATCGTAAAATGTCTGTAGCATTTGGCCGAGATACGGAAACGCCCGTGAGTAATCGGCCTTAGGGACGTTGGTAATAAAAGTATGTAAGTATACACGTGTATCTCGGCTTGCACTTTCATAGGGAAATAGAGCAATGAATGTGCATCTTATGATTCAATGCGAGTTGGGTTAAGAATTGGTGAATTTATCTTGTAAAATTCTAATTTGCTATTTTTCGTTTTATTTGTTTATTGAGACAATTGGCTAGATTGAAAAATATATTTTCCAATTTATAATTTCTCTCAAAATATTTATAAAGTTTTTAGTGAACTATTTAGATTTACATAATTGAATTTCACGAATTTCAATACCTACGCAAATTTTGAAACAGGAGATATCATACATCGTTAATTCGTTGTTTGTTCTTTAAGTGAGTACCTACTAATGAATAATTATATAATGCAGAAGGTCTTACATCTTACATAACATTGCAGCGACTTTATAGAAAAATAAAAGCTAATCTGTAAAGTAGTTGGCGTCGAAACGAAGGAGTTTATCTTTTGTGTAAACTTTCATTCGGAGCTTCTAAGCCTCGGATATAAGGCTTAGTACGAGGTGTAGATGTGCACTTTTGAGGGAGCGGCTGACTTACTCGCATCGCCTGCAATAAGTGCACGCTGTTGGCGCGATATAACTAAAGCCGGCATACTTCCTATATATTTCTATTAACGAAGAATTTATTCTTTTAAAAAGTTGAACGCCGTATTTATGTGAGTGCACATACACTATAACTAATATCATACATTTTTATTACTTTACATTACATTTATTGAATGTTGTAATAATATAAACGAGCGTAGACGTACATTTTAAACCATAATTATAGAAATAATTAAGAATCAGATATATCAGTAAGTCTGAAATAAAATAAGTAAGGCTAATATTAAAACATTAATAAACATATTACTACTAAAAGAAATTGATTTAAACAAATTAAATGTTAATATATGAGAAACATTGTTAATTATAAAAGATAGGGTGATTAACGTACAAAATAACAATCATTTAGCTAAATTATATATATAATAAAAAAAATGGATGGTATCTTGTATAATAATTCTGATGTTGTGGGTTTTGTTGAGCACAATTTAAAAATATCTAATTGGTGACTGAACTAAAACTGAATATTTAAACTGTCTTATCGATTTTACGAGAACCCATAACGATAAAAATCCTCTTATTTGCACGAGTACATTACATGTGTGTGCTATTAGATTATATTATTTACATGTACACCTGCTACTACCTGCTGCTACCTGTATATTGTACAGGTACCTAGTACAGTTAAGTAGCATTGCTTCTTGAGTTCAGTCTCTAGACGTTATACTTAATGTTTCCTATTAAAGACACCACTTTTAGACAGACGATTTGCTTAAAATGCAAAAATAGTGCGGTTGGATTTGTATTGCAGCGCTTTCAGACAAATATTTAAATACGCCGGCAGAACTGCGCACAAGTTTTTAATCAAGCCGCTATAGCGGAATCTGCATTGATTCCTACACGTGTGTGTCTGTTTTCCAAAGTTAACATATAAAATATGGCTCGTTCCCATTTGGACAACTTTTCGTTTCGCAATTCCCACTAAAAACCTAGACTAGTGGCGTTTTTGACAAACATTTTATTATACGATATAACAGTCAGCGTGAAAGGTGAAAGGATAGATTAAATTTATTTAAATACGATATAAATTCTTATTTTTGTAAATTTGTAATATAAAAACAATAAAATTGTGAATTAAATATGGCCCTGGTATTTTCCCTTTTGTCACGAAACAAAAAGTTGTCCAAACGGGAAGAAGCCCAAAATATGACTGCTCTCAAAATGAGAACCATTATGATATAGGTAGGTAGGTACTTTACATATACCACAGCATACTAATACGAAATAAGTATGCTGTGCATATACTATTCACCAGAACAAGGTGTCTCTTGAGAGAGGCAAGAAATTTAAAAGTTTAGATAAAATATTATATTAAATTAACTAACTATTTAGATTTTTTTTTTAACTATAATCACCATCTTTAATTCTCACTACATTTTGATCAACCCTCGTAGTGCATGTATAATTAGATGAAATATTAATTTTACATCAATTAATAAACGATATGAGCATTGATTGTTAATTATTCTTGCAATAACAAGAAACATTAAAACGTTAAACTATAGTAGTAAAAGTGTATATTTTCGCCATAAAAATACCATAACTGCATGAAGTCAAAACGCACGCGACGTTTCTTATCACAACCCGTATAAAGATGACACATATATCCGACTTTGTTAGAAAATTTATTGTAATTGGCAAATGGTTAATATGCTGTATTTATTTATATTAAAGGGGTTACAATGAAAATAAAATTTTACAATTTTATGTGCAGCACGGTACACGCTTATTCGAAAGGTGGAATGTAATAAAAATCTTATATGGGTGGGGTTGTATGTACCTATTTCAATATAAAGCGCCTTTTGCAATAAACTCTGTTGTTGCATACCTGGCCGTAAATAGTAAATCGAACCCTGGAGAAACTGGGATAGTAAAATTAATGTAAATTTACCGTGAGATTTCTGTCTAGAGTTACGAGTGCTTGCAGTTACGAGTCGATAAGAATAGAATGGTTTTTTTTTAAATTTTATTTTCATATTTCCTACTAATATTTATTATAAATGCGTTTGTGCATTTATAATTTTAAATTTGAAAGTTTGTGCGGATGGATGTTTTTTACTCTCACGCAAAAACAACTTAACGGATTTGGATGAAAGGCATAATTGACAGATAGTTTATTACGTGGATTAACTTATGGTGGGATAATTTTATCCTGCAAAATGTTAAGATTTTCGAAGGGTCGTCTAAAAATACAGTACAGTTCGCATTACACTGTAACTGAATACTGAATGCGAGGTCCAAGCTTAAATCGTAGGTTGTTGCCTGTAGCGCGTCGCGAGATATTGGCAAAGTTTGAAGGGTATCTTGGCCAATTTCAACGCTTTCAATCAATCTGATGTCAAGAGTTTTTATCAAGCTAAGCAAATCTTGTTCTTTTGTTGTAATCCAACCCTCCACACACCCGACTAGATGCAACTTTAAAAAGTTAATTTCCAATGTTGGGACTACCGCGAATCGAAGCCGGGATAAACATTTGACCAATGGGCTCGTCATTAAAATCACCAAACAAAATTTACCAATGGAATCAAACAAAATTGACATTGTTTTTTAAATGTATTTTGTATACTTATGTTGTAAAATGTTTTTTTTTTGCAGGTCGTCTGATGACGGTTCATTTGATGGATACCTATACCTATTATATCAATACAATAGGGGGATGTAAGGGCACAGTCCATATTGACAGAACATAGAAGAGGTATATGAGAAAGGACTGTCATCTTAATTTCTTCAAAACGCGGATTTATTCAGTTCAGGTAAAAATGAAATCTAAAAAAAACGGGACAGCAAAAATTGGTAAAATGTACATGATACAATATTGAATAAAACATTCTCATACTACCCAGTCAAAAAACTCTATTACTGTCCACTAACATGGTTTTAAAAATTAAATCCGCTTCCATTAAAAGACCACCCTATAAAATAAGAGCACGTATGTAGTTTATCCTATAACGTTTGAAAGTAGGCTTGCAACCTTTTGGAGAAGCTTGGAGAAGCTTAATAGAAGATGGTAGCTACTAAACGTAGAGTAGACCTTCAGCCTGCCCGCCGAACTTTATACCTACAAAACAATAAACCGTATTTTGGCGCTTCGGCCCTCTATTTATGGCCTAGGTATATAATTAAAGCCTGGAGTAAACCGTCAGTAATTCAATTGTGCCATGGAGTTTAACATGATAATTTCCAAAACAATATGAGAATCACAAAGCACCAGGGCAAAAACAAGAAAACTTTACGTACACCGTATGGGACGATGAAATAAATAGGAAGCAAACTCGATTTATTCTAGTGGCCGAACTTAACGAGAGTCCGCACGATGACGGCCGCAATAGCCGGGCTACATGGAAAAGGCGGGATGAAGTGGATAGAATGAGTGGCCGCAAAAATCATCCTAACTTTTGCCATCATACGAACCGTTTTCTGGAAATACTTTTACAATAAAATGAAATCGTGCACAGAGCACAATTTTATTTATTCTCGTGAAAAATAAGATTCAATTTATGTTGAATTTTTCGTAAATATTTAGAGCAATAAAGACTTTTCTCGATGCCACCAAAACTATTGAATAGATTTGCACACAGTTTCGCTCAGTTTAATATTCCTTCACTCCAGTAATGGCAATGCATCCTCCGTGCGCTCCACCGACCGATTCTCGTCCGTGCACCGAATTCCAAGTTCCAAACCGCTTCATTCAATACATATTATAAATTGCCACCGACTTTATTTTAATAATATTTTAAACTTAATAAACAGCCAGTACCGAGACTAAAATACCCGCTGTAAGATTTTTATTTCTGCAAAGTTTTATGGTATATTCCAAACTGCGTTCATGCGTCCATGCAATCGCAAATAGAAACCTTTGGAAGGGAAACCACAATGCGGGTTGAAACTATCTTTACTCACTAAAGCCCGGTCTGTAACATAATATAGGTAATAATTGAATAAATATTTATGCATCGAAAAGAGAAATTTTCATAAGAGCTTAAAACACCTCTTACGAGTCTTCAAAAGAGTCGGTCGAATCGAATCTCCCTAACTAAAGCATCCACGTGTAGAGGTAACACATTCGCCGCAGGCATCCCTTACAAAATATTTAAGGAGCAATGAAAATTAAAGGGAATCTTTATAAAGCGGGGACACGTTTCGATGATTCTTCCAGAGCGTGTCGAAAAAAAACTAATTGCTTGTTCAGAGCACGACAAAGGGACCCGGTCTCGACCAGTGAGTATTGTCAACGTGCAAAACTGCCTGTAGGTATGCTTCAAGAGTGAGTGTGTAATACGAACATAAGTTTTTCTTGCAAGGAAATATTTCAATCTTCGACAATTAAAAAAACGAGTCTGCTATTGGACTTCAGAATCGTGGCTAATTAGAGGGAACGTCTCGGTGGAACGCTTCAAAATCACGTCAAAGAAAGGACGGACAGAAGATTGTTTTATTTCTGTTATATAAACTAATGAGCTGTTTTAACAGCTAATAGGGCCCCCCGCAAACAGTGCGGCACACAAAGCCAGATTGGCTAAGTTAGTGTTTGGCACGTAGTACCCCAGTAACGTAGTCAGTTCGGGAGTTCGGCACCAATGAGGAACCACTCAATGGGGCAACACTCAGCCAGTGCAGTTCCGTGGGCATCCTCCCTGTGTGTAATTAAATAATTAACGTTTCCCGTAACTATTACAGAAACCAACCGCATATTGAAATTTCCATTGTTTTTATTTAGACAGTAAAATGCGGGCGCTATTAGAAACTGTAACAAGCTAGCACAGCTTAAAGATCTCAAAGTTTATTGTCGGCAATTAGTAGCCAGTTATTTTCTCGTTTCTTGTGAAACAAACACCCACTTTAATAAAATGTAATACTGAAATCTTAAAACATGGAAATGTCGGTATCCTTCTGAATTTATGATGATTTACTAGCTGTTGCACGCGACTTCGCCCGCGTAACTTTATAAAATATGTTACTCGCTGATAATGTAGCTTTCTATAGGTGAAAGAATTTTCAAAACCGAGCCAGTAGTTTTTGAGTTTATATATTACAAAAACATACAAAAATACAAATCTTCTCTCTATTATAATATTATATTTAAGAAGTTTTAATGTAGGTTACACTCATTTTAGTCATAAATCCGCATCCATTTCCAGACCTGATACTTGGTCTTTCTTCTCATTATTTGTCGACCTTGATAGGAATCAAGGTCAAAAAAGAACAGACTGAAAGAAAAAGTAGCCTTACGAAGATACCCTGCGAGATTCCGCTAGAATCTCGATTCTGCGGGATTGAGATTGTTCAGTCCCGTAACTGAGAACCGTCCGCGAACGGCGCGTTATCGTCCATCAGAAACAGCTAATATTATCAAACACTATTTCTTTGTTCAACTTACATAAATAAAGCTTCGGAGTCTAAGATACGCTTTTTGTATCGATATAATAAAATACTAGAGAATTTATGTCAGCGTATTAATCTGATGGCGAAATCGCATTGGGAGTCACGAGCAGTATTGTATACTTGTGCAATAAGATTTTCACACGACCTTCGCTCGTTGATGCGAAGATATCAATATCAATGATACATATATCTGTAAATTCCTTTTTGGATTTAAGGATAAAGCATTAGAAACTTTGAAAGCGGTGACATGTCTCTTGACCTCTCTTTGAATCAATGTAATACCGTCATAAAATATGGCTCAACTCATGACATCGTCCCATGACAGTGTGCTCGTGCGCTTTATAAATGGCACACAAAACTAACAAAGGGCCTAAACAAAACTGATATTATCATTGTTGCATTATCTAGAATATGTGGACGTAGACAAAGTTGCATTTGGGACATAGTTACCTACTTACAAAAAGACACATAAATTAATTCATCAATTGATTGCATGTTTTTTAACCAAATCGTAAGTACAATGAGGTGTTAATTAGTAGAAACTTAATATGGTGGGATTGGACACTTCATTTTCTCAACAGAGGAATTAAGTCAAACTTCGACTGAGACCACTTTCGAAAAGTCGTTCAATCGATCTAATCAAAATTGGTTCTTTAGTTTACATTTTACACATGAAATTATCAATAGTCAGCGATGCATTCCCGCCCGAGATTAAAACCTGCGCCTAGAAAAAGTATTACCCAATAGGCAATAAGCGCGATTTCGCTTTTAAAATTGACTATCCAATGCTAAAAGAAGTACCTACGCGCTAACATAATAAGATTTATACAATTATGTGTGAGTGCAGTTGATTTATGATTTATGACTGAACATAAATCACAACACAAAAGGCAAAACGAAATTACTTTCGGCTGGATAACTTTTAGTACAATATCTGAGTTAGGTTAAAGTATAATTAAATTTGGTTCAGTATTGCAAATGGGTTAGCAGTTGCAGGTGATTCGGAAAAAGACGTCTCATTCGAGATCCAATTTACGTGTCGTTGGTAGTAGGCAAACCGCACAATCCTATACTCGGTTTGTGTGAACAAACAATTCATTTCAATTTCATTCAGAGTGCGCTTCAATCCATTCCATTTCAAGCCATTTTACGTTTCACCAATATTGTTTCAGGCACAAGTAAGGCTTTTAAATAAATACTAGTTTTTGTCCGAGGATTCATAAATTGTTTATTCATAACATTCATAAATACTTAGATACATGAAAAATATGTATGTGGTTGTGGAGTCTTCTTCTTGAGAATAATAACTCATTTGGCTCGATTAAACTGCGTCTTTATTTATAATTAAATTATACACGTAACACTTCTTTACACATGACTAGGTATATTATACGCAATCTTTCGTTTTACTCTCTTTACATCATTCACTCCGTTCATCTTCTATATATCTATCTACACTCGCGGACTAAGAATACGGGTCGATGACAAAATCCTCTGTATCTTGCAAATTAATAATGGTACATGCATGAAACTAACTTTATATTAAAGATAATTTTATTATAGTATAATATAAAAGCTTAAACGTTATACATCCTAATTGGAAAATAAATCAATTTAAAAATGCTCGAATTTGGTAATAAATTCAACACACGCTGGTTTCATTTTGCTTGTTTTCTCACTTTTGTTTTCAATCTGTGAAATCAAAATGATAAAAGGCAGTCATTGTCGTCTTTCACGGACATTATTGAATTACTACCATGTCGCTAACATCCGATGAAGGTACACATATCGTCACTATGCTAGAAGAAGGCAGAAGTCATAGAAGTACAGCGAAAGTAGCATGCGTGTCTCTTTCTACGGTACAGAGAGTCGTCCAACGTTTATGAGAAACTAGGTAGAACAATAAAAGACCAGGAACCGGCAGACCAAGATGTACTACGGCTCGAGAGGATCGATTTATTGTTAGGATCATGCTCCGAAAATGCACCTCACGGCTATTGAAGTAACATATCAACTTCGAGAGACCCAAAGAGATGACGTAAGCGAACGTACTGTAAGGTGACGGCTCCAAGAAGCTAATTTGACCCTACATATACCTGCAAACGGCCCAAAACTTGAAAGGGAACCTCGAGTAGCAAGATTACGTTACGCCCGCGAACATGCACTTTGGGAAAACGAAGAAAGGGTAAGAGTATTGTCTTCAGACGAATCTAGAATATGCTCTATGGTCATAATGGGCGGCCAAGAGTTTACCGACAGCCAGGGGAAGGTTTTATTCCAGCTTGTTTTGAGGAAAAAGTATCGTTCGGCGGTGGATCTGTTATGGCTTGGGCTGAAATCTCTTCAGAGAGTCGCACGGAGTTAGTGCTGATAGAAAATGGTCCGCTAACTAGTGTCACGTATGTAGAAGAGATCCCTAATGACCATGTTATCCCATACTTGTTTAATTTGGGTGAAAATTTCATATTTATGTATGGCAACGCTAGGCCACATTACAGCTCAAATTGTAAATGAGTATTTTTACGACGATGGCATCAATTGCATGGACTGGCCCTCGAGGATCTTGGACTTAAATCCGATTGAGCACATTTGGGACAAGCTTGGGAGGTTTATAAGAAATCGGAACCTAGCCCCAGCTACACTTAGACACCTAAAACATGCGTTAGTGGAAGAATGGACCAATATCCCCCATCATCGCATAAGAAACTTAATAAAAATATTCCCAATTATCTGGCAGCTGTAAGAAGAGCCTGCGGAGGCAATACGAAGTATTAATTTGGCTTTAAAGTTCGTTTTTATGTGGTATGTAAGGTAACGTCTTTTAATTTTTTTAACGCAAAAATGGTTGATTTTTTGTTTCTTATGTAATTTTAATAAATAAACAAATAGCTTTTCCAACATTTGCTGTTCTTTTGTTAACTATAAAATCATCTATAATATACACTTTGAATCATGCGGCTAGCTCTATTATTTTAGGAGATATTCTAGTTTTTCGTACCGACCCGTATTCTTAGTCCGCGAGTATATATGATATGTTCCGTTTAACAACAAAATCAATCTCAATATTAAAATAATATCGCACCCTTTTTTTTTTTTAATCCCACTTGTATATAAAAACTTTATATGTGTCCTCCTATAAGATTTACAACATCTATATGGAATTTATACAAAAAAAAATTTCAAAAATAATAAAATTCGAGCAAGATACAGAATCTACAAAAATCAATTATCTCACCGCATACGATAAAAATTCTTTATTGTCAATAAGTTATAGTTTACTTTTGTAGATAATTTTGTTATAACAAATCCCACTTTTATAAACTTCGGATGCAAAAAACAATTTACAGCAGCGATTCTTGTTATTAGGTCAGATCTTTATAAGATTTTCATTCCCTGTAGCAAGTGGCAATTATGTCCCGACGAGAAAAACTTGTTGAAACGATCGAATTAGATTTATTAGCGTTCGCGTACTCGCAATTTATTGAGTGAAGAAGAAAAATTAGACGAGAGACTTTGCGGATCTGTTTGAAATGAAATCAAAGTTCAAAATTGAACCATCCAAACTTTATCCGCCATATGGCACTTCTGTTACATTCGCGCATTTGACTATTATCGGATTCACGATTTGTTCGAAAATTTTCCTGTTTGAATAAAAATACAACTCCAATGTTTACTATTATTTTTCTTCTTTTAACGTTTGTTTTTCTGTAAAATCATATACCAAGTCTCAGTGAAATGTCAACTAGCGACCATAGTCCGTGACGAATACCGAACCGTTGTGGATTAAAAAAATGCTACGAAGATTGGAAAAGACAAGTACCTACCGCATATTTTGTTCCTCATAATATTGCACAATTTCTTGAATTAATACAACCAAATCCATACTATCCATACTTACTAATATTATTGTGAAAGTAACTCTGTCTGTCTGTTATATCTTTTCACGGTGCTTCCGGTGTGGATTTATTTTTTATTTTTTTAATGCAGTTGAAGTCGCGGGCACCAGCTAAGCAGTTCTTTATATCTGGAACTTTAAAACATACTGGTAACGTCCAATTTTCGGACAGCAGAGAGCATGATAATGATCAGAAGAATTCAACGTATCAAAGAAGAATTATTAGCTGATCGTAAGTTCAATTTATCGGTTCATTGCCCATGCAATGAATGTTCTGTTCATACAAAGACTATATATTAATGTTTTGGTCATAGTTAGTGGGCTGGCTTAGACCTTCCTATGAATCTCCAAAGCATACGACTGGCTGCAGCCTCGTAGCCCACAATCGAATAGGTATAATTTTATGTAACCTATGCGCTTCAGCTGCTAATTTCAGCAATGTACACCTTCGTTCATAAATGAAATTGTTTAAGAAGAAAGCACGAATGAGTGATTCGCAAATTTAGCATACCAACACGAGCACAAGTCATGCACTTGTTAAATGTAGATACTTTGAAACTTCTTACAAGAAGATAGAATGGAAAACAGGGTGATTGAACCAAGCGCGCGGTCGAGGGCGGCGAGGAGGGTATACGCTCGTTTTATATGCAAATCTTTCACGTCCTTATGAATATGAAAATTTTCTATTAGAACGTGTCGTTGTCAGCGTTTCCTTGACGTACTGCGAAGGCATCGTGTTCATAGTTTTTCATCCCTCAGCACTTCTACTTGATAATTAATATAATGGAAAATGGAATTTCCTATTTGCCATATCATTATTACCAGAATATGTTTCAGTAAAAGGATATCAGCGGATGTTGATTAGTCTACTCGGGGACTAGACATGTCTCATCACATCTCCAACATTTTTTTTTTTATTAATACATCATCACAACATTTATTTCTAATTGTTTTTTAAAGACAAACTTAGCCTCAACCAAGCCTCAACTGATCACAATGTTTCTAACTCGATCGTCAGTCCCATATTCCAAGTGGAAACGACATTTTTGATATTCTTAGAAATAACAACAAAGCAATATAAAATATACCTGGCATAAAATACTCCCTCATTTGGCAATGTTGCGTGTGATTATCGTATGATTTCAAAATTGGTCACAGTAATGCATTGTTGGTATCTGCCCTCCTTGGTTGCATCTATCCAGTCTTTTATGGCATAGAAAGGGCCCGAGGCGAAGCATGCGAGCACGTAATAACTCCCGAGGGAGTTCCACGTTCGCTGAATAGTTAGTTTACCTTTAACGTTGGCGACAAGCGGTAAATACATTAACTTGAAGGTACTCGTGTTCAATAAAGTTCGCTGCGCATATTGTCCTGTTTGACCTCCAGGCAAGTCTATATAAATTCTATCGTTTGGTATTCCTAAACAGCAGTTGAGAAATGTTATTTTCAACGCATTCAGTGCAAACTATTTCGTCCCTTTTAGAACTATTATATTCCAAACGCTTATTGAAAGCGTAGGTGTAATAATTTTTAATATTAAATTGTGAACCACAGAATCAGTCAGTTGAAGTGAGAATGAGCAATTATTTGTCGCATATGGGCTTTCGAAAAGACGAGACTGGACACCATGCTTGAAATGCCCTTGCTTGCTCGATCGATATGGATGTGGAGGGCGGAAGACCACATTGGCATTCAATTAAAAATGCCTTAGTCCAACAATGGGTTGATGAATTGGAATCTCTTTTGATTCTATAGATGTGCGGACAAAATGTTTAGATGTTTGATACCCAACAAAGCGTTAAACGAGTTTTGATGAAACACCGATACCACGTAGACAATTTTTATTCAGTAATTGTTAGTGACTACTTTATTTGGTGTGTAAGTGAGACCCACTTTGTATTTTACAGAAAAATAAGAGCTCGCCTTTAACTAAGGTAACAATAATCTGAACCGACGTAGTTTTTCACAGTTACTATAAAGTAAATAACTTAGTGTCTAGATGGAGAGAGGTCGAGGCGAGATTCCCGTCTCCCGAGGTACAGATGTTGTCGCGAGGTCGCGCCGCGCCGGGAGCAACAATTCCACAGAACAGGCACATTGCCAACAAACGCTAAGCTCCACTCGTAACATAATTCATTTCAAGCGCACACTTGAAATTTTAAATGAAGACTTTAAACATTTTCCCATTTCCTCAAAACCTGGATTAAGCTTTGGGGCGGTTGATTCTTATAAAAGTTGAGGGGCTGCTTTATTTTCAACTTGTGTGAACACGCATCCGAGAACTTTACTAATATACTCGTGAGTAGAGAAAGGGAGCTTTCTGGGGCCATGGCTTTTATCTAGTTAGTGCCTCAAAGTGGCGTACTTGGGTGTGGGAGAACTTAGCAATGGTCAATAAACTTAGTTCTCTCTCGCCGCCCGCCCGCTTCCCGGTCCCGAGCGACATATAAATATAATATGAAGGAAACTTTCTTTGTTAATCTCTTTATTGGGATCAATCCCATTGCAATTATTATTAACTATCTATAGCCATCCACTTCGGTTTGTCGCTATTGCAATTCACTAAAAACAATTTGACTATAAGTAGGTACTATTTTGTTCGGGTAAGGGATGCCAGAGCCTATTGCCCTATACCTAATCGTAATCGAAGCGGAAGCGCTATAGCAGCATCTTTGGCGTTGCTTTTATAGGCGATGGTATATAGCCATGAACTTACCATCAAGTGGGACGTAAGCCTGTATGTCAAATTAAAAAATAATGCATAAGATATACTAACTACACAAATGAGAAATACGTACATAATGATAATTTAGACAACTGGAAGATTTATGTTCAATTGGTTGAAAGCGAACGACCGCGCTCGGGGGCTGGGGTTTAATTAAAAAAATGTTTGAGACAGCTTAAGTGCAATAAACGTTTGTTAAAGCGGCGTCTCTGCCAGAAGTCGGCGGACGAGAGCAGCTGGCTTGTTTGCCAAGAATTCAATCTGAGCGGTGCGGCCAATCAATATGCGACGACGCCAACCGTGCTCTCCCCGCTCGGCGCTCATTAATTGAGCCATCAACATAATATCTGTTGCAGTAATCGCACACCCATTTGCCATTTGTTCAAACGCTATGTTCATTTCCATGCAATCACATGCAGCAGTTAACGACTAAACGTTATTCACCAGAAACGTGAATTAATACTATAGAACCGACCCGGTTTCATAAGGATACAATTATTTTAATGCCCGAGGTAATTAAGATTTAACCAGCGTAAGGTATTTTGATGGTTTGATTACATAAATTCGATATTTCTGTACTGTAAATTTAATTAGAAAAGAATGTATTAAGCATACAAAATTTATACAAAGAAATTCTTTGAATGATATCTGTTAAGACTGCGCAAGAATTAGTCCCTTTGTAATATGTATGAAAAATTTGACCTTACGTTTGAATTTGCAAGTTTTAAGGCGCCTCTGCTTACAAGAGACCTGTTCCTCGTTATTCGTTATATCAATATACCTACATATCACAACTCTCCATGTATATGTAATTTTTATTACAAATCAAATCGGGATCCTAAATCGGGATTTCCAATAGTTATAATTCCAATTAATGGGAATGAATTTACAAATATATTTATAACAACTTTACGTTTTTGTTAATAATAGAAATAGGTCAATTGTTTCAATACAATTTCAATACAACAGAAGCTTAATGTAGAATTAAACGCTAAGAAGAGATTGTCACTAAAATTGATGAAAAATTAAATATCACCACCTACAAATTTCCAATTTATGAAGTCACAATTTTGACTTTGACAAAACATGAAAATATCTGGTTTAAAGTAAAATATAAAACTGCCATATTTAATAAATATCAATGATAGATTAAAAATATGCTTCATCGAGCACTTTATATTATATTAGCACTGTAGCAAAAAGATTGAAACTCCGCCGTGAACGTTGGCAGTGTGGAAACAAAAATAAAGTTTTACAGCCCGCGTGTAAATGGTGATGGATACGAGTGCGGATAGGATAGGTACCTACATATTATGTGACGATCTCGATCGCGGATCCCGGTGTGGTGGAAACAATGTAAAATCCAATTTTCTCGAATCCCCGGAGCTTCGGGATCATGTGGAGTGACAATAGCAATTTTATTCTCTTAGGCGGAAGGTCGTTATTTATTAACGTTCTGTGAATATGGACAACTATATTTAAATCAAATATATTGGTGCCAAAACTTACCTACATCTAAAAAAGGGGCGACACTGCTTTGAATAAGGAAAACGTATTGTATTCTATAATCATCAAAAACGTATTGTATTAGCTCCCGGTTTCGCCCGGGGTGCTAATTACTCCTTTAGAAAAATAATTTGTAACTTTCTAACTTTTTCTAAATTTCTAACTTTAAAAAGAACTAAGAAATAATATTATTAACAACTTAAACTCATTTAAAGAGACTTAACCACCAAAGAGATTTTGATAAGGTTATCACTAATGTAAAGAGTGCTAAACTAGGAAAATTTGTGTCTATAATTTGCAGAAAAAGTTGCATCAGTAGGCGGCTCGCTAGTTCATTTATAAATTGCAAACAGTTGAAGCTTTTAAACGTTCAAAAACAGTTTGACATGAGCGTTAAAAAAAAGTTCATGTGTGATTCAAATTGTAATCATAAAACAAATTGGAGGGTTCAAAGGGAACATAAAAAGCTAACGATTGAAGATACGAAAATGCAAATTGAAGATATCGACGCACCGAATCACGTCTTCGTCCCAGACCAGAAAAGGAGAAGTGTAGCAAGCGTAGTACATACGTGCGGGTGGACCAACATAATAATTTGATGTAAATCAACACTAATTCATGAAAAGTGATGTGTATATTGAATGTCAGGAGTAATATGCCTCCTGGGGGGACAACGAGATTGGCGACCGGCAACCGGCAAATGGTAGCAAGTAAAAAACCGCCGAAAACTCACGCACCGCCCTTCATCTCTTGCCGGCCGATCGTTGTTGCCCGAGCAAATTCAACATGCAACATGATTAATGCTCCGCTCCAAGTATGATTTATTTAACAATGCGACGAAAACGAAGCCGTTTTAAGAGGCGCCACAAAAACCCTGGCGACATTTTCAATTCGTATACTGTTTATGTTGGGCACGGAAATTACAACAAAAATATAACTACACTGCAGTCAACTCTCGACGCGGTGGCCAAAACCACAGGTGCAGGTTCGAAATTTGCCCACACCTCCAGAAATAATCATCACTTGCTTTAACGTTGAAAGAAAACATCGCGATAAGGGTTGCATGTTCTAGCTATAGAAAACTACCACTGTTCGAAATTATGTGAAGTTCTGCCTATCCGCAGTGGACCTGATGGAACTATATAGCCTATACATACACAAACATTGTGAAGAGGCCTTCACGCTGAACGGTCACAAGCGTACCTAGTTTAACCAAACCAGCTATAGACTAACGACTAAATCTCTAAACATCAAATTTACAAGCGTGTGACGAACACATACCAATGTATCGAATTCATGAGCCCCGTTTTTCCATTGGTATCGAAGCCCGTTTTTCCATTGGTATCGAAGAATAAAACATTTAGGCATTTAATCGACTAATGTTTAATGTAATGGCTCCGGAATACGTCGAGTATAATTTCTTGCTGCAAACACTAATGAACAATAAATTCTCACGAAACAAATTTAATGAATGATGTAACGATGGTGAATTCATGAATACTAATGTGAACTCCTGCACTAAAATACACAGTAGATAATATATGACTTGTATACGATGAAATATTAAATAAGTGCAGATAGATGTAATTTTGACAAATTGTAAGTAAAAAATTGAAAAAAAAAGAAAAAAAAAAGAAATTGTAAATATTTTCTACGAGCTCACCGAAATGTATTGTTAAGCATGCGAAGATTTATCTGTTCGCATCGTCTGATGTACAACGAAATGTCTGCAAAAAGCGGACGAAGCATCCGTCGGTGCGGCATCCGAGCCGATGACGTATCGCTGCCCGAGGCCGGCATCCATCACACACGAGTGAGGGCTCGAGTACCAGCCGACATATGCTCAACAACACTAGCCAGCCAAATATATTACACCCTCTTTTTACATAACTTTTATAACATACTTGGCAAAGATCGAGGATCCAGTCGGCAGTGCAATGCACTATGATATTTCAAGATCATTTGGATAACACAATCAAAACGCTTTCACATAACGCAAACGCTACGCTCCAATAAAAATAGTATGACATGTTCAAGTGTTGAAATATAGCTCAAACATAGCCGTATACTGGTTTTTCTATTAAGGGATTTACTTATGGGAATCAAGGCGACCATTAGATGCTATTTTTAAAAAAAGTAAAAGTTTATTCCGATATTGTCGCCAAGCTACATTATGTAGGTAGGTATTTCGATATGTTCTGCAAAAGTCTATTCGTAGGGCAAAAGTGTCAGTAAGCATGCTTCATTTCAATATTGAAAGCCATATACTTTCACTGAGTTTGTTAGTTGCTAATGCAATTTTCTTTGATAGCGATCGTTTGTCCCTAGGTTGAGAAAGTAAAAAAATAAAATAAAACTAAACTAATAAGCTAAATAAATTGACAGATTTCTTAAGTTCCTAAAAAAAGACACATTTTTGGACCTGATTTAAAAGATAAAAGAGATAAACACAATAATTATCTTCTATGTATTATAAAATGGATGAAAATACATACGTTTTGTAAATTTTTGTTTTTTGTGTTTTCAGTGGAAAAAGTGAAAAAAAAAAAAAAAGTATGCAGATACACTAAAAATATAAATAAATGAAATAAACTAAATCAACTAAATTATTTTACTGTAAAAAAAGACACTAATTTCCTTGAAAATTAGTAGTACTTTACGTTTGATCAGATTTTCATTTGAACTATGCGTGGAATATTTCGTCTTCAACGCTGTAAGTTAATCAAGCTAATTACTTTAGATAGAATATAAGCTATTTATTACTTCTATTCTTGTTATAAATTCAGCACACCGAGAAACAAGAGTAGGTTCAGACAACATGTTTCAGACAATGAAATTAATTAGGACGAGTTTTGAAACAATAATATAATTCCTTTGTGAGCTAATAATACCATTCCTTTTCTATTTTAAATATTATATTATATTGTTCGCTATTCGTCCAGTTTAAATTTATTCACAATTTCTTCCTTCAATAATAACGTAGGCACACTCCCAGTGAATCTTGAACAATATCACTTGCTACCACGTCGCTTAGACACTCAAGGAAGTGTGGTATATTTCATAGTGAAAATCCATTCTAAACCGCATAGATCAAAGTTATTGCCATCGACGATAATACTGTAACGGCCACGTAACATAAACGGAGTCAAACAGCTTCCACGTTATCATCGATCGCGAAATTTGCATTGCATTAAACCACCCGAAATTAGCGGGTACAACCCTCGACAACTACGTCACATTATAGTGAATACGGATATCGTAAGATATCTTTATTACAATCTAGTTTATATAATAGCAGGAGGCAAATTAATTCATCGCACGGAGGCGGCATCGAGCGGCTATCTTCCGTGATAAGTTTCGGCCCTGCCTCGGGGTGCTGAACATGAGAACTATCGTAACGAGATCGGGATTTCTCAGAACGTCGTGTTGAATCGTTTCCTCAGACGTATGGTATCCACCTTGTATCCACAGACGCTTATCACTCTATATTCGTGGCGATGTTTTCAAGACTTCAATATTACGGAATAAACTCAATGTAATGGAGGAAGGTAGGCAGAATATTTATCAGATGGAGCGTTCACGCTGTTAGCAAGGCAAAACAAGGAGGCGTGTAACTTAGTTACAATCAATAGTGACGAAATGAAATTAGATGTAGAGCCAGCTAGGCGACGAGCGACACGGGTGGCACAGGGCATGGCATCTTGTTACAGCAAAGCAAATTTGTTTTTGCTATGAAGATGAGCTATGTAAATTTCATTTTATTATTTGAATTTATATTTTATTCATTGTTTGAACGCGGAACTGGAAACTCTGAAACTAACAGAATGATTGGGCTATTAATAATAAAATCCCAGTTCTTGAGGAGGATTAACTATAGACAATCTAAAATCAAGCTACAAGTCTTAGAAACCGAGCAAAAAAGAATGCTAAGGGAAATCAAAGTAATACGGTAACACTATTCCGGGCTTAGATTGCGATGCAGAAAGTGGTCGAGTTTGGCTGCCCTACGTCAACCGAGCATTACCGAGGGAGTGTAGAGAGAAAGAAAAAGAGAATCATTTTCTTTTATATTTTATGTCAGTATACTTGCCGTCCTGCTTGATACCCTGGACAAAACATATAGGAGGATAGGCAATAAGTAGGGGAGAAGTAATAGTGAACTGCCCCGCTGGAATCTTTTCCTGATTCAAGGAAATACAACAAAGCCCACGTGCCGTCATTATACGATAGTTATTTTCTGTAAAGGGTGGTTACTGACTCAAGGAGAATACTCAGTTTATGGCTACGAAACGCAGTGTTGTTTTTTGCCTCTATTAAAGTTGAGATAATAAGGAAACTCTTATAGATAAAATAAGTTCTTAATTTCAAGTAAGTCCCAAAATTTCTTCAGGTTATACTGGTACCTCAATATATTCCCAGCGTAGATTATATTATTAGAGGTTTAGCAGGGCTGGATGTATTTGTTTGCTCCCGAAGGCGGGCCCGTTTTTGTTTGCCCCCACATATTCTTGTTTGCCGTACCGAGAAAGCAAACAACCTCTCAACGACTATTGCGAATATGTGATGTTTCCGTGCAAATATATAAAAAAATTCATGTCTCTTAACATTACATTTAAGTCGCACAATAAAATGAAGTAGGTTACGGTTTTCTAGGTACGTTCAACACAATATAATATTCTTTGTACCGTTTTGATTGTCATATTTTTCTATAGAATTTCGACTGTATACTTTCAGCTAAATGAAATATTTGGTCTATAATCCACCCTAAACAAGTACTAAAAAGTACTACAAGATCTACGTAATTATTATTATGATTTTAAATGAATCTGTGAATTAAAGTTACTGGAACGATTTATTAGTTATGAAACTTCTAACAATTCTGGTCATTTATACTTAGGTTCAAGTATTCTCTGATCGTAAGCCGCTGGCCATCGGTACCATTTAATGAAATTTCGGTCGAAATACCGTGAAAATCACAAGTTTCGACGGCGGCGTTGGGCGGACGACAGGACAATTGAGAATTTATATCTTCAAGATACATACAAAATCGAATTTATGGTTCCGCCTCTGGCTGGTCAGTTCACCAAATCGTTTAAGCGGTTTCTTTTTATATTCACAAAGATCTGAGGAATATTTTTCGTTAATGATAAGGGAAAATATATTTTATATTGTTAAGGACTACACTAAGAGTAAGCAAACTGTTCAGCTATTATCGAACCTCCGCTCCATTAGAAGGATACATTTTGCGATCAATTTGATTCAGAGTTTTCTTGACGTATTCCGGGACCGGCGAATTTGTAAGCTGGGCTCCCGATTTATTTATGTTCTTTACCAACTCCTCGGGCACACCGACCCTTCCCTCCGGGTGTCACTGCGTAAAGAGGAGTAATCGCTTGAGGCGGGTGGTTGAGTGAATTTTTCCATTCAGAAAATGGCCTAAGGAATTAGGTAACGCCGCGTTTCATATTTCAACTAAGACCGACCACCGCGCCTCCGGTCGCCCACCCCACCCCTGTTTTCAAGTTTTATTTCGAGTATAATCATTCAGAGATTTGTTTTTTAGATTTCTCTTAAAGGAGCCAAACAGTAATATTATTATAATGCCAGAAGCGTGCAAATCGGGAAATGGCTCAATTATGTCGAACAAAGTGTTGAAATATAATACAAGAGGGCTTGTGACATATTTTTAAAACACTTACAGATTACAGATCTATTAGGCAGCTTTAAAGGTCCGGAATGTGTGTAACAATGAATTTTCTTACCTGAAACAAACACAATTAATTTTATTTACCTTCTTAGATTTAGTTTTTTTCACGCCATTTTAAAAAATTAAAGTAAAAATAAAGAAAGACCCGTGCCCAGCAGTGGGAGATTATGTAATATATTATCTACTTAGTCTCCTGGGTGTAATAAGACGTCACCATGACGTGCACTGACTATTGATTAGTAAATATAAAACGACCTTTCAGTCGTTTACACGATTTGAAAGCTGTATTCCCAGATGGTTAATTTTGGTACCAACGATCTATTAGTTATTAAATGTTCTAACAGGATTAGGTACAATCGTAAAAAAGGAATATTTATCAGCTTATAGTTATATATTGCTTAAGATTATAGAGCAGTTTAGAGACTTGCTGGTGCCCGCGACTTCGTCCGCGTTGTAAAATAACGCCATCATTATAACAATATACTTTTGCCAAGTATTGGGATCATTATTGTTGCCCGTGGTTTCGCTCGTGTGGAATATTTGTACTTAGGTACATCCTGAAATTCTATTATATCTACTGCTGAATTTTTTTTTAAACGGATAAGTAATTTCAAAGATAACCTCCAATATACAAACAAATATACAAACTTTATCTCTTTTTAATATTCTACAAATATTATAGTCTGTAAATTTTATAGATAAATGATTATCGAACTAAGGGCAGCCGAAAAATTTCTTTATTATGTTGAAATGTTACTTGGTTAAGGGATTCGCATAGGCGACATTGCATTGACGATTTGACCTTGTCTATATATGTTTATAATGTATAATGTCTATTGACATCTATATATATAAAAGAAAGTCGTGTTAGTTACTTTACTTATAACTCAAGAACGGCTGAACCGATTTAGCTGAAAATTGGCAGGGAGGTAGTTTAGAGCCAGGAGAAGGACATAGGATACTTTTTATTTATTTATTTTATTTTTTAATTTTTATTTACATAATTTACATTAACGTTTAGCTGACAGTTGCGTTTTGTTATACCACCTTAGAACCAGGAGAAGGACATAGGATACTTTTTATTAAGCTTTTTTTTATTTATCTTTTTGGTTTTTTCTTTTTTTTTTTTTTTATTTACATAACGTTTAGCTGACAGTTGCGTTTTGTTATACCACTTTTAACAAATGAACGGCTAGATTGTTTTTTTTTTTAATGATAAAATGCATAATTAACCATAGACTACATTACGTTTAGCTGACAGTTGCGTTTTGTTATGTTATACCATTTTTAACAAATGAACGGGTAGACTGTTTTTTTACTGATAAATTGCTTTCAGTTGCGTTTTGTTATACCACGTTTTATGTCACGTCCCACGTCATGTTCCCGTAAATTAAATACTTGCTTTTTTAATTTACATTAATTATGCAAATAAAAGATTGACCATGATAAAATCAAAAGTCTGCTCATTTATTGCCTCTAAAGCGGAACAAAGTTCGCCGGGTCAGCTTGTTATATATTAAAATATATATATTTCAAATTAATTCCGCACGAAAAACACACAACACACAAAACACAAACACAAAATTAGACAAACGCAATAAAAAATTACATTTTAAGGAGAAAAATGCAAGTTGGGGCCCAGCTTAAATGATAATAAGACCTGAATACAATAAAACGTATGTATGTATATGAATATCAGTATTTAATTACTGTATTGCCCGCAGTACGACCCCAACACGTTGACCACAAATCATTAAATAAAACAACACTGAAATATTCAAACATAGTTTGAAAGGAGTCCAACAAAAGTACAACGACCCGCGGAACAATGATCTCTAACTAGACGATAATTTAAATCCTAAACGCGATTTTGTTCGATGTGGAATTTTTAACGAAAATGTGAATAATATCTACTTATGTGTAAGCTACATGGATAAGTATAGCGATATTTCTAAAGCTATGTAGTAGACTGTTAGAGGAACCTCCCGTATCGAGCTAAAGAGCTTCCCCGAGGACAAACGAGCTAGATAAGGCGGTATTGCACTCAGCATTTAGGACGTTGCCATACTACGACGTATCATTTTTACTGTTCTTTTTTTTTCATTTTATATTTTTTCACCAATATCTTTTAAGTTGTCCACATTAGCACAATTGTTAATACATTTAACACCTTTCCTAAATCTCAAAAGATATAATACGTTATTTTGCTTTGAAAAAGCAAGAATTTATCTAAAAATATCAATAAAATGAGCAAAATATTGCTAACAATTATATAAAAAATTGCATAGTCTAATTTATTATAAGAGAAATTAAAAAAAAAAACTATTTAGTGTTAAGTAAAAAACCATTGCAAATTTGATTAGACCAATTAATTATAAGTTCTTAATGTAAATTGAAGCTAATTCTTAGGAAGACCGCGAATGATGAGCATTGATTTGCGCTCTATTTAAGCTCCTTCAATGGTAACAATGACCACTATAACGCCCCGACTTTACATGCATATAATTGACTAATAGAATATTCGCCTTAAGTAATGACAATCAGCGTAAAGATCAAACAATATCATTTTAAGCAAATTTACTAAATATACTAAATACAAGCATTTTTACTAAAATGAGAATGTGTTTCTTAGTCTCACCATTGTCGCGCTATTGTCGCGCTATTCTTTTACAAAATGCCTTTTAAATCTTCACAAAATATTATCCAATTTGTTATCCTCTGTGACTGAGTCCTAGTTTTATTTTATCTAAGATTGCGCCTCATCCCCTAATGGCGAGGCGTGAGGAAGATACATTGTGTGCAGTTTCTTTTTACTTCAAAGTGCCGTCCGAGAAAAATCTTATAAATTGGTCGCCTCCGCAGAATACAAACTCGGATCGCTTCAACGAGTTAGCGTCATTAGGGAAACAAAACGTTTCACTCTCGTATCTCGCCATAATAATGACACGGAATATCTACAACTCGCCTACAGTATTTATCTAACGTAAGCACGCATAATAATCATGTTTAATTTAGTAACTGGAATTAATTTCCCGTTTTGTGGTTGCTATTATTGAATACATAGTAATCAGTCGTTAACATTAAAACATGTCAACATGGCACATAATTATACTAGTCTCTGCCGAGTTATGTTAAATTTGACTGAGCAAGTCAACTTTTGCAAACTAATGAGTAAGTGCGCATTGTAACTTTTACTTTAGTTCCTTTTTCTAGAAGATATGTTGCATGGTATCCGTATAATAAAACCATTGTATTTTTTTTTACAAACTCAAACATTATTTATTCGTAACATGAAATTGATTGTTTTTAGTATTTTTATGTGGAGGTCAGCAGGCAGGCTGACACTTGATGGTAGACTACCTATTAACACAAGCAACGCCATAGGTACTGCAACCACACGCTGTCGTAGCAGGAATTAGGATGGTATAGGGAAATACTTAGGTTCTGGCATACCTCATAACTGATAAACAATAGCACACGAGCTATTATTTCTCGGTAGTCTTCTATAAAGAAAATAATATAAATTACTGCGGTCAGATGAGTTGCTCTATGACTGGGAAACGCAGTGTGGAACTGCCACACTATTAAAGTCTACTTGGTGTTGTTTTATGGCTCAAATCGCGTGCAATCCACTTAAAGTATAACTATTTCACTTTTAATTTAATTCGACTAAAATTTTTATTAATTTTTCAAAAACTTTTAAACATGACGGCTTATTAATAAAGTTGCAATTAATTACCTACTTTACTATAGCATTGAAATCAATACATTTTTGTAATCACATGTTTTTGTGGCTTATGCTCCACTTTGTATAATGACAACACGTTGCTGCGAGGTAGATAAATTAACAACAAACTTATCTCATAGCAATATAATTTTAAAAACCTTACACTTTGATAGCAACGCCATTGACACGATGTTCCTAAAACGTTTTCAACGAAGCAAATTTTTTAAATTGAAGATTTACCGTGTGATTATTACCACTCCACACTCCCCTCCATTTTGCCGCCTATCATCATACGCATTAGACGAACATCAAAGAGGCGATCAGCAAATGTAATACACCGGTATCTGCGTGATGGATGAACCTTGCGCCAGTAATAGCTCCTTGTAAGACACTCATAAAGCACTATGTCTGAACAATGGCTGAGATGGATGCACCATTGTTAACTTTATCACTAAGCTTAGTGCTTACAACAACCTCCGTTCTTTGTGCTGTGATTATTTCATAAATTATGTTGATATGATGCTTTTGCAATTTGTTTATACCATGATCATTTTGTTGATAAATATTTTTAAATCATGAATGCAACCTACTTAATTTATCTTGACTTGACGGTAGGTGGTATAACACCAGCAACATGAAGACAACCAATATAGGATAAAGGTGTAAGGATAAAGGAAAACAGATCCGCGTGGAATATTTAGCCTATGTCCATTCTGAAATTCTAATTGTAGGTAATAACTACTGGTGAATTTTTTAATCGTGTGAGTAGTCACCAAGTCACGAAGTTTACGTCCTAGGTAGGTAGGTATATACAAAATAACAAACAAACAGACGTAAAAACATGCCTTACATTACCTCTTTAAAATTATAAATGTAGTTCAAACATCTCCATGTGAAATAATGATTTTATGTGACAAATAATTAGTGTTTCTTGAAACCCCTCGTTTAACTTGTCGCGCTCGCTATACCTACATTCAACACTTTGATATGCCAAAAATACCGCCATTCGAGCGAGCGATTGCATAACGACATGAATGCATGGAAGTTAAATGCCTAACAAAAACAGCACGTTAAGTTGCAACACCTTTTTTGACACCCAAGTGTCCACAAAAAAAAAGGGATTCATGCATGTCCACATGCATGAACTACAAGCTTTAGTGGTACCAACCAAAACGATAATGAAAATAATCACAATAGACAATACAGAGCAATCTAATTAAAAAAACTGCATAATTAATATTGTGTCGATTGAATATAATTGTATATTATAAACAAAATTACATTTAATTCCTTAAAAAAACTTGTTCACGTCGATTTCATAAAAATGTCTGAGCTTCTTAGAGAGTTCATTGACTCGAGCGCAGATCGAGTCAACCATTCCCACAAAGAGTCCAATTTTGCGGTCACCAACGGAAAATACTCATTATTACGATATGTCCTAACGGCGACATTTGTAACCGACATTGTCTACAATTGCATTGCCTCGTAAATATCGAAATACTTATAGTTATAATACGAATTTTTTTGTGCACTAAGTGCTAATATATCAAGATGTATATAACCCATTTCTGTAAGGGCTTTAAGGGAATACAACTAGACAATAATGTTGTTTAATGTTTTAATATTTATTGTTTTAATGCGTCGAATATTATAATCTAGTTTTTACAAGCTGTCGCTATATTTTTTATTTTTAACTTTTGAACTTGCGCTATCCTTTTTAATAATTATAATAAAGGTAAACACGAAGTGTGTGTGTATGTTCGCTATGGACTCCGAAACTATATTTAAACTAACGCAACGGATTGTAATGCGATTTCACTAATTGAAAATGCGTTAATCGAGGAAGGTTTTTTGTATATTATTTACAGAATATAATTGTTTCATTCATATAAAAAATAAAATTTAAAAAAATATAAGTATAGGTACGTAGTAAATGTGATCTTGGATAATATATAATATATTTGAAGTTTCTTTACGAACAATTTCATTTGAAATGTGCTAATATGGCGTGAGCGCGTGTTAAATTAAATTTTCCACCTTATTTAGTTACACCATTGTTCTTGTTTGGCCCAAAGACAATGTAACATTAATAACTAATGTTAATAGTATTAATTGATAATTCACAATGGAAAATTGACAAGAAGGTATGAGATACAATATATTTGCAAAGAAAAAAAAGAATGCGCGTGCACAGAGTACGGTACGAGTGTGAGAAGAGAAACTTCTTTGGCATCAAATATTAGTAAGTAAGCGGTATTGCACGAGTAAGTATATAAGTAAATATATTAACTATATATCATGTAGAAACGTTACAAGTGTAAAGTGACCGTTACACTGAAGCGTCACATAATATTCGACCTTGAAATGTTACTCTCATCGGGGCCAAAGAACGTTTTGGTTGGTCTTTTCACTTCAAAAGAGCAAGTATAAAAAACCTCTTTAAAAAATCTGTTTCCGAATTGGCGGTAATTGTAAAAAAAATAGACGAACGCAAATGATTGAAATTACGTCCTATGGAATAAAGGATATTTTATTACTATTATTGACCTATTTGTCCCTTGATGACACAGTCATGACTGTCGTGTGACGAAAAGAACCGCTCCATTGTTACTGACTGACAATTATTGTACAATGTTTACAATACTGTTATCATCCAGGCACCTGTCCTAATGGCTCACATAATGATTTTCGCAACACACGCGTTTCCACCGTTTCTATTAGTCCCGGTTGTATTGTTTTTAATCGGCGCGGCTTGGTTAGGTTCAGCCGTTTTGTAATTCGGCTTATGTAATACAGATTAAAACCCTGTGTAATAGTATGAAAGGCGCCGCCCGTTCCGCACTAATGTCCACAATAATTAGTACACAGGACGCCCGCCCGGAACTCTTTTATTACGCTTAAATGCCCGCCTAAACTGTTCGGCCTAGTCGTCGTCAACATCTCCCGATTGCGTCGTAAAAATGTTAATTTCATGTCGAGCGACACTGTCTCTGTCCCGGGCGACACACAATACTTAAACACTCATCATTCTTACCGGTCAGGTGATGAAACATTTTTTTTATGGTTCGCAAATCTTGAATCTCGTCATCGACACAATTAATAAAATGCTTTTTATGCAAAAAGATATGTGGGAAGGCTGACGGCCCACTTGACGTGACGGTAGGTGGCTACGTGGTGGCTACCGTCGCCTATAGCGAGCAACGTCAGGCCGATTCAAGTATACGCAGTTGAACTTCAAGAAAAAGGATAAAGTAGAAAGAGAACGGATTCATGCTTCTTATTCACTCACTGAAATACAAGTGCAAAAGAAGATAAACGTGCTGCTTGGCAGCTCAAAATTAAGAGGAAATCCAAAACCGTACAGATACAAAGAAACTGTCTTAAAAAAAATTCTAACAAAATTATAGAAACATCAAGCTTCCGTATCTTTTGGTTTTTATGCTGACCGTCCACTTGATTGCACACGGCTCTACGAGGCTCTACCATCGTCTCTAAACAAGCTACAGTAGAAGCACTATCTGTTCGTGTTTTTGGCAATGTTAATGTGTCCCTATATTCGATCTTAATGTGTTTAGTTTTTTTTTAATACAGTCTATTATTATTTAATACATTGTCAATGAAATTAAATAAATAGTACCACCCCATACCATGCCCTCCAGGGTCCACAACTAGTCATATACGAATAATATGAACTCTCAGAAACAGTTTAATAATATGTAACTTATTTGTATACATTGTCAGATCCAAGAATTGAATATATCACTCGAATAGTATTGACATTAAAGCTTTCAGTTCGAGAGTAAGTTGGTACATATTAGCTTTTTTCTACATTCGCTCCGCTATATTGTCAACGCTGAAAAACATTGTTTCCCTTTCAGATATATGCGACTTATAAATTACTAAAACAAGAATAACTAAAAACAAAATAGGTACTGTAGCGAGTATCTTTAAATGCATTTATAACTAATCATTTGAGTCACAATTATCGCCCTTATGTAAGTTTTTTTCAGGAAACTTCCTAAAAATTACTTCGCACTTAAAAGTGCATTAAAATGCAAGTTAGATATAACTAACTACTCTTAATTAATATATATATAATCCGTACTAATATTATAAATGCGAAAGTTTGTATGGATACATGGATGTATGGATTGATGGATGTTTGTAACTCTTTCACGCAAAAACTACTGAACCGATCACCATGAAATTTTGCATACTCGTTGTCTGGGACAACAGAAAGGACATAGGGTACCTTTCATCCAGAACGGACGAAGTCGCGGGCACCAGCTAGTTACTCTTATTATAATAATACATAATACATATATACATAATTTCTCAATACTATATAAGCTAATTAATAGCAGTAGTGAAAACCAGGTGGTGGCCTTATTAAATTATTAATTTCACGCGACTTATTTTCTATTGTTTGAAGTTGAACAACAACAACAACAAAAAATAACGTCATATGACGCTGTAATTACTTAATTAACCGTGGTCTTATAAAGAGACGAGTCCGAATCAAGTTGGATTCTTTAAAGCCGGTCAAAGCGGCAGTATTTGTATTGTATGAAACAATGGACAATAGTGGACATGGCCAAAGAAGAACAAGCAATCTCATAAGATCATTTCGAGTCCAGTGAATGTTAAGAAAAACAACGAATAAAGTATCGAGCCATTTAATGCTTTAATTTAATTACATTTTAGAAATTGCTTTTTTTATATATTTTATATTAATTAGCGCAACACGAACTTAGGCTTTAGGCTATATTTTATAAAGTTACGCGGGCGAAGTCGCGTGCAGCAGCTAGTTAAAAATAATAGTGATCTGGAGGTATCCATGCAAAGTAATACGTGGTAATACTACGTTACTCCTATTTTCTTTTATTGGTCATCAACGCTTACCGTTTGATACCATAAGAACCTGAGATGTTGCCTGGAAAATTTACTTCACCACAAGTTTAAAGAAGCCCATTTGCAGGAAGACAGAAATTATCAATACTTAATAAATCTGTAAGTGTAGGTATTGTATGTAGGTTGTATGTATGTATATGTATATATGTATGCATGTATGCATGGAGGTATGTATGTATGTTCGTCCATAACTCTTAAACGAATTAACTGATTTTCATCAAACTTGGTAGATAAACAATTAGACGACATACGCACCAGCTAGTTTGTAGAATAAAACGCCTTTAAGTTCGATTTAAAAATAATTGGAAATATTGTTTCATCACCCTGTATGGAAAATAAGAATGATTATAATGAGTATTTAAGTATTGTGTATTATCTTTTACATACATACAGAAAAACCTAAAAGCCATACAAAGAATACGGCCGAGTCCGATAGTTTTCCTCGCGTCACGTTTACGCCATAAGAAGCCGTAAAAACTCACGTTAAAGACGTCACAGTATTTAACGAGTCTAGTAGGTAATACAGATTACATACCTACAGGTAGTTAAGAGGATTGTGAAGTGCCGATACGCGGCGCGAGTAGTTATTTTCAAAAATTCTATCTGTTTCACACCGTCCTGGAGGCAAATGCCTACAGTTTTCCTTTTTGTAATATGCTTTCGGGCGATAACGTTGTTACCCCCCTAAACTTTTACGAAATAGTAAGATAATATTGATATCATTGGATTCAGTACATCTTAATCTAAGTCTGTACGTTTTTCTTTTTTAGTAAATTTTAGTAAAATCAGTTTAATTTAATTAAAAAAAAAACGCTAGAGGAACTTTTTATGTAAAAAATATAGATTTTTAGATGCTAATAACTTATATCGTAAGCAATATTTCTTAAAAATAAAAACGTATGGGCCTAGTTTTTCATTGCGTCTACATTTCAACAAATTATAACGAAAATTATAATTTGTGGAATTATAATTGTAATTGTGCTTTTTGTATGAAAATTTACAGCTTGGCAATCCTCTTAAGGCGGTGATCGGCGACAGATGGCAGATGTAAGGTGTACGTAGTTGTAGAGTTTTTGTTGCAAATCTGTGCCAGATATGTGTAAGGTGTACGTAGTTGGCGAGTTTTTGTTGCGAATCTGTGCCGCGGGGTCAACGCGAGTCTCAAATGGAATGCCGTTAGATTTATCCTACAATACTTTACCTGCCACAAGACGCTGTGAACTACGGCTAATATACTGGTACATTGATGGGAATTTGATGGTTAGTCGGGATATTGTTGCTTCTGTATGTATGTACATATGTTTGTTCCCTATGGACTCCGAAACCGTTGAATCGTTTTGATGAAATTTTCAGACAACCTTTAGATTCGTCCAGCGGGTAATTCTGTGAAGTTTGGTAGCGATCGGATGCGGACGAAGTCGCGGGCAAATACTAGGATGACATAGGTATTATGCAAGACTGATTAATTTACTAGTATTAATAAATCACCCTTGTACAATGTACAACTTGTTTCAATAAGGCTTTGTCTAATGGTTGCCATGGGCTAAAAACTATTTAATAATTAATAATAGTGTATTAGCTAGTTAGTTAATAACATATGCTCATCGTAACAATATATAAATATTATAAAATATATTATAATATATATTATAAAATAGAGACATTTAAAAAAAAGATAATATGTTTTTAATGACAAACTCATAGTTAAATTATATTCACGAATCAAGCTGTTTAAATATCCAGACATTTATATTATATTGTGAGTATTATATAAAATACGTCATTGCTTATTGCGAGTAAACAAAATACGACATGATAAATTATAAGAATATCTCTTATAATTTATCATGTCGTATTTTATAGAAATGAAAATAAAATTTATATTCATTATTGTATTAAAATTACGTCAAACTTGTATTTTGGTGTACGTACTTGATTTCTTATAACGACATAACGACTCACTCATCGTTTCAAAATTATTACACGACACTCTTGGTCAATTTTATTTGGTGTATCCAGTCTCTTCATGGAGCATAATTTATAGTTACATGTTAGGTACTTTGTAACTCAAAATTTCAACAATTTTTTTTTCTTGAGAATTTATTAATACCTACGTAAAAATTTACATAAATACTTTAATTGCCAGTAAACAGTTCATTGTCAACACGAAAATGGAAATTATTTGCTCTAGTATAACATTAAATATTTACACAAAAGACAACGCGCCCCGAAATAATACACTTTATAATTAAAACGCGTTTGTCACACTAGTGTATTAACAATGACTTTAATAAAAGTCTTGTTAATTACAATTGTGTATTGTACTTATTCCGAGAACATCTTGTGATAACTCTTCCAGAATCAGCATTCCTGGGCTTTTAAAACAAGCATTGTATTACAGATAACAACTCATCATTATTATTATTATCTCCTTTATATTGTTATCTCTTTTATTAAATATGCAGGAGATATCCTTTGTAGGTATAGTCTTAGTATGAGAAAAACTTTTGGAGGGAAACTTGTGACTGTCGTTACTATAGAAACTATAAAGCTTGTCGTCTTGAACTAAGTACTTAAGGGATTCACAAAGGCGAATGACATTGACGATTTGACCTTCACCGATATGACACACACAAAAAACACAAACGTAATCCACACCTCAACGCAGTCACTGAGACACTGTAGCTCCATATATTTAGAGTTCCGAGGCGGCGGAAACAATTCAACAGGCCTGATAAATATGGTTTTTTGTACTATTCATTAAAACTACATTAAAAAAAAATAAAAAGGTCAATACATTTTTTTTAAATGATATTAACTTATTATTCGGTGTAGGAATCATTTGCGCGCAATAAACCGTTTTCGCAACAAAATTCAATATAAGTCAAATTCTTCTTATGTTCTAACTTTTATTGTTGGGTTTCTATTACTTCGATGGAAATTCTAAACAATATATTTTGTTCTTCACATGTTTAAGTATAACATATATTTTTTTCAAACCAATTGCATTGATAGTTTCTTCTAACATATTTTTTTAAAAATGCAAATTTTTAGGATTGGCGTGTGTTTACACCTTAAATAAGTTTTACGTATGGTAAAGTAACAACTCACACAAGAGTACTTTAAAAGAAACTCACTCGGCGAAATCGCTAAGCGCTTCCGCATAATACGCATGCATGATGGGCAAAGCAAATTGTGATGTCGCCGGCGGCGCCACCGCAGTCGATGGGTCATCGACCAAGACGGCACACTTTACTTAGTTACTCTAAAGTGTCGCAACGCCCACTCGAAAAGTATGCCGAGAAAACCTTTTCAATTGAAAAGTTTAATTTGAAAAATATTATATCCACCACAATTTGTTTTGGAAATAAATAATACTTACATATTATTACCTGAATACATACATACCTGAACCCGTCATTCCGGGGAGTGTCTGTTCCAATCACAGACCACATGCAACTTCTTGGTGTAGACCTTAATTCCGATCTGAACTTTGGTAGGCATATCGAGTCCATTGCCAAAACGGCTGCCCGAAAATTGGGCATCCTTTCCAAGGTTAGGCGGTACTTCACTGCGAGACAGCTCCTTAACTTATATAAAGCACAAGTCCGATCCTGCATGGAGTACTGCTGCCACCTCTGGGATGGGTCTGCCCGATATCAGTTGGCTGCACTGGACTCGATTGAAAGGCGAGCTAAGAAACTCATTGGCGACGACTCCCTTGTGGAGTCTCAACTTCAAAGCCTACAGCATCGCCGAAAAGTAGCATGTCTATCAATTTTCTATCGTCTGCACCATGGAGAGTGTGCGTCCATTCTCTTCGATTTGATCCAACCGGAACCGTTCCACTTGCGAAACACGAGGCGCGGGCGGGGGTTTCATCCCTTCGTGGTTGAAGTTCCTCGGTCACGCACGAAGCGTTACAGTTCCACCTTCCTTGTCCGAACTGCTAAGGAGTGGAACTCACTGCCTGCGTCTGTGTTTCCCCAAAATTACAATCTCGGGGTCTTCAAACGTAGGGTAAATGGGCATCTACTAGGTAAGCGTGGTCCACCTTCGGCCGCATCTGCACCTAACATCAAGTGAGATCGCGGCCAAGCGCTGCCTTGACTTATATATAAAAAAAAAAAAAAAAAAAATTATTAATTTACTATTAACGCTCGATTTTTGTAGATTTCGAGATAATGAAACCTGGATTTAAACGATTTAGCTCATAGGTATTAAAATGTATAATTGTTACGTATAATTTGTGTGAATTGTTTTTTTTTTTTCATTTCAAAACATTATTTTATAATTCAAAACATAACGTATCTGCGGGGTGTCTGCGGGTGAGTATGTTGTTATAGAGATGTAAAATCCATTTTTCTACACCCTATTTATTCCGTAGGTACACCGTTTTTGTCTCGAAAGCGTCGAGACGTCTCAACAATTTTCTCTCTCACTGTCCGTCGCAGATCCTCCAAGAAAAAGCAATGTAAAATTGAAGTTAACGATAGTTAGGTTAACCTATCACGTGCTAGCTTATTACCTTTTAATTACAACTAGCCTGACTGTGCGCTTGTAAATGCAAATTGCCAATAATTCAGTGTTGATAATTAAGTAGTCACGTCTGAAATGTACTCAGAGGAAAAACGAGCCATTATAAATACTATATGTATCTTCTTCTCAGACGATGCAGCTTTATAGCCATGATTCATAATGACCAATTCACGTTGGAATCTCCGGAGAAAAGGCAAAATGTACCTAGTTACTATTAGAAGCGAAGGAATGATTTTACTTATCCATTTGATTATATACTGTCAATATATAGAGTTAGTAAGTAGAAGTTTATTATCTCAAATCACCACTGTCATAAAACTAAAATACAAAGCCTTATCAACGAGTTGTACCTAGTTGATTTTTATTTATTTCTATTTACAAACCCTGATGCCCGACGCAAAAACGGGGTGTTATAAGTTCGACGTGTGTCTGTGTATGTGTAACGGATTTTGACCGTTTTTTTGCGCGTTGGGTATATTTGGGATGGGGAAAAACCATTGAACTCGCGACCTGTTACCGTGTAACGTAACCGACACCTCTGTTGACAATTAGAAAAGAACACAGTAATTTCAAAATTCAAGAGGAGCTATACTATAGCATCAAGAAGTCTGTGGGACACACCCAACTCCTCAGAAACTTATAGCAGATCAATAGAAAGTCAGGGATTAGTTTATAATTTTAATTATAGATTGTATACATTAAAAATAAAGGTTCATTCTAATTAGCTCGGCTACTGTGAAGGAGAATCAACAAATACATTTAATTTTATGTCCACGATACTTTAATATTATTGAAGCGAAACATGTGATGTGACTCGGTGGATAAAGTCCGCTGTTGGTTCACAAATATTTGTGTTTTTAAATATTTTTATCCCATAATACACAGATAGTTAATATTTATAATAACTATAAATAGCAAACACTAAAATAACAAGGAGGAAATAAGTAAGAACTTATTATTGTGTTAAAGCTAATTTAACTCACTAAATTCAAAACAAACCTTTTTTAATTCAAAACAAGGTTCAAAGAAATTTTAACAAATATGTAAACATCGAAATATACAGAATATTATCTTTGTCATATTTTAAATAATATTTTTATTATATTTTAAAGTGCAGATGACATTCTGCATACATTTTATATTAGTTATAGGCTTCACTCCCTTCACTCATATGCAATTTTTTTCTGTAAATTATATAGTTATAGGTACAAAAATCTTTCCTGTTTATCGCTATTTCCATTAGAGAAAACAGTTACAAAATCCATTAGGTGGTTTAGAAGTCAGCAGAGAAACAGACAGAAGAAGACATCCACTTTATTTTATAATATTTATTATGTTACCGATTTCTGATATTATTAGTTAATTTACAAAATTTAATATACACTATGGTATAAAAATTTACATATATTTTTTATCTTTAATCAAACAACAATAAAAATAATTTGTCATTCATCCATATTTTATATTATTGTCTAGACAGAATGTCATGGTCTGTGGCTTCAGATAATCACATCTGTTATTATAGAGCATGCAATTAAGGTGGTAGGTGGTAGGTAATGAATGGAGCCACTGAATGACCTTGAAATTATAATGTTCCATTCCACCATACTTGCACAATAATTTTAATAAGGGAATTAAAGTATATTATTATATACAATGTATGTGATTATATGTAGGTATAATAGAAAATTCAATATACAGTATGTAATAGAAATTCAATACTATAACAAAATTATGTTAAAAATTTAAATTGCAGTAACATACAGTACTGAAAATTCTAATGATCCAATATATTTTGACCTACAACTTCTTTCTAAGAAATTCTTAATATGGGTCCTTTAGGTTACTTGATTGAAAAAATTTGAGAAGTGACTAACAATCTGCCTCTATAGCTGTTCACGGAACATCTCATTTTCACCTTTAACTGAGATGGCAGTTAACTTTTTCATTGCCTTATTTGCGTGTTGGATCTTTATACCTATTAATTAGATAATGATTGGAATTTGATACTAGATATACTAGACAGTTTCAATCATTTTTAATTTAAGTGATATTCTGTAGGGAGACAACTATTATAACATAGTATGCCTTGCCATCACTTTTTTATTAAATAAATAATTATAATTTAACCAATTACTTGTTTGAAATTTAAAACATATAATCTCCCAATGTAGTCCCTTATCCCCAGACAATTATGCCGGATTGTTGTTAAACATATTATATTATATAACTTCCGCTTATTATAATAACTTTGTTCATAGGGCTTCTTTATTTCATGGGCCAGGAAATATACATAGGGTTTACACAATTTGCAATATATAATCTTACTAGTTCATACTCACAAACCATTGATGTCAGTAATTAATATTTTTACAAACATAATTTAGTAAACCTACTTTTGTTATTTAAAATACTAGGTAAATGTAGATAAAATACTTATTTTTTTCTTAAATAAAGGAAATAAAATTATAATTTATATATGAAGCAATAAAACATATTAAAACAGTACAGTATAGGTTGACATTTATTTTATTTAGATAAATATGAAAGTATTTGCAAACATACCCATCTCTAGCAGGGTTGGAAAGACAACATTTAATAACAATGTTACAATAATAATAATAAGACTAGTTAATTGTAACTTATTGCCCCATTTGTATGAATTATGACTTCAACAATCAATTTACACAGCACCATTTAAAAAGTCAGTAGCTAAATAAGTTACTCCAATTTTTTTACTAGTTTTAACTTATTACTAACATTTTAATAATTTGGCTAAATCTACTGAAGTAAATCTATACTAATATTAAAAAGAAAGAGTGGGTTTCGTATATTTGTATATATGTGGAAGGTAGTCTGGGGAACTACTGCATATACTAAGATTTACAATATATATATATATATATATATATATATATATATATATATATATATAAATGCCCCCATATGCAACCAGGCGAAACCAGGATGCATCACTCTACTGTCAAATAATATTATATCACCAAAAAATGTAAAAATATACTTGAAAGTAAATATCAAAAAACACTTACCTCTTTAACAGTCTCCAGTTTATGCTTAACATCAGGATCGGCTCCTGGCCCAAGAGCAATAGCAACATACTTATTAGAACTGTCAGCCTTAGGGCCCGGTAGTGATACGCCTTTATTATCTCCCATATTTATTGCTGGCTCTTCTAAAGCGTTCATTGGGAGCTTACTGGGACTTTTTGATGAAGAAACCGATGGTGCAACATCGAATTGCGGCCTCTCCAGCACTTTCATGCCCATGTCCTCTTCTATTTTGGCTCGCAAACGGTTCCTATCTTCTACTATGTGGGGATCATCACCGTCTTCGCCGTGACGTGCAATACCGACCACTGGAAAGTCGCCCACGTCGTTTTGTGCCAAAGGCGGTGGCATGAGTAGCTCGGGTCCAGCTTTTTGGATTCTTTTGTACACATTATAGACACTATCGTTCACACTAGTCGAGTTTTTAAATTCTGGTAAATAGAATAATGCCCCTAACCAAACGATACCGAACGTCAAAAGTACAGAAACAATCAAGTATTTCTCGCGAATACGGAATGAACGCCGGCTAATAGACGGCACAGGAACTCCGTTTACAAACCGCTGGTATGTTGGTAAAATTCCCGTCATATTTACGCAAACACAGTAAACAAATATTATTAAATAAATAATGTCAAGTTGATTGGACACTAGACAGACGACCCGTCACTGGTGGTCGCCATTAAAGAACTATTTTTCCACAAATTTGACAATTTGACGTTGCACCTTTCGATAGAGTTGCCATTTTCGGATAATAAACTACCTTTTCGTAGATATAAAAGTAGGCCGAAAAGTAGCATGCCTATCAATTTTCTATCGTCTGCACTATGGAGAGTGTGCGTCCATTCTCTTCGATTTGATCCAACCGGAACCGTTCCACTTGCGAAACACGAGGCGTGGGCGGGGGTTTCATCCCTTCGTGGTTGAAGTTCCTCGGTCACGCACGAAGCGTTACAGTTCTACCTTTCTTGTCCGAACTGTTAAGGAGTGGAACTCACTGCCTGCGTCTGTGTTTCCCCAAAATTACAACCTCGGGGTCTTCAAACGTAGGGTAAATGGGCATCTACTAGGTAAGCGTGGTCTACCTTCGGCCGCATCTGCACCTAACATCAAGTGAGATCGCGGCCAAGCGCTGCCTTGATTTATATATATAAAAAAAAAAGAATATAATTTGATTATGGCAGTGATTAAGACTTTTATAACAAAAGAGCAAATGACACATGATTTTACTTTAGACAGAAAAAGGCAGTATTCATATAATAAAAACATGTATTTCAAAAGAATCACTATACGTTTTATCAATACATTTTATGAACGCAATGGAATGCGCAATTATTATATAATTATTATGTATTTATTGAGCGAAAAATTTGCCAAGTAAAACTGCCATTAAAATATCTTAATAGAATCGTGATAAATTTAATTTAAATTGAACTAAAGCGACCTATATAAACCAACAAGAATGAAATTTGATGTATCTGAAGTAATTTTTATGAATGTTTTTCATAAAATCGAGAATTTATTTGGCGAGTGGAAGAAAAAGGAAAATTTGTTATGGCAATATTATTATTAAAAAAAAAAACAATCTATAGCGCCATCTGCTTATTCAATTTACAAATATGTTGATGTTTTGTCATTAGTTAGATGTCGATAATGTTGCCATCTGTGCATTGTAAACGTAAATTCTTGGCCTCGTGTGTATTGGGAGGCCCTTATTTACAAGTACTATCATAATTTGCTAGATGGTAGCAGCGGCAACCAATAAACATTTCTCAACGCTTTCGACTATTATTTTAATCATTGTGCCGTTTGTTTTCAGTTTTTACAGTAATATAATCTCATCACGACCAGTAGCAGACCTAATTATTAATTTTATTATATATTTGGAAAATATAAAGCAAATAAACTGGGTCACATAACTGCTGGTGGTCTCGCTGTTATAGTAAGTAGGTAGGTATAGGGAAGGTACAGTTACTTAGCTCCTGCACCGAGGTGTGGCTAGAGATGCGATTCACATAACAAACTTATTTCGAGTAGTCTGATAAATATAACATCATGTGTTCTATTCCTTTATTATTGTATAGGTACTAGTTGGAGTAGCTGGTGTCCGCGACTTCGTCTGCGTATAAAAATAATAACCTAGGTAACGCTTGAGGTCTTGTTGCTAATATAATAATTAAAACTTTGGCCAAGCGTTAGTTTTTTATTATATTATAGATCTTTCGGGAACAAACAGTGCTTTCCTTTCCTGTATCCGTGACAACGTGTAACATTTCATGTTGTGTGCAGGTTGTGTGTGCAAAATTTCATGATGATTGGTTGAGTAGTTAAGGCGTGAAAAGTAACAGATTGCTACCTACTTATGTACCAAATAAACCAGATATAATTCGAGATTATCATTAACTAGCTGGTGCTCGCGACTTCGTCCGCGTGGAATAGTTATTTTGGGAATCATTTGGGTATCTCGAACGGTTTTCGCAGCGCACGCAACGGAGGCCCTCAAAGATGAATAATTTTCCCCGTTTTTTCCACATTTTCGTCTGTTTCTTCGCTCCTATTAGTCGCAACGTGATGTTATATAGCCTAACTAGCTGGTGCCCGCGACTTCGTCCGCGTTCTGGATGAAAGGTACCCTATGTCCTTTTTGGAGTCCCAGACAACGTGTATGCAAAATTTACAACGCCATCTAGGGAATTCTGTTTGAAGCAATGTAGTACTCTAATTCATCTAAAAGTTAACAGATGGCACTACATGTTATAAAATTACGTGTTAATAAAATTAAAGCTGCTGCCCGCGACTTCGCCCGCGTAACTTAGTAAATTATGTACTTAAACCTTCCTCGAGAACCACTCTACCCATTAGTGAAAACCGCATTAAAATCCGTTGCGTAGTTTTAAAGATCTAAGCATACAAAGGGACATAGGGACAGAAAAAGCGACTTTGTTTTATACTATGTAGTGATACTTACTTAAAATCGCAGTCGATTCTATGGCTTGTAATATTTCATAATAATAAAAAATAACATTTATTCTAAACTCTAGATCTTTTTTCGCCTAATCTTTCGCCTATTTCCATACTTACGTAAGTAACTTAATTAGTAGGTATGTTTTTATTGTTTTTTTTTTACATACAATATTTTTTCTTGTCGTCATGGAATATGGAAGTGATAGATAGGATAGGATTGAAAGATAATCTGAATGAGATAAATAAGAAACCGTATTGTTTAATTCAATTGTTTTATTTATTTGAAATTCTTTAATAGTAAAAAAATATTTTATTTCATAACTTAATTTATAACGATACGAATAAAAGTACCATAATAATGTAAAAAAATATTTCTTAAATTAAGTAATCGGGTACAATATTCATATTCTCGAATGAGATCAGTCAAGTTTTGTATATTACATGATTTTAATGTTTAGACAATTTACATGCTTAATTTATATTTAATTAAATATATTTAAAGTTATTATTATATTATACATTTTCGTTGAATTTTTTTGCTGACATGAACGCTATGAATGAGGTTTGAATCTTGACATATAGAAGTCGCAGTCGGGGCAATACATTGCAGGAGGACTAACTGACTTCTTGCGGCACAAATTACACTGAGGTTTTTGTCCAGACATCACATTAGTAGTGTGACTATCACCGTTAGTGTAGGAATTATTTCCACTTATTTGAGGTGGTACAGGAGACTCCGTACCACCTTTAGTGCCGGGTTCAAAGGAGACCGATTTCTTTTGTATTTGTTTCGGCTGTGGTAAATGTTGGTACGGGTTGTAAACGTTTTGTGCGTAATATTGACTTACCTGGTCAGTGTTGACGTTGTTTTCCATACCTTGATTGTAAATAGGCCGTTGTTGCTGTGAGTTCGCGTAATGCCGTCCTTCTACTTCGCGTTGCTGACCATTCGTGTCGTTGTCGATATAGTAGCCGGGTGGTGGTACCTTTTGATACGCGCTGTTGTATGTATCGGCTTGTACATCTCCATGAGGTGGCGGGACTCTTTGATATGGCGACTGGCTGCCGTACAGGTTTGTACCGTTTGTATGTGGATATCGACTAGAATAATCGGAGCTAGGGTAACTTGTCGGTGGGTTGTGATAGCTCTGGTATGCTGGTGAATTGGTGGGCACACTTTGGTACTGCGATGTATTATTTTGATTGATTTGTCGGCCTGTATTATAGTTGTTATTAGAAGAAGTAGGCGAAGTTGATTGTTGCGGTAGTCTGTGGTAATAAGCGTTATTTGGCGTTTGATTCAACTGTTGAAGTTGGCTCGGTGGGTGCAGATAAGTGTTTGGAACCGCTCGCTGAAAATTTCCAGCATGCTTCGCTATGAAGGGTGTATGTGAAGTAGGCGTCATTCTAGCAGGATTTTGACTGAAGTTCGGTGGGTTTGCGGCATTGTGATTAGGGTATGCTGCAGGTGGCTGATTATATGGTATAGGCTGTGCGTTTTGATTATTAGCTGGTAAAGACTGGTATATTATATTGTTGTTGACGGTACTTTGATTCTGAGCAGTATGCATAGGCGGACTTGTACTATAAACACCAGTGCTCTTTTTAACGTTGTATTGTTGTTGCGGACGAGTTTGCGCTGCTTGATAAGTCGGATATGTATTTTGAACTCTCACGTAGTCGGCGTGTGTATTATCAGTCGGCACAAACGAGTTCTGAGACAGAGACGATATTGTAGACCGAGAAGATTGACTGTCGAACGATTCCTGTCGTTGTAACGATGGCTTCTCAGATTGTAATGGGATCGTAGTCAGTTCAGGTTTGTTCATGGCTGATTTCAGTATACGTTCTAAGATCGGATTAGGAATGTAACTGTCATCTTCTTGATCTTCAGCTGTGGCAACGAGTATTACTTGATCGCAAAAAGATACGGACTTCTTTTTCGGTTTCATTCGATCGCCATACTGAATGTTGGCATTATTTTTCTGATCATTATATTCTTCTTCCATTTGCTTAGGATCGATAGAAGAAGCGGACGCTCGACGGTTATATAATCCTGTGTTAGATTGGTTGGAACAATTAATTACATCGCGATTTCCACTCATATTTACAAATCCTATGTGTGATCTTTCTCCGTCAGTAGATACATTTTGCGCATTATTTTCAAATCGGGATGCGATATTTCTTACACTGTTAGTACTGTCCAATTTTTGAGGATTAATTTCCATAGGACCCGATAAATGGCCCTCTATGGAGCCTGATCGTTTAAGCTTGAGAGCTGCTTGCTTAGCTTGTAATTCCTTGAGCCAATTATCTCCCTTATTATTGTTTTGTTCCAACTGACTCAACTTCGACATGCCCTCTTCGTTCCTTAATATTTGACTACGCTTCTCTTGTAATTGTGCTAAAAGAGATCCCCTGGGTAGGTGGGTTTCTACGCCATCGGTGATATTATTGCTTGTCTGTATTTTTTCCAATTGGTCTTTAATGGGTGTTAGATCAATAGGGGGTGGCGGTGGAGGGAACTCTTCACTATGTTGCCTAGAATGATTTACAGAATTCATTGGGCTAGGGTACGGTGGCAGTTCAAATAATTGCGGAGATCTTCTAATCGGTAGAGCGCAGTCGACTACGTCGACACCATTATCAAATGCATTGCTGAGATTTTGAATGTTGTTATGTGATGGCTGTATGCCTGTATTGACATCTCTTTTAACTGGGCTTTGTTCTTGGTGTATCATAGCTTTAGTTACCACCGTATGGAAGTTAGGAGAATCCTCTAACCTATTGTAATGATTTGGATTACCATCATAAGACGGTAAGAAGGGCAATGATTGCGGTTCATCGCCATACTGTTCTGAAAAACCGCCATCTTCTTCGTTATCTTGAGTATAATTATATTCGCCGCGATTTTGTGTTGGTATAGGCAAAGGTGGACGTGTTTGTATACCGTGCTCTATCACTTCAGTTTCAAACTTAGTCCCGCTAAGCTGGGAAGTGGTTCGCAGCGGCGGGGGTGGAGGCACTTTTGCTGCCGTTAATATCTTGCCAGCACTACCGTGAAAACTCTTTCGCATCAGCTTACTTCTCTCCAGATTTGGATTAGTTCCACTTGATGTTGAATATTCCAAATGACCTTCAGATAAGTAACCGCTCATATTTGATTTATCTTCCGTCTTTTTTCGGCCTACATCGCTATCGTCAATTGATGAGACACGTTTCTCTTTAGAATTCCCTTCGTTACCATCATTACCCTCAGTTAGATCTGGCATTGATCGATTTTTTCTTCGAATTAGTCCACCCATTAGTAACTTTCTGCGAATCTTATGCTGTTTCTTATTGGATTTTTTCTCCTCAACAGTTTCTTCTTTTTTATCTGTAGTCACTGATATTTCTTTTCGAGATCGACCACGATCTTCACTTCTTGAACGCTTCTCTCTAACTTTATCTTCTTCCCGCGATTTATGTCGTGGAGGTCGTTCACGAGGAGGATTGTCGATGTCGTCATCTATATTCTTGGGCGATTTCTTAGAAGATCCTTTCTTTTTAGGTAATGTGGCGTAAATTTCAATTGTGGGCGAGTTTTCGAGTCCGCCTTTTGTATTTCTTATGGGAGCCGTTTGTGGTACTTCCATCATTCTATTCATGCCAGCCATCCGTCTCTGAAGGCTACGAGTGCGCATTACACAAGTATTATGTTTCATACGAGCGAAAGTCATTGTATGGGGATTATTGTAGGGAGCGTCCATTGCGGCTCGAGCTTTAGAGGCAGCAGCATCACACAAAACAAGAGCGGTTTCATAATCCGCTGCATCTTCAGCATGGCGAGATTTCTCCAGTAATCTATCGGCTTCTAAGCATAAAGCCTCACAATCACCGCGTGTGGTTAACTCAGGAATTTGTGCAAGTTGTAAATTATGGCGTAAACCTTGCTGTAGTGGCAAACTATCCGTCGATGATAACGAATATGAGTCATATCCCGCATCGCAGGAACCACCGCTGGATAGCTCTCCTTTGCGTGTTGGGCTGCTTGGCACACTGCCTGATCCTCGGCCTCTTGGGTACATATAAGGACTTTCTACAGTAGATGATGATGCTGATGATGCACTATTGCGATCACCACTCCAATTACCCGAGTCCCGTCGTGCTCTTGGTCTCTCTTGAGTATCTGATGCAGACCCAGTACTCAAGCTCCGAGCAAGTTGAGCTCTCCGGTTAGCTTGGACCTCCAGCATATTTTCCACTGCTTTTCTACTAACATAATCATTTTCATTATCAGGACCTGGAGTGACTGCTCGTCTCGCAAATCCAGCCACAGGTCTTTCTGGAGCTGGTGTAACTGCCCTTCTTGGCTCCGGTGCAGGAAATGGAACAACGTCTTTAGGAGCATGTCGAGTATCGCATGGCGTTCCATCTACAGCTGCATATAATAGTAACAGCGGTTGAAATCTTCCTCTTCGACATTTTTCAACTACTTGGGACCATTCCGGCCCTATTTCCTTAACGTCAGCGTCATCGAAGTATATCCACAGACGAAGTTTACTATGATAAAAGAATGTGGAGTAGTGTTTTCCATAATAAGTGACAAGGCCAACAAGTCGATGTGTAGCTCTTGCTGCCCAAGCACGATCGACGCACGCGTGAAAGGCGTCCGTAGGTCTTAATTCCGTGCCCAAGGCCGCGTACACTGCAGCAACGTGTTCCGCCGCTGGACGCTCGGAGTCCCACACCATGCCGATGGATACTACCTCTGGTCGGTTCATTAAAGTTCTGCATATTTGTATTTTAGCTCCACAGGCATTCTGGAAAAGACAAAAACAAATTTTAACAAATCAAATTTTATTGAACCTTTAAGAAGAATATTCAATTCAAAATCTAAAATTTTTATTTGCTTCTGAGTACAATTGAAGATGTTATTAATATGATATGAAAATTCGACTTAGCACCTTTCTCAGTCATTGCAAGTTTGATAATAGTTTAGAGATATCTTAATATAAAAAAAGTATATAAAACTGTGATAGAATAAATTGGGATAAAGTTTGTCGTGAAATCAAATTTACTTTATTCTCGGACGAGTCTGAAATCGTGTAAGTAAGTACTTCTCGAAGAGGCTTAAGAATAAATTACTCCGACGAAGGAAATTGTCATGGTTTTATTTTATACTTACTGGGCAATCTCTAATGTCTCCCATTCCACCTGCTCTTCTCAAAAGCAGACCAAAACTATCACCATGATCGCCGACAGCTGCTTGAGCAGTTAAGGCGGTCGCAGATACATAGTGCACCATCTGAAATCAAAATCATTATAATATTTTAAATATAGATTACAAAGCTAAAATTCATGGTCGGTAAAAAAGAAAGTTGGCTCGAAAGAAGTAGAAAGTAAAATAAAGGTGTATTGAGAGGCGCAATGAGGGAGCCTGCGTATTTTTTTTAAATGTGTCAAGAAGCATTTTACACACCTGAGTAAATGGCAACGGCTCTGAGGTTGCTTGACAAGCGCCACAAACGGATTGTTCAACCAACATCATGGCGAACTTTCTGTGCGGTACGCAATGTGGAGCTCTGCAGGCATCATCCTCTCTTCTGTCCCCTGTACCAGCTGCGACATGAGCATGAACCCGTAATAGGAGGTGCTCGAAGCATTCGCTAGCGTCAGCCATGCATCCGAGCTGGAATCGAGCTCCATTACCACCGAGAGCACGACGCAGACCATCGGCCGCCGGTGCCCGTTCTGCCGACCATTGTAGTTGAGAAAATAATTCCTGCAACAAAGAAAACGAGGTGAAATTAGTAAGTTTTAAAACCCACAGTAACCGGAAAAACTAAGTCAGGGAACAAATATTATTTTAACGGACAAATCCAAAATGCTTTCACCAATCAAAAGATTAAGTGCCAATTTTATTGGTCAATCGTTACTCCCGAGCTGTCCATGTTTTATACCAATTTAACCCTTAATTCTACTCTCATAAGAGTCAACGTGGAAGACATTTAAAATGTGAAGGATGGGCCTCGAACGAAACCGGTATCGCACAGTACCTACCTACGAGATGTTAGGGGTCATAAACACGCTGTGACCCAGACAAGATGATCTTTGATGTACAATCGTACCTTCGTGTGTTTTTTTACTTTCGTAATTGTTTAAGTAGCGGCCATGAGAAAGGTGTTGCTTTCGAAACAATTGATGCGCACCTAATTGTAGTTTACTTGAGATTTTTTTTGAAAGTAAATGTAGTAGGATAAGGAGGAAATTGTTTTTAAAAACATTAGAGAATATTAGAGATCATGTATTGTGTGAATCAACTCTAATGAATCGTTAGAGAGCAACATGAAAAATAAAAGGTAGGTATATCTATATCTAATTTATATCTTATACTTGTTTAAACTGTTAAAGGATGTTGCTTTTGCGCCGTGCCTTCCGTTTCACGTTGCAATTGTCGTGATGGGAAACGAGTAGTAAATGATCGCTCCCATCTTCGTTATAGATTAATAAAACTAAAATAAAAAGCAAATGCGGACTCATTTATTGAGTGGTCTTTAATAAAATTTAATAAACATAATTTTAATAATAATTAAACCAATTAAAACGTTGAAACAAATGCGGAACTAATGTTTCAAATGTCTGATGATAGTGGCACAGGTTTATTTTATGTGAACCGCGTCTGATATCTCCGTATTGTTACGTGTGAATTGTGCAGCGAATGCTCCCAGAACGGTAAGTAAGTTGTGACCCTGCTTCTTGCCACTTTCCTGTCTTTGTAGTGAACTCAAACTTTATTATGTTATTATAAACTTTTATTATGTTTACATCAGCTTGATATTTGTCGCTCAGGGGTTTTGTTTATTTGGTATAAGTAATACTTAGTTAGTACCTACTTATTTTGTCATACCATTAAATTTAAAGGACTCTATGAAATCTTCAATGGTGTTTTAATACACTTTAATTTTAGAAAACAATATTTTATATTATAAATAAGTAATGTTTGTATGTATGTTTGTTTGTGTGTAGGAGGTAAACTTCCTAACTACTTATTCGATTTAAAAAAAATCCACCAATAGACATATCATATAAGTTAAATATTCCACGCAGTAGAAGCCGCGTTCAATTTTTTAACGCAGACGATGTTTTAGAATAAGGACAAAAATCTCTAGAGATTTATTGGCAGAATTTTTCCATGGAATTTTATTTATAGCTTCATACGTTAGTACCTAAATGGTTTATGAATAAAATATTTCCATTACAATAAAAGTAGTATGCGCCTAACTAAATATGCAGGACACGTGATTCGAACACAGATATGTACAATAAATATATGCCCATACATGTGTGTTCGTTAACTACTTCAAAATCTCGTTTCGTGTAAGGAACAATAGTCAATTCAAGGCGCGAGTTAAACCGGGGAACGAGCTGCGTTTGCGCATACATAAAACTCTCTCGGACAACTTTAGTATTCTCAGGACAAATTGCCTTTGAAGGCTTTGACACAAAAGCCTCTAGGGGGGTCATCCACGGACTTGGCATCACAATAGCTTCGCATAAAATTTTACAAAAATCTTTTTCACTTTATAGTGTCTATGCACTTTTAAATGTCCATTATCGAAAATATTTTAGGGAATTTTCGGAATTTAAGTGAATGGGTCTATGTAATTTTTTTTAAAGCTTTTTTAAAGATTATTTTAGTCTACCGCCACCTATAAGACAAGCAACGCCATATGTGCTTCAAGAACGCTGCAGACTATCCGTACTAATTTATAAACAAATTATAAATGAGAAAGTTTGTAGGAACTATGGAAGTCTAGATGTATGGATGGATGTATTGGATCTTTTTAACTCTTTCACGCAAAAACTACTGAACCGATCACCATGAAATTTTGCATGACACGTTGTCTGGGACACCAGAAAGGACATAGGGTACCTTTCATACAGAACGCGGACGAAGTCGCGGGCAACAGCTAGTAGTATAAAATATTAAGGATAAGTGATTAGGAATGGATAGAAAAATGGGTTCTGGGATTCCTTACTCACTCGTCGAAACACAAATGGCACACATTTTTCTGTTATTTCACGGTGCTATTCTCTAAGGGGGTGGTTATTGCTGCCAGACGGGTAGCCAAAATGACTATGAAAATCAGTGTTGATTGATTCTTAATAAATTCCCATATTACTTAGGTACCTGACAGAGAGATAAAATATGCAATATCGACAACAGGTTTTCCCATTTGATTTATCATTTGCACAAACTGTACATAATGAAGTAACGACCCGCATTAATCTCGACAAGTTTGCCGTTGATGTCTTTTATATGTATTTACGATAATTTCAGCTTTGAGCTGGATCATTAAGGCCTCCTACTGGAGTTGCTATTTAGAATAACAACTTGTGTGGATTAACCTTGTAATTTAAATTATAAATTGTAATGAATAATTTAAATTGTAAACATAATAACCTATTTGTTTAATTGGAACTGCAATAAATATGAAATCGCTGGGAATTTTTTTTAAGGTGTTTATTGTTTAAAACTTACCCTAAATAATAATAAGGTAGTCTGACTAAGTAAGGGTTGCTCCGGAGGTTCCCTTCTTGAGGAATTGGAGGAACGGGATCGCGGAAGAGTGTTATGCCTCACACCGGCCGCTGTTGAGACCACCAACATATCCTTAGGAGGCAACAATTCTCTGTCGCGCAACCCTTCAATCTTCTGCTTCTGTATGGCCGTACCACTCTTCTGTGCTGGCGGAACTCCATCGCTGCTGGTCTCTTTACGCTTGTACCGGAACTTAATCATTTCGCTAACAAGTCCTCATAGCTTCAACTACATCAGTGTTCCATTTGGATTCAAACTTCGTCCTTAGCAGCACAGACACGTAAATATAGATATAGTTACGACGCTCCCGTGAATTGCAATATGTAAGCGAACCACGTATAAACCAGGTATGAACTAACACACACACACTTATTTCATTCGCGTCTCCTTTTTTATTGAGCATCAATAAAAAAAAGTGTATCGGCGGGAAAACAACAGTTGCCCGGGCAAGTATTGTGTCTGTTTGCAGCAGGTGGCTCAATTATGCGTTTCGATGTTTAAACGTCGTATAATAAAAACACATTAATTAATTAAAAACACTATTGCGAGAGGATGAAGACACAAATTTATTTTTATTTTTATTAATATACGATCGACTCGTAGGAGGCTTTCGCGCAGACTAAAACTCTCTACTCTAAGCGCGGGCGCAGCCAGTGGGCTCTCCACACAGTACTGTGTGTGCCTCAGGTACATTTTTTTTTGTTATCTATTGTTAAACTTTACACACGTGGGTTCGATTTTCCCTCTCTTTCCCGCACATGTAAAGCCTCATATAGAGTCAGTTGCTACATCGTTTAAGGCTTTGTTTATTTTCTATGCACAGTGTTAAGTAAGGCTGGTGTTTTGAACTAAAAGCTGTTAAAATGTAAAGCAAATACAAAACATGTGTCTTAAAATAGTATACTCTGGCCATAAAATGGAAGCTAAAATTTCAATAACTTGTCCAAACAATTGTTTTTTTTATTTAGGTTTTAATATTTGTCCAGTTTTACCCAGATGATCTAAGAAGAACTCTTGGCTATTAATTCATATAAGAAAGTACTAATTTGTGATTAAATTGTAATGTAATAATGTTTCTTTAAAAATAATAATATTATAAAAATATAATTATCTACATTTTAAAAATATAAATCTTAAAAAGGGTTTTTGCGTCCATATAATTGAAATGTATAATTTTTATTATTTTAATTCGAAAAATCTAAATTAATATAGGTACGTCAGGTCATCACCGCCAGAGGCAATCATTGCAAGACTCACAAATTTTACTAAATTTTGATTGATACTTGGTAATACTAATATATCTCAAAGTGAAATACCCAAAGTCCTTTAAAGTGAATTAAACAATTCATACGTTTGAATAATTTTTGACAGAAGTGTAACAGTTTACTAGGAAAACATGAACTGTTTGAATCGATTTTGGGGACTGCTGTTAGTTGCAAAAACAAGTTCGACAGCCTTTAAGGCTTTCAACTTTAAAAGATTTTACATACGACAAAACAATACATATATGTATTATATATGTACATACATATGATCATTAATTATGTTGTAAACACAAATAATGCATAATAAATGTGAAGTTATACCTAATATCCGCATTACATAAATGCAGTTGTGATATTAATATAAATACCTACTATGGAATATGTAGATACGTATATCAGCTCTAACATGTATTTATAATCATACGTTGGTGAATTATTTATACCGTCCGTCCGTTTTAAAAGATACAAAACAAAATAATAAATATGCAAAACAAGATTTTGATATAAATAATACGTAACTCTACATCAGCTTCTATCGGTTTATCTGTCTACATCTTCAAAACCAGACAATGGATTTTTACACAGAAAGAATATTTAAAAAAAATTTTATCCGCGCTAAGCCAGGCGCAGGCCCTATAGTTCTTAGTTATAGTTCTATCGAGTCCTCATACATCCTTCGCATCTAGAGTTCTTTTGCAGATTCCAGAACAATATCTATGTAATAAGAATTCAACCTACTTAATATTATTAAGAAATTAAAGGCAGTATGTTTACATACCAACAATATGTGACCCTTGATTGATTTGACCACATACCTTAACCACGCTTGACGTGATTCAACACCCGACCGTGTCAGGAATGTTCAAGGGATGATCAATATGAATGTGTTAAGAAGCGTTGATCAAATTCTCTGACGTCATCGTGAACTAATAAAAACAGACCACAAACAAAACTTAATATTTGTGTGTTGCCCTTAAGAGAAATACTTTTTTATTTGAAGACTTCAATGGACTTTCTCGTAAATCGTAAATGACTCACTACGTAAGTATGTCGAAGTTGTAAAATACTCATAAGTGGTTTTCCTATACCACTTACGATACGAGATGTGTTGTGTGATACTTTTGGGAGCACTTCATGGAATTATGTATTGGCTTAAAATTCTCATTAAAATTGTAAAAGGCAGGCAAAGTCAGCGAAGATTTCGTCTGTCCCTCTGTATGTATGTATGTACGAAACGGATTTTAATACGGTTTTCACTAATGGAAAAAGCGTTAGGTACACGAGGAAGAATTTTACAGAAAAAAAAATTAGAAAAAAGTTTTTTTTTGTAATTTAATAAGGATAATATAATAATTAGTATGCTTAATTAAGTATATAAATTTTCAGACTTTTCAACAATAAAGTCTCTTAACCATTATATGCCAACTTATAGTTGAAAAATGGTAGATAAATCTGAGTTTCGTGATTCATTCAAATCAAGTTACGAACTCACGTTTCGCGCTGCTGATAGTTTATTTCATAAGGCCTGGCCTGCGGTTAAGCCTTTCTCGGAATAACGTTGTAACAGCGGCACTCAGACCTCCATACAAGGAAAAGTTAAAATTCGCCTACACGCAACTTACAGACAAGTTTTTAAAGTTTTCATAACAATTTAATTTTTAACTAAAACAAACCAATTTTTGCGTATGTTAAGTTACATCCCCTAGTAACTTAACATTAACTTATGTATTTATATCTTCTTCTATAATAATATATGTATCTATGTATATTATAAAGTTCGCTGTCTGCGTCTGTCTGTTTCTCTGCTAACTTCTTCTAAACCATCCAATGTACTTATATTGATACGTTTTTCACCAATAGAAAGATAAACACACACACACAACAGTGATAAGCAAGGAAGGTTTTTATGTATAGGTATAATTTCTAAAAAAATCATCCGCGCGAAGCCGGGAGCGGATCGCTAGTTTAATAATTATTAAGTAAATATAAATGGAGATTTATCTATTAATTACATACAATATTTTTAACGGCGCTATAACTATATTATTTATAATTTACCAATGAATCTGTCTTTCCGTGAGAGCTTCCCACATGCAATATTGTGGTGCTCTAATTACAGAGTGCCCGTGTGTGTGCACAGAAAAATAACGGCTTCATAAACTGTTTACTTCGAACTTATATGGAGAGTTTTTTTAAAGTATTTTGCAATGGACACAAAGTAGAGTCTTGCAATATTTTGTTAACAAGTTAACAAGTAAAGCATAATAAAGTATTATCTTTAAAATTTTGAAATTTTGCAATTTAATACTAAATAAACATTAAACATTAACAGACTTAAAGTTTGTATCTATGTAGGAGGCAATCTCATTAAAAAAAGTAAAAGTTAATTTAAGATATCGCGGACGAAGCCGCGGGCACCAGCTGATTGTACTGAATAAACTTAATCATAAATTAAATTTTAAATAAAAAAATAATGTGTTTAAATAATTTGGTTATTTAAAATTTAAGTATATTATTAAAAAAACAGTGCTTAGTTCATGTATTAATTGCTCTGTAGTTTCATACATAAGATCTACATACAGTTATTTAGCCATGAAAACATTACTTTTTTTACAAAAAAAGTTTTCAGAAACCGTAGTGGTTTAAAATTCAATTTGTCCAAAAAAACTAGCCAAAATGGTGTAGTAGTGGTCTCGCACAATTTTGTTTCGTACGAATTGTGGGAAGTGCGAGACTACTACTAAAATATATATTTAAATTTAAATTTGGCTCTTCGCACAACTCGTACGAAATAAAATTGTGCTAGACGACTACTAAACCGTCAAAATATATATGTTACAATTCATTTTAATTTCGACATTTCTCCGTAAACAGCATGAGCAATAGTCGGATCTGTGCGGCTGTTTATCATTCAATCTACAGTTCCTAACTCACTTGCATTGCAACACAGACCTTGTTCGTACGAGTGACTTATACGAGATGCTGTTTCTCGTTTTCTGATTCATTTTTTCTACGTTTAAGCACAGCACATAATATAATATGTACCTACTGTACTTTGTATAGGATACTGCACATCGAGATGAACTTCATAGGTATAGGATCATAGGTATACCCAAAAATACTCGTTCCTAAAGACGACCGCGAAATAGACGAAATAATCTATACTAATATTAAGTATAAAGAGAAAAGATGTTTGTTTGTTTGAATTGAATAGGCTCCGAAACTACAGAACTATTTGAAAAATTCTTTCACTGTTGGGAAGCTATATTATCAGCGTTATGTTAGCGTTTAAGTTACGTGGACAAAGTCGCACGCAATAGCTAGTAACTAGTAAGTTCTGTTTAAAAATCTGAATTCTAAGGATCCTCTTCACAAAAATCAGTGGTACTTAATTTATTACTACATAATATTAAAAATGTGAAAGTATATTTGTTTTCATACTGATGGCTGGGTAAGTACATAGCTTTTCTTTTGAGCGCGCATTTGACGCAGGAAAATCCTAGTAAGTATACACATCATGTTCGACATAAGTACTGCACGTAAGACAGTAAGTACATAAGACAACGACTTGTACTACAACATTGTAATTATACAATATCTTGGAATCAAGTGCATGTGAGAGTCCAACCAAGCCATATCAGATTGCGTTGTTCGGTAGCGAGGTGCAAACTCAAACAATGAGTTCCATTATGCCAAGCGAAACCCTTAATTCTGTTGAATTTTAGCATTGCAACAATTGTAACAGACACTTCAAGGTGAAACTTATTCGATTGTAGATATACAATCGATATAATACTCTCTTATTAAGATGCGACTTGTGCAATTTTTGATATTACCTAATCGTCGGACGGTTGCAAAATAAACATTTCATATGGGTAACTAATATTGTGTTCAAGGCTTTAAACGCAAGAAGCTGCAGTTAACAAGCTTTTTGATTATATTTTTATTTCTATTGCGTAATTAGAGACGATTGATGAGAGATGCACTTTGAGAACCCAGCACACGAATGAATGATTTTCTCACTCGATGGAAAGTTGAGGCTTTTTATAAGTAATCACTGATATTGATTTTTTTATTGCTAACTAGAACCCTATCAAAATCCCTTGGGTTAAAAGAAGTTAGCGAAGAAACACAGACAGAAGCGTACAGCGACTTTTATTTATGACTAGCTGGCGCCCGCGATTTCGCCCGCGTGATAAAAGTAGCCTATTCTGTGTCCCGTACGTCTAAATGTTTATCTACCAAGTTTCATGAAAATCAGTTAATTCATTTAAGAGTTATGGAGGAACATGCATACATACAATACCTACACTTACAAATTTATTATTAGTATTGATATGTATAGGTATAGAAATAGATAATATACCTACAATATGATACTAAAGCTCGTCAATAGCTAATAAAAAAAGGCCCTTAAAATAATTTTAATATTTATTATCTAACAAAAGTGTGATTGAACTTTTCTGTTTTCGATTTAACTCGTTATCGGTGACATAATCAATTTGTTCTACGTAGCAATTCGATTAACTTGATTTGAGTGCAAAGATAAAGCTGATATTAACGTAATATGGTGTTGCTAAAATGTTATTCCATTCTTAAAGTGAGATCTAGAAAATGAAAAATATAACATATGAGAAAGTATCTTGCTTTATTGTTATGACGACGGTGGCGCCGCCACAGCGACAGTGGTCCCCATTTTTTATACTTTTAAATAATCCCTGGAACCTATCATTTTTCCAGGATAAAAACTATCCTATAGGTATACATGTACCTATGTTAATTCAAGTAATAAACTGTCTGTGTGCCAAATTTAATTTTTACGTGAGAGTAATAAACATTCATTAAAAGTTTCATTATAATTTCCGGAATAAACTCTTTAAATTTTTCTTCAAAATCAGTTGCTAGGTATAGTAGATTCGTATAGCAACTTTTTATGCTATTTAATTAGAAATTCGTTTAAAATGTCATAGAAACATAACTATAAAAAAGTATTAACAGCATAATATGGCAAATTAAATCTTATGTTAATTACAATTTGGGCTTCATTTTCTTTGTTTAATTTAAAGCTATAATAAGGTGAGGTGAACAGACTTTGTCACGTATGTTGTACGAATTATTTACTTTACTCAGTAGTGACGTTCCATATATAGCGGTTCGCAAAACTGTAGGACGAATTTGTCAATTAGTTTCGAGGGCAATGAGAGTATTACGGCTTCATTACGTGGGTTGGTCTTTTGGTAAATGTTAGCAGGCGCCTACTAACAAGTGCTCGAAACTGTCACGCAGTGGGTGATACAATGGGGTTCATATAATAGTCGGTAATTAGAGACATATTATAGCAACTGTTCTAAAGTTCTATCACGTTCAATCAATACAATCGTTATGTTACTGTACAAGTCGAAAAAAATCCATACAGCGTAGAAAGTAAATTATTTTCCTACATTTCACTGAATCAATTTTACGTTAACAACGATATAATAAATTAATAAATTATAATAATATTGCTGTAACAATGCGAAAAAAAATTGTAATTCTATAAATTACTTAAACAGAAAGTTGCACATAGAATAGACCATACTTCGAACATTTACCGTAACACAAACAATGTTATCGTTAAGTGTAAAAATTACTGTGATGCGTGAACAGATGTTCTAAATTGAAAACCAAACATAGCAACGAATTTATAATTTAGAACATTTTTATGTTAGGGTAGGCAGACAAGCTGACGTCGCCTATAACCTATATTTTGCCAGTTAATAAGGACGCCAGTTCTCATTATTTATTTCTTATATTTACATTTGGGATACAAACAAAAGTTAATTATAGGTACCTATTAGTAAAATAATTTATACAATCAATGTTTCTTGTATCAATAGAAGATCTACATAAAGTAAAATGTATGGAAATACAAGTGTAGCGAAACAACTTTGTGGCAAAAGTGCAATAAGCCAAATCTTCAGCTTGCTTGACGACCTTTATATTTGAATATTCACTTTACAAAAAAAGTTGTATGTTTTTAATAAAATTTGCAAACGGTAGAGAAAAGAATATATTTTTTGTAATCGGGATTAAACAAGTTATTATTGTTTTGTATGTATGTATGTTCCTCCAAAACTTAAGCGAATTAATTGATTTTCATGAAACTTGGTAGGTAAACATTTAGACGTACGGGACACAGGATAGGCTACTTTTTTCACGCGGACGAAGTCGCGGGCGTCAGCCAGTTCCATATAAAGCCATACTCAATATTATATGCGTCTCCTCATACGTCATTATTATATGTCTTGTTAACTAAATATCATTTCTACTAACCCTCTAGATATTTTGAGAAAAGAATCAGCGCTGAACATTTCATTGTAATGTTCATTTAATTAAATGTCAGTCAAAATTTGCATAAATACCTACATAAAGTCGACTATATAATTTCACGTTTAAACAATACGACCCTGAATGTAGTGGTTCGCTTTTACCTATTGCAATACGGGGCCGCAGATAGATTTAAATAAATTAATTCTCTCAGCATTTGGCGGGTTATGTCGCTAGCTGTCGCACACACAAGGCTAACGAGTAACCAATTCGCTGAATGAACACTATATACACATAAAAACCGTTCACTTCATTAGAAAGAAACACTATAGTAATAACCTTTGACACTTCTTAAACACATTATTATCTGATATCACTGTTCCACTTTCATCAATCGGATTTTTATACAGAGATAATTCTTATATACAATTGCATAAAACAAAGAAAACGTCTACACGCGACGGCAGAGTTACGGCGTGTACGCAAAGTAAGCAAAAGCACACAAGTGACAGGCTTCTCGCGAGCAACAAAGACAAACTATAAAGGCTTCGGCGCCAACTATTATGTTGACATAGGTGCGAGAGAGACAACATAAGAGGCTTACGAGGGAGTCCGGTTACTAGTGTTTTATAGTAATTGTACGTAGGAGCTTTATAAAAATAAGAATCTGCCATTTAAGTCACGATTTCAATCGAAACTAAGTAAACTTCAATAGGTATATGTATAAAGTTACTGTATGATGTAATCATTATTTTTAAATTAAAAAAAAAAGTTTTTCTATGAAATAGTGTACACATAATATCAACAAAAAGACTTGGTTTTGGAGATCGAAATAAACTAAAAATTTTGTAATTAAATTTTATGAAAATAAAAATTCAGGCCACAATAGGTGGATAGCTATCCGCTTCTGTCTGTTTATCCGCTAACTTCTTCTTCCATTATTATTTGTGACCGACAAATCGCAGTAAATTACTTTTCTTAGTTAGAAAAAAGGTTTTTGAAATATTAGAAAACAATTTATATAGAGTTTGATGATCTTAAGACATCTAGGGACAACAGATTTCATATCAATAGTGCTTTACTTTTGACTTACACGGGCCAAACCTGATTTAGGAGGATTTAGGCACGAATTATTAGTGATTTAAAATAATTGATCAGTGGCTCGTAAGTAATTAGCTCGGGCTTGCGGCGGACTGGCCTAGATCATCGACCGCGTGCACTCGGTGATGTTAGTTAGATGACTAAGAAGTCTCTTTTCTTCTTAGTCAATCTAGTCATTATAAATCCTTTACATTTTTAATCTATAAGTGCTCTTACTGTTAGTCTAGTTACCTGCTATAGTCCATTGAAATGTTACATTTTTTTGAGCTTAGCGTGCGTTTGTCAGATACTGATTTTTTTAAAATTACTTTGGTATAAGATTTTGTGGAGTGTTCTTGGTTTTTTAGAAAATTGGATTGTTCACTATTAAATAACCATGCCTTATTTTGATAAAAAAACACTATAACCAGACATTTGTTTATTAAAACAAAAGTAATTTGAAATATAAACTAACCATATAAAAGTACCTAATATGTTTTAAAAAATATTTTCTTTTTACAGTTCTATTTTACAGAAATAAATAAATTTAAAATACTAAGAAATAAAAATTTTAAATCTTATATTAAATCAATAATTCGTGTTTCCATGTTTATAAATATTGTTTTTTTATTTTTTATTTTATTACAATTTTATTGATTTAATATAAGTAATTCTACAAATAAAGGGTTTTTTTTTCTCAGATTAATTTTAATAGTATATGACAACTATAATTAAAGTTAAATTTAAACATAAACTGGGAAAACATGTTCAGAACATCAGTTTTATTTCACAACTAGCTGGCGCCCGCGACTTCGTGCGTCCGCGTGAAAAAGCAGCCTATCCTGTGTCCAGTACGTCTAAATGTTTATCTACCAAGTTTCATGAAAATCAGTTAATTCGTTTAAGAGTTATGGAGGAACATACATACATAAAATACCTACACATACAGATTTATATAAGTACTTTGAAAGACACATACCAACATACTAAAATTGACCAAAATTTATTTGACGAATACAAACATCGAAACAGTCTTCTTGGAAAAGTCAACAAGCAAGGTACGTCGTTAGCAAATTCAATTTACTTATAAAATGAGAGTAACAAGGCAATGTTGCAACAGCGACGCATACCGCTTTTTCACTTACTTTACTACAGTAAGGTAAGTACACTAAGTTCGTAACACGATAAAGACTGGTACGTAATAACGATAACAAACGACACTTAACTCGGCAGCGAAATGTGACGCCAGTGTTATCTTTATAGTAAGCTGTTGATGTATTCTTTCCGTAAGCAACGGCATGTAATTATAAACTAAGTGGATCGTTATTGTCTTTGAGAAATTCATTTTAAAACTTACTGACTGTCAGTAATACTAATTTATTACTAAATGTGAAACTAACTCTGTCTGTTTGTCTGTTACCTTTTCATGCCTAAACTACTCAACCGATCATCAAAATTTTGCATACACGTCGTCGTCATCGATACCGGAAAGAACAAAAGGGTACAGTAATCTAATAATACAGGATACTTTTTATCCTGGAAAATGTTTATGTTCCCGAGGGATCGTCTAAAATATAAAAAATTGGACGCCATTGTCTAGTCTTCTAGTCATTGGCTAGTATTCTATATCTAAACATATTATAAAAGAAAGTCGCTGTGCGCTCAGTTTTTCTGATTATCACACAGCAATATAACAATATTCATTTAAATTATATTAGAATATCATAAAAAATAAATGCCGGAATGAAAAGATTTGTTAACATTTAAAAAAATGTCACTAAGTATAAAAAATCAATTGTATTTAATAGTAAAAATATTGTTTTATTTACATAACTGATTATAAATAATTGTATTTAATATGAATTTCTACATCTGAAAAATTTCTAGGGAAAAAGTAGTAGGTATGTTGTTTTCTTGTAATTTGCAAGTGTTCATTGAATTTTTTTAACAATAACTTCGAATCATTTGAAGCGTTTCATCCAATATTGAGGTTACACATGCCATTTCATTACATTGACGCGAACACGTCATACAATAAATGTCAAAATTTCAAATGTAGGTAACTAACGACCTCTAAAGTATTGCAAGAGCCAATATACTTTGTAAGTACTTATCCATTACAAAATTCTCCACTTAAATAAAACTTAGAACAAATTATTTTAAGTTATTTCGTGCGATATTTTGTGCAAGTTCAGAATCAGAATTTGTTTGGTGGTCTAGAAGAATTCAGAGGAGAAATAAACAGAAGCGGACAGCGACTTCATTTAAAAAAAAAAATATAAAAAAGTGTGTGTCAGCTCCAGCGACATCAGCTCCGAGGTACGACTGAAGTTTACTCCTTACGAACGATAAATAAATAATTTAAAAATTAAATAAATACAATTAAAATATATTAATATAATGTATTACATGTAGTATATTACATAAATTCATATGTATTGAAGCATATTGTAGCTTGTAACGCATAACGTGTGACATGTGACATTTGATTTTACTCCCGTAAATTTTCATACCCCGGGTAAAAATCGCAAAAAGTACACATACATATAAGTATATTTAGTTAGATATAGACATAGGCGTACCTACATGTTACAATCTGCACAGATTTACAATCTTCAGTTTGAAGGCAGAACTAATTGATTCTATTCTAAAGCCTACCGCGTACATACGTGCTTTGAAATCAAAATACATTCTTTAGCGCTGTACAAATAAATGTAGCTAAAAACTTTTGTAATGCCCAGTCAAAGTTCTTTTCAATAAAACACATTAACGAACGAGTCAACAAAGGAACCACCTGCTGCAAGAAGAGTTCACACGGTCATAAAATATAACAACAATTTGATGGCCAGTTTTAAATAAAGTTTTATGTGCAATACTATGTCAAAACTTGAGTTAATTGTTAATTTGTTTTATATAATTTGATGATCATTTTTAACTAAAGTTTTATGTCCAATACTTCAAAAAGTCAAAAATTGTTAATTTGTCTTGTATATTCTTTTGAGCAAAGATTTAAATCTTTGCTTTTGAGATATTTATTGGTCATATCATTTACTTAGGTTAACTTACAAATTAAATGTAAAACTATTTTAAGCCTATTGTATGTAAATTGTAAAGTGTATTTATTGTAAAACTATTGGAATATTACATAAGACGTAGCATAAGACCTCATAATATTTATTGTAAATAAAATAACGACAAATAAATTGTCGTTTTATTGTAAATAAAATCAGTACATTCGTAATACGAAGTATATAATATAATATTTTCACTTCAAAATTATGCACTACATTTCATATTGTGCATTCGCGTACCAATAATGTTATGGTTAGTGTACAATTCTATCTATTCATCTCATGTTAAACCGCAAAGGTAGCGCAAAGTTCCGTGATTCAAAGTTGTGAACAAATTTTCAATGCGATTTTCTAATAATAATGTAATAAAAGTTTAGATAAATTTTGAATTGAGAAGGTCCTAGTGGATTATAGGATTAGCCCCCTTTTTACGTTTCTATGATTGAGATTGGCGATTTCACTTGGCATTTTTAATGTAAACTCGCTTCGGCCAATGTACGAGTATGCCGTTGTCCTACATTTCATGCACTTGTTCATTTCACTCACAACCCGTTCAAACAGTTCTAACGCCTAAACAGTGGTTCGCCTACCGAGTCACATTAGTTATTCGTGTAATTAATCCATCTCAAAGACCCGTTCATTTCACGCTAATTGAGCTATAATCCGTTTTAATCTAATCGATACTATGAAAGAATTATAATTGCTAAGGAAATATAATGAAGGTGGTGGGCGAACTGAATAAGTAATCCGTACATACTAAAATAATAAACTATGTCGGTCAGTTTGGTTGTTAAACTAACTGACTAATATACTTGGAATAAAATTTGCTCATATATTTTGTCAGGCGTTATATATTTTTTTAATTTTCAAGGCGGACTAAGTCGCGGACTGCAGCTAGTTATTTATAAAATGTATTTTGGTTTAATAAATTTAATTTAATAAATTTTAGATGTAATATACATTTTATCGTCTTTTTGCTGGGCACAGCTTACGTAAGGACGTAAGATAGTAAATATTATTTTAATTTATTTCAAAGTTAATATTAAGTTTAATCTCAAGATAATCAAAACTTTTTTCACTGTATTGAAAATTTGAAATAAGAATTACAAATCTTCTTGGCCTTCTTGCAAACTATTTTTTAATAAATCTGATCACAAAGCTAGTGTGATATACTTAAACTTCCTTAAATACTTATTAAATATTCGGCGGCATTTCTAGCATACGCTTGCATTACCAACTTTGAAGACCAGTGGCTAACAAGTTTTTTTTTTAAGTCATCAGTCATCAGTATGCAAATATCAAACGTTTTCTTAACTGTGTAAAATTTTATGGTAAGCACTTTGTATATTGAGTGATACAATGAAACAATCCTATTATGTATAATTGCTGTGGATAATAGCGGGAAAATGGTTTTGATATTTGGAATTCCACCACTCGATTCATTTACAGTCATTCACTCACACTAGCCGCGACGAGTTGAAGGTTGATGGTCATTTGACGCAATTGTTTCTTACAAAGCATATATACCTATGCGAAAAGGTATTCGTATATACCTATATATTATGGTGTTTCACCAAGTCAAAGTGGGATGAAGGATCAGATAACCTGTGTGTCCATTTAAATTAAGAATACCGTCACCTAAAACACAAGAACCATTAGGGCGCACTAAGTATTACGCCAAGCTATAGAAATTTTTTCATGTAAAAAGCAATTATACTTATATAGTCTTTTGTAAATGTGTTACATCAAAATTAAATTCAATTAAACATTATGTTGTATTAATAAATAAATAAAAAATAATAATATCAAGAAAACCTCAGAAATACCAGTTACTTTCATGGAGTCATTCAATAAGTGTGAAAATCTCAATTTTTTAGACCTTTTTGTTATAATAACTTTCTGTTATAGTTTATATGTTTTTATTACTAAAGAAACAAATATATCTTTTAATATTAAATACACCTGTTGTAAGTAGTGTTGACATTGACATATCATTCGTGATTGGTTCCTTCATCGCTGTTTGTATAATTTTAATTGCATAGCTCCGAGGACGTGTGTGACGCACAAGCCTTAATTTTATTACTGTGCATGCCTACATCAAAATATGCATTCCGTAATGCATTAACAATGGATAATAAATGGTAGCAGCATTCAGTCAACTCTGTTTCGTTACGAATAGATAAAAAGAAGGGGGCATTTAAAACTGTTTAAACATCAACATTACAAAATGCGAATGACAAGTGGGAATTATTTCCTAAGTATTCCTATAACTTTGGTGATAAAAAGTGGAAATGATATTAGTTTTATGAAATAACCTAAATAACATATAATATCCAAATCCATATTGAGTGGTTGTATTATTTTGTCCATCATAGACTTTATGTTCGTATAAAGATTTTTTTTTTATAACAGATGGGTTAGCTCTTGGCCAACAACCAGCCATGTGGCAAGGATGAGGCCTAAGATGGAGCAAGCTCACCCAGAAGATGCCTATTCACTCGAACCTTGAAAAGATTATACCTAGAAGCAACTAAGCACATCAATAACCTAACATCAATCAACTAAGTAGGTATAACAAGTTTTACTAAAATGCAAACAAAATGCAACAACAGTAAATCTGAAATGTAGTATTCGGTTGTTAGTGTTTCTAAAGCGGTTAAAATTGGTCTCGAGGTTAGCGCCGTAATGCCACTGAAACCTTTGTTGCGGGCTGTCGGGATTAGAGAGAGTGTTGGTTGTTGCGGGCGCGCGGGGGCGAATGGGCGAATGGGCGCCATGTTGTCGCGCTACGTATTCGTGACCGGAGGCTTGAGTTGCGCCTGCGCACGTGGGTCAACCTCCCCACCAAGCGATAAATCTTGAACGATTGTCGCCGGACTAATTGTCGAGAGGTGGGCGACAGGCCTAATCCTTAATGATAATGACGTCGTGGGTGTCTTATGGACATGGAACTGTATATTTTTTTAGTAGTTACTCCAGACGATCAATATGGCATTTTAGTAAGATAAAAAACAAACGAATTTCTAAATATCTTTGATATTTGAAAGAACCTTTCAATTTACTGAATCTAAGTAAATTAAGCAACATTATAAGGAAGAGCACAGTGATTTTTTTGTCGTGTACACACACAAAATACAACGAGCATTGTTATAGAAATACTCTATACATAAAAGCCAGGATGTGGTTCATAATAACGCAGGTAGATGCACCTTTATCGCAAAATGTAATACGTGTATTGAGTAATAAATGCACTAAAATTAATCTCACACAGATTTTATTTTATCCAATTACCTTCCGAATTGAATTCACATAGAGAAAGTTATTGATGATTTGGGTGAACCTAGTGATTTTGGCGACCTAGTGATCCATTACGTGATTGATGAGAGGAATGATAGGTATGTTAAGTTGTTGTACTAAAATTTCTCCAAGATAAGATATCCAAATTCAGAATTTGTGAATTTGCGGATACAATTGAATTACGCAATAAAAATTTGCGGGATTTAATTTAATTAACATAAGCAACAGCACAAGTGCTGCAAGTTAGTGAGATGCTGCCGACCTTTTTTTTACGAGGAGTAATCCGCTTACAGATTCCCTACCGCTGGCTAGGCGGAAGGGATATGTGGGGGTCGCCCAGCACCTGATCATAGCGGCACTGGGAATACCCACTAAAACTCCCCGGTACTTGCCCTGTGAGCGGGGTGAACCGGGCTCTGCCAAGGCACCAACTCCGATCAGTGGCGTGCACAGAGATTTCAGACAGGGTATGCACGGCTAAAACTTACCCACTTCAGCATTGTTTAGATGGCCTACCGCCAGTAGGTTACCTGCGGTGGTACCTAACTGCCTCCTACTCACCGCACGGCGACCGGCGGCGACATTGGCTTAGAGTAGGTATTAATTCGCTGATATTGTTTGGGCCACCATGAATATCTAAATAAGTGATTGAAATCACTTATGTGATAAGTATCCAAGGTGGCCTTTAATGTTAAGTTTATTTTCTTTGCGCAAATTAATTAAAATTAAAAGTATCTAGGTACCTACATCACGGATCAACTGATTTTTTCATCGAAAACAATGAGCTCATATTACTACGTAAAGGCGGTTTTTATATTTAAACCCACTTATTTTCATACGTTAGTACATATTACTTCAATGTTATTTTCCATGTTTTATAGTAAACTAGCTGCTGCCCGCGACTTCGCCCGCGTAACTTAGGTACTTATAAACCTTCCTCGAGAACCACTCTACCCATTAGTGAAAACCGCATTAAAATCCGTTGCGTAGTTTTAAAGATCTAAGCATACAAAGGGACATAGGGACAGAAAAAGCGACTTTGTTTTATACTATGTAAAGATTAACGAAATAATTAATTAATTAAGTACTGTCAAACACGAAGAAGAGCAATCAAAACAAATATGAAAAAAATAGCGACAAAACGCTTTGACCGCTTTGTAATAAGTAGGAACAAAATTGTCTTTATTGTCCGACTAAAACAAGTCGACCGCCTACAATCAACAATTAGGCTACGCTTTGTCTGCTATTCAATTCGGACGGGTTACATCCATAAGCTGTGCCTCTAAAATTCGTCAAAAGTTAAACACACGCATACATTTTCACGCACACATACACACATTTCCTGTGTACTACACGAGATGTATTGTATGAAAAATAAGCACGATGTAGTACAGCTTATAGCCGCTAAATGCAAGGGGCGCCACGGTTGCGTCGATAGGCGATAACTCAACAAGTTCCTCAATCATAACAAGAGATGGCGCGCGATGTGAAACGCGAACGAGTTAGATTAATTATTATTGTTATTACCATGATTTTTAACGAATTTATAGTTATCATTTAGGGGCATGTATGTGTGGGACTCCAGGGTATGCAGAGCTTATTTGCATGTATGGAACGCACGCCCCTGACTCCGATCCACCCCAGGGCAGCCTAGCCATTGCTGGCTAGACTAATATAACGTCAACGGAGGATTGCCCGGAGACACCCAGGCAATCCCCAGGTGATGCTGCCGACCTACGAAGGATTAAGGATAAGGGGTTACGGTTAGGAAAATGGGCTCGGCCTCCTTTTCTCACTCATCCAAACAACAGCATACAATGATGTCCTTTTTAATACGGGAGTCTTATAAGGGGTTACCGCCGCCAGACGCCTGATAGGGCTAACTTTTGCTTCTGGTTTTGCCAGCTAATATCGTAAATGATTTACACAATACACCAATCAGCATATTGTTCTATCAAAATCCTTCAAAATATACCTATCTCATGCCAAATGTAATTTAAATCATTCCATTTGGTTTAGATTCAGATATCTTATACCTACTACAACTTCAACGATAAATGTTCTTCAATAGGCCCTTTATTTTCACGTTAAATCTGCATTCAATAATAATATATATATGATTTGTAAAGAGAGGTACTCCAGACTGTGGGTCTACAAAAGCGTTCCTACAAAAAACATAATATAACCTCTAATCTTTATAGTACGGTACCTATAGTGAGTATATTCATAGTGACACGGCAGATACCCAGTGTAAACGAGAAGCCAAACCGGTCCTGCAGCTGCGCGTGCTACAACGATATATCTGAATATCTATCTCGTGCGGGTAGATAGGTATAAGCCTGTATATACTTATGCCTTGTTATGCATGGACTATAAGGCACAGATTAAATAATAGTTACTATCGCTATATGTATTGGCTATTGGCACACCAATCTAGGGTTGTATTTCTTGTTTTTTTTGTCCTACTGGCTAGGGTTCCTCTGACACAAGTCAGAGATCTTGAAGTAACAGTCAAATTTCTCTAGTTAGACCAATCTGTTTTTTGGTAGTGTAGAGACTGACATAGATAATAAATATATTGTAAAATTTTAAGTTGGCTCTTCGCACATTTCGTACGAAATAAAATCGTGCGATATGTCAACTAAAAAATTGCAGCTAACAATATAAGGTGTAAAGTGTTATAAGAAAGCTATAAGCCATTGTTTAATTCAAGACGAGATATAGTAGTTTACTAAGTTTATAGTCCGTGACCTTATAATCTCTCGTGACTTACCGCCATGAATGTGCGGATCTAATTCGACTCACGTTGTATCCTTTTTAAATTGATTTACGTACATATTCTATAACTAAGTATATATCCTATTGTAAAAGTTAGCGACGCCTGACAATACAGTGTTGACTTCACAAAACACATTTCTTCGTGTAATCGATTATACATACATAGCTAAAAAATAATATGTAGTATACACTAGGTATACACATTTATAGGTACGTTTACAGATGTCGTTCCAAAATCGAATTGATCGAAATTAAATTGGAATGCAGCAATCTTTATGTGGTTGAAAGGACAGGAGATACTTTCACGTACAGATGAAGGTGAGTGCTTTCCTCTCTCTGTCTACTTAAGGCGATCTATATCTTCAAACACCGACTAACTAATAAATAAGAGAGCAATAGAGCAAAAGCATTATCATGGCAAATACCAGCAAATACATTATCCTTGAAATATTATACATTTAATTCATCGATGGTGATTATAATGCCATAAGTCATAGAAAAAGAATTAAGTTGATAGTAAAAAATGAAAGAGATAAGTATCTTGAAAATTCTCGGTTTTGAATTTTGTAACAATCCAAAAACTTTCAAGATTGATAAGAGCTAATATATACCTCCCAATAGTAAGTAATAATTATCCTGAAGGAGTAGACCTCGATTCAACATTACTTTATCAATGTTGTATTTGGTTTTATGTTTAATTTTAATTTTACATAATATGTACAGAAATTAATCTGCCCTTACATAATTCCTTACATGGCTATATACCTACTATACCTACATATTTCTTTGCACCTTGCCTAAGTTAGTCAGACTGGGCTTACACAAAAATGAACTACTTCTTAAGCAATTGTAGCACTTAAAGTACATTAGTGCGAATGCTAACTACTAACTACTAAATATAAACAGTAAAGCAATGCTGTAACTACAAACTGGACGTAATTGGTTGTCCCAGTTAGACTACGGGCTGGAGGCACGTACATAATACAGCGACACGGTACCTACCTACGAACGTGCATACATAGCATGTTATATTATTTCGTAGCATTTCAATAAGAATTTATTGGAGACGAATTTGTACTACAGTTCAGTTACTAGACTAGTAGTAAAATTACTTATTCTCTAGTTCAGTGTTTAATGTAATTTGAATTGTCTGTATTCCGGATACTCTATAACTTCAAAGTTTTATTACTTTCTTTTGATGAACAGTGAAGCTGAAAATCATGCGTGTGTGTTATTCACCTTGACTGAATAACACCCATAGCTATCTGTACGAACACAGCTAATCATAGTTGTAAATATAATTGTATAGAAATAAAATACTTATCAATACAGATAATAAATCTGTAAATGTAGTTGTGGGTATTGTATGTAATATGTGTTCCTCCATAACTTTTAAGCGAATTAACTGATTTTCATGAAACTTGGTAGATAAACATTTAGACGTACGGGACACAGGATAGGCTACTTTTTTCACGCGAACGAAGTCGCGGGCGTCAGCTAGTAAAAAAATTAATAATAAAATCTTATAAAAACTCAATATACATACTATAAATTTATCTTATTTATCAGACAATAATGATCATAAATTGTACCTACACAGCGTTACATAGAAACGATAAGTCCTTCAATTGAATATAGGCTTTGTTCAATTGAATATGTCAGTACATGCCTAACGACAAAGGTCGCGACGTGCGTTATGATTAAGTCTTAAATAGACAATAGAAAATTTTGTTTACGTGATATAACTTGATAACCCTGATGAATAACAGTAGCGGTACTTTTAATATAGAAATAATTATTTATGGAACATAAAAAATTCATGACTAAATTCAAACAATCATGTTTAAATTTTTGGTTGTGTCAGGGCCTCTTTCACCATCTGTCTAGTAGGCTAACCGTCATTTAAAGTCACCTGTCACCGCGGGAATAATTTAACTGATAGGATAGGTATACCTTTGTTTGTACGGTAAAAGTCCCTACCATTAAAAAAAAATTAAAAAAAAATCGCCTTTCGAATTATATGCACTAAACCGAGTGCATAATATAATAAAATATTAAATTATTTCTAAAAGTAACTAATCAACACTTTATTTGTAGTTGGCGAAAGAGGCCCTAATTCTTATAACAAAATTTACTCAACGTAAATACTTAATTACCTCCTTTAATTACTGAACGAAACACAAAATCACTCGCGTTTTTTCTCAACAGTGTAATGGTGTCGTTACTGCCTCCATGGACCTAGTTTATGACTTTATGAAGTTGGTTATGATTATATTATGACGTTGGTTGCTATCTTGTAGCTTATGACCGCGCGGAACGCACTACGACTTGCGACTACTGAACTATTATAACTGCATCTCAAATTTGTGATAATTCAATTGGTAAAACAAACGAAAAAATATTTAAACTGTACGCCTATCAATTACGCTTAACTATTAACTAACAGTTTAATTGGTCTATTTATTTCTATTACACCGTTTCTTAAACAATCTCGTTGAGTGAGTTTTCGCTGTTCGATGTTTCTGTTAATTTGTACTCCGCTGTTCCGGAACTCTGCTCGTGTTGGTTATCAAACCTAATTAGGTCTCTAATATGCCTCGTTCCAAAACTATTAGAAAGGAAAGTGGAGATCAATTTACAATGGGCGAGGGTGGGTGGACACAGTTAAGGTCCGATACACCTCTGTGATTCCGCAAAACAAATTCTATTTTAACCGGTAGTTACACAGACGGTAAAAAGTTTTAATTACAACAAAGTCGCTTTTTCTGTCCCTATGTCCCTTTGTATGCTTAGATCTTTAAAACTACGCAACGGATTTTAATGCGGTTTTCACTAATGGGTAGAGTGGTTCTCGAGGAAGGTTTATAAGTACCTAAGTTACGCGGGCGAAGTCGCGGGCAGCAGCTAGTAGTAAATAACACTGTTTTCTGCTATTCAATTATTTAAAATACCAAAATACGTGTAAATGTTTATGGTCTGTAACAATTTGTTTAAAGTTAAACATAATTAATTTTATTTACCCAAAAACCTTTTTCGTTTATAATAATATAATATAATATTAACTGTATTAAAATCAGGTTTAAAAGAAGTTAGCGGAGAAATAGAAAGCGGCGGACAGCCACTTTATTTATTTTATAATTTGTAAAGATATAGCGAGAAACATTTATTTTAAACCTTAGAAATGATTATGTTCGATATTCAATTAGCACATACCTAGTAGCTAGTGCTCGCGACTTCGTCGACTTTCTGGTGTCCCAGACAACGTGTATGCAAAATTTCATAGTGATCAGTTCAGTAGTTTTTGCGTGAAAGAGTTACAAACATCTATACATCCATCCATCCATACATCCATGCAAACTTCCGCATTTATAATATTAGTACAGAATAGAAGTATTTTTATTTTAAAACATTTAGATAGTTTCTTTCTAGCTTTCAAGTTAAATAGATACACTTAAAGAAGTGATAACAACGCCCCCGCATCGTTTTATAACTTTACATAATTCTTTTATCACAATTATAATTTACGTATAATAGAAAAGTGTCTGTCAGTAACGACTTCGGCAATAAAGGGATTATTTATACCTTATTGGACATGGTCACATCACCCACAGATTTAAAGTGGGCGACTCGACTGGCACCAGACGTCAAGTTGTGAAACAGTTGCTAATTAACTGTACTTTTTATGGTCAACTTTAAAAGAATTAAAAAATATATAGGTATTAGTGAAACTAGGTTAGATATAAAGAATTGAGAAAGCGACCAAAATAATTCTTCGTAATATTTTTTCTGTTATGTATGTACTTAAGTATTCCAAGACAGGTTATTGCAAGTTGAAGATGTGACAGCTCTAAAATCCTACTAAAAATACGGCAACGAAGGTTCGAGTCCTAGTTGAGCCATCAAAACAGAAATTTTTCAATTTAAATGAGTGCATTAATAATAAGTTTTAACAATCAACAAAAACATTATGAGGCTTTTTCAGGGTCCGTAGCTAAGCAATCTCCAATGATGAACCTCTTTTGTACTCTAACCTACACAAGATTTAATTACGAAAAACAAAAAGGAAGTAATTTTTTTAGTATACCTAATCAAATTATTGAATTAATTTAAGCACCTAGACTGCGAAACATTTTGTGAAAACTTGCAATAATATTTACAGAAAAAGTTTTGAAGTTGCAAGCGCATGCTGCGAGTTGCTTGACGCGTCACTACTTCAATCTAACCAATCACGGTCGAGGCCAAGAGTTCCACGAACTTATTGCGTTACTCCTATTGGTCGAAAAGCGCGCGAGTTTTAAATATGTTTCGAATGGAAATAACTTGTAATGGCATACGAGTGCAAATGCGTTACATAGTGAGATTGTATTATTTTCGTTCAATTATTTCTGTGTCTGTGATTGATTATCGTATCTGTTGAAATTGTGCAAAGTTAAATTATTTGGAGTTAAAATAATATCTATAAAACTTTTGGAATAACCAAATATATTAGATTGATCTTATGGGAAAAATACTTAATTAATTGTAGTTTCATTTGTGTACTTATGTTGTAGACTAAGTAATTTTACATTAATTTTGTATGTATTTTATATTATATTTTATCATTAATTTTTCATATTATTTTTTATAGAGTTGTGAACGATATTGCGGTTTTGGCTACTCATACAGAAGCTACCAATAAATAATTCGTAGTACAGAAGCAATTGAGGTCTTGTTAGCACTTTAAATGAAAGACAAAAGATTATGAAATAATAAAACTTTTAAACCTACCACTAACCTAACTAAGTGTGTTATTACAACTAGTCTTGGAGCTGCAAGATACTTTTAGTTCGTGATAAAGAAGCTATTTCATGACTTCAACACGCTCTTAGTAATTACGCCTATGAAGAGGAGTCTGCAAAGTTTTTACATTAACTGAATTTCCGCACACGCTTAATTATGTTTCTTTACGTACGCACGCAGCCTCAGTCTTGCGACATTAAGACTTTTTTTAAATATCTTCCCTCATGCCTACGTAATTGTATGAAGAGTATTTATTCAAACGGAAAATAGATAAGTTAACAACAAATGCACAGAGCCAAAACTGCGTCTTCACGCGCGAGGCTTTTTAAATTTTTTTTAGGTTATACAGTTTTTTTTTCTTACATGTAAGTATGTAAATACAAATTTATTTTTCATTAATTGCTATCCCTAATCCCTAATCCCTTATCTTTCATCCTACTATGATCGGTGTGAAACACAAGCAACGCCACAGGTATTTTGATGTTATAGCAACAGTAAGTGGACCGTCAGCTTGTCTGTCGACTTGAACAATAAAAAAAAAATTTGATAATAAAAAATTAAAATACTATTTGATGTTTTCTTTATGGATACAAGATATGGTCAAATGCTCAGTCTTTACAGACATGTCGAAAGCTTTGATTTTGGTTCCGAACAGAGGTCTATTGTTATGGAAAGGTCACGTTTGTTCGGCGAGTATCGAGCGAGGTCACAAGACAGTGCTTTGTTCCTTGTAAGCTCTATTCTGACTGGTCATCGACGGATCGTGTTGCATGGAGCAATTTTGCTTCAGTTTAAATCTATTTCATTTACAATTCCTTTCACTTAGGTAGATTTGTGAGGAAACATTTAAAAGTATCACGGTTCTCGACAACTATCCAATATAATATGTTTGCGTATATTAAAAAAATGTACTAATAGAGAGAAATTAAAACCTAGAAAGCAATTAGTATTTATTTGAGAAGATTTTTAAAAAAACATTAATTTATGTATCTTTATTTATATTTATTTACTGTACGTTTTTAGTATGTCTTTGAGTCGGTAGGTGGCGCTGCAATCGAGGTTCGGGGCGGACAACGTCTTCCAGTCTTCAACATGTCTTCAAGAGTTCAAGACATATATTATCTCAAATTAGAATAAAAGAAGTAGTCTGATATTCTGAAATGGATTTACTTTTTTGATCCGAAATATAAATTATGTACCTATTTAACCTTTTAACTTAACTTTTTATTAATTTTTTATACGATATTTAGTTTATATTAGATTATTTTCGATTAGATTTAAATCAAATTTTAGCCAAATATCTTTATTTTTGGTATATCTATCACTTTCAGTAATTAGCTATACTTTCATAACATACCTACCTAAGTAGATGTTTAAAATACTCTTATTATAATAAATTAACTTGAAAATATTAACCTCCTCTTATTTAGTTCATTTAGTAACACAGCTTACACACAATTATTGACCTAAAAAATTAGCATCGTAAAAACTATAACTACTTATAAAAATTTAAACAATTCTTTTATAAAGTTAAGTAAGGCAGGTGTATTAAAGTTTTAATAAAGAAATAATTAAACTTACCTTTAATGCGCAAAAAATGCACGAAGGACCGAGACAAGCGTGGCCGGTGAGCTCGCGGAAGCTGCGCCGGAATATATCCAAATGCCACAGCACCTGTCGCAGAATGAGAGACAATTTAGTGAAATTAAATAGTGAGTACGAATACACTCTGCACCATGCAATAGATCCTCAGGTCTTGAGAAAATGAACTCTAAATTTATAACGATATGGTGCATATTTAAAAATCTAATCGCGCTGTTAAGCCTTTGTATCAAAAGTATCAAAGGATTTGTTCTTTTCGCCTAAAATTTTTAGAAAATAATTGGTCCATACAGACATACACTACAATGGAAAGTCCAAATCGCAAACTGCCTATTTTTTTTTACCTCAGCCTCAGATTAAACTTTACTCAGGTCAGCTTCACCACTGCTAATTTAGTGATCTGCCTGTTCCTTCAGAATGTACTGCGAGCTTAGTAGCGTGCAATAGTGTAAAATATAGTTAAAAAATATCTTCATTATTCCTATACAAACTAGCAAATTTATAAATAGACAATAATTTCATAGTTAAATTATGGGGCGTGCATGAAGCAGCTGCACAAACATAGTTGCGTTTTTATTAAACTTTGTACATTACTATTTCAGTGCAGCGTTCAATTTAAACGTGCTAATGAGATGATCGAATGCACATGCCGATGCATTTACAAATGTAACACGTTTGCAAAAACGTAATACCTACAACTACATGAATAGTAAAAATAAAATTATTATTATAATTTAACAATTGTACGTTAAATACACGAGACAATAGTGTCTAGGTACCTTACAAAATAAACGAAATTTATTATAGTTTTACGGGGCTTATCGTGGCAAAATCGACAAAAAATATTACTATACGTCCTTTGTATTTTGTTGAGGAAAATTAACAATTCGTATTATGATATAAATAATTTAAAAAACATCCGGTGAATAGATAACTGGAATATAATTTTAAAATTTGACACGAGACAGGAAATCACAAAAAACCTCATAAATTCGCCCACGCTACCTACCTAGAAGAAAGTTATTTGCATAATATTCGTTAACACCGTAAATATGGCGCACAATATGGGGGCGTTTGTGAACGTTGCACGTGTCATTGAAGTCAGGTGGCAAGTGGCAAAGAAGCGACATTTGTGATGGCAAACGCAAAAACAACCGCTCACCTGTACTGTATATATGTAGGTATGTCACTGTGTTTATGCACCACTCATCAGTAATTACATATTTGTATTCTATACAATATTCTATACGAATATTATAAAGAGAGACGACCTGTATGTTTGTAATGAATAAACTTAAAAACTACTGGATCGATTTTAAAAATGAAAGTGAGTAACATCCTTACTAATATTATAAATGTGAATGTGATTGTTTGTTTGTTACGCAAAAACTACTGAACCGATCACCATGAAATTTTGGCTATATTTTATGAAGTTACGCGGACAGCTAAAAATATAACTAATATATACCTAGCTGTTATCTACTCATGGTGCAAACCGCACTGAAATCCGTTAGGCAGCTTTGGAGGAGTTAGCGACTTAAATTTTTAATATGTAAGAATTACGGACATAACTAATTTAAAAATTTAATTACTTTTTAAATTTTATGTAACTGCCAAAATATAAGGCCACACAATAGAAAAACATCATCATAATATTGTGTAAGATACATCTTTACTTCCACTTCAGTCGGATGTTAAGCGCTTACGCTATTGTAAAATGATCAAAGACGCCAACACACCTATGTCCCTATTTAACGCCCACCTGTTACATCACATAGTAATTTGTCCATATTGGAATCATATCAAATATACAATACGTCCAGTCGAGCTAGACACTTGTGTATACAAATATTTAAAAACATATTCAACAAGATTTAGAGCTCAAAATAAAATAGTGCTGGTTTTAATGGGATGAAAACGCCTAGTTATACTTGTGGTACTCGTATAATCAAATGCTACCGATTTGATTTCATAGAGCGGAACTATGTACTAAATACTGCCATATCAACTTATTTAATCGCTGCGAGGATATCGATTATTAAGACTAAGTTACATTTATGGTTAAGTGAGCACATAGATTTGTTTCCTGCATTTGATTAAATAAATCATTAGCGAGCAGAGGATAAATATGTTGTGAGAATATTGTGGTAAGACAGAATTAATTTGTAATCACTATTCAAATTTATATATGTTGTAATTTTTGATGAATATAAATTAGTGAATTTTTGGTGCTAAAATAAAAAGTCATTCAGCAAAAACTCATCTGAAAAATAGCGACACTAACATATAAATAAATAAATATTCAGCTAGGGTTACTAGCCACTAGACCAAACGTGTCGTCAAATATAGTAGGTCAATAGTAGGATTAAGGATTAAGATAGCATAGAGAAATGGACTCTGGCATCCCATACTCGCTTACCGGAACAAAACATTACAAATGCTGTTATTTCTTGGTTATCTTCTGTAAGGGGGTCGTTATAGCTGCCAGAGGTCTGAAGTTTCAACTGAACATAATATATACACTTATCCGTCCGTACTAATATTATAAATGCGAAAGTTTGTATGGATGTATGGATGTTTGTAACTCTTTCACGCAAAAACTACTGAACCGACCACCATGAAATTTTTCATACACGTTGTCTGGGACACCAGAAAGGACGTAGAGTACCTTTCATCCAGAACGCGGACGAAGTCGCGGGCACAGTATACAATATACTTATACAACGTTTCTTCTTTCTATAAAAAAGGCAGTCGATTGTCTGGTGTATAATATCAATTCGTGCCAGCTGTTATTGTGACCGATGTGCAGCTTTTTCGCGATTGTTTTCGGCGAGCGAACGCGGAGGCAAAGAAAACGAGCAGGTGAAACACAACCCGTCTCGGCAGATGCGCGGACAATAAATTGATGCTGCCTGATCCTTATTGTGTATGCTGCTAAAAGTTTAGTCTTTAGGTATATTATAATATAGTATACCTGATCAACAAATTTATAAACCTGTAATTGCTATTGCAATAGCTCTCGCCTATGCCTTTTTTTATAAGCTATATAGCCTTGGTGTATTTCTGATATAGAAATTATATTACCTACTGCAAATTTTCATTAAAATCGATTCAGTAGTTTTTTGCGTGAAATAAAGCATGCTTATAAAATATGTAAGTACCTACATAATATTTATTTTATTCATGAAGATTGACTTTTTATATAAATAATTTGTTATTTAATTATGTATTGAATTAAATAATGAAAATTTACATTTGCACGTACAAATAAAACAAATCTACACAATTAGACAAATTTTAGGTTATAACATCAAATGAAATATAATATTATCACCAGGCAGACTTTAATATCTAAAATGCAGATCACCAATTTCCAAAAAATAACAAAAAAAAATTTGGGACATTTAACGACCTGTCTGCAGTGATATGTTAAAAAGACTGCTGACTTTGTGAAATAAGAATGTTCGCGTATCATAATTGTAGCAATCTGTCTAACCACAGTGTCATCTTTGCCGACGATACAAGGCGGAAGGATGACAGATGTGGTGTCGTTGTGCGTGCATGTGCATGTTCGACGGACGCTCATTACACACAGTTTCCGTGAACCGGAGCTTTAGATAAACGTCCATTTTTAGCGTAAGCACGTAGCAAGGATACAGTTATACCGCTTCTTCACGTGCGTGGACTAATTTAAACGAGGTAGTTGCAAATTTAATGTAATATCCCAACGAAATATGGTCACAAATCCTAATGTACTCGTATAAAACTATAAATGCGAAAGTTTGTATTCCATCTCGGCACCCAACAATTTTGTGTGTTTCGAAATTACGCAAAATCACGCAAAAACGGCTTTTGGATTTCGATTAAATTTGGTTTTGTTAATCCAGGTAATAAACTATCTGTGTGCTTATAGGTATAGGATACTTTTATCCTGGAAAAATGTAAGTTTCCTGTAGCATTTTCAAAAAACGAACTACAGCGGTTACGAAGTAGAGGGTACAGCTAATAAACTTAGATTTTAGGATTTCCAGGTTAAAAAAGTTTAAAGAAACCATTTATATATTTTTTCGAGCCTCATGCAAGTTCTTTAGATTCACAAAGGAAACACGATCAAAGGGCATTCAAATTGTTTACGCAAGTAATTTTTATACTGTACACACAAAAAACGTTCAAAAAAAGGTCATAAATAAATGTAAAAAAAGACTGTCTCCGGCCTTAACAAACAAACCATCTAAAGGTCAGTTTACATTCGATATTTTAAGTAGAATACAACGTCTTGAAACTGTTAAGTGATACACAATCTCGTTGAATCTAAAATGTTGTTTAGTTAGACACGTGGCAAAGAGATAAAATTTCATGCTAATGGAAGTTGGGACGAATTGTCCCCAAATAAAGATAACGAAATAGCTTTCTGGGACAAAAGCATGAAGCTAATATTTAATTTTGATAAGATATGAGGATCTCATTCAGATGCAGGTGCGTCTTGGGTTTCAATATATGAAATTCTTATAGACGATTAAGCTGAAAGGAATGCTATTAATTGTTGTTAAGTATGAAATAATGTGTCTAAATAATTTGAAATAAGAATAAAATAAAATGTTAAATTTTGTTTAATGTTAAAACCAATTTAAAAAACGAATGACCTATAAATTGGTCCTTTTAGCCAGTAATTATCCTTTGAGACTGAAGGAAACTTTTAGTATGAGTAATTAAATTTGATGCGTTTTGTTTTTAAATTATGATTGTTGATAAGCCAAAAATTAAGTATGCTCAAATTTTGAATTGTATTGCCAACCCTGTTTCATTGTATCAATCTAAATAATATGTAGGTAACATTATAGTCCCGATTTTGATAACAGCCTTTCTCTTCATGTTCAATAACTTAGGCCATATTTTACAGCAAAACTTAACATGTCCTGCGACATCCAGAGATGGTGATATTAATCCTTTACCATTAGATAAAGAATTTAGATAACCTCTATATAAGAAAATCAGATATAGACACCCGACATGTCTATCTGTGCCCTGTGCCTGCCTTATCAGACTAACGTAGGTTTTACTTGGGTTTGCAGTTGAGTTTATCTCTAATATATAAAATTCTCGTGTCGCAGTGTTTGTTGCCAAACTCCTCCGAAACGGCTGGACCGATTTTGATGAAATTTTGTGTGCTTATCGGGTAGGTCTGAAAATCGTCTAACATCTATTTTTCATATCCTAAATGTTAGTAAGGGTGGTCCACCCCAATTTTTATTTTTTGGCAAAACAACATTTGCGGGTTCAGCTAGTAACTACTATATAAATTGGGCGATTTTACCCTAAGTACAATAAGGAAAATAGCCTCAACAGCTAAAACAGGGTGTATAAAAAAATGATAAGCCATTACTTATTACAAATGCGTGAATGGATAATTTATAGTAAAACAAATGGAGGCATCGTTTTACACACGTTTTTGTATTGTTGAGGAGGGAGTGCAGTGAGGCGTCGGATATATGAATTTTTAATCTGTGCCAAGTAAAAACTATGATTTGACGGCGCGTGAGTCGCGTGGGAATGTTTTAGACTTTAGACTGGATGAAATTAATCTTTATTTATAACTTTATACTTCGTGTAAATTTGCTACTTCGAGAATATTTTATTTAACTTATATTATAATACATTATATCTTTATTTAAAAATGTTTATAATTTCTACATATTATAAAGAAAGAAAGAGAGAAAGAAAGAAAGACATTTATTCACTGCACGAAGGACATTAACATAACATTACATAAGAAACATAAAAAACAAAAACAAAAAGACAAGTAAATTAATAAAACAGACAGGTATTATGTACACTCTATCTAACTGTCATCTGACAAAATATTAGACGGAAACGAATTTTAATCAAAATATAGGTGGTGCACTTCCCCTGCGGAAATGACGCACGTATCCACTCACTATACAAAAATATTGACAAATATTGATGACTACGATTTTTCCCCTTGTTCCCCGTACATAACCAACTTTAAAGAAATGTTTTAATATAATATAAATATAAATGTATATAATGTGTAAATATATATAATTTAAGACTAGATTTTATTATTTAAATAAGCTTGTTTTTAGTATGTATATATATTTATGTACAAATATCTTATCTTAATTTTTCTTACTATATGTATTTATCATTATCAAAATGAGAAATGTCTACACACAATTATTCCCTTTTAAATTCTCCTTAAAATTCTTTTCATTCACACTGAAAAGTAAACCTGTTATTCACAAAAGAATATCCAATTAAAAATAATCGTGATTAATTGATGTATTATATTTGTAATTAACCAAGTGAAGGGTTATTAAGTTATTCTTCACATCCACGCGAAGCACAGAGCACATATGCGAAGCACAGAGCACATGCGAAGCACAGAGCACATGCGAAGTATTCTTTCACATGGATGTATGATTTTGGAAAATTAAACTCCAGTCTTTTAAAATCGACAATGTATTTCAATCCAGTTTTATAAACTGGTCATTTAGTTTTTAACCCGCAATTTTTTACTGGAGTAATGTTAACTCTTTCTCGCCACATAATTAGTTTAACATTTAATATTTGAATTTTTTGCAAGTTAAGAAATCACGCGATGGTATAACTAGTAGCAGTAAACATGATTTTGTTTTGTTTTTCAGCATTTGTTCCAACAGACATTCTTTATGAAGAAGACATCTACTGCAAGACTTGTATACAAGTTACATTATAGTTTTAATTCATTATATTTTCATGATGAATTTGAAGCTAACGTCGATTGGCGCCACAACTGACAAATATTGTCGAAGGCTATTTGTGTTTCATAGGCTATCAATTTTGGATAAAATGCGGATTATCCAAAAATACCATAAAACATTCTAGCAAACCTTATAATCTTATATACAGAATAAATCTGTGTTCAGAAGCGAGATGCGGTATAAATATAGCTGCAAATAATTTTGTAAATTGACTATTTCATGAAAGCATTTCGCTATTTATGTCTATAGAATAAGTATTAGGTGTCAGCTTCTGTCTCTTTCTCTGTTAACTTCTGTAACTCTGTCTCTTCTTATAAACCACCCAACGGATTTTTGAATAGAATGTATAAACGATAGGATTTTGTATATAATTTGCAGTAAAAAATTGCGTCCTAAATCGAGCGCGTGTCTCTACTATAGGTACTATAAATATAATAATCAAGATGTACCTAGATTACTTAGAAGAGTTTCTGAAGAGGAAAATAATGATGAAGAAGTGAGGTACCGCTAGTGAATTTATAATTGGAAAAATCCGAGCCGCGATATTAGTATTAAATATTAAAGGCTGGTTGGAGCGAACGCTCGTTCGGAAGAAACCGGTCGTTAAGTTGGGCGTGTGCCGATTTCCGAGAACACTCAGACGAAACACTAAATTTATTATTTGATCTTTTATATATGCACGATCTGTTCGAATGATTGCAGCTTCTCATTAACGTAATAACACATCAGTTTGACGGATAATTGAGCATCAATTTCAAATAGCTCTTATCGGAATCTAATGGGATTATAATAATTATGTCTGTATTTGTATCAGTCTATTGAAATAAAGCCTCTCTCTCTCTTCTCACTTCTCTCAATATATTAGATGTCTTTGAAGATTGCTAATTTTAACGCATAATACGTAGGTATATGCAGATTTAAAAAGACATAAAAATGAAACTATTTAAGTAAAGTTAGTTTTTAGTAGTCAAGGCCCTTATACGTAAAAGGGTAATTACTACCCCTCTGGCAGCAGTAACTAAACCTTTACAGATTTCGGTGTTTCGATGAGTGAGTAGAGTAAGGGATGCCGAACACTGTTGCGTTGGTTGTTTTGCACCTATAAATAAACCGTCAGTCTCTTTTAAGTAAAAACATCCATAAAGAAGATCTTTACATATTTAATTTTTTTTTTTACAGAGCACATGATTTACAATTTCAAAAGTAAACTTTTAAGTAAGTAGAATTCTGTTGATAATTTAAAATTTGATTGAGGTCGCGTTTAATAAATGAATTGTCCAATTTCCTGTACGATTTTAAGTTAAACAAAAATCTGTTTTCTTTAATGAAAAGAACGACCAAGGGAATTGCATTCATGCATCATTAGTACTCACCACCCGAAACGGAGACCCTATTTCGTATTTAAAAGGGGGTACCAAACAAACGCATCATCAAAAAGTGCCCTATTAAAAGAAGCACATCCCTATATAAAAATAGGGAGTGCGTCCATCCGTGCAATGGCCTCTACCTGTGCCTCTATACCTGCACACAATCCCAGTTCCATAATTACGTAGAAAAGAAATAAATAAAACTACTTGTGACACTCGTCTCGCTTCCTCAACTACAAAATCAAATGGCCAACGCGTTCTCTCTTTCGCTCAAACGCGTTGATGTCTTTTGTTCCTAACTAGTTCTTTTGAAGAAATCAAACTGATGCGTTAGATTTATATATACGAAAAAACATATATTATAATGTAAACATATTACACATTATTTATTTACCTGTTAACTAATATCGTAAACTGTGATATTAAATCATTATAGCAATAAAAAAGGAAGAGATTTTGTTGACAGTCACATTATTGTCGATATTTCTTAGATATTGCAGTATTAAACAGTAGATAAACAAGCAAAGTGTAGCCTTATATAGTTGGGTTACTTAAAAACTTTTATTTTTTAAAAACGTGATGACCGTTGTGTTCAAAATAAAAGCGGGAGAGGGCGGAGGAAAGTCAGCGGGAGAGGAGGGATCGAGATTCACGACCGAGGCTCTGTCGAGGACCGGCCAACTCGGATTACCATATCACGTACACAGAGAGAAACTTTTTATTATATTATACACATTGCTGTTTTAAATTCTATTCTCATCTAGACACAGTGTGTAGAATGTACATTTACAAACTTTTACAAAAAATATTTGCCTTACGAGTATGAATATGGTTTATTTACATAAATTTTACATTCACTGACTGTGACAAGAACATCTTAAGTAAGCACCAGAGACAAATAGTTAATAAGTATTTATTACAAATATTCTATACAAATAAATGAATAAATTACGATAAAAGTTTAATTCATAAAATTAACAATTAAGTGGTAGGGCTCACCTTAGCACTGTGGTAGAGCGCGCTGTTCCGATTCGACTTTGTTTTCGTCATTTTCCTCAAATAAAATCCTTTCAAATGTCACTTTTCTCACAGTTCATGTCACAACACAAAGTCACAAACAATTGACATGTTGATAAGTTCGCTAATGCTCATGGGAACAACACTTTCTTGGGCGCAGGTGAAAACTAACTGTTTACAATGAGAGAACGAACGTAGGAGTGTAGCGATGCGCATACGCCAGTGACGCCGAAGCGGCGGGCGTACTATCGTACTAAGAGCTCACTAGCGCCGCGTGCGGCTACGGCCTCGAACTAATCTATACAAAGCCTACGAGGTACCAAGTCGAGCCTCGAACAAAGCCGCCATCTTGGTTATAACGCGAATAGCCTTCGGGATTCATGGGAGCAGTGAGAACCACAACAAATTATAATTATAGTAATTACCCACTTTATGTCAACGGAATCGGTATGTGAAGGCAAGAAAATTATGTTTCTTTCTTTATTATAAGAAAGTATATTGCTATATACGAACAAAATAAGTATTCTTTAGTAACTAGTGGCGACCCGCCCCCGGCTCCGCACGGATTATTTCTTTTTGCCTAAAAATTATTGTCAACGTATTAAAATGGTGGTTTAGAATAAGTTTTAGCAGAAAAATTGACAGTGACGGACAGCGACATTATTTTATAATTAACTAGCTGGTGCTCGCGACTTCGTCCGCGTGGAATAGTTATTTTGGGAATTATTTGGGTATCTCGAACGGTTTTCGCAGCGCACGCAACGGAAGCTCCTTGCTTGATAAATGATCTATCCAACACAAAAATAATTTTTCAATTCGAACCAGTAGTTCCTAAGATTAGCGCGTTCAAACAAACAAATAAACTCTTCAGCCTTATAATATTAGTATAGATTATAATAGTTTAAATACCTAAATAAAATCATGCCGGTGATGCACATAAAGTGTAAAATATATGATTAAATAGATACTTATTTGATATTTGTATGTATATTATATCTAATACCCTACACAACGATAGTCCTGTATATTTAGTTATACCGAAGTATACATTTTAATAATTCGTCTACCTGCTTCAATCAAACTTTTTTTTGGAGCAGGTGTGTTAGAGGGATACGTCAATTAGACTTTAGGGGAGATAATATAGTCCTACGAAGCACGGAGTTTAAAAGCATGGTAGACTTTGTGTATTTTATTTTTCTTATTCTTCGCCATTTTCACGTGTGTCTTGATTTAAAGCCTCCAAGCCAAACATGATTTCTTTTTAATTTATTATTATGTATCGATTCGAATTATTAGCATGAAGTTTAAAAGCATGGTAGACTTTGTGCAATATTTTTCTAAATGTTTACTTATGTTATTTATAGATTTATAGCCAATTAAGGACAAATTTACTTATTCATTTCATTTATCCTATCTAAAATCTATCTAAAGTATCTAGTCTACTAAGTTATTAAAATATTTAAAACGTTTTGAAAAACTAATAATTTTCCAATCAAAGAGCCTGGATGGTTGTGCAATCGAATTCCAAAGCTTTGTGATTGAAGGGCGGATCCACAATACAATACATTATCACTTTCAAATATAATATACGGTACGAACAAATCATATACATACATAGACTGCATTGTGTTATAATAAGTATAAAATAATCGTGTCGCAACAGATAACATCTATTTATTCACAGTTAAAAGGTCTCTTGTTCCCTTTGTGTCTGTACTGGTGATGAGTATACACAAACAAAATTAGATATGTATAAAAAATCTCACTAAGATCTGACGTTTCATGTAATTTAAACTAATAGTTTAAATTCATTGAGATAATATGTAGTGCGTTAGTACATATTATCTCAATGTTTAAATTGTGGTTTACTGTACTAAGTGGAAAAGTACAAAAAACAATATGATATTTAATTAATGCAAATCGGGGGCGTACACCACTGGGGGCAAACGCCACGGACCCAATGAACGCACGTGTTAAGGGATTCACAAAGGCGAATGACATTGACGATTTGACCTTCACCGATATGACCTTTAGAATGTTTATATATATCATACTAATTCCGCACCAAAAACACAAACGTAATTCACATCTCAACGCAGTCACTGAGACACTGTAGCTCCATATATTTAGAGTTCCGAGGCGGCGGAAACAATTCAACAGGCCTTATAAATGTGGTTTTTTGTACTTTTCATTAAAACTACATTAAAAAAAAATAAAAAAATCTATACTTTTTTTTAAAATGATATTGACTTATTATTCGGTGTAGGAATCATTTGCGCGCAATAAACCGTTTTCGCAACAAATTTCAATATAAGTCAAATTCTTCTTATGTTCTAACTTTTATTGTGGGGTTTTTACTACTTTGATGGAAAATATAAACAATACAATTTGTTCTTCACATGTTTAGGTATAACATATATTTTTTTCAAACCAATTGCATTGACAGTTTCTTCTAACATATTTTTTTAAAAATGCAATTTTTTAGGATTGGCGTGTGTTTACACCTTAACAATAAACCATGATAGGATTCGCTTAGATGTTGATTTTTAAATTTTCTTTTTTTTTTGTAGTGGCAGGCACTGCGTTTCGCATTCACTACGTTTCGCAGGCACTGCGTTGCGCATGCTGTCAGTAACCAGCCATGAAATAACAGCATGCGTGTTGCTATGATAACACTACAACTAGGGTTACCAGATGACCGGAATTTAACTGACATGTCCGGAATTCTAGCTGGCTGTCAGGGAAACAGGGAAAATTGGAAATTGTCAGGAATTGTAAGAAAAAAGAAAAATATAAGAAATTATCAATCAAAAAATATAAATCAAAAGAACGGAAATCTAATAATTAAAAGACAATTAATTGATTAATTATTCATCTGATCCTCGTACTTTTTTTCATTTCTGGATATAGCTGTCAGCAGGTGCTGGTCTTTCATAACAATTTTATGAAACTTCACTTTTTTGAAAAAATAAATATACTTTTTGCCGAAATGTCGGAAAATTTATTGCTCAGGTAGGGGTTTTGCCAGGAAAACTTATTTTTGGATCTGGTAACCCTAACTAACACTGCTGTGAGTGAGTAAGCGATGCCAGTCAGCCCCCATTTCCCTAATCCCTTACACTTAACCCTATAAGGTCTATAAGGTCGGCAGTGCACATGCAATACACAGAAATTGAGATTTACTCTAATCAATCGAGAATTACTTGGCAACGAATTTAGAAGTAGCAAATATTTATTGCCCTACACTACAATAAATATCAAGTAGTTTTTCAGACCAGTTAACTTAACTAACTTAACTTTGGTTGAAAATCCCATGACCGCGCATCGCTTACCTTAAGCATGTATAAGAATATAATTTAATTTCACGCTGTAACCATTCCAAAAAGAAAATGATAGAGATAAAAATGTTCCGAGGTCCGAAGAGATTACTTCACCGCTCGGTTAGTTGTTGGACTGGTCTATTAGTTATTTTCATTCCACAGTAATTGCATTCTCTGTGTTGGCCCAATTATATACTACCTACCGTCTAGTTATAAGTGAGAAATAGAATTATCGTGTTAGCATAATACCTATAACCACAGCATACTATAAGTATGCTGTGCTATAACATTATAGTAGAGGCAATGTACTGTGAAACGAAAATGAAAAATGTAACTTTTTATTAAGTTACGGTTCAATAATATTATTATGACAACCAGGAATAATACTTCATAGGCAATTTATTTGTAGTTCATAAACTACGAATAAATAGCTTGTCTGTCAAGATAAACTGTCAAAGATCAACATTTTCCGAAGGCTTTTATTTATTTGATATTACCTTGCTAATTCAATTCCACCAGCTTTAACTCCATTGTCCAAGGGTCGCTCGTAAATCTACTATATAATAAAAAATTACTGCTGCATTTCCATACAAATTCACGTTTACGCGTTCGATGCGATTGATCGAGTAAAACTCGCACTAGTCACTCAAATGTCTATTATGTCAGCTAGCACTAATAGTAAAACTTAAAACTGCGTTATAATAATTAGCGTAATGCATATTATGCTAGACACAGAGACACCGACACCATTGATAATATAAACTAAAAATACATATACCTATAAGGTAGACTCTGCAAAAAGGTTTGCCAAAAAATCTTCATTAAAAAACTACATGGAGAAGCCGTTTAGTGTTCTCGCATTCCACGTGTGAAGGAATGCTGAAGGGACTGTTACAATAAAAAATCAAAGCCCTAGCAAGACGCTGACAGCATTAAATAGGTCTCGCTCGAGTAACGTGTATGATCAGTCGAGTATGTGATTAATGAAATGTGTTAATTGCTAGTTAGAACGGTGTAGTAATGCATCAATTCCCTTTGTTAAGACAACTGTGTTTATATTTTTCTACTTTTTTTTATATTTTAAACGATTTTTTGTGGACTGTACTTGTAGCAAGTTGAATTAATTGTATGTTCAACTAATTAAGATAGTGGAAAAATGCACTGTATTGCACTGCAAAATATATTGTAAATAAATTAAAAAAAAAATTGATTTAGTTGCTCCAGTGATCGAAACCGCTGGCAAAACTAGTCATGTAAATACTTTACAATTAAAAACTTAGCCATATAGACGTATACATTGTGTGTATCTTTGTTGATCATTAAGAAAAATAGGAAATCAGTCAAGCTATCAATCAAGCACTCCGACATTATAGGCGCGAACACGACCGACTTACAAAGCTACATCTACTCTTAAATACTTTTGATATAAACTGAATAAACTAAAAGCAATAAATTACGATAGATATTGAATTTCTAGATTCAATACAAAATTTTGATTGGAATAAATTCAGAAACTGTACTTTTTCTTATTAAGACAAAATTATTCTTTTATAACTTTTTAAAGAATATAATTTATGATAATTTATCTTCACCAAACACTTCCAACTGGTTTTATTCGCTGTCCCACTTATAAACAAGAGTGCATCTCTTTCACGTGTCATGTCTCCATATGAGTTAGGAAAATTACTTTCAACCTTAATTTAAAAGACTTAAAATAATATTTTGAACAGCAACGCCTTTAGTTGTTCGTGTACTAGGCGAGGTGTAGTAACTCGTAGTAAAACGAAACAGGTTCTATGCTAAGAGGAAGTGCTAACTAACTTGAAAAAGAAAGATGTTTACCGTTAAAGAATGACCAAATACAGACTTGTCGGTAGACTATAACACTGTTTTGTAATACTTACATTTTGCATAAATCATGTAATTAACAAAATAAAATTTAGAGAATACACATAACTACTTATCATGTTACGAAAGTTTGTGGGGATTTTTATTATTAGTTTTTTACACTAAAACTACGGAACGAATTCTGATGAAACTTTACAGTAATATAGCTTATACATCAGAACAACACATAATATTAGCTGTGATATTAGCCTATGAATAGATATGATTTGTAACATTATGCGAACGAAGTCGTGGGTCAAGTTTCAAACAAAATAATTATATCGTGAAACTTATTATAAATAAGTCAAGTTCTTAAGTTCATGATAAGTTAAAGGAAATTATGAAAAAAATTCTAAACAAAATATACTTAATTTCCAAATATTTCAAGGTTATGGAAACGGCTAAAACAATATATAAATCATACGACCCAATCTCGTTAACAATTACTTCTTAATTACATCATAGCTAATATTAGCTTTCGTATGAATTAAATATAAGTACGATGATTGAAAGTTCCTATAACTTAGAATGTTCTAAAAGTTAGCGCCTGTATAATTACAACTAGCAAAAAGTTCTCGATGTGCTTAAATATCGCATTTATTAGGAACTTACTTAATTCAAACAAACTATAAATAACAAACATAATTAAGACGAAATTATGATCTATCAAGTATAAGTTTAAATTTAAACTAGGTTAAGCTAATACCTTTAATAAACCAATAAGAAAATTTTCCCTAAATATTTTATTAAAGGGATTAGAAACTCATGTGTTTACTTGCAATGTAATGTTACAATAAATATGACTCAAAATAGTCATTAGACTATTTTGAGGGTAAGACTTTGTAGAAAAATAGTCATTGAGTGTTGGTTTATGAGTTTTTTTTTTTCAACCAGTTGATATGAATTTGTAGCCAATTCAGGTACAATCTATAAACTTCTAGGTGTCATACGATTAGAGTAGTTTATATAACGCTTACAGGCGAGGATGTTATGTTACATTAGTACCAGTCTATGAGAGGTAAACACCATTGTTTCACGGTAATGATACCCTAGATTAGTAAACTTTCTAGACTTGTAAACACCAAGAAAGTGGTATTATGCGGGCTGTGTTGAAGACACGCAATTCCCACGACCAACTTGCCATTCAACGAATGGTGTTTTATCGCAGTGAATGAACTTACCAAACTGATATTATGAATGAAATATACCTAATATATAAAAATATTTTTCTATTTTGCATTCCTTTTAAGTTAAATTAAAATATTATATTAAGTTAAGTTAAATTAAAATATTATATTAAGTTAAGTTTAATTAAGTTAACTATAAATTTTGTGAGGATGTATTGATGTTTGTTACTCTATCATGCAAAGGCACGGAATACCACAATAAAGGCTAAATCATACTTTGATGACCTTTATTTAATATAATTAAGCTCGTCAGACAGTCTGACGGTCCCACAGACATTGATAAGACATTATCAATATCTGTGGACGGTCCACTTGATAGTAGGCAGCTACCCTCGTCTATATATGGACACAAGAAAGCCACAAGCGCTGCAAGTGGGCTCCCGACCTTAGTATAAGGATAAGATATTAAGGATAAGGATAAGAGACTAGTAAAAGATAGGAAAATTGGCTCTGGCATCGTTTACTCATTCACAGAAACACAGTAGCATATGTGCTGTTTTTTCATGGTAAGGAATTGTAGATAATTGTTACCAATTAGACTGCGAAATACAGTGACTTCGAACATTACCAATTTAATAAAACATCATTCATACACCAGTAAGGAAAGGATAAAATTTATAAAGAAAATGGTAAAGTCGCGGGCAAAAACTAGTTAAATAAGAATGAGTAAAAGTAATCAAATGTACGTTCCAATGAAAATAAAGAAAAGGTTTTTATTAAGAACACAGTGTACAGAATGATTGATATTAGTTTCTAGTAATTTTATCGTCAATCAAAAATTTATTAGCATCAGTAGCCGCTCCGTTGGAGGTCCGTGAGATCACTATAAACTATAGTCTGTTAAAACTATTATTATCTATACAATTTTGTTTTAATGACACACTCATTGTTACCTTTCACTCATAGAAGTACTTACACCTCTGTTAATTTAAATATAGGTAGGTACCTACCTATCCGAGAAATATATCTGCATCATATCATATTTTATCTCAATTCAATGCTCATATTCTTAGGTCTGCCATATTTATAGATTTTCCGCTATAAATAATAAGACGAGTATTTCCTTAAAGACCAGAAACGGTGCTTGTTAGGCAATTTATAAGAATGGCGGTGAGAGGAACTGGTCTAAAAATTATATCGCACAAGATTTCTCCAAAATTTTTAAACCTGTTCAACGATGTGCTTTATGGGTTGTTTTATCAAAATTATCAACGACTTTTTTACATAAAAAGTTGATATACCACTTTATTTTGTTGTTAAAATTTTGTATATTATGAAAACTTTTAGATAAGTAGGTATTTTTAGACAAAGTTATTTTATTAAATAGGTAATTTGATAATCCCATTACAAACATGTCCTCGGTGCTTGTGTCCTAGACAAGCTTTGAACACTAATACTAATATTTATGATTAATTAAACTATATATGTAATAGAAACACGAAAAATTTTAAATATCATAAAATAGATTATTCGTTATTTATTTTATTTATATATATGTATTGTATAGAAAGGCTTTACTTTGGTTACCATTGGACGTAGACTCGTTCCACGAAGAGATAAGCTCGAGTTGTTATGACCACTAAAACTGGTCAAGTTAAATTGGTTTCCAACTTTAGGGCACTTTACGACACGATGGCTCGATCTCTAAATGGTTGAGCGTGGACGGGTTTAATGCCCAAACGATTCACATCTAAATAGCTCATTTGCATTCTATTTGTATAGGTATTGTGATGCTTTAGCGTTATTTGAAACTGTCAACGAAGGAGGTGTGATAAGCGATATAGAATTAAAAAGACCATTGTTTATTGTTTGCAAACTTAAATGATATACTATTGTTTATATTATAATTATTTTTTGTTGGTAAGATTTAATATTTTTAAAGAAAAAAAACATGATACATAAATGGTTGGTAGTTTTGAAAAATTTACTAAGGCCTGTAGAATAATCTTATACAAATATGTAAAGCAGATTTAAACATATGGATTAAATTGGTATGACTAAAGCATGCCAATGTGTATTCAAAGCATATACGATTAATACTCAAATTCCTGTGTCACACATAGCGAGTTGTTTGTATTTGGGCATTTGTTTGGGATTAGTCTAAACTAAACGTTGAAGTCTACAATCTAAAACAATGCAAAATCTTGCTCGATTTCACATCTTAAACTGATGTAAGAGATTACTCTTCAGTGAGAATTATTTGACATTCAAAGCGTTCAAAATACTTAATAATTATCTATAATGCTTTGTTTGACTAATCGACCTCATCTTCGAGTGTAAAGGTTAAGAAGTTACTTAAATGTCTTCATTTACAAAAAGGTTTATATTTTTTTGTTTTGTGTAGTATTTTATTTTCTATTCTGTAAATCCTGTATTCTATCATGTTCATATTTAAGTAATTTATTAAATATGTTTGTATTTTGTATAAAATATGTTTGTATAGTATTTAGAACAATTGTGTTGTAATTACGTTTGTGTAGCGTCGATGTTGTGTAAGTCCGAAACGGTGCTGGCTGAAAATCAGCGCTGCAGGTGCTTGCATCTCAGCACAATGCTGAGCCAGTGACCGTTTCACTGTTGCGAGGACACACACTTTTTTATCCATAAATTTCTGTTTTGTTGTTTTTATTTTTATTTTATTTTTATTGTTGTGTCTTTGTAATCGTGAATAAAACTTTCTTTCTTTCTTCTTTCTTTCTTTCTAAAATATAATTCTAAAATACTGGTATTTGTTGCTGTTTCTAAAATAAATGACTATATTATTTTCTTCTAAACACGTTCGCTACTTAAAGAAAAAAATTAACATTACGGCTATAAGGAATTTATAATTTATCCTATATACAATATTTCTATTTTTAAGGTTAGAAAAGTGTATTCTTTATATCTGGCACTATTCTACTGCAACAGATGCATTTCCAGCCTCCACCAACATATATTAATATGTTATTCTAATAATCTATATTAATAAACTATAAAGGCGTTAATATTATTAATGTAAGTGTCTGTAATCTGTCTGTTACCTTATAACATCTTAATTACTCAACCGATTATATATATACCTTTCATCCAGATAAAAGGTACTGGTTTCTAAGGATCATCTAAACTAAAATAAAAGTCCAACGCCTGGCAAAGCTACCTATAACAGCAATAAAGATGTCAGGGTGTTATATTTTTAGTTTTCAACGCGGACGAATACGCGAGCACCAGCTAGTATTAAATAAAATGTTAAATCTTTGAGCACTTCTGTGTAAACGTATTTTAAAATAATACTATTTATTATGATAATGAAAACTCTATGAACCGCGACCGTCTTATGTAACTTCTCACGATGATCGCGCGTTACGTCCAAACGATCCGGTGTCAGCGGCGCGGGCGCAGGGCTCGTGGGATACTATCATAGAACATATCATACACACATATTATAAACATATTTAGGCGGCAAGCGGAAGTTATTTCTCTTGTCTAGCAAAAAGTGTAGCAAAGTAATGTATGCAATCACTGCAATGAAATATCTATGTACTGGAATTAAGAATTCTTAACCTTAGTTTGTGTAAGTTTAAAATTATATGACAAGTATTGACAAGAAGAGGCTGTCTTCTGCAGTCATAAACTATGCAATCCAACTGGCAGTTAGTATATGACTATATTATGTTAGTATATTTCTTCGAGTTAGTATATGACTAAGCCTGCTCCTCTATTTCCCTCCTATCCCTTGTCCTTCGTCATAAGAAGCTCAGCGGTGCATTTTGCAATACCCATCAAGTCGACTGTCAGTCAGCCTGTCTGCCGATTCGGATGTCCTAATAAGAACCTATCACAACAAAAAAATTATATGCATTCGTCAAGCCTAAAAATGTACTTAGTATGATAAAAATATTATTATTTTTTTAATATTTTAACTATTATAACACCGATTTGTGGTAAATATAATAAAAATAGGTAAGCGGGAAGCATGAAGTGACCACGCTCCCACAGTCTTCGCCTCTACAATCAATTGATACAATTGCTTTTTCAATTTCATCTTAATTTTATTATGGGAATCAAACTTCGACCGTATTCTCTTTTTATTAGTGCAACTACTGATAATATGCGCTCCTGTATGTTGCATTTGTTTATTTAAAAAAGTATTTTTTGCCTGAAAACGAAATAAATTTGGATGTAATCGAAAAAATTTCATATGTATATGTTAGGTACTAAATTTTCGGAATAATATATAATCGAAATCCAAAACACTTTTTTATTTTTTAATTAAAATGACATTTTTGAAAATATTATAAACTAAATATTATCATTCAAAATAAATTGCGCAGAAACTTGCTTTTCTAAGCGAGCCTCATACAAGCGAAATTCTCAAAACAAATATTACGCAGTTCCACTTCGTTAAAGAGAAAGAGAAGTAAAGTTGTTCTGGGAAAATGTATTTAATGTCTAGTAACTACTTCATTATCTCGTAATCTGAAGGTTGTCTGGAAATTTCATCAAAATCGGTTTAGCGGTTTTGGAGTCTATAGGAAACAAACATACATACATACATACATACATTAATTTTTTTATTCATAATCATTTGTTATCATTTGTAATTATTACTTTTATACATACATACACACATCGCCTTTTATATATAGTACCTATATATAGATTTCTTGTTGCAGTAAGTAATTGCACGTAGGGACGAATAGAACAAATATAAGTAGTGGTCACGTCCTTTTCCCTAGCATTTCCTTATTGCGGGTTACAGAAGAAATTGTTCAATTGTATTTATAATGCGATCAACCTTTGACCGGCCACCTGTCGTGGAGCCGTGTACAGTAATTAGATCATTACCCGAAGCCAGGCCACAGGCGGTCTTGCTCCGTTGACTTTCCCACACATCTTACGTCCCGAGACCCTCTTCGATCATAAGATTAAACAACGCTTTTTTCAATGTGCCATAAGTTTATGCAAATTTCTTTAGTTTCTTTTCTCTAATTTTATTGGAGCATTACAAGACAAATTTTGTAATTCTTTCTACTGCCCCTTAGAAGGTTCTGTATTCAAACTGGGCGTTAATATTAAGTTAGGTACATTGATTATTATTTGCCCTTCAACTACTTCCTTACTAATATTATAATGCGAAAGTTTGTATGGATGTATAGATGTTTGTAACTCTTTCACGCAAAAACTACTGAACCGATCACCATGAAATTTTACACCCACGTTGTCTGGGACACCAGAAAGGACATAGGGTACCTTTATCCAGAACGCGGACGAAGTCGAGGGCACCAGCTATTGATTTAATATAATATCAAGTCTAGCTGTTATTATATTAACTCTGTTTTCTATTTGAATTTTATAGGCAGTTTACTATACTACTAATATACTACTACTTTATTATTTACTATTAATATACTAAATATTTTTTACAGATTCAAATAATATACGCCATTATTACATTTCTACAGGAAATAGGCGGTACCAGTAAAAGCGACTCCTACCATTTCTACACAATAATTATGCAATAAACAATACGAAAATACAATGTAACAAACAAACACACATAAAACATTACATTGTAAAATTAAGTGTCCCCGTGCACCTTGACCGTCGTAAGTCTGGGAAATTTTAGGTTGTAAACGTCAGCAGTTTGGTGCTGGATTTATTGTTAACAATTTGGCGTTGTTACTACACAGTGAATCCTTTTGTATAGGAATTAGTCAGAGGAGGCCCCGAATCCTCGAAGGCGGTCAGGATGGGTGACTCATCAGAAACCACGGGTCGTGGTTCACGAAACACAATGGCCGAGCGTGCTTACAGACAAATGGCTCGTCTTAAGGGCAGTAATAGACTGACGAAACGCGATGCAATTGAATTGCGACTTTATTTTTGGATAGAGCTTAATACAGTCATGCAAAATAATGAGAAGCCGGTAGGTAACTACTAATATCTAAAATATTTTTTAGATATAAGTAGTTAAGTTGTTCATGAAATTTTTTAAGACGATACTATATAGACGAAAAACAAAATATCTTTGCGGTTTTAACTCAAAATATTGGAACGTTAAAATAACATGAATGCAAACTGTTTGGTTCAGTTAATTTCTTATAAGTTAATTTCTTTATATTTTGTCGTGTAAATTACATTTACAGTATATGTCATTTTATTTTTTATTTGATATCTTAATATAAATGATTCATAAATAGTTTCTTTTTGAAAGTTAGCTTACAGGAAAGAAAACTAGGCGCCCTGTGCTAAGGACATATACATAATGTTTGTATGAAACATCGATTATATAAGTGAATTAATACAAACATTATAAACATGTACCTTAATTATATTATAAATAACTGAATTTGGTAATTATCATTATATCTGTGAAATCTGTGCATATTATTATTGTATACCTGCCCTAAGGTTCAACCCACACAAACTGGTTAACATTAATTAAAAATCTATTTTAAATTACAATATATTACTTAACAAACAATTACTAATATTATCAAGTACATAATAATACATTTTTTACTACTGTATTATTATGAAAATATATATTCTGTTTTTATTTCATTTTCATTATGTAACCCTTTCTTTGTTATTTTTATTGAGAGAATAATTTTCTTGACAAAGGACTAACAATTTTATTGTTTACAATTTTATACGACTAAATGATTTTCTATTACTAAAATTATTTATGGTTAAACAGAAATCTCTGTAAAAGGGAAAGGACACGGTGTGACCAAATCATCAATAGATCGCTTAAAATGCGTTTAAAAAGGGGACGATCGGGCGATCGATCGATTAGAAAGAAATATACAGTTTTTTAGAAAAAAAATTTATTTTCATTTGATTGCACCCTATAAAATTTTGGGTATAATATTTTGAGAATACAATATGCCATTTAATTAAATATTTTTAATCACTGTTTTCCCAAATGTAATATTTTGCGAATGTAATGTTTTGCGAATATATAATAATATTTTGAGAATATAATAATTTGCGAATATAATATTATGCTCATAACCCTTAATCAAAGACGACCATTAAAAAGAATTCACTATTCGTTTTGTATTTGTACATGTCCAAGAATTTTCATTATTTAGACATTAATTCAGTAAAGAGAGGAAGTAGCTCAAAATTGTAGGAAATGTAAGATTATAGTGGATAAATGATAACACTCTTCCGGACCCACACGTTGAATTTGTCGAGTTATTATATCTTCTTGATGACGTAATTTGCTTCAATCAACTGTAATGTTATGTTTCTTTCAATTGTATTTTCTTGTATATTATTTATTTTAGATCGTAGCAAAGACGCAACGACCTTGTGTCATATACTTTATTGAAACTCAATGGCCACACAGAGCTTTTAGACTAGCTTTATACTAGCCATTAGAGCAAACGTGTCGTTAAAATTGCAATGCTAAAAATATGATTTGCAGAAAAAATTGCATCCGTGCGAAGGCGGGGCCGGGACGCATGTTTGCTGGTATTTTACTAACATTAGCTTTCATGGGCTTGCAATGTGTTAATTAGAAAAGTAATTGTGCGACCAAGATTTGACCTAAAGTGGAAGCAATATAACTTATTACTACAATTAAATCACAAAACCATGACGGGTGCACATGTAGTTGCTTATTAAAAATGCAGTAAAATGACCCACAAACAGTAAATTAAGTAGCTATTACAACTCACGTGGGAATCATTAATAGAAATTATAGTTCATAGTGCAGAATCATTTGTAGAGTAAGTTTCTGAATAAATGGCGGTGTCATTCGGAGTATGTAAATTCACTTATACCTATCAACAAAAATAATAATAATGATTACTTTATTTGTCTATCAAAATTAAAACTTACTAATGTGAAGACTTATTTTCTTCAGGAGAAATTTATGGTAGAGTTAAATTAGACTTTAATAAACATTTTGGACTGTGTACAAATACAAACACACTTGCATAACAAGCACGAAATTAAGAAGATACGAGTAACTATTAGTTACTACTACTACTATTGTTAACTACTACTACTATTGTTAACTACTAGCTGGTGCCCGCGACTTCGTCCGCGTTCTGGATGAAAGGTACCCCTATGTCCTTTCTGGTGTCCCAGACAACGTGTATGCAAAATTTCATGGTGATCGGTTCAGTAGTTTCTGCGTGAAAGAGTTACAAACATCCATGCATCCATCCATCCATATATCCATACAAACTTTCGCATTTATAATGTTAGTACGGAAGTACGGATTAAAGATATTTAACAAAAGACCACGTTTTGGCGCACCATACTTCATTACTGATCATTCGAAGATTTTTGTTAGAGGTATTTAAGAAGCAATATAAAGTGTTTTCATATTATTCTTAAAGGGAGTGAAATTATCATTGCAAAACAAGGTATCTACATTATTTAAGTAAAAAGCGTTGAGACGTGACGTGATATACACAGTTAGTATAAGAATGAGCAATATATGCAGGTGTGGTGTTTCCAAACGGTTCCCACGCTATGGTTCCTTCCGGAGGCGGCGACCCATGACGCTACCGTCTTAAGGCGCCCACATCGCGCCTCCTATTGTTACATGAGACGCCAAACGTCTGCGACCACGGCGAAGTGTCTGCGGCTTTATATTTGACCACTTCAACTACAGTTATCCGAGCGTTACAATTATGTTATAAACTGTAGCTGAGAAATTTATAATCATGTCTTATTTAGGGCCTTTTTTTTTACAAGAGGAATTCATCATGGATACCCACCGGCCTGGGGACAGACCGGTAGGTTATGTCGGACTCCTGTGCCCCGAGGTGGTATTGGGGAAGACCTACCGACTAAACCTCTTGGCGTCCTCCGCGTCCGCTATGAGGCGAAGTTGCGAGGTCGGACGAACACTCTTCCGCAACTCCGCCGGTCTTATTTAGGGCCTGACAAAATAGATGAACCAATTTATTCGATCCTTTTTGAAATCTAAATAATGTATAATTTATAAAATTATTTCGAATAAAATTTGTTAGTAACCAAATTCTTGTACTTGACAATTAAAAGTTAAAAAGAAATTTAAAAAACATGGTTAGCGTTTTTCTATAATATCCTCCGGAGAAGGAATCAACGCAGGAGGTAATCACGGATGAATTAGTTCAATTATCCGACACAGGACAGCCGCCGGATGTTCGTACAGATGACGTTATATTCGTAGAAAAAAGAGGTAGGTACCTATACTACCTACTTATATAATAATTTTCAAAATACTTAGAAAAGTCAGTTTCTGTTTACTATTTCTACACTAATAGTAACTGTGGTACGAGGTTCAATTTTAAAGGAAACAATATCTCTCTCAGTAACACTCGGTTTTCTTAGGGCGATCCAACCTGGTCACCGACCCACCACATCGCAATGGCCGTCTGCCCTATTACTTCATTTTCACTAAGCTTTCTTTCCAATATTATCTATAGAATATCATAGGTTCTTTTCTTCTTTATTTAATTTTTGCTTATCTGCTATCGGCCTTAGTGTAATGTTAACAATGTATTTGATATTCTCTAATGTTTTTGATAATCCTCGAGAATTGGACTATCAAATACATTACAGAATATTTCGAATTCGACAGAAACTGAGTTTTCTGGTATAGTATAGATTACTGTAATATAATTTAGTTTTGCTAACATTATGTACTCTTATTTTTTTACTCTATTAGAAATTTCATACTCTATTTTTAAAAGCATCTAAGTCACTAATACTACCCAATAATTTTGCACTATTTGATTTCATGTTGTATGTTTGTAATTTTATTAGCTATTAGTCATATTTAGTACCTATATGTAAGTGCATTATACCTACGTGATAATATTCGCGTTGTGGAGCACGTTTCGTTTATTGTATATTCAGTTTGAGTATAAAATAGTGGTCCATAAATAAAAGTAAAATGTGGCACGTGCAGTTATATTACACTTCGAGGGGCATAAATATTCATTTTAAGAATGAAGAAAAAGCGAGTCGGGAAGTTCTGCAATCTTGGGACAGCGGCGCGGGCAAGGCGACATACGACGAATATTTACCGCACGCGCGCGGCAGGTGTACGCAGCAAAAAAATAATGAAATTCAAGACTAAAACATTTTTCATAGACTGATGACAGAAAAAAAATGAGGGAGAGCTATGAAATTGATCGATTCTCATTTTATTACCTACTACTTAGCTGGTGCCCGCGACTTCGTCCGCTTTGCAAAAAAAAAAATATGTATAAGCAAAAAATATATAACGCCTGAAATCTTTATTGCCATTATACATTCGCCAGGCGTTGAATTTTTATTTTTATATGATCCTTAACTAACAACTAATCGTTTGAATACATGCTTCATAACTTCTCATAAAGATTAAAACCGGCCTTTAATCACGTTGGTCGCTATTTTATAATTAAATATAGTAATACCTAATTGAAGCGAAAATTTCAGGTCTTATAATAAGTAGTAAATGTTAAAAAAGCAGGCTTATGAAGCAATATTGGGGGAGACTGCCGCCCGTAGTATGGTCCCCCGAGTTGGCATCCCGCAGTGTCCCCTTCACGCCGGGTATCCAAGAGGATTTCTCAACGTTAAAAGGCTTATGAAGCAAAATTTTCATTATTAATAACCGTATAGGACGAGATTCGACGGACTTAAACTCGTTTAATATAATTAGTGTATTTTAGCTACTAAATTAATGTAGAAAGGTTAAATTGTACTACAGCAATTATACAATACTCAAGGGTTAAATATATTAGAGGTAATTTTCCAAAGCAACATAATTTGGATAATATATTCATTCAATTTAATAGCCTAATCAACCCATTCTTGAATAATGTTCACCCATAAAATTAGATAAACAATTTTATGGAGTTATTGAAGCCACATGTACGGAGCACCTTTCAGCCGCCCCGTTAATTACAGTATTGACATTTAACTACATGTTAACAACATTGACACAGTAATAGTGTTTGTGGACAACTTGTGTGAGTTATTGTATCGCATCGACAGGTGCAACAAGACACAGGTGGAAGGGAAGATAAAAATATTAAATTAATGCAAAACTCGAATCCAAATTGAAATGCATTGTCTATTTTTATCTTCAAATCCTATACCGCGTATATGAAAAATATAATACACTAGCTGCTGCACGCGACTTCGCCCGCGTAACTTTATAAAATATAGCCTAAAGCCTTCCCCGATAAATGATCTATCCAACACAAAAAGAATTTTTCAATTCGAACCAGTAGTTCCTGCAATTAGCGCGTTCAAACAAACAAACAAACTCTTCAGCTTTATAATATTAGTATAGATATAAATGAAATTGTCTTTAATTTATGAATATGCACTTTTATAATTCGTAATTTTAATAATTTAATAAAAAAAAAATTAATTCATAATAGATAAGAAATGGGCTCTGGCATCCCTTACTCACTCAATAAAACACAACAGAACACATAGGTAGGGGGTGGTTACTGCCACCAGACTACTTTTCAGAGTCAGACCATAAACCATAGCCAATTTTGAAAAGTTCACTTCCAAAGATGATCCTGTTAGGAATCGAACCCGAGACTCCCGAAACAGAGCGTTAAGGCAAATACCTTAAACACTCATCGAAAGGCTTCGTAAAATATTAAAAAACTTTACAAATATATATTTTTAAAAATTATTAAAAAAATATGTTAAAAAATACATCTTTAAAAGCTTAGTAATAGACTTGTATATAGGAAAAAATGATGAAACTGCCATGTAACAAGTTACAGTCCGATGAATGGACCGATTATGAAAAGACATAATGACGAACAAACATACGGGTAGTGGCAATTTAAATAAATGGGTACCCAATATAAGGCATACTTAGGTGTATATCTCACATTAGCCTCCTTAGCCTTACATATAGCACGTCACGCATACAAATTCTCTCATTGGATGGATTGCCAGTTTCATTCTCACCGATACCCTTCATAAACATATCACGTTTATTTATTTATTATTAAGTAGTACAAAGCATTCGTGTCATGTTCTACGCCTGTTACGTGGTTTAAAGTTCTCGAAGCGAGTAAAAACGTCGCCAGTAAAATACTTTAAAGGCAATAAACGTCCAATTAAAAGTAATCAGTTTTCTATTTTAAATTTTTACAAACATTTCACACCTAACATAAAAAGTTTAAATGTCTATTTAAACATAAAATGTTTTAGAAATTTTAAATTAACATTGAATTAATTAATATTTGAAAATATAAATAATTTATTAATAATTTTATGATTATCCCATCCCAAGTTCACATGTTGATACCTACCATCAAATCTAAAGATAAAGAACTAAAGATAAGAGATAGGGAAGGAAGTGGACTCTTAACAGCCCTTGTTCTAGTCTACTGGCGCCACAGCCAAGTGGAAGGACGGACTGCTACAAAACGCAATTATGACTGCGAAACGCAATTAATTACTACTAATTAATTTCGGACACACTAATTTCGGAGATTTCAGTAAAACAGATTAAATATAATTAGGTATTACAATTTTCGCTCTGTTACAGTAGTACAACCAAGAAGTTTTCTACAGAGATATACTATTTCGTTGGTTTTCTACTAAATATATGAATATATTTAAAAAAGTCATAAAACAAAACCATATTTAGTACATTTTTGTTTAAGAACAATGGGATTTGAGCTTGTTAATCTCTTAATAAAAGATGAAATGGAGAATATAAGATCGCGGAGTATGACTACTACGGAGGTTGATAGCACATTAATCTAACGCTAGACGGAATGCGCAGCCGCAAGTTACCACAATCAAAATAACGAGCCCACATTCATCACGGATACATTGTTTTTATTATTGCTTTTGACATGCAATGACCATCGCATAAAAACAAGATAAATCGAGATAAATCGTCACGCTCAAGGATTATACTAAGTATTATTTTTTATGACTTTCTACAAAATTGAACTAATTTCACCCTCAGGGGGTTCTGTGTGGAGATATTTTGTCTTTGGATACCAAATGGATACCCTCAAGCGATACTGACTAAAGGATTCTTGTCGTTAGATATTTAAAAAGTAGCAAACACGCGATGAATTATATCTAGAAAAAATATTACCTACGTTAGAAATAATTATTTCTAAAAAAAAATTCATTCTAAAAACAAATTAATTATTAAAATAGGTGAGGCAAACAAGCTGCAATCCACTTAGCCACATATTATCACAAGCAACGAGAAAGGAGATGCAAGAAACTGCTGACCTTTATAAGATAAATGCTAACGGCTGCAATCTGTGTTCAAATTTCGAATGAGTAGGCATCTTCTGGGTGAGCCCGCTCTATCATAGGCCTCATCTTCGCTACACGGCTCGATGCTGGCCAAGAGCATCTCCAATAAAAAAATCTCGTAATCATTTTTTTTTATCACACGTACCCCTGATATACAGGTCAGGTACCTTATGGTACTATAATGTACATTGTATTTACAAATTCCATGGTTACAATTAATATAATTTAAGTCTATGTCAATAAAATTTTACGGTGTCGCTGAAGCTAGGCCACTACATTTCAGATGGGATCTGCGAGAGAAAGGTAAGACCCAATTCATTAATTTATATTTAACTCTAAACTAAAAGTCAATAAAATATGTTGGCGTATGAAAAATTATACAACACAGTCCATATCTCAATTTTAATTTTTATTGTTTTTTATCACTTTTTCGGCTATCTCGTAATAATTTATTTCATCCCTGATCAACGGTTTTTACAAGTTCACAGTGAAGTGTGGCTGACCGGCCCTCGTAGTAGCATGTAAATGAAGACGGGCGAACGTGTGTCGAATGTTGGATATATGGTGAAATAACTTTAGTTAGAGAGACAACAAAATGTCGTACACCTGTTCAAAGAGTATTGTTAGTGAAGGGACATGAAACAGGCGTCATTCTTTACCAATTACTTATTGTGATGAATCTACGAGAAGAGTGTAGCGTAGAGCATAATGTCTGAATTTAGACGTTTGGACATGTTTATGTTAAGTTGTTGCATCACGTGTGAAACCAGGAGCTGGTCGCTAGTTATTTATATAATAAAAAAATGTGCATTAAAGAAATATTTATATTTCTTATTATAATAGATTCAAAAATATATATTATTATAGGGACGTAAAAATATTTTCGAATGCCATTTTAAAATGTGTGTCATTCAATATAATAGAGACATTGTTACCTAAGTATGTATATGTAAAGAAATTCAAAACATATTTCGGTACATAGAACCAGGCATGTGAAAGAAAGTAGTAGATAAGCTATTTTACTTTCATTAGTAATTAAAATACTATATAAAAAGCTCATATGACTACATCTGAATCATTAGTCATAATCACGTATCATGTGTCTTTCGCGTGGTGTCTTTAAATTACTTTTAACAGCAGGTTTCAATTTCAGCAAGTTGACATAATAATTTTTGCTGTGAACAAATGCATATGAATTCTAAATAAATGTAATAAATTGTGTGAATAAAGCTATGAACGTTTCTAAATCAATTAAAAGTAAATAGCAAAACGCGAAGGCAAAACGGATTGATTTCGACAAAACTGGACACACAGATAGACAAATTTCAATATCAAATTAACAATGGTGAGACACTTTCAATCGTGGTTATAAGTTCCCGTTAGTTAGATAATAATAAAAATTTATAGAATTAACAAGTTAACTTTATAGATTTGAAATAACCAAATAGATTTGAACTAAAATGAATCTCCTCTCCCAGCCAATCCACCGGAGGAGGCTCGGGCGCTGGCGTCTGGCCTATGTTCGCCGCGTTCTACCCTGACCGGGACCCGGGCGGTGGTCTTGGGGGAGACTGCCGCCCGTCGTAAGATCCCCCGAGATGGCCGGCGTACCTCCACTTTCGGGTATGCCGAGGTTCTGATAGGCACAGGCCTCCCCGCGTGGGATAGCCGTGGCGGGGCACCGAAGTCGTGTAACCCACGACCCCGCCCATCAACGGCCGCGAAAGAAAGAAAATCGTTGGGTTTTAGCCGGTAAGAATCCGGCATAACCCCGCAGTGTCCCCTACACTGCCGCAGTATCCAAGAGGATATCCCAATGTTAAAAAAAAAGAAAAAAAAAGGCACACTGCATTTAACAGCATATATATTTCAGTAAGTGAGTAAGGGATGTCAGAGCCCATTAATCTTTCTATGGTCAGCAGAGTATTTACATCACCTATGGCGTTGTAAGCGTTGCTTTGTGTTATATTATAGGCGACGGTAGCTACCTACTTTCAAGTGGACCTACCATCAAGTGAAAAAATAATAATATCATAAACTATAAATTAAAACTAAATTAGATAAAAGCTCAGCGTCACCATAGGTTTACATAACATAGCGTTCTACTAACTGCATTACACCGAACGTGGAGGAAGAGATAAGAGAAATAGTAAACAAAACGTAAAAGGCTTTACTCAACACTTTTAAGGACACAGGTGAACAAACAAATCCAGTACACTGTTCTTTACACAATTATTATTTTACTATATATAAAACTAGCTGTTGCACGCGACTTCACCCGCATAACTTTATAAAATAGGTACAGCCTATGTTACACGCGGAGCTTTCTCTAAAGAATTTTCAAAATCAGTCTAGTAGTTTTTGAGTTTATTCATTACAAACGTACAGATTTTCTCTCTTTATAATATTAGTATAGAAGTATACTATAATACATTTGAACTGTTCACTCATAGAATGTCTGATTTCCAATCATACCTACTAATACTAATAAAGGATAGAGGAATGCTGAATAACAGTCCTCCGTCCTTTTTATAGCTAACTAATTCGGGAAATTCTAAGCTTTGTTTTCACTAAAAAACTTTTAAGAGCTTTTAAAATAGATTCTCTCTAATCTATGCCTTAGGATTTCACTGTGGTTCAAAAATACAATTATGTATATATACTAATAATACTAGCTGACCCGGCAAACGTTGTTTTGCGAAAAAATAAAAAATAAATTTTTGGGGTGGACCACCCTTAACATTAAGGGGTATAAAAAATAAATGTTGGCCGATTCTCAGACCTACCCGATAAGCACACAAAATTTCATCAAAATCGATCCAGCCGTTTCGGAGGAGTTTGGCAACAAACACCGCGACACGAGAATTTTATATATTAGATTATATTTTGAAGTGCAAATTTCGTGATGCTAATGCTCACCAAACTCCAGGATATAAATAATGTATAATTACTGTACAATCTGGTACAGCAATTAAAAGTCTATTTTTAATCAAGTATAAGGTTCAATAACCGAATAAGTTTAATTCAATTAAAACAGCCGGATAGTCTTAAAACAATGAAGCCATTTTTAATTCCCTTATGGAGATAGATTGATAGGGCGATCGCGTGCTCCAATTAGTTTTGACTTTTATGGGAACCTGAACACCATTAAACACACCGTACCGTCGATGTATGTCTTTAAGATGTTCACACGCTCGTCTCAATTGATATTTAACGGGTTAATGTTAAACGGTTTTTGAAAAATAATCAATTAAGTTATTAGTTAATTTAAATTAATCAATTAATTTAGTAGTCAAGAGTCTATGCAGCGCTGACATAAATTCAATATTTGTACTCAAGTAGCAAATTGCTCAAAAATAACTTTAAAGACTCAATATTCTAATTGTATTTTCACAGCATATCTATGAAAATTTAGAAACTTTTGTAAGAATATTGACAAACTGAAAAATAAAATTGCCACCTATAAAATTTTAGCCTAATTATTGGCGACACTGTCAGATGGAGGAATAAATAGTAATAATAGTAATAGACTGTATAGATTGGTTTTAAACCAATGTGTTTGAAACCCAGGCCAAAAAACATACTCAAATGTCCCTATAGGCTCCTTTGCTTTTATTATTGGCTAAGCTCTATCTGTAAAAGAATTGAAAGTTCATCTTGGAAAATTAACCCTTATGTAGCTAAAAAAACACAGAAAATGCGTGTAAAATTGCAATAAACTCGAGATAACCAGCTAAATTGCAGATGCGCCCGTTCGGTACAGCCCATTTGCATCTATCGTGGAAGCTAAAATGATATGCAAAAGTAATGCAACGACAAAAACTGCTTCCAAACGTACGCAAGGTACAGGAGAAGCAAATGGCTTGACGTAACGACCCTTTGAGCCATTATTTTATCTTTGTTGCGGACGGTGACATGATAATCCATCATGACGGCTCTCTAGACAACGCACTGCGTTCATCGCCTCTCGCCAGCGAATAGCTTGTCAACGACTACATTTACCTTTTTCTTACATTCCAGGCTCGTGCCAACAGTTCACGCTTTAATTCTTTCATAAAAGCGTTACTTGCATCTAAAGCGACGTATAGTAACAATATCATGGTTACAAAGTCATATTACATTAGTATTGACTCCATAGAGTCGCAAGAGTTCTTTTATTTTGTGCATACAATTCAGAAAAATCTAAATTAATTTAGAAGTAATGGCAGGGATATTCAGATTTAGGGATTTTCTTGAAAATTTTTTTATGTTTCTGAGTAATTCTTAAAATAATGCCAGCCTGTTCACAATACTAATTAACATACACGTCAATTCTTCGTTTAATTATAATAGTACATAATAAGTTTGAAGCAACATTAATTGTCTTGACAAATCTGCAACTGTCGCATCTGTCACTCTTGTAACGAAATATGGTTCTCTGAGTAACGAGTTCATAACTCATTCTATGTAAGTGTAAAAAACCTTTTGCGGGTTATAGCGGAAGTAAAGTAAAACCAAGGTAATGAAACGCTACAAAACTATAGGACGTCACTTGTCCACTATAGGAATATTACTATTACGCAATCTCTTTTTATGTCTAGCTTAGGATACAAGTATTTTAATGAGGGTTTGATGCACCCAATACCCATGGAACTATTCGAGTGAACCGGCTTTTTTACTCCAATGAGCCCCAACTTTTCCACGTCGTAATTACCTCTATGTAAATTGGATCAGATTTATCAAAGACGCACAACGAGCGCGTAGGAATGTAAATCATAAGAGAGTTGGAAACATGATGCGTGATGCAACTTTTCAATTAATCTTTCTTTTTTTTTTCTTTCTCACATTTTATTTAACAAACGTTTTAAACCTTGTTAACTTGTTATAATAAATGGGTATATTTTTTATTTGTTGGAGTATTTATTTATTAAAATAATTTAACATACAGTTGAATATATTATTACATCTGTTTATGCTAATATTAATTCATATATTGATATATGAAATCAGTATTTTTATGAGTTGATTACTGTATGTAAAAATGTGCAGCTTAATTAAACCCTAACGCTAGTAACTATATCTTATTTAATCTGTGCCAATAATAACAAGAACAAAAGTTTTGATTATGTAATTCAGAAAATATTATTAATACATTTAATTTTTGGGTTACAACCAAAAATTCTCTCAGGTCCATGTATACCTTCTAAAAAGTGTTACCTATCACTTTAACACACCGCCTAACTTAATGTCACGGTGGCCTTATATGTTTTAGAAGCTCTTTTTTAAGAAGCTTTCGAACATTAGCGGTCTTACTACAAAAGATTCAGTAAGCACTGTTCAAACACATGCTTAGTTAGACAAGCATTAAGCGTTTAAGCATTGGTCAGCGAGCGTTTAAAATGTCCCTACCACAAAACCTTATTTAGCGCTTGTTTCGGTAGACAGTGTTAAAGTACGTGAATGTTATTGAATTATGGCAACCTTGGCAAACATTCATTCAGTCACTCGCCCTGCATTCATGTCGTTTTCATTTTACGCAGATCTGATAGGCGTATAATGATGAATTTTGGTTTTCACAAGCTATTATTACGGACTATATTAATGATATCAGCAAATTATAAGATTGGAATAAGTAATAAATTACAACAAATACGTTAGATTATTTATAAAATTTTGTAATACCAAAAAATATTGAGCATAATGGAACGTAACTAACACTGACGTAATTGTCAAATGTGGTCTAATGTAAAGTTTGATTTGTTAAAATTGTTAAATAAAATTTTTATTTGAGGATCCACCTCTAGCATCACATGGTAGATCATCCTTTATTAAATAAATAATCTTGTTACCAAAGTTATATATTCGAATGGATTAATTCTCTCACGATGTATTCTATCTCAAAAATTATCCATGTAATCGATATCCTCCATGTCAATTAAATTTAAAATATCCATACTCATTTATAAAATCAAAAGAAATCTTTAATATTAACTATTAAGTATACGCAAAACGAAATTTGACACAATACGTCAGAGGAAGAGAGGCCGTTAACTAGATAGACACTCGTTAAACTAGCATGTGGCGGTGGTTAAATTTAAATAATGCTCAAGCATTGTTAAACCCTAAACAATGCCTAGACACTCTTTTGTAGTAAAGTTTTTTTTTAACACGTGTTTTAAGCCTGATTAAAGTGTGTTTAATGTTTTTGTAGTAAGACCGTAGGCCGTTAAAAATTGCATTTATAGTGGGAGGGCTCGGACAAGTCGCGTTGAAAGCGACCCCTATTCACAAGACAATTAGTGTCACCATCACTTGCCAAGCAAAAAACGTTTTTAACGCTAAGTGCTAAAGGTTACACTTAGATTGAAGCTTTTTTCAAACAAGTACACACCGTTATTCAGATACGTGTGTCACCTATCACCATGCGAGGCATGGCCACTAAGTTTACTTTTCGTCATATTATCGCAACAAAGATGTCTTGGTTATCCTAACTAATATCATGCCGACTAATATTTTTTTTAATATATTTTTAGGTCGGCAGGCAGGCTGACGGTCCACGGTGGCAGGTGGGCGACGTTACCCACCTGCCATCGCCTGCAAGTGCGTTGCCGACTATTAAGGATAGCATTAAGGATAAGGGATTTGTAATTGGGATAGGAAGTGTGAGAGAATCGGTTAAAACCGCCTTCGGTTTAAAAATAGAGAAGATGAAATAACTAAACTTAGGTTATTTTTGTTATCGGACCAAAGAAAAATTGAGTACAGCGAAATTTGAATTGGTAGGTACATAAGTAGATAGACTATTTAGTACATACATAACTTCAAAGAATTTTCTCTCATTTAAATTTACTTATTAACTTTAATCGTATTATCATCAATCTAAAAGAGGTTGGCCATTGGAATTACTAATAATGAAGATTAGTTAAACATTCGAAGTGGTAACAGATTAAGCAACTGACTTACTCGTTGAAATTTGAATAATGCTTAGAAGCGAGACTCCGAAATGTCGATGACCACGAACGCTGACCGTCCATCCTCAGATTTATCTCTGGATATTATTTACGTCAACTTACAAATGGATTATATTGAAATCTCTCGACTCCAACTGACGAGAGGTTAATCGAGTCTGGTATTACTTTTTAAAACCTTCTTTATGGCCTACAATTTTTTTTCTTGAAGATTTCAATGTTTTACGAGCGCTTGCTCAAAGCGACATTTTAATAGTTAAGTTCTTAAGTTTACTACTTAAAACCATGATATATTAAAAATTTCATCATGGATATAATAAATGTTGGTATAATGTACAAAACCAATTTTCCCTCCTTCACTAAAAAGCGTAAATTGGTGTACATATATAAAACAAAATAATTAAAATTAAGCTCTTAATTCACAACTAGATGAACAAAAAAGGCCTCTTTCATAGCTGACTTTAAAACACAGTTAAAAATCTTGTTAAAATCTGATGTGAAAACTGTGGAACTGGCTGTGGAAAGTTGTTACTAACATGGAGTTTGTTTTGGTTATTACATCCTCCTAAGTAATTCAATCTCCCAGAATGTATTTTCATTTCGTCCTTGACATCTTAGTTAAAAACAAGTGAAATATGTATTCTAGATAAAATGAAATATGAAATCGCTTAAGAATTGGAAATTTTATGCAGGTCATCCAACTTTACTCAACACAGTCATGTATTAACAGCAACTACATATTAGCTTCATAAGTGAATTTGTGACCTCAAGCCTCAAGCTCACGTTACACCACCCACAACGATTCGCAAACACTTGAACTTTATGATTCTATTTGTGAATTTCCTTTTACGTGTACGCAATATTGACCATCGCCTTCTCGGTATTAAGCGCAAAACAAACACAGCAGGCACGTTTAAACAAAAACTTGTTATAAATGAAAGAAACTAACCTGCACGGCACTGTTTAGAAAACAGTTGTTCAGTCCGGGCGCGTTCCATAAACCTTTGGTCGTGTGAAATATGCCGGAGTCCCGTGAATTGTCCCTCGAATGCTGAGGTCGAAGTTCGCCGTCCCGCATGTAGAGGTCGTGCGCGGGGGTCGCCATTGCAGCCGCCATTACAAATCACCGCGCCATTTTCTTACGCACGCCATTCAAAATGGCGTCGCTCAATCTGAAAAGAAATGATAGCAAAATGTTAAATAAAAACCAGTTAAAACTTAACAAATCACACCCTTATGATGTAATCTGGCTGTCAAGTTTCTGATTGCAATGTTCTCTGTAACTGCTGAGCCATATAATAAGCCATAAGAGCACAAGTTGTGACCTAAATAACCGAGATCAATAAAGAGACAGACTTATATTCATTGATTAGAGGTCATCCGACATCAATGAATATGTGAATGAGGTATAGAGGTTTGTTCACATCATTCGTCTGATTTCTCATTAATATAATTGTTAATATCGGGGTTAATAAGGTGTGGTTTCATTCTAATTACACAATGAATCGTTAGCGGATTCCTTTCGCTGTACCAACTGGTTGGTGAGCATTGTAATTAAATGGCTGCGACAAACGTCAAACAATGAATAGTTTTGTTTAGTCTTACCAAGGGGACCTTTGTTCGACGATGCTTAGGCAACCGTCTCAAAATCAGCATACTTTATTATTGTATTGATAGATCGCGTAACGAAAACATTGTGTTTTCAAATTGTATAGTTATAGTTGCAGTTTCACCAGGAAATATGCAAAAGGCAATGAAATAGGCAATGGTCCAACGGATTTTTGCAACACGCATATTTTTTTTTTAGAAGATTTCTGGAAGTGTTTGGAACCTATGACTAGGTGCCTGGAGAGGCAACAATTTAGGCAAAATTATCTTATTGATGTTAATTTTTAATCCTATTTAAATGAGACTTGTGGGGCGCAGCGAAGTAAAAATTAAACTGTCACACACAAATAAACTAAGTAAACGTACGAAGTTAATTCTTTTTATGTACCTATACCATTTTTTTTTTTAAATTTTATACTATCATCTCTGTGGAGCTGCCACAGACTATTACACAAAACTTGTATCCATTTGGTCCCCCAACATATTTTTTTTCCTTAAAGACATAAATGCACTCTGCGCACGAAGTAATGATTGTTTACAGTTGCAGGAATGCATACGGAAGGCACATACGCTGGAGCAAAAATAACCATAAAACATAGTACAAGTATTTTAATACGTCTCAGCCATGAAAAACGAGATCTACAATTACGAGAAGAATATAAACTAATGGGTTTTTATGCGAAAGATTTCTAGAGAAAAACCAGCATATTATTATTTTTATAAATTGTGGAAATTCAGATATCTAAACTTCCGCCATATTCAATGAAGGTACGAGTAGGTACTTAATTAATAAGATGAAATCGTTTATTATTTTTACGATGTTTATTACATTAACTGGAATTGTATTTTAAGGATAAAGTTTATTATGTGGCGCCCGCGACATCGTCCGCGTGAAAAAAGTAGCCTATCCTGTGTCCCGTACGTCTAAATGTTTATCTACCAAGTTTCATGAAAATCAGTTAATTCGTTTAAGAGTTACGGAGGAACATACACACATACAATACCTACACTTACAGATTTATTATTAGTATTCATTGATTGATTGATAAATGCAAAAGTGATAAGTTAAAATTATGGTTTTTGATATAGCGTTGACAAGTTCAAAAAGTTATATTAATTTCAATAGATTCTGATAGCTCCCTCGCTCTTGTTGAAAGAGTTTTCTCTATTCATACAAAAGTCTGAAAGACATCTTATTTTTATTTCAATTGTCCCATTATTATGTTATTATTATGTTATGTTATTATTATGTTATTAGTCTAATATATAAAAAAAATCAAGCATTTTACAACCTTGGTACGTAGCTTCGCATATAAAACAAAAGCAATAACAGATGTCAACCAGAAAATTATAGGAAAGACCTCTATATTCGGGATGATTACGATGATAAGCACTAGCTAGGTGAGAATAGAATGATGCTTTTACCATCGAAGGCTTTTACTTTACGCTGTTCTTATATGTATGAGAGTGGTTACTGTAGCCAAAAGGGTTGCCAATTTCACAACTCCACGCTGTATACTTACGTGTTCTTTGATATTTAGAAAGAGAGGGCAACTAGAGATCAGAATTGGAATAGTACCTACTGGATTAGTAACTAGGTAAATTGATTTTCTTGTAGGATAGACTAAAAATAAACATCTCACGTGGGATATTTCTTTGCATAACCATTAACCGAATTGTCTGTACGAACCACGTACGAACGATCTTAGACTGTATACACAACACATCCCGTTTTCAACTTCCGCGAACTCGCCACATGAAATGGTCAGACGTCGAGTCAAACAAAATGAATGATGAAGTTACGAAAATATGGTAACTATATTTCGTATTATAAACATAAACATACATTTGTGTGTGTGCGCACATTGAGTTCTTCAGTCTAGTACTATGCTAATTATAATACTATTGCACTACGGTGCGTGCTCTTCGTCACGTATTCAATGTCTCCGTGTTTAGGACTTCTGCAAAACAAGCCCCTTGTCAAAGATAATTGATTGGTCTCGCCGCGCTCGACTAGATAGAGCGCTATACAAAAGCAATAGCTCCGAAAATGTGGCAACTTTTTATTGTAGTGTGTGTAAAAAATCGTTACTTTTTATCACTTTTTACCCAGTTTTATTATATTTTTACACAGTTTCACTACGCAAACTGGTATTTTATTATGCCTAAAATTTAATAAAACATTCGGCACGTACACATCACAGACAGTTTGCAGTGTGACTGACTCGGGTACGCCGAATTCGGCGTACTATTTTATGCCGCATTTTACAAGTACGACGGTGGTACAAGTCGAGCGCAGCGAGACCAATCATTAATTTATGCCCCTTGTACTCAATGTTCTGATACTGATTAAAGACACTTTTAGGTTCATATCCCTAATAACGTTCAAGAAACCAATGAGGAATTGGAATGTAAATATAGCTTGCAGACTATGTATAAAACATTCATTTGTAAACAAACGGATTCCGTTTTAGTAAAATTAATTTAAATATTAAATACTACCAGGGAATGTTTAACATATACTTACTTAAGTGCTAAAACACATAATTACAATGCACCCTAACAAGAGTTCAAACTAATCGTTAAGATGCTAAACCTCGATAGGTTAAACAGTTTTCTTATTCGTAAGCCTAATGCATACAAATGTGCTAAACGTTGTGTTTTCAAATTACTCACTGACTACAGTCAATATGTTAAAAAGTACAATCGCTAATAAAATACACAAAAACAAAAAAAGGATTATAATGTTCATAATTTTGTACATCAAACTGTGGAAAAATAATGTACAAAATTGACAGTAGAATAATACTTACTGTCAAATTGTGTGCAAAACGTCGGAAGACTAATAACCTTATTATTAGTCGTCCGTATTGCTTACGAGTTGCTTAATATGTCAATACACAAAACAAAGTAGTTTAATAATGATTTTTACATATAACGCGAATAAATTATCTTTGTCTTAGTCGTTATTTTATTTACCATTTATACCTAGCATTAATTTTTCTTTAGAGTAACTTCGCAAAATTTCAATTTAATTCGTGTTTTAGGTATCTAAATACTTTTTTATTTAATCTTATAATATCTTCCGTAAACATTAATATTAATATTTTCATATGTTTGAACATTTTAAAACATTGAACTGTTTTTTACGCGACTGTACTGTACGTACAACAAGTGAAGTTATTTTGAGTCGCATTGCGAGGCATTGCTTCCGATATTATTACGATCACGATCGATCGCTGAACTAAACTAAAAATCGGGGTTAATTCCTTGTTAACACTTTCACAACACGATCTGTAAATATGTTTGTCTATGCTTTCTTTATAACATTACAAAATCAAGGGATTTGAGAATTAATGTTTTTTTATGTTAACAGTAACATTCAGTAAAGTTGTTGAATACAAAATGTTAATAATATGATTAATATGGAATGGTATAAATGTCTAAAAAAAAATTTTTAATATTTTATTTTTTAAATAAGCAATCATGCATAATAAATCAATTCACTAAAAATTTTCAGTTGGTATTTCAAAGAATTTGTACCTATTCCTATAATGAAATAAAAACTATAAAATAATATGGCTTTTAGCGATCGTAAAATCGAATTAGCTCCACCAACTAGATATACTAAGTCGTTTCTAAATGTAGATTTAAAGAGCTAACTGGAGCACACCTGGGGCAGATATGACTAAACTTAAAACTTGGGTACGCTACAACATGCCTAGTTTCTATTAGTGCAACTGAAGAATTGTAATAATTTGTTAAAAATAGCGATTTTTTCTGCATATTACAAACTGTCTTCGTTTATCGCTGTTTCTTCTATTAAAAACAGTAACAAAATCCGTTGGGTTGTTTAGAAGAAGTTAACGAAGACCCACAGAGACAAGTTAACGAAGAAGTTACCGAAGAGACACAGAGACAAGTTAACGAAGAAGTTACCGAAGAGACACAGAGACAAGTTAACGAAGAAGTTAACGAAGGTTCTTCTTTTTTCTGGATGAAAGGTAGCTGTCCTTTCTTGTATCCCTGACAAAGTGTATACAAAATTTCGTAATGATCGGATGAGAAGTTAAGGCGTGAACGGACAGACAGAAAGACAGAGCACAATATTGTTTTGATAAAATTGGAATCTGCATTAGCAAATGAAACTCAAAGTGCTATTTTACTGGAAAAGTTTTGTATTTTAAATTACTAATATTTAAATATATCGTTTAAACAAACTTTAAACATGTCCGTTATATTCTGTTTCATCTTCTTATATTTCTTAAATATAAATTTCTGACTATTAAGATAGAAAGGGTTATTAATTCTCACATGGAAAAACATTAATTCTCTAAGTTTTATTGAAATATTAATTAGTTTCCGCATAAGCCACGTTTCATAATCCCATTATCTATTGTAACCGTTTTTTTTAATATGTGATTGGAAATGTTAGAGGTCGTTAGTGATTTAATGTTTCATATTAATTGTTGTCAGGTAATTGTAAATTATTACTTTTACTACATATAATGAAATGAGAATACATATAAGAAAAGCGTGGAGATTTTAATTTATGTGGAATCAAATCAGAAAGTTGAGGAATCCGTAAACGTAAAATTTTGCATATAAACGTTGTCTGGGACAGTGATATATTAATTTAACATATCACTGGTCTGGGACACCAGAATGAACATAGGGTACCTTTCATCCACAACGCGGACGAAGTCGCGGGCAGCAGCTCGTCTACTTGTATATATATATATATATACTTTATTAGTTTTATCTATACATAATAAGATAAAACTAATATTATAAAAAGGAAAGATTTATTTGTTTGTTTGCTTGAAAAAGCTCCGAAACTACTAGACCGATTTGAAAAATTCTTTCACTGTTGGGAAGCTACATTGTCAGGGAGTAACATAGGTAGGTATATTTTATAAAGTTACGCGGTCGAAGTCGCGTGCAACAGCTTGTATAAAATAAAGTCGTTGTCTTTCTCTGTCTGTTTTTCTGCTAACTTCTTTTTACCCTACGGGTTATGGAATGGAATGGGATGGATTTGGATGAAATTTGGCACACAGATAGTTTACATATTGGATATGTAAACTATCTGAGGAACATTTATATACGATAATACTTTTTATCGTATATAAATGTTCCTGTGGGATTTTAAAAAAAGTAGCGAGCACAGCTACTTAGTTATTAAAATTGGTGTTTTGTTTTTGAATAAGGAATTTAGATTCCAATTGCACAATTCGATTTCCTGTGGCGCTCTAATTGTAAATTATTATTGTATATGCTAATAAGCCTCACGAAAAGCGCAAAGTGCTACAAAACAAACTAGATTCTAACTTCAAACAGCTCATTACCAATTCAAGTAATCAAATATATTTATTACAACTGCCTACGTACCTCAAAATAATCTCAGTACAATTATACTTTTTGTTTGCAAAAAAGAATAATGGACAGTCTGTGGACAGTAGTAGAGGTTTTCTCCGGTGACATCAAAAACACGAAGGGAACGTTAGCGTGATGCTTAGCCGCATAATAACTAATAATGAACATAATAACCAGAAGAACCCACCGCAACCCGCATTCCTTATTTGATACGGTTCTGTTTTATGCTTTTTTTTTCTAGACCCTTACAAAGGGTCTCTATGTTCCTGTAAACACAGTAGTCTTAAAGAATTATTCGAAGTTTTATGATTGCGTTCAAATTTATTTCTACTTTAGTGTTAAAAATAAATAAGTACTTAAATAATTTATTATTATGATTTACTTCTATTATTAATAATAATAAAATTTATTATTAATAAATTTAAATTAATTGTATAGAATCTTGAGATGCAAATATTTTTAGAATATTTTAATTAGAAATAACTTAGATAGGTATAGTCTGCTTGTATTTCTAAACCCACCGCTTTTAAACCACGCAACGGATTATGATACGATTTTCACTAATGGAAAAAAATTTTTTACCTTAATCATTTAATTTAGATTTGTAAAAAAAAATAACTGCCTGCTTATTTTTATAATCAACTTTGACAACTGTTCATAGAATAAAAACACGCTAATGGCTTAATTTAAAAATAACTTATAGACGATTAACAAATCAATGATGTCATGTTCTTTTTTTTTTGTTCGACTTAATGCTTTTGAAAGCCTAATTCGTTGTTTGTTATGTGATGTGGACACTTCGGACATCTGGCTGACGTTTTATTCAAGCAAGTCATGCCACTAATAAAATATTTGAAGTAATTTGTCTTCTTAATGTACAATTAAATGAAAAAGTTTAATTGCTTTAAAAGTGGTTGCGCCGTGATCGAATAGTTGGCTGTCAAGTACCTTTATTTCTTTCACGTATACCCACCTTCCTAAAAATTATGGCCCTCACATTTTTCCTCTTTACCCTCTAATCAAAATAATGCACTACTACCGATGACCGCCGCGTGAGAGGTCGAAGAAAAGGAAGAAGTTAACGCGCCCGCGCTTGAGCTGTGTTCCCAAGGGGTTTATCCCTAATCCGCGCCCTTAACTCGTTCTCGGAAGTGAAGTGATTCATCCGCACCTTATCGCTGAACATTTAAAATACATGTGAACAGTGTCTGCCAGTTGGACGTTTAGAGATTCCTGCAGGAGAGCGCACCAGAGCACCGGTATAAGGTATGTGCATTTCCTTCTGTTTCTAATCCTGTCCTTCAGACGGTCATACTGTTCGCTTACAGCCGCAACCAGATATACAGTCCACTAAACCGCTAATTCAGGGATTCATGGCGTGATTCTGTCGCAATCCCGCCGCAACGAAATTTAGATTTCGTCCACCCCTTCAGGGGTTTCACCGCGCCTCCATTTGTTGGTCCTTACGAACCGGATATTTTTTGTTTTTTTTCGAATCATAGGTTTCCCGCGAAACGCATTATTATACGTTACCGCGAAGAGATGTCGAGTTTATTCATACCTATTAGTATAAATTAATATTTCATATAGTTTAGTTGCATTCGTATAAATAATCCGCATTCCCGTTAGATTTATTTAGATAAACGCATTAGAATTATTTGTACGCACGCATCCGTATTCATATACCTACATTAGTTTAATAATTTGAATTTCGCGCGCTCCGCACCGAACGTTGTTTCTTAGCTACCTACTTGTATTATTATTATTTCGCTTTTCGCACGAAATGTCTAAGACAAAAGCAACCGACGCAAAACATAATAATGAGCTTGTGCTATTACAATCGAAACTTGATGCACTTTTTGAAAATATACAACGAGTGTATGATTTGTCAAAAGAGGTTCATATTAACGATGAAAATAAAGAGAATTTTTTGTGTTCCGTAGAAACGTTAGAAGATACGCGTTCTGAATTTAAGAGTATTGTTGATCGTTTAAATAAAACATTACTCCTGGTAGACCCGGAAACCGCACCTAGTTATCAATGTTTGAATGCCTTCGAAGACCTTTACTGTCGAATTAAACGCGTATTGAAGCGTATCGAGTCCGTACCGTCGAGGGTGGACAGCGCTGACCACGACCAGAAAGGTTCAACTGACCGCGTAGATATAAGATGTAGGATGCCTGCCCTTCCGCCTATAGAAATTATGTCATTTGATGGTGACATACGTACCTGGCCTTTGTTCTATGCAGGTTTTAAGTCCTTGGTACATGATAATCCGCATTTAAACAATTCGGAAAAATTATATTATTTGATGGGCAAGCTTTCCAGTAAGGCGCAATCTGTATTTTCGGGTATTACACCATGCGCAGATAATTATGATACTATATTAAAATGTCTCATTGATAGATATCAGGATATTCGTACGATTGCAAATACCTACTTGGAACAGATGATGAATGTTAAGTTGAACGGTCCCGCCTCGGAGTCTAAGTTCCAATTATTTATGGATCAGTTTGTAACTGCCGCGAACGCATTGAAAAATTTGAAACTCGAAGATTTGTCAGATTTTATTATGTTACATATGGCATTAAAGAAGTTTGATTTGGATACCGTCCGCGCCTTTGAATCGCAGTATCGCGAGTATAAGATACCTACTTTCACGCAACTAACTGACTTTATTAGGAGTCAGCATAAAATATTCCATAACGCGCAGAGCCCACCTACTTACAGTAGTAGTACATATAAACCGCGAAATCGTATACAAAATCCGCACACTTATGTAGCAGTGTTACCTGCACGTAAGACATGTCTCTGTGAAAACATTGTGCACGATCACCTTTACAAATGTCCACAGTTTAATGATTTAACACCTTCATTACGTTTTAAATTAGTTAAAGAACGTTACGCGTGCATAAATTGTCTTAGTTTAAAACATAAATCTCGCGAGTGTGCTTCAAGTGTTAAATGTCGTAGTTGTAATCAAAAACATCATTCCGCGTTACATTTTGAAAATCATAATTTGAAGGTTCAAACCGCATCGCAATCGGACGAGCCAATTCGCCCTCCGCCGACATACTTCAACGCGAGACAGACGCCTCGAGCTACATCGCCTACTGATGCGCGTGATATGAATGTGTCGTCGATGCACACATTCATCGCTGCGCCGGTTGAGAGTGCCGCAAATAGCAGCGGTCCGAACGCGCAATGTATGCAACAAACTACTGTATTACTATCAACCGCTCAAGTTATTATTTATGATAGTAAGAGGCGCTCGCACATTGTAAAGTGTTTGCTTGATTCGGGATCGCAGCGTAACTTTATAACTAACGAATGTTGCGCGCGCTTAGGTTTGAATTGTAATAAAGATATACAAACGATTGTTCGCGGTTTCGGTGGTACAGAAAAATCTATTAGAGGCGCAACGGACTTTAAAATATTTTCTCGTTATCCGGATAACGTTCATTATGACGTATCGGCGCTTATTGTCGATCGGATAACGGACAAGCTGCCTTCTAGTCCGGTCGATCAATCCACGCTCGTGCACATAAGGGGATTGCCGCTTGCGGATAGTACTTTCGCAACTCCTTCGGAAGTAGAAGTCCTGATTGGAGCTGATATTTTCCCACACCTATTATTACCGGGCACGGTACAGGGTAATATTAGTGGAATGCCGCGAGCCGTAGAAACTGTTTTGGGATACATAATTATGGGATCAGCACCGGTCCTGATGCCTCAAAATAGGTCATTGTTAAAATCCGCATCCGCCTGTTGTACCGTCATGCAACAGTCTTCTTTGGACAACCTCCATAAAAGGTTTTGGGAGTTAGAGGAAGTCTCTGCTCCGCCCGCCCACAGTCAAGACGATCTTGAATGTGAGATGCATTTTCGTACTACCACTACGCGCGAGGATAACGATAGATACACGGTGGCGTTGCCGTTTAGAGATGATGTATATAAATTAGGAAATTCTTACTCCGCCGCCCGCAGACAATTTCTATGCTTAGAACACAAGTTAGAATGTTCGAGTATGCCGCGCTCCGCCTATGACAACAGCACAGCTGCCGCGATAGAAGTGCCCGGTCTAAAGCCGCTTACACACACAGTGACCGCTACTTCGACTGATTCTTTAATTTATGTACTCGCTACTCGTACCTCTTCGTGGTCGAAGTTACTGCGCATAATTGTTTATATTTATCGTTTTTTGAATTTATTACCGCGCAGAACACATATAACGAGTTCAGATTTAAATTTCGCTGAAAGTAAAATAATACTCGTGCTTCAGAATATATATTTTGCAGATGACATAATTAAGTTAAAATGTAACCAAAGCTGTTCGAATGCTTTGCAAAAATTACACCCATTTTTTGACGAAAATGGTATCATGCGTGTTGGCGGTCGGCTATCAAATGCTGACGTTAGTTATTCGCAAAGATATCCGTCCCTACTCCCGCGACGCGACTACGTTATAGATCTGATAATCGATTATTATCATAAGACTCATTTACACGCAGGTCCAGAGCTTCTTATGTCTATACTTAGACAGAAGTACTGGATAATTGCAGCACGAAATATTATTCGATACCGCATACACAAATGTAACACTTGCTTTAGAGCTAAACCGCGTCCGTCTTACCCTTTAATGGCGGATTTACCCGCGTATCGCGTTAATAAAGTGAGCAAACCATTTTTGCACACAGGCTGCGATTATGCAGGTCCATTGCAATACACGCCCGTACGTGGCAGAGGTGTTAGGAGCCGTAAGGCATGGATTTGTATTTTCACGTGTCTTACAACGCGTTGTCTACATATTGAATTAGCAACAGAGTTAAGCACAGTCGCTTTCCTTGCAGCACTAAAGCGTTTTCTTTCTCGCCGCGGCCCGGTTCAGTGTCTTTACTCAGACAACGGCACGAACTTTGTAGGATGTCGTTCATACTTGCGAGATCTTTATAAGTTCCTTGACGAATATCGCTCGCGACATGAACATGAGCTAGCCGAAGATCGCATCGAATTTAAGCAGATTCCGCCAGCCAGCCCTCATTGGGGAGGATGTTGGGAGTCCATGGTAAAGATAGTCAAGTCTCATTTGTTCAAGGTCATAGGAAAGCAGATACTGTCGTATGAGGAATTATTGACAGTGCTTACTCAGGTCGAGGCACTTGTAAACTCGCGCCCGCTAACTGCTATGAGTGGCGATCCCGCTGAGCTGTCAGCTCTAACGCCAGCTCATTTCTTGCATACCGCACCGCTATTGTCGCTACCCGCACCTCAAATAGACTCTTCTAGCTTACGCGAGAGACATTCGCTGCTAGATAAAATGGTCCAGTCCTTCTGGAAGCGTTGGAGGATAGAATATTTGCATAAATTGCAAGCTCGCTCCAAGTGGACTACGCTTTCCACTCCCATTCCGTTAGGGTCAGTTGTGGTCATTATGATGGACAATGCGCCACCGCTTGCACGGCCGCTGGGTGTGGTGGAGGCTGTTCACCCTTCGAAGGACGGAACAACGCGCGTAGTTACTGTTAGGACAAGTAGGGGAAGCTTCGTGCGCCCTGTAGTTAGACTTTGTCCTTTGCCTAGTCAATAACCGCGTTTATAGGCAGAGTAGCATTTCTACTCATTTATGAATAATAGTTATAGTAAATAGATTAGTGTAGTCGTTTAGTAGTAGATAGTTATTAGTTTATGTAACCGCATTTATTATCATCTAGTTGTTAGGATTAGTTATTAGGAATCGCATTTATTTTTCGCATAAATTACCGCATTCTTTCTTTTGAATAACCGCATCTCTTTCGTATAAATTAACGCATATCGTTAAAATAACCGCATCTCGTTTAGCATTATTTACCGCATTTCTTTCGCATTCGCATTGTGAGATCTTTAAAGGTGACCCTTTAAGGCCGGGGGAGATGGTTGCGCCGTGATCGAATAGTTGGCTGTCAAGTACCTTTATTTCTTTCACGTATACCCACCTTCCTAAAAATTATGGCCCTCACATTTTTCCTCTTTACCCTCTAATCAAAATAATGCACTACTACCGATGACCGCCGCGTGAGAGGTCGAAGAAAAGGAAGAAGTTAACGCGCCCGCGCTTGAGCTGTGTTCCCAAGGGGTTTATCCCTAATCCGCGCCCTTAACTCGTTCTCGGAAGTGAAGTGATTCATCCGCACCTTATCGCTGAACATTTAAAATACATGTGAACAGTGTCTGCCAGTTGGACGTTTAGAGATTCCTGCAGGAGAGCGCACCAGAGCACCGGTATAAGGTATGTGCATTTCCTTCTGTTTCTAATCCTGTCCTTCAGACGGTCATACTGTTCGCTTACAGCCGCAACCAGATATACAGTCCACTAAACCGCTAATTCAGGGATTCATGGCGTGATTCTGTCGCAATCCCGCCGCAACGAAATTTAGATTTCGTCCACCCCTTCAGGGGTTTCACCGCGCCTCCAAAAAGATTACTGTCCAGTCATATAATAATGTCTTATTAATATTTTGTATGGATGTATGTTTCTTACTCTTTCAAGTAAAAACTACGAATGAAATGCATAGATTAACGTATAGGCTACTTTTTATCCTGAAAAAATGTTAGGTTCCCAAGGGACTTATTTATCATATTAGAAATAAAGATATCAGATATTTTGTCAGATAGGTATTATATTTTTCATTTTCCAACCCGGTTAAAGTCGCGGGCACAAGCTAGTAATTATTTTATAATAATGTCGTTTCATTAACTTATCATTAACTTTATAATACTTACGCACTTTTAATTGGTTAATATGTAATTTATTGAGTGTCCCAAGTATTTATGTTTAGTTATTATTAACATTTTACAAATCTTCTAATACTTTCCGCTTCCACGATAATCTTGAAGTTCACAGTTTTTTATCCTAATTTTTTGTTCACAAAATCTATAAAACTCAAGTGTTTCCATATTTCACGAAGACCGTGGTTACGGTAAAAAATAGAGGGTTGTTTCAAGAGTTCCATTACTAACGAATATTATTTTGAGTGATGTGATTTGATAACCTTAAAAGCTTTCCCGTCGCGACGTCTCAAGTGGCTTTCGAGCTGGAAAGTTCAAGGCGATCCTTCTTATAGCTTTATCATAGTGTATTTTATGAAGGTTCCATTGAGAAAACATAAACTAAGGCTCGCATTGTAAAATTCTTTCGATTCATATATAATAATTTTATCATATTTATGTTACAGTATATGAACTAGAATTAAACATTTTAATTAATGATCTACATATAAAATGAAAACACAAGTAAATGTCCATTAAACCTACCAACCCACCTTCTTACCGACCTCTATACATAAGAAGTCTTTCTCGACGTTAGGTAATAGACGAAACTCTTTTTCTAAAAACATTCGAAACTATTTCGAGTTCAATCAAAAGCTTTCCAAAATGATAAGCTTTGCTATTATTGAGGCTTCAAACATCCACTTTAGATGATTAAAAAATGTAGATTGAGGTCATGGATTCATGATGGAAGCCTCAAGCTAAAAGAGAGGAGCAAAAACTAAAAACTATACCAGTCAGCCTCTTTATCATTGCAGATATTTTTTTTATTAAAAAATACATTCACCTATTACTTTTTAAACTATAATATTTTTAAAAGACACCTTCCTTGTTATCGACAAGATAAATAGTTATGTTACAGTAAAGAATTTGATAAATATTTTGTAATAACATTTAATAATCAATACTAATAATAAATCTGTAGGTAAGTGTAGGTAGTGTAAGTATTGTATGTATGTATGTTCCTCCATAACTCTTAAACGAATTAACTGATTTTCAGAAACTTGGTAGATAAACATTTAGACATAGTACGGGACACAGGATAGGCTTCTTTTTAAGGCGGACGAAGTCGCGGGCGCCAGCTAGTTATGAATAAAACCTATGTTCCAAATTACTTTTGTAGTGTAGCCTATGCGTTGATCATAGCCTAGACTACTAGTCCGTTAGGAGTAGTAGGTAGTCAGTTAGAACCTCGACAAACGATTTTATATATAAATTACTAATTTAATTACTTTAAGTATAAAGTATTTTTTTGTAAGTAATTATACTTAGCACATATTACCTATTAAAAAAACAGGAGAACTACTACTTTCTTCAAACTAAAACTAGCTAGGTAGGTAAGTATACGAAGATTTCTAACATAAACAATAAAGCTTCAAATAAGTAACTTTACTACGTGCTCTGTTTTTTAAACCGATCAAAAATAGTTGACTTTCAAAAACAAAGGAACCTTGTATTAAAAACGTTTACTTTTCTATTTTCGAATTGTTAACAATTACAACTCTATCCAATCTACACAAATATACATACCTACCTATACGTCTGCCTATAGTTTTAACGACACGCACACACATGAATATATCAAATAGGCGGTACACGTGTTGTACACATGCACGTGGTATACGGGAGCGCACACACGCAGGCCAAGTTGATTATACGTGACACAAAAGGAGCAAAAATGGAGGCTGCGCGTGCGCCGACCCGCGAGACGGCACGAGTCAACCGCGGCGTAGTGCCTCACATTATACAACTTGCACTACTGAAGGCAAAAAACTTTAATATGTAATTTTAACTTACAAAGCGACCCACCCCAAGCTTTTTACGCAGTTGTATTTACAAAAATCCTTTTTAAAAGAGATGCTTACAATCAATCAATACTAATAATAAATCTGTAAGTGTAGGTATTGTATGTACCTATGTATGTTCCTCCATAACTCTTAAACGAATTATCTGATTTTCATGAAGCTTGGTAAATAAACATTTAGACGTACCTAAGTACGTACAAATTTAATGTTTACAAGTAAGTATACCATTTAGAAAAAGTAGAAGTAAGTACCTACGTACTGGTATATTATCAAGTTGGACCACCAACAGTATCCATTCTAAGGTCTCTTGATTAAATTAATTTACCATTACTTAATATCGAACCGTGACCAAAAAGAGTAAGTATAGATTTTAACGCTTCTCTTATCCATTCTCTAAGTTGAGCAACACGGTGACAGAGTGACCAGATCATTAGAATCATCAGTCAATGTCACAAGTACACAATGAATGTCCACGAAGTGTCCAATACAAAACTTCACCATTAAAGGTTATGAAGCAATGTCGTGTTCGAAAATTGAAAAGATGTGTAAGAAAAATCCCTTATATTATCCCGTCGTCATGATGTTTGAAGGAGCATTGTAATTTTACATTTATTTGGTAAAATTTCACTGCATTTATGTAAATGTTTAGAGCTTTCAAAAAGGCTAATTGACGCCACTGGTGACCGACGAGCTGGCAGCTTCCTCGCGCAATGCATTAGCATTACAATACAGCGAGGAAATGCTGCCAGTATCCTCGGTACCATGCCGAGGGCGCCAAATTTTATAGATATTTTTTAGGCGTATTTATTTTTAGATTTTAGTTTAGTTTATGTAAAAACAAGCTGACCCGGCGAACTTTGTTCCGCTTTAGAGGCAATAAATGAGCAGACTTGATTTTATCATGGTCAATTTTTTATTTGGATAATTAATGTAAATTAAAAAAGCAAGTATTTAATTTACGGGAAAACGCAACTGAAAGCAATTTATCAGTAAAAACCCGTTCATCCCGTCTACCCGTTAATTTGTTAAAAATGGTATAACAAAACAAAACGCAACTGTCAGCTAAACGTAATCTAATCTATGGTTAATTATGCAATTTATTAGTAAAAAAACAATCTAGCCGTTCATTTGTTAAAAGTGGTATAACAAAACGCAACTGTCAGCTAAACGTTATGTAAATAAAAATAAAAATAAAAATATAAAAAAAAACAAAAAAAAAATAAAGCTAAATAAAAAGTATCCTATGTCCTTCTCCTGGTTCTAAGGTGGTATAACAAAACGCAACTGTCAGCTAAACGTTATGGAAATTATGTAAATAAAAAAAAAAAAAAAATAATAATAAAAAAAAAGTATCCTATGTCCTTCTCCTGGCTCTAAACTACCTCCCTGCCAATTTTCAGCTAAATCGGTTCAGCCGTTCTTGAGTTATAAGTGAAGTAACTAACACGACTTTCTTTTATATATATAGATGACTTAGAACTCTCGATATTATTCAGCATGTTAATTTCTATCTAAACAAAGGACTATTGGAAAATTTATGAGCTGGATACTATTTCTTATTTCAAAAATGATACTTTTCATTCAAATTTAAAAAAATAAAAAATAAAATTCAATTGAAATACTCAAGCAACAGAATAGGTTTTGTTTCTCTTCGCTTACTGGGCCCTTTGCGTTCGCCAAAGTCACAGTTCCCGCGGCCTATTGTCTTCCATACAAACGTTCAATGTTGATTGGTTGAGATTAGCCGGTCGTGATGTAGACCATAATCTCTGATGAAAGCATCACGATCACCGCCAGCGACAGTGTTGGTTGCACGACCGATCTCCGCGTAACACGAAATTGTAACAACCAACCAAGCACAAGACGTGAAATGAAGACAGTCTTCTGTTTTCGGTTTCGTTTATAAACAGAGAGACAACCAAAAAGGTAAAAGATCAGGTCTATTCGCAGCAGTTCGGTTGACCGAACTAGTGAGACTTTTTTTCCCAGTAATCCGACCGTACAAATCAATCGAACTAGTGAGACTTTTTTTCCCAGTAATTCGATCGAATAAATCAACCGGACATATCCGACATATACAAACGTTGAACCGTTTTTGGTTTACAATATTTTATTACGGAATCCTAAAGATTTACAAAAAATATCACTAAATAAAGACAAGACAATAACAAAACAACAATAGTATAAAACAAAGAAGCTTTTCGCGTATGTATCTTCTTAATTACTTAGTTAAGTTAACTATCAACTTACTAACTTAATTTTGATTTGTCAACTTATTAACTTAGATTGGTGATCTTAATTCTTCAAACTATGTTGAAAATCTTCTAAATCAAACTAATATAAATACAAATCTTTTCTAGCCATTTCTAGAAAACAATGTTTCTGCTCTGTCCAAGCGCAAGCGCATTCATGCACAATAGAAGCACAACCGAATGCGACATGTCATTTTGTTTGCGTGGACAAATGTAATGATACAGTGTGTGGTTTGAGTAACTGTTTCAAATTGATAAATGAACGATTGCTGTTTCAATTATCCACATTTACTAGCGTTGATAACGGTGACGCGTCCGCAATGCTATAGGTGCGCCCGCGCAAGCTCGCCTAGACCGGAATTTGTACAACTAACTTTACAATTTATTAATTAAACGAACGTGTTTATTAGACACTGAGTATATTTTTAAATACCGCTAAACATGTATCTTGCTCTTAGATTCCTCTTAAGATGCTTCTTAGAATGTGCTTACAACTGTGCTCCCGCAAAGAAATCATCTTTAGCAGTAGTTCAGCGTTTCAACGCTGAACTACCTGCTAGGTCATGCTGATCAAACGCTGACCTCCGAAATCCTCCGACAGATCCCAAATCTATTATTATACCTAATAACTATAGGTATAATAATAAAGTGTAATCCACCAACATAGTGTAATCTTCCCCTTTAAAACCTAAATTAAAAATATTCATTATTTTTTTATTTATAGGCGCTGATCATAATTAGGAATCTAATTAAGAAGTCAGGTGCAAAACGTGCACCTTGTTACATGTTTTCAGCAATGCCTAAAACCATTTTAGCTATCTTAGACACTGTCATGCCCATTTATCGCTATAGCTAGACGCCTTGAATTAATGTTGTTGCGAGTAAAAAATATTCGAACCACCTGGCTTCTGGCACGTGCCACGTTCACCTGTTGTTGGTAGCAATTTTTAAATGTACGTTTTTGAAACCGACAATCGTAACTGTATGAAGCTCGCTATTATTTTTTTGTGTCCAAGTTTAAACGAGTGCAGCTTCATAGAGCCAGTAATTACTTGCAAGTAAATAACTTTAATAATAGACTACTTCGAACGAAGACCCATTCCTATGTTAAATCATGTCAACGCATCAGCAGGTTTGAATCGACATACATTTACTCATAATTATCGTAAGCAGCACGTGTCGAAGTACACTTACTTAGATTTATATTATGTAGGTAATGTAATGATGAAGGAAATTAATCAGTTTGTATTTTTTTTGTTAAATCCATGGATTTATGGGACAGTGCTCAGGAAAAAACTTTCCTCATCGATAGCCATCATCACGTCCACAGCACTGCTGCCTCCAATAGGACCGGTCAGAAGCAGCCTGGATCCACCGACTACCCGCGGTCCTTATCAGATCGTCTGTTCACCTTGTGGGTGGATGTCCAACGTTTCCGGTCTTTGTTTTTTTTTCTTAAAAATTTTGTTTTTAGACTAGGAAGTTTTGGAAAAGAAGATGTCTATCCGTTAGTATCATTAAACAAGAAGTGTATTTTTGTATTCGGTGTGACAGATGGACAGACAGATAAAGCAATAAATATTATATGAATTATACACCGCAAATATATGAAACGAACACAATTTTTTCACATTAAAATTAAAATAGGCACTTTTAAATTTCTGAACAAAGGCACTCATTTCTGCTAAATCAACAGTCATTTTACAAGACTGAATATAATAATTATATTATTACCAGAATGTTACCAAAGTAGGTATTATGTAGTTGGTCAAATGAATCATAATATTACGAGTAAGTAGGTATTAGGTATTACGCGTATGTATGCATGTTTGTTTGTTACCTACAAAATGATGTAGCTAGCAAATAAAAAAGCGAGCTAATGATAATTTATGAATATCATAAATGACATCAATTATTGTAGATCCCATCAAAAAAATGTTTAATCTACAATTATTTTTTTATCTTTCGCTTAATATCTATCTCAAAATATCATAACGCCTACAACTTCCGTAGGCATATTGTAATTTCTCTACAGAATACGTCAAGACACAAATTAATTATAAAATTAACCAAAGGTAGGCGTCATAAATTATGTAGGTCCAAAAAATTTAACGACTTTCGCGCAGGCGGCAAGTCGTAGGACGGGCTCTATGGGTGGCTTCAGTCTTGTCCATGTCATGTGTTCGAGAGAAATGACCATTTTAAATGACTGGACTATTCCACAAACTAATTATTTTTTTATTGCTAATCTTTATGATTTGATTCTATCGCACAAGTTGAATGTTAATATTTTCAGTTTATGCCTAAATAATAAACGTTTTATATTTCTAAGGATATTTATGTAAATTAATAATTCATACTTATTATTAATAATATGCATAACCTTTATATTTTCTTCAGGGTCGAAGGTAAGGGTTGAAGGTGTAAGTACCTGCCTGCAACAACTGTGAAAAAATCACAGACAGACAAACAGTTACTTTACTACATAAACATGAACCTAAAGTGTTAATTATTTACTAGTTTATTAAGTTTATGTTTAGATTTTTATATCAAAAACATAGAACTATATTAAATCTGAGACACCCAACATACTCATAATGGACTTGTGTGGTAGACTGACCTTTGCCCAGCAGTGGGACATCATAATAAAAGATTTATACAGATTCGTGAAACCTGTATGGCAAAATTGGCGAACCGCGAAACATGTAGGACACTATATGGACAATATTTTGTTTTCAACATAAAATACTCGTACCTACATGGTACCTACCTACATAGTAGAGTCTAGGTAGGTAGGTACTAGATAGGCGCATCATGCCGATTACTTTTTATGACTAATATTTAAATTTAGCACATATTTATGGTCTGATCAGCGGTCAACGGACGCCTAGTTAAGCGTAGAAAAAACATTATCAAAAACCCACCTCTGCGTTGAGCTGCTGATAACAGTTAGTAGGTGGTAGGTAGGTACTTGGCTGTACGGCAATAAGTTCCTTTTGAAAAGATTAACCTTCACACTTCCTTTGTTAGTGCACACCTTTTGTAAATACACTTTAATCCTTAGCAAAAGATTCAAATCACGAAACACACAGTCAAGTTAGTTTTTAAATTTGAGTCCGCACTGAGTGTTTATTTTATTAGTCCGAAAAAGTTTTGAAATAAAATTCACACTAGGCTGTATAGAGCCGTTCAGTCTTTGCGTCTGTCAAGTTGGTATATTTAAAAAGTAAAATAAAAAATATTATTTTCCCGCCAACTGTTTAAATTTTCACGTAGAAATACGAAGCACAGAGCCTGCTCGCGCCAAGATCACGCGTCCGATCAGAACCAAAGCCGGTTGTGCGCTGCACGCTTCGTTTTTGTTTTATTTTGTTTGAAGCCAACAACGTAGCCGCAGCTATACCTAGTGGTCGCGAGCGCGTACCAAAAACGACGTTACTACAAAAAAGGGACTCTTTTTGTTGAACAGGATTTCAAATCTGCTTTTTTTTTTAGGTAGCGTTAACGCATTTTGATTTTTATTTTTAAGTTATTGCTTTTTTTTAACTTTATAGCCAAATGAACTCGAAATAATTAGTACAAAGGCGAGGTATTGCTTAGTGCAATAGATAGCTCCTATTAGATTTCGTTGTATTTTATGAAGAATATTTGTGCAGGCTCTAACTAAAGTATGTAAAAATATTTGAACAAGCTCTGAAATTAAAATTATTTAATTTAAATTGTTATCGCCTGTGACTATAATTTAAAAAAATAAAGGCCCTAAGAAGGTTTACTTGATTGATAGAAGATGGCTCCACCATTGCCTATTGATAAGATTTAAAAGTGTAAGCAATAAGAGAATAGAGAAAAAAATAGCAAATAGACATGCGTTTGTTTATGTAAAGGTCGTAAGATGTAAAGATAGACTGCGATGGTACGTGGCTACCGCCGCCTATAACAAATGCTGCCGACCATAGTAGGATGAAGGATAAGTCACAGGGATAAGTATTAGGGAAATGGCTATTGCAACTATTTTTACCATTTTGGCTCCCAATATAAATAATAACATGGGAATATGCATTACCGATGGGAAAATTACCTTGGGAAGATTAACATAGAACATAAACATCCAATTGGGAATAATCCTGTAATAATGTACCATATTATGTGTTAAGTGTATTATAAATAAATAAATAAATAAATAAAAAATGTTAATCTTCCATTCAAATTCATTAAAGCATTTACGAGTAACTGAATGGCGACCATATTTTCCCATTTATAACATTTAGAAGTAGGTATTATTAAAAAAAAATACATTTTTAAAATTAGTATCACATAATATAATTACAACTTGAAATGCACAAAATCTCGACTCGTTAGCTATGAGTGTCTTTTTCATTTTTTTCTATTTGTTCTATATTAAGACTAGTGTCATCATCAACTTCATCCTTTTTGGTTGGTTTACTTGAACTTTGTTTGAGGAATGTTTGGTGTAATGCCTTGTATAGTTTTTTTGCTTTAGTGGCGCCGAAACCCGGACACTCAGCCAGTCTGCTCTCAGTTGCTTTAATGATATTCTCCAAAGTGCCAAATGTTGTGATAAGAGTCATTGCATCGGTCTTGTTAACGGGTTTTATTGACGTGAGGGCATTAATCATCTAAAAAAAGAAAACATTGAAATGTACACATATTGGTGTTACATAAAAATTGTTCACCAGGTTAAACAGGGGAATCTTTTAATAAAACACTAGCTAATTCCCGCGACTTCTTCCGCTTTGAAAAATAAAAAATATACCTAACACCTGAGAAAATATGAGAAAAAAATTTACATAAATATAGCATAACGCCTGACATAAATATTGCTGTGACGACGGTGGCGCAACCATTGTTGACAACAGTGGCGCCGCCACAATTTTTCACAATCATGATCCCTCGGGAACCGTACTTTTTTCTGGACAAAAAGTAACATCCTTTTATGATGATCACATTGAGTAGTTAAGGCGTGAAAAAGTAACAGACAGACAGAGTTACTTACACATTTATAATATCAGTATGAACTATATTATGTATTATTACTCATACCATAATTATCATATATAGTATATTATTATGATATATAGTATATATCATATATATAGTATATTATATAGTATATCATATATATAGTATATTATATAGTATATCATAATATAGTTCTCATCTCATAATCATAATATCAAATGTCAATTAACACACTTAGTATTAATTTTATAAGACTTTTTGTGTTTATAGAAGCAATATAAAATTTCCATAAAAATAAAATTATTTATTAAGTTTTTCCAAGCAGACAATAAAAAAACATATATGTACTTAATAAAATATTTTTTAAGATTATTATTTGTACCTTTTGATGTGGATCATTTTCAACTTTCTCCATTATTCTGTCCGGAGGTTTATTTTCATATATCTTGTAATTTTCAATTATTTTTCCAGCTTCTTCTGGGCTCCAGGCGAGCATGAGTGTCATGTCTGTCAAAAGACATATTCTTGTTAAATTTTTCAACGGTGCATGAGGATCTTTTAAATCAACCTAAAACATACATAAACCATATTAATAAAAACGACAATTAATTTTTATACATTTATTGGATTATAATAAACTGAAGGTATAAAAAAACTTACTTACTTGGACTAAAAGTACCCGTAAGTTGTATCTTCGTCCTAATTCTTTCAAGCGGTTGTTTATATAATCTGGATTCAGATTGTGATACCTCACCGAAAGAAAGAGAATGCATATTGTTTTTCCTATTTCATAATCTGGTATAATGTCATCATACTCCCATGGTACACTCTTGATGAACTTTAGCACTGGATTGCCTCTCTGCAAAAGAAAAATTAATTATAAATTATCTAATACTGTTATCTAGCTTGCTTCTATACTAATATTATAAATAGAGAAGATTTGTATGTTTGTAATGAATAAACTCGAAAACTACTGGATTGTTTTGAAAATTCTTTTACCAATGCAAAGCTACATTATCAGTGAGTAAAATACCTGAAATAAATCTCAGTACAATGTATGTTGTTGTATTGTATGTATGCATTTAACATAAAAAGAATAATTATAACAGTCAATGCATTATTAAACTTTATATTGTGGATACAGTAAATAATAGAATGTGTGAAATTCAACAATATTTGTGTAGTACCTACTTGTTTTTGGTTTACTAAGACACAGTGTGTTTTTGAAGAGCTTGGTTTTTCTGTACTCTCTTTAGATGTTCCTAAAATTGTAACATTTACAAGAATTAATCTATACTAATATTATAAAGAGGAAAGATTTTATTGTTTGTTTGTTTGCATTGAATAGGCTCAGAATCTACTGAACCAATCTGAAAAATTCTTTAACTGTTGAGAAGCTATATTAACAGCGAGTAAAATAGGCTATATTTTGTGTTACGCGGACGAATTCGCGTGCAACAGCTAGTAATTTATAAAGTCAACATAACAGTTTCTATAAATCTACCGTGTTAAATATCTACCTGGTTTTACTTCTATATTTGGTTTCTTTGGAGATATTGATTCACTCAACTCAGCAAGTAAATCATCTAGACCGTCCTCTTCAAGCTCCATAACAAAGAGATGATTACAATATAAGATTTAAACCTGTATTATAATGCAAAATATATTTTTACAGTTACAAAAGTATTATCAAGAATATCAAGTTAGTACCAATGTTATCAACAAAACAAACCAACTTTTATTATAAGATTTCTGAGGGTTCGGTTTCTAGTTTTCTGTTTATTTTTTATTTATATGTGCAAAAGATGTGCAATGTGCAATTGTGCATTCATTGGCTTAGCTTAGCGCCAGTCTTCTTTTTCTTCTTCTTCTTCTTAGGTTTAATTAAATGGCAATGCGGCTCATTTTAAAATGGCCATCATTATCTGCGCCAGTCTTCAAGACAGTCAAGACATGACAAGTTGACAATTGACACCTGTCAAGTTGACATTGCGAAATACTTTTTTGGAACTTTATAGTCGAGTGTTCCGAGCGGGCTCCCAAGCGGGAGTCCGTAGCGGAGCGCTCCAATTGTAATAATAATTATTAACTTGACACTGGCAGATAATGACCATTTTAAAATGAGCCGCATTGCCATTTAAATCTAAGAAGAAGAAGAACTTTATAGTCTGGTAACTAGACCTTTCAGCCAAAAGATGATACTAACCACAGACAACTAAAATTATCATGATGTAGAAGTGTAGATAATACTAAAATGTAGCTTAATAATATGCAATGCTAACTAATGATATTAACTTATTAGCTTTTATCCGGGATATCATCTTTTATTTATTGTTTACCAATGAAATTACTGTAAAATTCCATTCTACAACCATATGAGTATATAGTGTTCTGTGGAAAGAAGAAAAAAGAGTCCTGTGTTGCGTAGTAACATATTATAATCTGTGGTATTGTAGTGACTTTGACTTGCCTTGACTTGTCTGCAAATTTGTCATTTTGATTTTGATTATGTATGTACTGCTTACATATGGCTTACTATTTGATTTGATTTTAACTCAATCTGCAATCAAACAAAACTTTTGTGGTATTTTGGTTATATATTTTTTGTCATTTTCTTCATTGCAATGCAATATTTAAAGTAAAAACGCAATGATACTCATTGCTAATGCTCAGTGCTGTAATAAAGTTTCATGGCTAGATTACCTTTTTCTTAAGTTTTTTAATTTTCTAAAGTATTTTTATTTTATGTTGCAATCTTAATTAACACTCGAATAATTATGAACAATACTAATAAAAAACCAAATGAAAGTGCGTTCGATCTGTTCGACGATGAACTGTTTGATGATTCAAATTTATTTGCAAATTTTGAAAATACTTCTCTCAAAGAGACGGAGAGTACATCTGAAAATAATTTAAATAATTCTGCTAACACTACTGCTCAAGACCTTAACGTGAGGTATTCATCCATATAATTAATTTCACTTTACTAATTATTATTAATTAGTTCAGTAATTATTGATTAATTAGTGCA